>OY829914.1:45661403-46861403 GCA_963691935.1 Nephrotoma guestfalica
TATATATATATATATATATATATATATATATATATATATATATATATATATAATATATATATATATATATATATATATATATATATATATATATATATATATATATATATATATATATATATATATATATATATATATATATATATATATATATATATATATATATATATATATATTATATATATATATATATATATATATATATATATATATATATATATATATATATATATATATATATATATATATATATATATATATATATATATATATATAATATATATATATATATATATATATATATATATATATATATATATATATATATATATATATATATATCTATATATATATATATATATATATATAATATATATATATATATATATATATATATATATATATATATATATATATATATATATATATATATATATATATATATATATATATATATATATATATATATATATATATATATATATATATATATTATATATATATATATATATGTTGATACTCAACAACGTAAATAATTTCAACTTTATTGTGACATTTTCAACTTTAGTAATTTTGCTTATTCTTCAAATATGGTATACAACAACAATTTCACTAAATTGACGTTTTTGAAATATATATCGTTTTGGGGTGAAATTTACCCTTAGGCTAGTTATAGAGGTGGTCTTGAACTAGCTTATTCAATGTAATTAATTTGTAATAAATTCTGGTTCAAGAATCATCCCGATATTATAGCTACATCAAAAGTTACAATTTTGGCGGTGCAGGTTTAATTGTAAGCTAAACCGACCACTCGTTCCTCGAAAACGGTAACTGTAATAAAATCGAGATTTGTTGTAATAAATTGTAATAAATGTGTAACAAATTATAGTACAGGTTTCATTGGGGCGGGCTAATTTGGTCAGTGCAGGTTAAGAGCACTCATAGAACGGTTGAGTGGAAAAAGGTTAATATTCCAAAATTTGCCAAAATGAATTTTGAGTTCCATCGTGCTCAGATTTCTGTAGCGCATCTATTGAATGTATCAATAAAACTATTCCACCTATTTTCATATATACTCGTACGCGTGATCGTAAAAATTCCATTGAGTGGAAGAAAGGTAATATTCCAGTAATCTTATCCTTTTTCCACTCATTCTCATGTACGCACGCGAAACATGCTTAAACTAACGGGTATTTTTTTATTTTCAAACTGTACTATTTTTTACATAAGAGATTCCCCCTAGATTTTAATATTATTTGTATTCAGTTTATGATTGGCATCGAAAGAGGCATTAACCACATATTGTTATCAATTTTTTTGAAGTGTTTATGTGAGAGTGTTTAACGACATATTATTATTATTATTAAATAATAAGAAATATTATTTTTGGACGGTATACTATTATTAAGTTTAATAATGTGTTGCAGAGTAAGTTTTTATTTTATCATTGGCAAAATAAATATTTCATTTTTAATCAGTGGTTTATTGGTATCTAACATCAGGTAAAGGATGTCAGAGTCGGATGAAGAAATGCGTGAACCACGAAGAAAAAGATGCAAGGTCAATAAGCATTTGCATTTGAAGGAAAAAGAGAAATTGGCTGGACAAAGAGGTGGGGAATTTGTGACTAGTAAAGGCGTGTTAGTGGAAGCGAAAACTACTGGTTCAGACTGTGGTTATCGTAAGAATTGCATGTTTACTTTCAGTATTGAAGAAAAAATTGAAATTATTAACATTGTGTACAATGGGCATCCCAAAAACGAAAGAGACACTTACCTCATGGGACTGATTGAAAGACACAATGTTGCTAGACATCGTGCCCTAGCGGACCACTCAAAACAACTCACGTCTTCATTTAAGTATTTTGCTATGAAGCGATCCTGTCGGGTTGAAGTTTGTTGTAAGCCCTACACAAGTTTACATGCAATTTCAAACAATGCTATTCATCGCTTAAATAAGCTCCTTGAATTAAATCAAATCCTGTTGACTTAAGGGGAAGACATGCAAATCGTGGAAACCGCCTTGATTCAACAATTGTAGGCAAGATTATTCATCACATTTCATTATTTCCAACAAAAGAAACTCACTACACTCCTATAACTGTAAAATATCTAGAAGCTGGTCTAACAGTTAGGAAAATGCACGAAATATTTCTTGAAAAATGTTCTGCATTAAAAGAAATAGTGAAGTATGAGTTTTACTTAAAGATTTTTAAAGAAATCTTCAACTACATGTTTGTCAGGCCTCAAGTTGATGTTTGTTCTACCTGCGAGGATTTAAATCAAAAAATAAAAACATCAACTTTTAACGAAGTTGCAAAACGAGCTGCGGTCGCTGAACTACTTATTCATAAAAGACGTGCTAAGAAGTTCTACAATAAGATTGAGGAAGTTACTGAAATTTGCAAACATCCAGACGACATCAGGGCGATAGTTTTCGACTATATGCAGAATCTGCCGCTTCCATTTATTCCTGTACAGGAAATAATTTATTTACGAAAACTTTGGTATTTTGTGTTTAATATTCACGATGTTTTCTACACATACACAGAAGGGGTAGCTAAACGAGGTCCTAACTAGGTGTGAACCTTTGTTCTTGACTATTTAAAAAATATTCCTGAAGAAGTAAAAGAACTGCACGTTTTTAGTGGCGCATGTGCGGGACAAAACCGCAACCACACAGTGACCAGGCTATTAATGTCATTAACCATGAATAGGAGATTCAAAGCAATTCATCAATATTATCCAATTCGGGGTCATAGCTTCCTGCCTTGTGACAGACATTTTTTTTGTCATAAAACGATGTGTTCGAAGACTAGATCGAATTTATTCATCAGAGGAGTACGAAGATATCATTCGAAAAGCGAGAAAGCGTAATCCACCATTTGAAGTTAGAAAAGTGACTAACGATTTAATACTGAAGTTTAAGGAATGGTGGCCTCGCTTCTTTAAAAAAAACCTCTTTTGATCTACAAAAATCTGGTGAGATTTTTAGCATTAGTACTTATAGGCATTTGTAGTACACAAGTGAGTTAGGAGGTTATGTTAAGGCTTCCACGTTTATCGACGGTTCGGTGAATAGTACGTTTATAACAGTTTTCTTCCGAATAAATTAGATTACATGAAAAAGTTCCAAGAATAATATAATTCCGATTATAGGCCAGTACCCTATTCCTGAATACGATACGTATCTTCTTCCGATATCAAAGTTCAATACGATTCGAAAATAAATTGTATTCCTAAATACGAAAGTGCCACAAAATTTAATTTGTACAGTGTAGGCAGAGGGAAATTTTTTTGTTGTAAAAGAATATAAAATTTTCTATGTCATGTGTCACAAGTCATAGCTGACGGTTATATAAAAAATGCATATGACGGTCTCATATCGCACAGAAAAAACCTACGAAACCACTTTTTGTTCAAATTGACAGCAAAACTTTGTGTTTTAAAAAATATTGAAATTAGTAATTAAAATAATTAAAATATTATAAAGTAGATTGTGTAGTAGTGTATCATTTGGTAATAGAAATTGAAATTTATTAATTAAAATGAAGTGTCTTGTGAAAAGCTGCCAAACACGCACACAAAATTACCGAAAGGAATTTCTTACGGTCGGTAATTTACCAAGTGTTTTTATAAAATATAATGCCACACACATTTTCGATTAATCTACCTCATATAACTTTTCCATTATCAATCGTAGAGAAATGTGACATACTGGGAAAGTTCTTAGAATTGAATTTTCTACAGATCTAGATTGGTCCGAGAATGGTCCAGCCATCAGGAGATGAGTTTCTGTTTTGACTATAAAAGTTAAGTTTTTAGAACTCTCCGTTATTATTAACCTCAATACCTAGCTGCCTTCAAAATTTTATGTTGATATCATGACTGGAATGCCTAACTGGAATATCATGACTGGAATGAAGTGTCTTGTGAAAAGCTGCCAAACTCGCATACAAAATTACCGAAAGGAATTTCTTACGATCGGTAGTTTACCAAGTGTTTTTATAAAATAAAATGTAAATTATGTGAAGAAGAAAGTGATTTATGGTAAAATTATCTTTATTTTAAGTTATAAATCAGAAAATACTAAGAAATTAAATTTGTTTGTTTTAATTAAAATATTTTGTTAAATAAATTACTTACATATATAAATAATATTTAATTAATTTATAATTAAATAAAATAAATTACTTTAAATATTTTAAAATTTTAAAAATATAGTTTACATCTTTATTTTTGTTGTTTTATTTTCTTTGTCGTTAACTAAAATCATGCACGCACAAAAACTGTTCGAATTCGAATTGCGGAATAGGGGAAATTTTTGAACGTATCATTCATTTTCGTATTCGTATTAGAATTATACGTATTCGTATTCAGGAATTCCAATTACACGAATTCGAAAATTTTTTATTCGTATTTGTTTTCAGGAATAGGGCCCCAGGTATGTGGTTCATGGCTTCATAATTTCCTCTGTAAATTGTCGTAAATTTCATCATTAGACCCAGAAAACAGATATGGCCTATTAATTGGTTCTCAGTGTAACATTTACTTTTCTGACATTTTTTATTAGGAGCAAATCATTAATATACTCGTCTCATAGTTTTATCTCAGGACGTTTTAAAAAACCTGGCCTTACTTAGTAAACTGTGATAAAACATATTAGTGTAGATGCTAACACATATTGCTTTCTAATTTATCCATATCATTCTCATAAAATGTAAATTTAAATAATTCATACATGACACAAAAAATTTTTGATTACAAATCATGCACATGTTTAGTACACATTTACATATGTTAAATTACTTTGTATCCAATTTCCCCAAAAATCTCATCTAATTTTTGTTCTCGCCTTATCTACCTGGTTTTATTTGTATAGTTAGTAAGTATGATGATAACATGAAACAGAGGGTTATATTGGTGGGAATACAAAAATTAGTGAATTTCTCGTTTTTTAAATAATAAATGATTTAATTAATTATTTATGTACGTACATAATATGTGTACGTACTATGTTCCTCTGCATGGTATACTCATGTTGATGCATACTCTTTATGATTAGAATATGTAACGATGTTGTTTAATTTTGTAATGGGGTTGTCAAATACATATGTTTACCGAACATGGTTGAGATTAACCATAATTATTAGGTTTGGACATTGCAATTTGCTTGTTGAAGTAGTATATGTATTCTTGTATAATATGGGGTGCATTTTATACTACAGAAAAGTTCTGTAAAATCTATCTACAATGACACATCGGAAATCTTGCAGACGCTTAAAATGAGTTTGATGTAAATATTGTATTGCTGTGCTTTGCAATTAAATGCACGTACATTGTGTCGAATAGTTGAAACACCAAAAAATAAATGATTTCCATAAAAAAAAGCTCCCTGTACCATAATTTCCAAAAACGGTTAAATTACTAATTAATATTCTAGTGCCATAAGAATTTTTTCAACCGAAAACAAAACAACGAAATATAGCGATTTCCATTTCTTTCTTCATATCACACACTGCACATAAAACAATATTCTATTGTCCGAAATATTCACAGAAAAAAACTGCATGCCAGACGAACGAACAAAGCTTCAGAAAGCGTAATGAAAATTTCTAATTAATATTCAAATACAGTATAATACTGGAAGCATGCACCAAACACAAATATAAAATCCTTTTATTACCCGAAAAACATCTCATACCGCTGTGCCTTAATTGTGCACCAACGCACCATTATCGTCTTTGTGTGTGCCCATTGGCAAAAATAATTTAATTTAATTTCGACACCAACAATTTTTAAAATGCTTGTGAAAATTTCCAAAATGATTTATGGACTTTTTGTTGCCGACAATGACATTAAGAATCGTATATATACCTACTCGACATACGACATGTAATATAATAAATTAATTTCTAGCATTTATTATTAGAACGACGTTTTTAAAATTATTTACACAATTTAAATTTCCCAATGAAATTTTAATATTATCTATTGTATGTGTGTGTGTGTGCGTGTGTTTGTGAGAGAGAATATTATAATGGCACTAAAAAGGAAATTTTTAGGCTTAAAAAACGCATTTTCAAAAAAATGTCGATTGGAATTAACATAATTCACACAAAATATAATATTAACAAATAAAAAAACGAAAACTTTTCCCCCTTTTCCGTAAAATTTTTCACTTTAATTTCCTCTTTTCTCTATTTTATTGTCTGTTTTATTTTTTTGGCTGAATATAAAGCAATGAAAATTACCAACGATGGGTACACAGAAGTAGTGTATAGTCGTTTATAAAATAGCGAAAAGAAAAGTTAATGGACATTTCTGTTGTTGTTGTTGTTGGGTTTCTTTTAGCATTTTAAGAATTCATGTCGCGGACAAAAGAATTATTTTATTTAATACAATTTTTTTTTATTTTCATTTTGTTTAAATTGAAAAACATGAAAACTAAGTGGAAAACAAAAAAGTTTTATCAACAAATTATGATTTTCATTTAGAGGGATTGAGAATAGTCTCGCGCTTTTATATAGGGATACGCTTATATCGTACCCGAGTGATAGACCACTAAAGAAATTGGCTATTTATAACTACCATTCTGATAAAAGCGTAATATATGAATAATAACTGTTAAACGAAACGCTTTGATATTGTACAGAATATTGGATGCTGTGCCATAATGAAAAATAATCTTATCCACAATGCAATTTATTAGTCGATGATCGGAGAATTTGATCTCTCTTAAAATTACAGGATTGCCTTCTCTAACTCTGGCGCAAAACCATCTGGTAGGTAGGAAATGGGTAGGAGGAGAAAAAATTAAAGGAAGACAATAAAAGGAAAAGATAAAACAGTAGAAGGCAAACTTAAAGGCAAGAAAAAGTGAGAAGGAAGGTAGGATAATACACAAATAAACAACAAAAATAAGTTCGTTTGCAGCATTTGTTAGTTTTGTCGTAGCGCATGTAGATTGAAAACTCCCAAGCTGACAACAAGAGGTACAAATAATACGAGTCCGAACCTATGTAAATACGAATGATCAAATATCATTGATTCAGAAAGACGAGCTATATTTTTCGAAATTGTACTGTTATTTCTTGACTCTTCTTCTTTCGGCTCAATATTTCAATCTAGCGATATTTCAATTTTTTCAAGACATCCAAAAAATTCGATTTGTCAAACTCTAGAAAATAAGTCTCATATTCGGCGATAACCGCCTTGTTCTAATCATAAATTTTGTGAGGCATAACCTCCATAGTCACTTCAAATAGCCTGAGCGTTCTTCATCAAAACGAATGTGCAGCAATGATTGCACTTAATAAACGGGTAACTGGTAATAAACTGTCATCAACAATTAATGTTGATTAAAATAATATTTAATAAACTTAATATAAGAATCAGTCATCATTCATCGAATGTACATGGTCTTCACAAACGGCAAGCAATTTTATTTTGATTTCCTCACTAATCGTCCCATTCTAATAATGAATCGATATGGTGTCCAACCATATCATCGTAACCATTTAATCGTAGACCATATAATCGTTAATACTTAACCGTCAAGCCACATCATCGTAAAACCGCTTAGTCGCAAGATCAGTTAATTGTAACACTAGTTAATCGAATTTAATAGTAAGACCGGTCAATTGATGGATATTCATATTGGTGCCTTTTAAAATGTCACAAGTCACATATCAGAACGAAAATGTCGAAAACTAAAATGACTAAAAAAATTGGATCGAAAAAAATATTGAAAAAAATGTGCAAAAAGTGGGTGACGGTCGCTTTATCGTAAACAATTTATAAGCTGCGGGCCAATAGTCGGGTAAAAGTCAATTTTAAGCAAATTTTTCGGTAAATTCATTTATTGTTCAAAAACTCTATGATAAACTGATAGAAAAATCTGTTCTAAATCCGATTTTTACCATAGTAAATGATTTACTCAATCATAATGTTTCAATTTAACGTGAACATTTAACCCTAAAATAGTTTATCTTTACCGTGGACACCATTTATCGCGTACACAATTTATTGTATGCCTGTCACTTTATCGTAGTTTGTAAAATTGGCTCTACCACAAAATTATGTGCAAATGAAAAATTAAAGCGTCTTGGATTTATAAAATTTTATTGAACTCGGCCATTTATTAATCGATTAAGATGATATTGGATATGTTGGGTGGAGAATCTTAAAAGATTTTTGGAAGGAGCTCTGAAATATGGCCATCTGGGATGGAACTCGGTATTTTTAATCGATTATGATGAAATTGGATATGGTGGATGGAAATGGGAGTCTAAAATAATTTTTGGAAGAAGTTGTGGTATATGGCCACCTAGGATGGAACTCGGTCACTTTTTAACCGATTATGATGGGATTGTTTATGTTGGATGGAAATGGGATTATTAAATGATTTTTGGCAGAAGCTCTTGAATATGACCACCTGCAGCACTATTCTGGTAATTCCCCGGGAATAGGGAACTGAGGAAAGAATTCATATGTAATTTCTGTTCAAATATTATTTTTCCGGCCTACTGAGGAGAAAAATTTGATGTAAATATTTATAAATTGGGAATAATATTTCCATATCTAAATTGGCAGGGCACATTATTCCTCATTTAATTTTGTTTTCAAAAAAATTAACACTAACGTTTTACCTCAGCATGCCAGAAAAAAAATGTTTAAATTAAAATTTCATATAAAATCTTTCCCCAGTACCCTATTCACGGGGAATTACCAGAATAGTGCCACTAGGTGCGGAACGTCATTTCTTAACCGATTTTGATGAGAATGAGTATGTTGGATGGAAATGGGATTCTTAGGCTGTGTGCTAAATTTAAGGTAAATCGTTTACTACGATAAAAACCGGTTTTAGGACACATTATTCGATCAGTTTGCCATAGTTTTTGAAAAATAATTGAATTTACTGAACAATTTACTTAAAATTGATTTTTACCTTAAGTTTGGCACGCAGCCTTAAATGATTTTTGAAAAAAGTTCTTGAATATGATCACCTGAGACGGAACTCGGCTATTTTTTAGCCGATTTTGATGAACTTGGGTAAGTCGGACGGAAATGGGATTCTAAAATAATTTTTGGGTCAACTTCTGGAATATGACCACCTGAGACGGAACTCAGCAGTTTCTTAACCAATTATGATGGAATAGAAGTTCTGGAATATGGCCAGCAAACTGACCCAAACTGAATGTTACCAGTAGGGTATGTTGGATGGAAATGGGATTCTTTAATGATTTTTGGAAGATGTTGTGGAATATAGGTACCTAAGACGGAACTCGTCTGCTTCTTACCGATTTTGATGGGATTGGATAGTCGGATGGAAATGGGTTTCTTAAATAATTGTTGAAGGAAATCCTAGAATATGGCTACCTGAGACGGAATTCGGCACATTTCTTAAACGATTTTGATGTTGTAGTATGTTGAATGGAAATTGGATTTTTAAATAACTTTTGGATCTAGGTCTAGAATATGCCCACCTGAGATGTAACTCGGCGATTTCACAACCGATTATGATGGATTTAGGTATATCACATGTGAAAAGAATTCTTAAACGATTTTCAGAAATTTTTTTGGAATATGGTAATCTGGGTCGGAACTCGGCCATTTCTTAACCGATATTGCTGGGATTGGGTATGTCGGATGAAAATGGGATTTTAAAATGGTTTCCGGAAGAAGTTCTGGAATAAACTAGGATTAACCGGTCTTCGGATTAACTGGTCTTACGATTAACTTGTCTAACGATTAACTAGTTTTACGATTAAGCGCTTATACGATGATGTGGTCTACGATTAAATGTTTACGATGATATGCACATAAATCGATCAATATTACTCTTTTTCAATGGCTATAGTAAACACAAACTTGTCCACTTTCAACAACTATCGAAACAAAATCTCGCGATAAATCTGTAGACATTTTAATAGGTGTCAGTCAAAAGATGGCGTTGAATGACGGTATCCAAATTTTGAGTCGGTTGCGTTACTGGATTTAATTTAATTTCATATACAGAGTAAGATGTTTAGGAAAGCATCAATTGCATCAAGAATGCATTTAATCAATCACTATTGGGTCTATCGTTTTTTAAAAGTCTTATCTGTTTTTTCCAAAACAATAAACTTAAGTTACCTAATCGAAAAAAATACTACTTGACCGATTCAAGCTTGGAATAAATACTTGTATCACATGGATTAAATAATTTATTCTGCAGGGTATCTATTTCTCATTTTACTTTTTAACAATCAAACATCTCAGAAACACTTTTTGAGTGTTCCCTTAAACTTAAGTTTAACAAACCAACAAATTGGCCAAATTTGGCCAAATTGCGCCCCTACGCATTTAAACACATCTGACAGTTTACTTAAATGGGAATGATCGTGTTTTTTGGATATTTGGAAATCGGCCTAACTTTCTCAAGATTTTCGTCTTTTATAAATAATAATTATTAGGCCGACAAAATTTATTTTCAAATCAAACATCAAATCCATCAGGCTTTCTTGTCTAATGTCTACGTCAAACAACTCGTATGTGTAGCTGTCAAATACATTGGTCAAAGTGTACGACAAAATGGTATACCTTACGAATTCCATTGCTGCCAAGCTTGGTCTACAACAAAAACCGTGCCATCAATTACGGGAATCAACAATAAAGCAATCTCGAGTAGTTTTTCCGTCAATCCGAGGCTATGTTCTTGCACATCTGACTTTAGCACTATTTTGGAAACTCAAATTTTAACAAGCATTTTAGGCAAATTCCTAAAACCATTCGTCTAGCGGATTTGAAATTTGCAAAACCGCAAAAAATGTACATACTTATCGGAGCTGAGCTGTATTTAACTCTGTTATCGATCGGTCAATTCGACCTTGCTTTAAACTTGCCGCATCTACAAAATACGCAGCTGGTTGGATCATAGCCGGGATAATAACTAATTTTACTTCCACTCAGTCGTATTCACTCATGGCAGTAACAACTAAAGAGCCAGTCTTAGACGATTAATTAGAAATTTTGATGATTGTGGTCGCTTTGTCGTTTCTCTACCCTTAACCTGCCTGCTCATCTCCTTTTTTTGCTTTTAAAAGAAAATATTAATTATCCAGTAGCTTTATGTCCTTTGAAGGACAATCAATACCCCCCTTTTCATTCACGCACATACCCGTCTATTCACTTACTCACACAATTACAGTATATCAGTAGACAGTTCGCAGATTTCTGAACTTGGAGAAACGGCTAAGTAAAGCCTGCAACCTCAAGCAATCATACAGAAAATTTCTCAACGAATACGAAAGCCTGTGCCACATGGTTTCTGTACACGTAGAAAGGGATCGCGAACTTTTGATCGTCGATGAATTCATCTCAAGAATACTGTTCAACTAATGGGACAACTACCGAATAGCCGGATATCCTTGTCACCGCCATTTACCAATACCAGAATTAACTACTGGAGGCCTTTTTATATCAACGAGAAAAGAAGCCGACCAAACCATATTTACATAAATATCAACCAAAGCTGCGTACACTTTGAATTAGTGACAGATCTTACGACATCAGCCTTTATCGGAGGTTTGAAAAGCCTCTTTCAACAAGAGGCATTTGCAACCACATATGGTCGAACAATATGCAACAAACTTCGTTGATGTCAATAATGAGTTGTATAAATTCTATAAACTATTTGGCGGCCAAGGCCATAAAAATATGCTTCGAAGCTGTGCGTGGAAGAATTTTCGAAATTGCCGTGAAATCGTCCAAGCATCATCTAAGGCGTCGGGTAATGAATTAAACAAACTCTTCAACCATTGTGTCATGTGGTGACTTAGTTTTCATAAAATACGAAAATTTGTCTCCTTTAAAATGGAAGATGGGTTGCATCATTCAACTTTATCCCAGAAGAGATAGAATTACAAAAGTTGCGACAGTCAAAACTACCAGCGTCTAGAGCGTCTTTTCAGATATTATGACTCATTGTACCATTACATTTTAGCGTAAAATTAATCTTTAAAAGTTTAATCAAATTAATTAAAATAAAATAGTCATTCCTTATTCTAATCTTGTACAGAAGTATAATCAACTTACGCAAAATTTTTACTGATTGCAGGATTTACACAAATCCAATGAAATTCAAATTTCAAATTAAATTATTTATTTTTTAAGACGTCTATGCACAAACCAAACAGATTTCGCGTGTATCTTGATTTTAAATATTTTTAATTGCAAATTTAATAAACCAGGCACACAAAAATACAAATCCTACAAGAATAATTTCGTTTTACAATACAAACACATTCTTATTTACGAGTATCTTGTAATTGGTCGTCGGTTTTCGTTTCACCATACATAAATTGACTCTTTCGCATTTCATATTCAAATTTTGTTTGATCTTGAGAAGGATACCCACCATGCACCCATTTTCAGTACTATATTTGGATTTGTTGTGCTTTTTTGTGCTTGGCTGGATAAAAATCAAAAAGGATGAAATTGTATATAAAGAAAACCAAAAACTTTGCTAATTTACTTTGTATTCTTAACTTTTCTTTTATAACAACAAGTTCTCGGAGATGAAGAAAATGTAATGAAAATGCAAATTTTATTTGCTTTGTTTGGTGTAGTAAAACTTATTTTTATGGATTGAAGTTTGCTGCATTGCGTGCTGTTTGTTTTGATTTTGTTCAACACATCCAGGAGTTACTTTGATTCTTATTTGGTACTTGAGAATTTGGTATGCTCACTTTTAAACATTAATACATCAGCAACATAATATATTGTGCTGTTATGGCTAAGATATAATAAGAATAAATATATCAAACGAGATGAAAAACAATTTTTAATTATTTTCCCAATATAAATCTTGTGTACATGAGAATTGAAAACTCTATAAAATTTGGTATTGATATTACCGAGACACGCAACCAAAATAAAGGATGAAACTACATAGTGCAGTCAAGAAACGGTACTGCAAATTATTTCCAGTATCACGATAAAGAAATCGAAATAAATAACAAAACCAATATTCCTGAGATTAATTGAATTTCTTTATACCAACATCCCTTCTTTTATTTATGTACTTCGAGATGAAAATGAAAAATAGTCTAGGGAATTATTGATAAATTAACTAAGTTGTTTAAAACAACTACTTACTATATTTGATGTTATCACGAACGTATGAATCTACAACATACCGATACGAGAAGTAGCTCTATACACACATTTCAAAATAATCTTTATATTCTCCGTATAACTCAAATTTAATTAAATTCCCAAATTCACCTTTACAATCGTAAATACTAAATGTTCTGTATTATGCGTCTGCTGCAATATGTTTCTATTTATCTATCTAATTTCTAATGTCAAATCAATGAAAATTTATTAGATAAAGATGAAATGTTTGTATAAGTTCTACACAAGTGTTGGAGTATTCTGCATCTGTTCAATAAAAACTAATTAAATTATTTAATTAAGATTAAGATAGAATTTTTATTTAATTAAAACTAACACAACATGCATATGTCGCATGGTATACAGACAGGTAGATATCCTGATGTCTCTATATAAAGTGTAAGTGAGATGAACGTGATTTTGACGTTTTAAATTTGGTTGGCAGGAAACTAATTTCGATCTTGTAAATACGTTTACAGGGATTTTTCGAAAAATTACTTCAATTATAGTAAAGATACTATATTAGTATATTAGAAGCAATAGCATGAGTGGCGAGCATATAAAAGATTTTCATGTATAAAATTTACGGGTCACGGACAAAATAAAACATGGGTTTCCATCCAATTGGCCCAAACCGATTAAGAGATAACTTTGACAAGACGCTCTATAGTAGGTATTCTTAACCTATGGGTTGCAACCCAAATTTAGGTCGCGAGATTTAAATTTAAGGTCGTTAAATATATACAGTACCGAGAATAGAAAGTGCAACACCAATATTTTTCAGGTAAAATTGTACTAATTGCCCTATGTCATTATCGTAGGAGGCTGATTTATTTTTTGGGTATAAATACAATCGTTATTTAACTTTTTTAATTACTTTAATATTCGCACGAGAAAGTTATTAAAATTATAATTTGTTCAAAATGGCCAAATACGCACAACTAACTATGGCTCAGAAAAATCGGATTCTGGCATTGTCTGGAACACCCAAAATGTCTTCGAGGCAGATTGCTGTTGAGATTGGATCCAATTACTCGACTGTGAGCCGTTTAAAAAAAAAATCATTCCACCGCTGAATTGGAACGCAAAAAAGGAACAGGTCCAAAAAGGAAGACAACTGCACGAGTAGATTCCAAAATTATCAGAATGTCAACAGCCAATCGATTTAAAACTGCTGTGGATATTCGGGCTGAATACAACGCAGAAACCGGCAAAGAAATCAGGGTGTATACGATTCGTAACCGCCTCCGAGAAAAAGGATATATGGCCAGGTCTCCGGCATAAAAACTATTTCTTACGACCAAAATGAAACAAAAACGGTTAGAACGGGCTCGAAATCACGCTGGTTGGAGTCTACAGCAGTGGCGAATAGTTATATTCTCCAATAAGAGCAAATTTAACCTTTTTGGATCGGAGGGAATCCAGTACGTCAGGCGCAAATCCGGCGAACGGCTGAGCGACCAGTGTTTGAAAAATACATTGAAGCGGGCCAAATGATTTGGGGATGTTTTTCCTATCATGGAATTGGAGAAATGGCCTTTATTAAAGGAAATGTCAACGCAGAAGTCTACAAAAAAATCTTAAAGGACCATTTGTTCCCTACCATTGAAATGCATTTTTTGAGTGCTGAGTCTGTGATTTTTCAGAATGATTCCGCACCTTGTCATCGAGCGAAAACGGTAAGCATTATTTTTTTTTTCATTTACTAATTTTATATTTAAGACGATAAAAAAAAAGAAACAGTTACTTATTATTATTTCTCTTCAGGTTAAAGATTTGCTGTTGAAAAATGAAATTCCCACTCTGGATTGGCGTGGAAACTCACCAGGTTTGAATCCCATTGAAAACCTTTGGCAAGTAATGGGATGAAAATCAATAAAAAGATCATCATCCAAAAAACCGTCATCATCCACAAAACTCACCCAAAGCCCCCCCTCCCCCTCCCCACCCATTTCAAAACTATTTTGGGGAATTCTAGATCGATATTAAAATTTTAAAGAACAGAAGTTTCCTATTCAACTTTGGTCTGATAACACTAACACTAAACTGAATAAAGCAATAAGCCAGAAAAGTACGAGTATAATTCATCAAAAATGCTTCAAAATACCTCACAATTCCCCATCCTCAAAGAGTGGTGTCACAAATATATGATGCTGGAATTCATTGGTCATTACCCCCCATTTATTACCGCTCGGTTTTAATGCCGGTCATGTTCTCTCATTTGGTCGCAAGTATCAAATTATATAAAAATACGTACATTATTGGGAAACATTAAATGTTTAATGGATCGGATCGACTAATCCCATTCACGTATTCTCTTTGCAATGTTGAACAATTGCGCAGAAAATCATTTTTGCCTAAACTAATGGAAAACTACCCAAATTTGGACCATCAGTTGGAGCATCTTACAAGAAACTAGATGATACATCCCGATGAACTTGCACGTTTACGTGCCGGAAATAATAAGAAGAAGATAAAAGACGCCGAAGCTAGATGGGAAATAAAAAAAGATAGCATAAAACAATAAACTCGTAGCATAAATCAGTTTTTTTTTAAAATGGGCGATTGAACCGACGAGTGACAGATAATTTGTATTGGTAGAAATTTAAAACATATTTATAATTTTTTCCGACTTTTTACATCGCCTGAAAAGTTCCCGGTCTGCCACATTGATGGTGCCACAAATTTAAAACCCAAGGTCTACAAAAAAAAAGAAGCAACATATGATGTTTAAATTCTACCAACCTTCAATCGATATGAGTCAAAATTACATTACATTCCGATGATTTGTTTAAAAGTAAGTTGTTTTAGTGAAGCTTAATCGAAATTCACATTCACGTGTTGATTAAGCATTGTTTCTTGATGGGAAAAATAGCAAGCAAAGCCGTGGCTTGATCAGTGTTATCCGGACTCCGTTTAAACATTGTTTCTTGGTGGGAAAAATAGCAAGTAAAGCCGTGGCTTGATAAATGTTATCCGGAGTCCGCTCCACGAAAATCAACAATCATTGACTGGTATGCTGAATTTAAAGGTCGCCCAAATGAGGCCGTGACTCTAGAAAATGTAACAAAAATCCACGAAATTGTTTTGAAAGACCGTAAAGTAAAGTTGCAACATTTGTCCATGGAAAAAATTGCTCTTTCACCAAGACAATGCACCATGACACAAGTCAATCGCAACAATGGCAAAATTGCACGAATTATACATTGAATTTCTTCCGCATCCATCGTATTCGCCAGATTTGGCCCTCTGCGATTATTACTTGTTTGCACACCTCAAAATGAAGAAGTGATTGCAGAAACTAAAGCTTATTTTGAAGACAAAGATAAATCGTTCTACAAAAGAGACATCGAAATATTAGAGGCGTTGGACTGATTGTATCGCTCTTGAAGGAAATTATGGTAATGAATAAAATGAAATTTTCCCCAAAAAATTGTGTTATCTTTGTTAGACCGGGAACTTTTCAGGCGATGAACTCGAATCCTTCATAATAAAAAATTAAAAAATGGAAATTTTACTCCTTATGAAATCGTATATTATCCCGTAATCAGCCGAGGGTAATGGCGGGGGAATCACGGAGGGAAAATGACCGGAGCGAGTAATTGGCCGGGGGGATTGACGGAGGGAAAAGAACCGAGGGGTAATGGCAATTAGGAGTGGGGATGGATGATGACCTGAGGATAATGACCGTGAAATAATTACCGGGGGAGAGGTTGGTAATAACCGAGGGGATAATGGCTGGCCGAGAGAGTAAATAACCGGGGGTAATGGTGGAGGTATTGTCGGGGGTAATATCAGGGGTTAAAGTACGGTTTCTATTTTAAGCATACATATTTAAAAACAATTAACATTCGGTATTTTATACAATCTTGATCCGACGATAACAATACGTCACTACGGAATTTTATTGTTTAATGTACCGGGTGACTGAGACGAAGTGTTACCAACTTCAGACTGTCATTGCTGTCAAACCAGTGATGACAGAGCGCTCAAATTTACACTAATGACAGTTCATTCCACTGTTTACAAGCGTACAAAAGCAGTTTAGTGGGAAATATTCAGAAAAAAGTTATCCGCAATGAAATTCAAGCGTAATAGTGTGATTGCTCTATATTTGGCTGGAAAACCACAGCCGCAGATTGTTAACCAGTTAAAACATCTGCATGTGAATAAAGTGTTTGTGTATCGCACCGTAAACCGTCATAACGATACTGGCAGCATTGCAAAACGCCACGGTGATGGACCGAAACGCACTGCAACATCGCCGGATATCATTCGGAAGGTGAAGACCAAATTGGCTCGAAATCCGCGCCGTAGCGGCAGAAAAATGACTCGTGAGGCGAACATTTCGCTCGAACGGATGCAGCACATATTGAAAGATCATCTTGGACTAAAGGCCTTGAAATTCCATAAAACGTATGGTCTCACCGATGCTCAAAAAAAAATTAGAGTGGAAAGAGCAAAGAGGTTGTTACGCTTTGCTAATATAAGTGGCGATTTACCGAATTTGGTGTTCTCCGATGTGTCACCGTTCGTTATTTTGCAATATGTGAACAAGCAAAATGACCGGGTTTACTTGCCCGGCCGTTCTACTGAAAATTTGGACCAACGGTTTGCCACTCGAAACCAAGCGCCGCCGATGTTGGTTTGGGCCGCCGTAACGGCCGAAAGCCGTTCACCGCTCGTTTTTTTGGACTGTGGAATCAAGATAAATGCTCAAATTTATCGGGATCATGTGTTGGAGGGAGCGTTGCTCTTCGGGCACAAAAACATTTCGGCCGCAGGGCCTGGACATTTCAACAGGACTCGGCGCCGAGTCATAAAGCGCGCGTCACTCAAGATTGGCTGAGAAACAACATTCCGCGGTTCATTTTCACTGCCCAAAGGCCATCAAATTCACCGGATGCAAATCCGCTAAATTTCTTGGTTTGGGGTATTTTGAAAAGCAAGGTTGGGACAAAAAAATACCAAAGTGTCGATCATCTCAAGCAAGCGCTTCGCCGGGAATGAGCCAAAATACCGCAGAGCCACTTTCGTGCTGCATGCAATAGCTTTGTCGGGGCCATAATCGCGGCTAAGGGTGGACAAATCGAAAACTGCTAAAGCAATTCGAATACTTAAATATTTGTGAACATTTTTACTTTGATTCAATAAAATTAATCAAAAAATAAAAATTCTGTGGCGTTTTGTTTTGGCAACACTTCGTGTCAGCCACCCTGTATATTCATAACACAAGGAGCATTTTGCCTGTGACAATATATTACTAAATGTATTTAAACGACACCATTCAAAATATATATCTAGGTCCTGCTACAGAAGAGAACAATCACTAAAGCAAATTTTCATGTCGTCAGCAAACAAAAGAAAACTAGGCGATAAAAGGCAAAGAATTAGATCATTGATAAATATCACGAATAATAAAGGTCAAAGATGACTCCCTTGCTAGAAGTAGTTTCGAAATATCCCGCAAGCACCAAGCATCATTGATCGTTCCCGACCACAAAGGTAAGATCTTATTCATGACAACAGATTCTAGTAAACACCGTTTTTTCCAAGTTATATAAAACAATCTCATGCGAGATCCTATCAAATGATTTCTTAAAATTGATGAAAATAACATCAACCTGCGAACTACTTTCAATTGACCTTATCGGAAAATTAATAAATTCAATAAGATTTGTTGGAGTTGAACGACCCGGACAAAAATTCTAATTTTTATGGAATAATAAGTTTACTGAATTCATTAAAGATAATACCAAAAACTTTTGGGGGTGGCTAACAAAATGGAGATTGTGCGGTATTTATTCACAGATGAGCCGTATCTTTAAATACAGGAATAAAATGAGGTTTCGCACAGTTCAGAAAAATAACCAACCTCTACAGACCTGTTAAAAGAAAGCCTAACGGAAAAGCAAGAGACTGAGCATATTTGTGTAGCATCGATGCGATCAATATTATGTAGTTTTAATTTAATTTAATTTAGAAATATTACTGTAATGAGTAGCAGCCTCTAAGCTAACGGATACCAGACTCCCAACATCAAGGCTAAAGTTAGAGGAACCTTAGATGTTATAGAGAGTGACATCGACGAAGAAAACATCAAAAATCGCTACGGTTATCCGAGTCCAAATTCTCTACTTTTATACTGCGTGGATAATCGATAATTCTTCTTTGTGAATTTACATAATTCAAAAATGTGCTTATTATCCAATGGAAACAGAAAAGCCTACAACAATTTCTGTCTCATCGCCGAATTGAATCTTTAATCATAAAATGTATGATTGATCATTGGTTGAATGAGTTTAACTACACGTCACTCAATAAGTCCCTAGACTAACTACTAAAAAACATTTCTCGACATTATTCAACAACATAGCTTCCTTCAAGAGTAAAATGTTCATTCCAAAGCTTCTCTAATATTTTCATGCCTTTTTTGTAGAACGATTTCATTTGTGCTTTTGGCCACTTCGGACGGCTTTCACCGGCTGCTGGATAGTGGTGGATCCATGTTTCATCCATTGTCACATAGCATTACTATGGTTAAACAGCTCAAAACAGCGCAAGTGCGATACTCATTTCGAACACAGCTTTCTGTGTACATTTTTTTATCTTTTCTAATAACGAATAACAGCGGAATTCGCACGATCCCAGCGTTCAGCATCATCGGTGTTTATACGGCCACGTTTAAGCTCAGCAAACCAACGTTCGATGGAGCAGAGTTCCTTTGTCTATTGCTTTGCTTGAACGGTATTATTTTCCATCAAAGAACAGTTTTTAACCAACACACGAAATTGATTGTTTTCCATTTTTGAAAATAACGTAAAATACAGATCCAATTCGTAAAATGTGGTGTGTGTGGTGCGAATATCGGAAATAATCCATTGTCGTGATGAAAAAAAACACTGACCGATTTGCATTCAAATGGCCGGTCGACTTGTCAATATATAAAATGATGTGTTGTAGTCTCGTGTATTTTACAAGAACATAACATATATATGTCGAACCGCATCTAGGACATTGCATACGTCTAAATTAACCACACAAACTAAAAACAAATAAACGATCCGACATTTATATTCAAACATAAAACTTAAGGATGGTGTTACATTTCCTGTACTACCGCTAAAACATACCATCCCATATACAATAAAGTACTTAACAGAAAATATGTACCACTAAAGTGCCACACTCGCAAACATTATAATCAATTTAATAAATCGACATGTGGTTTTAGAGTTTAGACTTTTACAGCGTAAAAGTTGAAAATACAAAATTTCCGCAAAAACTTTATAGATATGTGAGTGTTAAAATCAAATCCTTGAAAAACAATTTTTCAAAAAATGGTTTGCTGTATAGTGTACATACGGTAGACATATTTTTCGTCTCATAAATTTTCCTAAACGTCTGTAAATATCGTTCCACAACACAATGGAGACCAACCACAAAAATAAAAATATAAACTATTACAACAACAATTCCCGCAAACTAAAACCACCGAGGGTAACTTTGAGACTTTTCATTGAAGGGAAAATTGTTATTTCTCTGTACAAACACACATACACCGTCATTGGTAGGGTACATTTCTTTACTCCTACGTCAAGAGACATTAAATAGACAAGAATAATGCATCGTTTCGTACAGAGCACACAAAATAAGGCAAAAAGTCATGTTGTGAATTTAAGCGTCGCAACTTTGCCGATGCTTAAGAAGACGACGGAATAAGATTTATTTATATACGAATGATTTTACGGAATTAAAATATGAATAAAAAATTTTGAAGTTGAAAATATATAAAATTTATAATTTATGATTCAAGTATTAAAAAGAGGTTCTCCCCGAAACCGAAGAAGTAGAAGATTTTGAGTGGTTTGGATACCAACAAAAAAAAGTTATGTATGGTAAATAAGGATCAGACATTTTCCTTTTCTATATCATTAAACACGAAGAGCGGATATCACGCTCGTATTTCTGTCTAACGCATAAAAATAGCTTTAGATTGTTTTTTTTTTTTGAAGATGGAACACAATAAAATGAAAAATCTACGTGGAATGTCTCGCGAATCTCCGCGCGGTAATTTATCAATATTGTATTTTTCAGCAATTTCATTTCTTTATATTTTTATCAACAAGTGTTGATAGTTGCGAAAACAATTTTTCAAGATTTTGGCTCTGATTGATTTTTACTTATGAAAACTTTTAATATAAATATTGAAAGTTGTTAGAAAGATTAAAGTTCAAAATGCTAATATTGTACGAATGAGCTTTTATAATCATAGCCCATTATGTCAAAAAAAAAATGTTTGTGTCTGATGACAATTCCATTTGGCAAACACATTTTCTCTAAGACTTTAAAAAAAAATCCCGTTGCTAAAAAAGTTGAATAAATCTTTATTGTTTAGGTTTTTTTATAAATTGACTTTCAACTTCCTTTTTCATAGTAAACACTTTCTTTAATATTTTTTTAAAATCTTTACTTAAATTGTGAGGGCCTGTAGCGGCTCAAAAATCCTTTTCACGTCGTGGCACTCCTAGCTAAACTATTTATACACCGCGCCGCTTAATTACGAGACATAGCTCGTTTTACTGAATAGAGCTATTTCGCCACCTACATTCTCGAATCTCGATATTTATATCGATTATCGATAAATATCGAGAATCAAAAATATTCACACGGGAAAAGAAGTAAGAAACGAAAAAGGACAGTCGGGTTTTGAATTTCAAAGAGACACAGTCTCACGCACATACGCGGTGAAAGTTAAAAAGTGAAAGTGCCGAACAATCGTTCACACGCATCAACCATCTTGTTGAACATGTGCAACGACATTTATTATAAAAATTATCATCTTAATAAATAAATAAATAAATAAATAATTACATAAGATAAATATAGTGAGCGTTATTAATTATTAATAATAAAACACGATAACACCCGCTATAGGCCTAACCCAAACCATGAGAGACGGAAACATCTGATCTGGCGGCGCTCTTTTCACTTTCTGTTTCGATGATTTTAAATTAATTTTTCTAAGTTTCGGATGTATGGATATTGGATGTGCATTTTTCATTAATGGTTCTCAAATGTTACAAATTTCTAATTCGATTATTTAGAAGGAATATTTATTTGATTTGGGTGGTTTCGGAGAATTCCAGTATAACTCAATTTATGCGGAAGTTTAACGATTGATTTTCACTAGTTCGACACGATGGAACGGTTTCGATTTAGGCGTAACGAGCTTTCATTTACAAGTTAAAATTTCCTTTGTAAATTTATGTTTGATAGCTGAGCTACGAGGGCTGTTCAAAAAAAATTAAAGCCTATAGCAAGGAGAAAGGTTTTTAATACAATTATGTTGATGGCAGTAATTAAAATAAGCCTTTATAATTATATAAGCCTCTATATTAATAGTTATAAAATGTGGCCCAAATACGCCACAATTGTGTTCCCTAACTATTGTGAAAGGTAGCGAGTTGATGTTTTTGGATTCGCGTAGGTCACCGGCAACGAGTATTCATTCGGCAACGAATTGATGGTTTTATGTTTTTGTTAACAACCGAACCAGTTTCAGCAAATTTATTGAATAATCACTGAACTGTTAAACGCGTTGGTACATTTTATTGATCGGACATTACCCGTGTTTCTATTACTATCGACACATTTATGATGGTTTGAACACAGTAGTACTTTTTAAAAGAGGAGAATTAAATGAAGAGTTCTTCTTGGGTCATTTCTTACAACTTTTAAGAAAATTACAAAAATCGTTTTGAAAGGATTAAGTTTACTGATATTAACATTTTCATGGATTTCACACTTGCACTCAGAGAAAAACTTGGGTCAGAAGAAATAAAAATCTGAGTCTATTTTGCAAAAATGTTGGTGTTATTCAATCAACCAAATCTCTTAGTTAAAAAAACAAACAAGATCTTGGTTGAATAAAATTTAAATTTTAAATAACCAAATTTTGGTTATTTAATTTTTAACTTAGTTACCATATTAAACATTTGGTTGTTTTATTGGATAGAAGTGGAAAAAAAATTAATAACAGTGCCCAGTAATTAAGGGAAAAATTATTTTACTAATGATGTGTTAATTCTACCAAATTTTCTTAGTAAATGTAACAAAATAGGCGGTTAATTTATTTAAGATTTTTTCGGCTTTTCGGACAAAATATTATTTTTAACGGCATACATACAATGTTTACGACTTTTCTAGTCATAGAAAAACAGCAAGGCCATTTACTCACAATATATCTACCACAAAAGTAGAAAAATTTACTCCCCCCTCTCCCATTTTAATCCCAGGGTTCTGGTGTAAAGATACACAAATCCTTATAAAAATAAAAACATCCTTAGGTCTCTTCTTGGCAGCTCGGTTTCGTTTTGATAAGAAGTTGGTCTACTCATCAGGTTGCAACGACCAAACTGCAAAAATTCAACCCCTGCTTTTTATCGATAATACAAAACAAGAACTTATCGATTTGGCGAATTATATCACCAAATCAGAAACTTCTGGACATTCTCACTGTGTATTGTGTATTAAGTTAAACAAAAATAGTAACCAAGTAAGAAAATACCAAATTTCTAAATTAAACAAGAGATTTGGTTTATCTAACTCAGAATTTTGTGTTAAAACAACGAAATTAATTTTACTAAGTAATTGGTAGTAATATTTTTTCTGGGTGTGGGATTCTTTTTCATTGTTATAAAGTTCTAATGTTTGATTAGAACTAGCACAAACTTCATGTATTGGAACTTGAATTGCTTCGTAATCCTGAGTATTTTTCAGGTATGGCTCCAAGAGATCGCCTATTTTCAAATTTATGAAGATAGCTCGAATTACAAAGCTATTCCATTAATGTGATGGATTCGCTGCTGTAAACGAGTAACTTGAAGAGCTTTTATGCTTCTTGATATAAATCGGGACAGACAGCTTTAAAACCAACCGATTAAGAAAATTGATCAAGTAGTTATTAGACAATATTTTTAAAAAATTAATGAATATTATTATTATCATGATTAAGTAGGCTCGAAACTTTTCAAACAAGCCACTTACCTTATTTAGAATTAAAAAATACTTATTGCGAATCCAAAAATTACAAGAACAATATGATCATATTATGAGGCCCCCAAAGATTTGCTTGACAAAAATTTCGAATAAATCAAAAATTCGTCTTAATCAAAAATACAAAATCACAGAAACGGGGGAAAAGTAACAACCAACGCAATCTCCGTCGTACAAAAAAAAAGTAAGAATCCGTAATCTACAGGTATCTGGACTATTGTCGTAAAAGAATTTTTCAAAAAAATAGTATTTGATAATTGAAAAGCAAAAGTTTCAAAAACATTTTCGAAACACGATAGATTGAGAAACATTTTAGAGAATTTTTGATAACACAAATGATAACAAAAGGAGATGAGCCTGGTTTAAATAATAATATTAATTCCAATGTTGCGTTGTTATAGAACCAATAACGTACTGGAATATTACCTTATTATGTTTTCTTTGTATTTTTTGATTTTTAAATACATACACACCCTACTCTCTTTTATAATTTTTTAAATGAAATTTTGAATGCGTTGCCATAATATAAAAAAAACGCGGAATAGCGGATGTTGAATAAGGCTTGATTATAATTTTTCGGAAAAAATAATTTTTCGATAAATATTTCTTCGCAAAACAATTCTTCAAGAATAATAAATTCATCGAAAAAAGAGGGTAGCACCGTGTGTGAAGGTAGTGCTGGCTCAAACTCATCTACCCGCTTCTTTTTCCGAAGAATTGTTTTACTAAGAATTAAAATTCGAAGAATAATTTTTCGTTACTGTAAATAGAATGATTTGAGCGTGGCTATCTAAATGGCTCATATTTGCTTTTATATTTTTAAATTTTTTTAATTTCTATTTTTTGTTTTATAATGATTAATTTTTAAAAGGAATACAGGCTAAATTAATAATTATTCGAAAATATTTAATCGACCATATTTCTTCGGAAAAAATGAGGAGTATTATAAATTTTATAGTCATTAATTACGACTTGGCGTATTCCTTCGAATGTGAGGATAGTGCTTATAATACTTTCACTCAAATGAAAAAATACTATTAGTCATATTATGACATCTCACCCGAACCATCTCAATTTTCAGAGCCAATCCTTATCCCTAAGTCTCGGATCTAATTTGCGGACTTCCCTTACCTACATTAATCTATCGTCTAAGGAATCTTCATCTTGAACACCAGCTGTGGATATTGGTACGATCTGTTGAGAATTTGTGTAACCCTTCCATAGATTTTCAAGGTCCGAAGGGAGAATACCGAAACAACAGTAAATGCCATGCTCTTCTACATTTTTTACCATATATCTCTGGGAAAGACTTCCATGGTAATCTGTCTATAAAACAGAAGAGAAAATTCTTTCGGTATTCCGACGGCGTCTGGTAATTCCTGTTACCAAGATGAAAAAAGCGTACACTCAACAGCTTACGGAATTGGAACCGTATTCCCTTTCGCTCTCAATGAATTATTACTTTCGCACAGAGCTTAAGGCCGACTAGCTCGTGATCAATCACTGTTCACACGAAACCCTTTTCCACATCATTCCTTCAAAATCTCATACGATTATTTGTTCTACCACCAAGATCTATGCCAATGACAGCTCCATGCAGGCTTACACCAAACACTTCAATGCATATCATTGTACCCTCCTACTCAATATAACTTGATTTTAATAGTGTAATTAAATTTTCCATATCGATTATGTACAGGCATATGATTTGAATGCCATCCATTTTAAGGGCTAGTTGCTTCGGCAGGTGAGTTGTTACACACTCCTTAGCGGGTTACAACTTTCATGTCCACCGTCCTGCTGTCTTAAGTAAGCAACACCTTTCATGGTATCTGAATGTATCATTAATTTTGGCGCCGTAACATAACGTTTGGTTCATCCCACAGTGCCAATTCTGCTTACCAAAAGAGGCCCACTAGGCGCAATATATCATTAAAGAACCTCTGATGACTTCAATCAAGAAAATCGATGACCTTACCCATTTAAAGTTTGAGAATAGGTTGAGGTCGTTTCGGCCCCAATTCCTCTAATCATTCTCTTTACCAGATAAGGCCATTTTCCCAAATATTAATATGCACCAGCTATCCTGAGGGAAATTTCGGAGGGAACCAGTTACTAGATGGTTCGATTGGTCTTTTACCCTTATATCCAATTCTGACAATCGATTTGCACGTCAGAAGTGCTATGATCCTCAGGATTTCCCAATATGAGTTGATTAAAACGCCCATGGATGAAGTTGCAATTATATAAAGTTACATGTAATCCCATATAATAGTTACGTTAATTATGCCTTTAGGCTTAAAAGCCCAATGACTCGCGCATATACTGGACTTCTTGGTCCGTGTTTCAAGAGTGGTTGCAAAGGTATCCAAAAATCATTTCATTGCCGATAGGATCGTTTACTCGAACTGCATTTATATAAAATAAACCGTTACGATATTCGCAGCAAATATGCTTGTACGATCAGATACATGTGTCTGTCATCATATTGGCAGATATTTTTATAGTTCCTTAAGAAACATTCACAAGTGAATGCGAAAGGAGCTTCATATAAAATCATTGACAAATATCTATATTTCTAGTATGTTGATAACACATCGCAATGTAAGATGCACAAGATGCAATCATTCGGAATAACCCAAAAAATTAAAATACAATCTATTCTTGTTTGAACCAAATTAGAAACGCAAAGAATTAAAAAGCCCTGAAAAATGTTACAGAAAGAGGAACAAAAAGAAAAGCATCGTCTAAGGAACATGGGCGAATGATTATGTTCATGAATATTGCGTAGGTGTCTTCCGGCCATTATTCAAATCTTGTACCAATGGTTTGTAATCGGTGTTGACATCGTTAATATATCGAACGTGTTCCCCGGCATTTGTACGCCAATCGTAGGATCTGTATTGCATTGGCTTGTTTTTAAAGCTTACATATATCTTTCATCACCTTTAGTCTACCCGCTATATCCTAGCATTCATTTCATCCAAGTATGAATGAGTCTAGGTTAGTAGATCGATTTTAACCACTTGCTCAATAGTTGCCAATTATTCCTACTGAAAACCGCCTCGATGTTCTGTTTAGTATTGTCGTAAAACGTTTGCAATTTACCATTTTCTCGCTTAATGTTATAGTAACGGGTGTTTTTTTAGGAGGTTTGTTTTTCCGATAGATGTCGTTTTATTTTATGACAGTTGTTTTGACAGCTCAAAGTGGCATTTCTACTCAGTATTGTTTGGCAAATCATTATGAATAGGTTAACTCCAGAACAACGTTTTCAAATCGTGGAAATTTATTTTCAAAATCAGTGTTCAATTAAAAATGTTTATAGAGCACTTCGTGAATTTTATGGTGCACATAATCATCCGTCAGAGACCACCATAAAGAACGTAATTACCAAATTTCGGTCTACATTCACTCTTTTGGATGCCAAGCCACCGACAAGAATGAGAAGAGTTCGTACAGAAGAAAATATTGCTGTCGTTGAGGCCAGTGTCGAAGAAAACGACAATTTATCGATTCGTCGTCGTGCTCAGCAAATTGGACTTTGTCCATCGACTTTATGGAAAATTTTACGTAAAGATTTGGGTTTGGTGCCATACAAAATTCAATTGGTGCAAGAATTAAAGCCACACGACCATCGTTTGCGCCGTGAATTCAGTGATTGGTCGTTAAATCAATTGAACGAAGATCCATTTTTTTACCGTAAAATTCTCTTCAGTGATGAGGCGCATTTTTGGTTAAATGGATACGTCAACAAACAAAATTGTCGCATTTGGAGCAAAGATAATCCACACGCCGTTCTAGAATTACCAATGCATCCTGATAAATGTACTGTTTGGTGCGGTCTATGGGCTGGTGGGATCATCGGTCCATATTTCTTTAAAAATGAGGAAGGACGACGCGTTACCGTGAATGGAAATCGATACAGAACCATGTTAAATGAGTTTTTGTTGTCAAATCTTGAAGATATGGATATGAATGAAATGTGGTTTCAACAAGATGGTGCCACTTGCCATACAGCACGTGAAACAATCGACTTATTGAAAGAAACTTTCAACGACAACATTATTTCGAGAAATGGTCCGGTGAATTGGCCTCCGCGTTCGTGCGATTTGACGCCACTCGATTACTTTTTGTGGGGATACGTGAAGTCATTGGTTTATGTGGATAAACCTCAATCGATTGACGCTTTGGAAACCAATATTCAACGTGTCATTGCTGACATACGCCCTCAAATGCTTGAAAAAGTGTTGGAAAATTGGACCTCCAGAATGACATTTGTGAAAAATAGTCGTGGTAGCCATATGCCAGAAATTGTGTTTAAATGTTAAATGCCAAAAAATTATCTACCAAATAAAAAAAAATTTTGGTCATTTCATAATTTTATATGTGTTTTATTCAAAAAAAAAATCGGCAACCTCTTAAAAAAACACCCTTTAGATCCTCATTGGTAGACAGTTGTTGTTTTATTTATATAAAGGGTGGGCCATCTACATTTTTTTTTGAACTAGCGGTTATTTTGAGTATGGTAGGGGTTATGATATTTCTGATTTGACAGAAAGTTAGTTTTATCCTTCCGCTGAACGAAAATGGTTGTGTATTCGCTTGAACGACGCTGGGAAATATTGAAACATTACTTCGAAAATCATGGTAATGTTGCAGGATGTGTGCGAAAATTGCGTGCGGTTTTCGGAAGAAACGAAGCGCCGGGAGCTCCATATATGCGTTATTTTGTAAATAAAGTTAAAGAAACAGGCTTGCTAATTAATAAACCAACACGAACCAAGCAGCCAACCAAGCGACTACCCTAAAATGTTGATGCTGTAGCCGAGAATGTGCGTGAGTCGCTGGGAACATCAACTCGTCATCGTGCTCAAGAATTGAACATTTCACGCACAACATTGCGACGAATTCTGCATATAAAGACCTTGGTATGACACCGTATAAAGTTCAATTGGTTTAGGAATTGAAGCAAAGAGACCACTCAATGCGTTTTTGGTTCGCTGAGTGGGTTTGCGATCGACTTGAAAAAGATGCCGGTTTTGGCGAAAAATCATCTTTTCGAATGAGCCGCATTTCCATCTTGGCGGCTATGTAAACAAGCAGAATTGTCGCATTTAGGGCAGGAAGAATCCACACGTGATCGTAGAGAAGCCGATGCATCATCAACGAGTGACTGTTTGGTGCGGATTTTGGTCCGGTGGCATCATTGGGCCATTTTTCTTTTAAAATGAGCAAGGAGCCGCCGTTACTATCAATGGTGAGCGCTACCGCGCCATGATAAACGATTTTTTGTTCCCGGCACTTGAAGAGGAGGACATAGGCAACATTTGGTTTCAACAAGACGGCGCTCCTTGCCACACAGCACACGTTTCAATTGATCTTTTGCGCGCTTTCTTCGAAGATCGAATTATCAGCCGAAATGCTGATGTGATTTGGCCGCCTCGGAGCTGTGATTTGACGCCGCTGGACTATTATCTTTGGAGTGCCGTCAAAGATAAGTGTTACGCCGATAAACCAGCAAAGATTGACGCTCTCAAGAACCATATTCGCATTGCCATTGAAGACATAATGCCGCATACCATCGAAAATGTGATCAAAAATTGGACCGACCGTATGGGGTACGTCAAGGCCAGTCGAGGCAGTCATATGAATGAAATAGTATTCCATAATTAATCGGAAGGATTGTTCTTTACAATGAAAAAATAAATTTGAAAAAATATTGAGAACTTTTTGTTTTATTGCATTTTAAAAAAAAAATTATTTGGCCCACCCTATATATCCGTAAGTGATTGCACAGGCGTCGAGTTTTTCGATGTTGGTGGCTGGTAGGACGATGTACAACTAACCAACCATCATACTAATTAATCTATCGGTTTGATCAAATAAAGTTCACGATCGATGAAATTATGGTTTCAAACATTGGTCTTCTGCGAATTACGTCATCGATTCATATATTAATATTTTGGTATTGTTTGTCGTTGTCAACAGGGTCGGTCTGAGTCCTCCCAACAGCAAAGAGGGTTTGACTGATTTGAATGAAACTTCATACTTAAGCTTTTTTCATAAATTAGCAGAATGCATTGAAATTTAGCGAACAAATAAAAACAAATGGTTTCTAAATTAAATTTGCAACAAAATTGATCTTGATAATTTTCCCCCTTTCAGCCAAAACCGGGTAACTCCAAGATGAAACTACATACATACTTAAATTTTTCCATAAATTCGAAGAACGACATGTAAGCTATTTAAGAGATAAATACAGGCAATTCACACTTTTGCTGTGTGTGGTCTATTCAAAATTTAAGTTAATCGTAAAACTCAAAGAAAAGTCAGTTCATCGAAGTGCAATATTTAGTTTAGTTAGCTGCAGGCAATAAAATTGATCATCCAGCTGATCAACAATAAACTGTTGATAATTTCGCTATAATTGAATTTCAAATTCACTTCTGTACAATTGCAAGGGATAAGTAGATCTAGAACTATTGTAACCAATCTCGTTGGTAACTTTAATCATTTCATTGATTCAAACCCTGATGAGTAATAGCCTGATTGAAGCTCATGCCAAACGAATCATACAAATTAAGATTTTTATTTACGTTCTGTGACTATAAACCATATTCACAAATCACAATCCATTCTGTCGCAGTAATCTGCAAAAAAAAAAATCTAAATAATCCAAGATAAATCGTTTAACATTAATTAAATTGTTTCTCGAATAATTTAATGAAAATCTCATTTTGTAAATTTTGATTAGATTTTTCCCTTCGACGCAACAACAAAAATAAATAAATTTTCGTATACTATCAGCTCTAGGATATACTCGTAAAATGAATGAGACAGAACAATAATCAAAAATAAAATTCGGAAAATAGTATTTCCGTTTTTTTTTTTTTTGGGAAAATGATATTGAACCAAGAATGAAAAATATTTAACAAACAATAAAAAATTTATAAATTTTCCTATTGTATATTGAAAATTGATTTTAGTTTTGTATATTTCTATTCAACACAATATTATTGTGTATTGTTTTGTTTGATCAAGTTGTAATGAAAATCTTTTTGGGTGACGGTGACAGTCGTGGCACAATCTGTAAATAAGTATTAAAAAAAAAGATTTTTATTCCAACCTTGACGCGACGACAATGCCGGTGTATTTTTTATCTTGCAGCGATATAATTTCAATTTAATTGTCAACAATGTGTATACAAGAATAAAAACTGAAGTACCTATTTGAAAAATATCTCATGCAAATGATTAAGTTTTTATTACAAAAAAATGTTCAGAACGCTGAAAAAATCCCTCATAATATTTAGAAATGTATTTCGCCCTGAAGGCAATCAAAATAATTACTTAAAGTACTTATAATTTTTATTTTTATTAAAATAAATTTTTCAGATGACTTATTTGATAATATATAATCATAATATTGTGTTGAGAGGAAAATCATTATACTCGTACATATATAACGGAGAAAACAAAATATAATTTTCGGTTAAAGTTTAACCAGGAACAAAATCCTATCCCCAAGATTTTCCCCTTTTTTCGTTTACCGTATTTACCGTTTTCCCAATTTCTATAAAATTCGGGGATTTTTTTTTATCCAATTTTGATTTGATTTCATTTTTTATATTTTTATCATTTTTATGAATCCTAAATGAAAATCGTTTATATTATTTGTGTGTTTTTTGGTCCCTTTCTGGGTTTTTTTTTTATTGTATTACGGGTGGGTATGAATGAAGCGAGCTTTTCGATATTATTATTTGTTTCGGTTTCGTTCGGATAAATCAAATGGATATCAAGTTTGGTATATCTGATTGGATTTATTGTAAAAATAATATTTTTGTCTGTGTCGAACACGGTTTAGCGTGATTCAAAATGAGCTTAGGGTTGGTGATTCAATTTTACTACGAATGCTTATTTTGGAAATATTTAACTCTGCGTGTGGTACATTTTGAAATAATTTTAAAGGGACAATCAGATTATTAATATTTTTATTTCTATTGTTAAAGAGTTATATTTCATATATAACAATTCTCGCGTAAACCGTTTATCTAGCCGATATATATCGTTCTTGAAATTTATTGCCGCAAAGTACGATTTATAAAATGTCACGAGTATAAATTGCCAAGTTAGATTGAAATTAAAGCTTGCTAGATATTATAATCAACCGCGGTGCATTTATTTTTTTAACTATTGCCAAAGGCTTTATTCTTGAATCTTTCTTTATACGAAACTAACAAGAAGTGTGAAATTCTTAAAAACTATATATTTTTTTTTACTTAAGCCTTAACCTATGTTAGTACTTAATATTAGTATGCATTATTATTTTTAAATTATTATTAATTACTTAATTTAAGTGTGTTAGGTCAACATGCGTGTAATTATTAAATATTTCAGTTGATTAAATCTAGATGATCTGCTCTGCGAAGCCGTTTGTATTTCGGTTGCCTTAGTAGTTCTGTAGCTAATTCGTTAGAGTGTGATTCCAGTTTCAGATGGTATTTTAGACTGCATGATTTTATTGTCTCTTTAACCGTTTTAATTCCTAGGTCTCTATGGATGTTGCTGTTTCGAATATACCAGAGCGCATCTGTAATGCTACGAAGTATCTTTGCTTGCGTTCTTTGAACAATTTCTATATTTGAGGCACTAGTTGAGCCCCATAGTTGGATACCATATGTCCATATGGGGATTAGGATCGCTTTGTATAGTAGAACCTTGCAGTCTAGAGAGAGTTTCGATTTTCTTCCGATCAACCAGTACATTTTAGACAATTTTATTTTTAGTTGATTACGTTTTGTTTCAATGTGCTTTTTCCATGTCAATCTTCTATCGAGATGAAGACCGAGATATTTGACGTTTGTTTGTTGAGGAATTGTGATATTGTTTAATTTTACTGCCGGACATGTGCGTTTATTCAGGGTGAATGTTACATGTGTTAATTTACATTCATTCGTCCTTATCCGCCAAGTTTTTAGCCAATATTCTATTTTGTGCAGATGTTCTTGTAATTCTCTCGATGCTGTTTGAGGATTTTTGTGTGAAAACAATATAGCTGTGTCATCAGCAAATGTTGAAGTGATTATGTTTTCAGTTATTGGTAAGTCAGCTGTGAACAACAAGTATAGCACAGGTCCCAATACACTACCTTGCGGTACTCCTGCCTTTATCTCGGTTAAATCAGTAGTGGCCGTGCTTTGTTTCACCTGGAACATCCTTTGGGCTAAGTAGTTTTCAAGAATTGCATGAAATTGTCTAGGCAGAAGAGTTTTAATTTTGTAATTTAATCCTTCATGCCATACTTTGTCGAAAGCTTGCGCAATATCCAAGAAAACTGCCGAGCAATATTTCTTTTCTTCTAAGGAGAGCTTAATTGTGATTACAAATCTGTGCACCTGTTCTATTGTGCCGTGCTGCTCTCTAAATCCGAATTGGTGATCTGGTATAATGCGATCTACAGTTAATATAGGTATTAGTTCTTCTAGTAGCATCTTTTCAAAGAGCTTTGAAATTATCGGAAGTAGACTTATTGGCCTGTACGACGAGACTTGGGTTTCGTCTTTACCTGGCTTAGGAATCATGATAATTTGAGATATTTTCCATTTTTGGGGAAAGTATCCACATCTCATAATCGCATTAAAAATATATGTTATATATTTTATGCATCTATCGGGTAATTCTTTGATCATTTTTCCAGTTATTAGATCATGACCTGGAGCTTTCTTAGGATTTATCCTGTTTTTGATAACCGTTTTGACGCATTTCCATTTAAATTTTACTGGATTTGGGTTCGACTCGTCCCTCGTAAACTGTGGTAGTACGCATTCATTATTTTTTTCGTTTGGAGTGAACACTTTTTGTAGATGGCTAGAGAAAGCGATAGCCTTTTCTAAATCACTTCTGGCCCAATGACCATCTGGTTTCCTTACCGGTGGGTTCGATAGCTCTGGCCTTTTTAAATTTCTTGCTGCCTTCCACAGTGAGTAATCTGTTTTCTCTGTTGCTGTGAGCTCACTTGGGTAATTCTGCATTCCAAGATTGTGTTCTTCCCGTATTGCTTCTCTTAGAGCTTTAATAGCTCTATTTAATTTCCATTTATGAAAAGGAGATTGGTGCAGCTGCCATAGCCGCCGAGTCGCCCGCTTATCTGCCAATAACTTTTGAATGTTACTTGAAAGCTTACTATTTTTTCCGAATTTTTGTACTCCGGAGTAGCTTTTTTGCAGCCATTTCCATTATTTGTCTTAAGTTTTCTATCGCGGCATCGATATCTTCTGGTGTTTGCAGTGGGACATCCAGATGACAATTTACGTCTACTATGTTTCTATACAGAATCCATTTCGTTAGTTTGTTTGTTCAACGTTGGGGTGGTTCAGTTTTTAATGCTTGCGTACTTAGTGTTACGATTATTGGTGAGTGATCTGATGATTAATCATAACAGTCAACGACTTGAGCATTGGTGCGTGCTATTCCTCGTATTACACAGAAATCTATTAAATCAGGAATTTTCTTTCTATCGGTAGGCCAATAAGTGGGATGTCCAAATGATAAATAATCTAGGTTTTTCTCGTTTATTGCTTCGTAGAGTTGCTTGCCCTTGGGTGACGTCAACCTCGAACCCCATTGCACATGTTTAGCGTTGTAATCACCTCCTGCTAGAAATTTGATTCTCAACTGATTAAAGTAGTCGATAAATTGCTGTTTTTTAATTGCATGTTTCGGTGGACGGTAAACAGCCGATATTAGCATATTTCTGGAGCTCGTAGTGCTTTAACCTTCTTTTTATCAAGACTGCGGTGCCGCCGTGTGCTTTTCCATCCGGATGTTTGGTGTCATAAACGGAATAGCCGGTAATATTAAAAAAATTGTGTTTGATGAAGTGTGTTTCAGATATTAACATGATGTCTATATTTTGTTCGATAAGAAAGGTGTGTACCTCAGCTTTATGTTGCGGAAGCCCGTTCGCATTCCAAATAGCTATTTTTAGAACTGTCATTTTTGATTTTTAACTATTATTTGCATAAGCGTATTCATATTTTGCATCATCATGCTCATTTGCCTTTCCATCATCGTCATGAAACTTTGAATGGTCTCGGTTAATTTATTTAGCGTGGTATGAATATTTAGGTCCTCTTCATTAAAACGAACTTTGGGTTTCGGTTTGTTACCTTTTAGGATGTTTGCATAAGAAACACCTGGCTGTGCAAAACTGCTGTCAAACGTCTCCAAGTTATCATTTTGTGTGTTTGCACTCGCAGGTTTGGTGAATATTGTATTTTTTGGTAACATGTCCCTCTGATTAAATTGCATATTGAGCATTCGTTGCTCAGCTCTCATTTTAGGGTTTATTTTCCGTTTTAAGTCCAGAGATACACTGCACATCGCCTGTAATTTGCAGTATGATTTTCACCGCAGTTACTGCAACGTTTCACAGATGGGTCATTGCGAGATTTGTCACACTGTTTGGAGAACCGCGGTGCATAACAAAAATTTATATTATTACGAGTATGTTAGAAATGTTTTAAGTTGTTCTTCGAATTATGATGGTAACAAGAGTAGCTGTTTCTGGAGAGTCCGGTGTTGTGTTGTATTGTCTACACCACATACTTTATTAATATTCTACACGCGTAGAAATCAAATATCAATTTTAAAATAGAAAAAATTCTGGTTTACCATTCCTAGGCTAATTAAAATTTTGTGGTAATTTTCAAAATCTTGTTTAAATTATGTTAAAATTATAGACAAACTTAGTTTATAGAATCGTGTTTTTGGATTTTGGCCCTGCTGAATTTGAACAAGTGAAACTCGACTATTTTCTAAACGTCTATGCTGAACTGAAGCTTCGTAATAGTTAGTTTACTTTTTAGGTTTCATTTTGAGCTAATCTAGATTCTGGAAGTTGGATAATGTGTGTGGCCTTATAATGGGACCATAACTTCTATTTTAATCAAACTTCTGGAATATGCATGCTGGTGGAACTTAACCATTCCTCACTCCATGTTGGTCAAATTTGGTTAGGAGGATGTATTGATAGGTTTTAACGTGCAATTTCAAAGTAAGTCTAAGAAAGGCCATGATGGTTGAAACTCGGCAATATGTTAACTATGGTCGAAATAGCTTTTTTTGGTTGGGATTGTTATTCTAACATTATGTAGTTCTGGAACCTGGCTAAACTCAATGGTACTCGACATTTCTTAATCGATCAGGTTCAAATTTAGTATGTTATTTTGATTTGAGCAAGATTTTTGACCGAGGTTTCTGAATGTGATGATGTATAAGATAGCTGGATATTTGACAGCGGAAAATAAGAGATTACGCTTCTCGCCGCAAGTGGCAACACTACCACATAAGATAATTTAATTTGCTATATAATTACCAGCGGAAATTTTTTATTCATTTTGTATCCCTTTTTCACTAAATAAAATATCCCAGCGGAATATAATATTAAAAATGATCCTTAAAATGACAAATTGTCATCTGCTATTTCTTAAAGAATGGCGATGAAATTTGGATAGAAGTATCGATCAGGGATTTTAAAGTAAGTTTTGGACAAAATTCTAAGATCTGTTCATGCTGGACTAAACTTGGTCATTTCATAACCAATCCTTTTGAAAATTTAAAAAGTTGTATTTATTTATTTCAGTTTTTGGCCAATATCTCAAAAACGTCCACTAGTAATCAACACTTTCGGTTGTTTTTCTAATATCTTAGATCTACTGCTAATTTGAAGGCCTGAAGCTGTCTACCATCCACAGTTTCCGTTTTTTATTTGTAATATCTCCCATGTGTAGCGAGTGAGTTTTTCCTTAAGTGCTGAGCTCCATTAATCTCTCAAAGGTATAGTTAAACAATGACATAGGAAATATAATTACCCTGGAAATACATACGCACCAAGTTAAAACAACTGTTTACATTTGCCATCATCTTTGTTGATAATATCAATCTAACGTTTCTCGACTATTTTTGATTTTTTTTTGTTTGTTTAGTTCTATGGAAAGCATCCAAGTAGGTTTAAATATGGTTTAGTTGCATTAGTTGCATTCATATTGGTCGTTTTCAGAACCCTTTCATTTTATTATTCATATTTGCAACTTCCATTATACAAATCGTGTCTCTTTTCCAACTATAGTTCCATTCAAATTCTCAATTTTGTAGAACCTCATTCAAAATTTAATTTCCATTATACCTACCAACCGAGTTCCATCCAAGCTCCTCCATTTAAATTGACTATTTTCTTCATACAAACCACCATACACAACTTAGTTCCGCTTAGAAACCGTTACTTCAATTCGATTGAATAGCTCCAATAAAAAAGGCCACTTTTTGAACCACATCGCACCACAACCACATTTCGAACCACATTCAGAACGCGTAATTGAATCAAATTTTCATTAAATAAACCGGAAATGAGTTCTTCCAATTTGATTATTAGCAATGGATTATTTCCTTTCAAATTAAACACTTTCTAGAATTACATTTGGAACAGAAATTGGAACCATTGGGCCTAGGTAGATGAGTATTGACAACTTATAATTTTTTATTACAAAACAAAAGGAGTCTTCGTAAAAACTTCGATAGTTTTTATCTAATATTAATTCGATCAGATCATTAAGCCAAATTCGTAATTATAATTTTTATAACTATAGGATTTGGATTTCGAATTCGGAAATCAATAATTATATTTTATCTGATTTTACGTTTTTTGCTAATTGTAATCATTCGTATAGATCTGGTGGCGTAGCTGGCTTTTAGATCCACTTAATTTTTAAATATCGCTTTAAATTTTTCATCAGCGGATGTTTTCAAATTAATAATTTATATTGGTAATACTAGTTTTTGTTTTATTCTAGTTTATAGATTGCATTTTGTTTCAACAAATATTTTTTTTAATGAAATAAATAATTTCCTTGTTACAGATGATCGATTGTAAAACAAAATTGTACTTGGAGACGTAAATTTCAATTTTTTACAAGAATCATCTTCCAAGGATACATTTTTGTCGTTGTGCGCTTCTTTTGGGCTAGATCTTTAATGAATGTTTTACTAGCTCATTTTTAATTACGTGTATTAATCACGTCCTTTCTGAAACATTTTATATCATATTCCCTCTTGAGGTTAAAAGTTTAGATCTACATGTGGCTGATCATAACACTATTATGCTAGTTCAATTCAACTAACCCTTCGATTCTGACGATAAGACTACTAAGACCATCTTAGCTAAGAGTTTCTTGTGAAGACTTTTTAATTTAACCCTAGAGATATACTCGACGCGACCAACGTGACTAACAAAAAATAAAAAGTTGAAATGTATGAGTTTGTTCTAAAGCAATTATACTCGACGCGACTCAGACGTGACACAAAAAAAGTTGATTTAACTTGTTGTTGTTGTTTAGTACTAAAATGACATCTTACAGAAATTTTATGAAATAATTAACCAATTTTTTTTTTAGTTTTGTTACCATTTTGACATTTTGAAAAAATTAATTGCCCGTTTTTCATCCAAGTCAAAATTTTCAAAATGTCTTTCGAAGAAAAATTAATAAATTTGGTGAAACAAAATGAAATTTTGTATAATAAATCGTGCAGGAGATATAAAAACACCACCTTAAATTTGAAGCTTGGTCATAAAAATGTCAAAGTCAAAAATATCAAAAACGTAAATTCATATAGTGAGTTTATCTTGAGTATACTCGTAAGCGCGTTTTTGACATTTTGAAGCTTCTGAGTAACGTCGAGTATATCTCCAGGGTAAGACTAATGTCTTTATTGAAATTCTGAAGGCAGTAGGCTTAAATAATATATTAAAAACTGTTCAAAGACTTTTGAAGCTGTCAAAACCAAATGTGCATCATATTGTTTCAAATTTAATGAACGAAAAGCGTCAATTCAATTCCAATTTGTTAAAATAACTCAAATTTATGCTATATATGCTAAGAACGTATTATAAAAATATAAAATAGTATTTCATTTTGAATAATTTCTCTGTTTTTAATAATTAATTATAATTATAATTATTAACTCTTTTTTGACATTCAAAATGTCAAAAAAATTAACTGGAAACGACAAAATTATGACTCTTAAGACCACCTATTTCGCTGATATTAACGAAGATAATTTTCGTTAAGACAAAAGTTTTCGCTATGACAAAAAATACGTGACTGTACGTCAGAATCGGGGGGTAAGAATATTCCGCGATATCAACTTTGATGACAAACAATAATGATTCAAATTTGGCCTATTCGGGTTTTATTAATAAACTAATCGAATAATTGAATAATAATAAATTGAGTACAAAAATTTCAAAGCACGATTTCAAAATCAAACATTGGATGACAAATTCGGTACTCAGTTGGATTAATTAAAAAAAATTGGCAAAATATCAAAATAATGCCATGCTGAACATAAAATTTTAAAACGTAAATGCCAAACTAAAATATTTAATTCCACATTGGCTGTCCGGTGGTTACCACCTGTACTTACATTTTATTATGTTTTTCAATTCATTCTAACTTACACGGATGAGTTCGATTGGTTTTGAATACATATTTAATACCAAACATTTATGTTTTGCTTTTTCGATGAACTGATACTAAATTATAGTTAATCCGTAGAACAAATGATAGATTGGCCATAAAATAACAAAATATTTGACCCGTAACGGTTCTACTGTGTACACTGACTAGTCACAGACCTATCCTCTTTCTCTTTACATGCTTTAAAATACAAATAATACCTGTCTGAATCTATTTTGCAAAAACATCACGTACATTTCAGAGAAATTAGGGAGGGAGAGAGAGAGTGCGAGTTGGGCAACATATTTTATATTTTCATATCGATATTATCTCTGTCGAAAATGAAAATAAGATTTCGTATTTTTCTAAATCCCAGTTTCAAAACACTTTGCTCTCATTCTTCTTATATTCCGTTCCTGGTTATATATCCATGACATGACAAGACTTCAATAATAATAACATAAACATAACGAGCTATTTGTTTGCGTACATACATATATAGAAAAGTAAAAGAAGAAAATTTCGTTTCGTCTAATTTAAATTTCCTTCAATGCATCCATACATACGAGCATAAGAAACATCACCTCAAGATACGAATAAGATAAATAATCGAACAATATTTTGAAAATATACACAAGGATTATTGATTTGAATTTTGCCATTTACCAACGCAAAACGAAAATTTGAAAAATGTACGTGAACTATCCAAAAAAATAAAAATTGAAAACTTGAAGGAAAATTCAGTTACCTCTTCTCTACATGTTTTTCTCCACTAATGTGTCAAAATCGGAAGAAAACGAAAGTTTCATATAAATTTGTTCTGTTTGATATTTATTTTATGTTGCGTTAGAATAACATTGCCAGAAGCGATACTAATTCATGTGTATTCATCTCGTGTATTTTATTTACCATAGGAAAAATTGATTTCGTATTTTTTCCGCTTTGGTATCTCCAAATGTGTTTGGAAATTACATGAAAGTGTTATTTTATTTGAAGCGTAATTTCACGCGTGTAGGGCTGCGCAAGCAATGCGGTGAACTGGCTGTCACAATTGTTATGGTTCCGTGCGCTCCAATATTTAGATATTTTTTTATTGTAGGTTTTCTAGATACATATTATTTTGCTTGCCTGTTAGAATCAGGATGGATAGAAAAACATAAAGTATTTTTCTTATCCACGGCAGAAACCTTTGAACGTTCCAAAAATACTTTTGATTTATTTAATTAACTCTCATAGATGTTTATTTCCGCAAATTGTTCCGTAATTTTAAGTACAGTTACGGTACTATTTAAAATAAGCAAACGAAGGTTGAATGCTGATCAAGCTGTCGTAGAGTATATGTACTTCATTTTCTCGTTCGGCTTATTTTAATAGAAAAGCGTCAGACCATTTAAATAATTTCCTTAATTTGATCTGTTAAAGTTCGAAGCACTCCCAACTCATTTGAGGCTGTTAAGTCCTACATTTCACAGTAGCGAAATCCTGGTACTACGGCTATTGGTCCGATTTACGACGATGTTTCGTCCCATGACTTTTGTACTTCGAAAAGCAATTAACGGCTGGATACAAATTAACAAAATTCTTGGAGTACAATATACTTGCGATAATTAAATTCAGATGGTTTAAAATATATTTTGCTGGCTTTAATTCCTTAACCATTAAGGAATTATTTTCCTTATTTACGTTAAGCCATTTTACTGGAGATGGTGCGTTAGATACAGTACCTGTGTTAGTCTTTTTTGAATTTAAAGAGGGAGTTTTCCTTTCGAGCCTTACAAAACCGTTTGTCACACCTAAAAAATTATGTTATGCTGGACCCACGGAGGGATTTTCCAGCATAGGTTCAAGTTGCCTCGGGTTTGGACAAAGGGAGTTATTGCGATAACCCTCAATTTTGGAAAAAGAATCGTGTAGAAGTTTTTTGGTTTGTTTAAATTTGATTTTCTTGCTTAGAATAATTTAGTGTTTTCGGGAAGCAATTGCGATAAATTTTAATTTCCGTAAAACTTGTTGCAGTGATTACACGAAAAAACGTTCTCCGGTTGAGCTGAGGTTAATTTTTTAAATTTATTTCTCGGTTCATCCTGAATGAAATCGTAAAAGTGTATTCAGAGGAAATTCGTTTAGAGTTCCTACAATGGGGCCCGGTTCCATTTTCTTGGCTCGGATTATTTTGATACCAATTGCTATTTGTGGTAGTTGGTTAGTTATGACAAAAAAGATTTTCAAATGTTAAGAGTCTGAAAACTTATGATGGTTTTGAGTCCCAAGAAGCAATTGCTATGATTTAGGATTTCGTAAAAATTCACGCAAAGATCCCTCGCATTACCCGCATCTTATTTTTAATCATTTACGTATTATTCAAAGGAATCCAATATGTCGGTTGAATAACTCGGTTTGAGTGAGAACAATTTAATTATATCGAAGCAGTGGCTCTTAAAATTCGCCAAAATTTTAATTAGCTGTTTACAGTGGTTTTATATCGCCGCTGATAATGACGTGATAAAACTTTGGGAGGAATATGATCCAGTTGCTCAACAGTTATTTCTTGTTTCTAACTGACGCAAGCCTTCGATCTGCAAGAGCATTTTGGTCTAGACATTCATGAGGCCAATCAAGTTCTGTGGCTCAAACACCGTCATAATAACAATTCAGAGGAATTCTCATTGCATCGATGTGCGTACATCTGAAAATAAATCGGCATCTATGAGATAGTTATTACATAGACCACCACATATGAGCAACACTTTAGTGATTACGCTTTATTCGTCTACCCGATTCATATTAAAATTTATCCTTGCATCGTTTAAATTGCCAGCGCCTTGGACACACTCGGTGAATTTGAAATAAAATTTCGAATTTCAAATCCTCCCAGTTAATGTAGTTTTGTGACTTGTTGGAAACCTCCTTTTCAATGTTGACAACCTCCTTCTCGATAGAGTATGCCAGACAGATAACTTAGGTAACCGGAACCTTTCATTGACGTGAAAATTAATGATAATCCAATGAGTTCGGTTGCTTCACATCATCGATTTGTTGTTTTATAAAATTTGGTGTCACACCGGATACTTCGAGAGAGGCAACTTTACTGATTTTTATCCAAACTAGCTGTATTTCCACCTTACTTCAACAGTAGATGTTATTTCGAGTCCTTTAGATTTAACTGTTTTGCAGTTTCATTTTCGATAAGAGTAAAGATCGTAAACAGAATCTCCTTATATTTCAGTCGTAATGATTTTGAACAAAAGCTCTTTAGAACTTTTAGTGTGATTTAACAAAGGGTGTACATCTGAGATAACGATAGCTTAAGTATACATTTTCGACAAATAATCGATTCAATTTTAAATGTTTCTTTTATACCACTGGTCCAGCAGACGGTTTAATGGTTAGATCAAATAAATCCGTCGTAGTTTGCAGAATGCTCTCAAGTTTCACAGGGTTAATGGATGGTTCTTTTTATCTGTTCTTTCAACATATGTAAAACTAGTTGTGGTTTGTCAAAAACTATTCTGAGAGTCACCAGTACATTGGGCGCAGTTTCTGGGTGGACGAGTTTACCTCGAATCCCTATTAGGGCTTTACCCTTTAGGTATAACATTAGAGTCTTTTATCGACACTTGGCCATTGAGCCTAACTTACGATTATTTAAAGAATTTTTCCAACCAACTCGTGTGTTTATCGTAATTTTAGAATGTGATTTGTAGCAGGGGCACCTAGTATTTCGCGTCTTTTCGTTGTCGTTGAAATGAACACAACCCTGTTCACCGACTCACGACTGAACCATTTCTTGCCGCAAACATAAGTTCGTTGACGAATTGATAGAGAATATAGTACTTTCTATTCTTTGGCCTCTTCTAACTTCGCCAAGTGTATTCAAGTTTATGCTGATAGGGTGATTTCCTCGATCACTTCGACGCTGATGGTCGATGCTTATCTTGAAGTTACTACTTGATTGTTAATGGGTTTTGAACCCCAATAGTAAATATTGAAATTTGACCGTCTAATGATGACAGCTTGCGTTGTACGTGGTTTTCATTTTTGACTCTGATAATCGCATCACTAACCAGATATAGTATGACATCTACCTCACTCCTTGATTTTCAGATTCTGTTACAATATGCACTACAACATTGGTTACATAAGAAATTCAGGACGTTAAAGTAGTTACTTACAACATGGTTGAATTTTTGACATCACCGGAATACTTTTGTATTCCCTTCTGTTAATTGAACTTCTTCAGAAACTGTTTCTTCCTACAGGGGCGACCAATCCATTTTCCCAGGTCTAGGTCACACCTAAACTAGACTTGCATTCTAGAATTGGACCCATTCGTGCATAACACGTTTAGGTGTGGAATCTATTTACCGAACGCGAACATATACTGTTAAATATGATTCTGTCGGAAAACTCCGGGTAATGCAGCGTGGTTAGAAATGAAATGGCCCGTACCTACTTATTCACACTAAAATGGACTAAATCACGATATTTCACGGTTACGATCGGTGATGTAAATGCGCACATTTATAGTTTACTTTTTTTATAAGCCGGTTTTATAAACAGCAACTAAAGAAATGGGCTACGCTTATTTTGGGCTCCGCGTGTGTTGGAGTTATTTTGAAGCGCGAACATCAAATTCGATCGAAAAACTTAGATTGGAAGGTATGGTTTATAAAAAGAAACAAAATAAATAATAAAACAATTAAATTTCTCGGAAAGAGCTAATATAGCCATTATTGTGTAAAATACTAATTTAACATTAAGTTAAAAGCCACCCCGCATTTAAAGGGACATTTTAAATCATCCCTAAAATCACTGCCTTCATCATGTAAAAGAATAAAATTACAATAATTTTATTTACGAATTTCCTTTCATCCAGGTGAATATTTGATTTCGTTTCCCTAAGACCGATACACATACACAATACAGTGCATGCACGACGTATACCGAGATAGATAGATAATATTTTGGAGTATCCGCAAATAAAAAAGGATTATTAGATTGAAAAGTGAAAAATAGGGATTTTCTTTGGCAACGAAACAACAACAATTTTCCTACAATATACACAAAATAAGAAAGGAATAAAACTCTATTGTTTACATTTTAATATTTTGTTGGTGCTCCCGAAAATTTAATAGAAAATTATATAACCAAACACACAAAAAAGGGATTTTATTTTTGTGTATGTACAAGTAACATCCCAGTGATTGGAAATTTTTTAAATGGACATTAGCATTTTTATAACTCTCCTCTAGCTGGAATAAAATAGGAAAAAGGTAAATTTTCCTACTTGTATATGGATAGGATAAAATAGAATTTATTTTGATTTAAAATATACAACGACGATCGGGGAACACAAACATAAAGGATATATAATCCTTTTTATAGAAATTGAGTGGTTCATTAAAATTTTATTGATTGACTTAGTGTGCATGAAAACGAACTATTGCAAGAAAATTGATAGGATTTCGTTAATTCTCGGTTTTATGCAAATATTTTTTAATCAACATTCCTTAGAATGACATCATGAAAATGCAATATTGCACAACCAACTTGCAGTCTGCAGATATGAGATATGTAATTCAATGTTCTCTTTATTCAAAAGTATTTCCCATCTTACTTATATAAATATTATGGTATGAAGAATATTATGTTGTGCAATTATGTGGGTACTACTCTACTGGCGGCGATTAGACTTGAAAGTTGTTTAATTGAACGTCACAAAACGGAAAATGTTAAGCCATAATTTTTTTGTTTACGAGTTTATGCAATTTTAAGTAGATATTTTGACGTTCATTCCAATAATTTTTTGTTTTCATATCAAACAACCCGCAAAAGTCCCGCAGTTATAAAAGTTTAATTGAAAATTATTTATTGGCGTTTTGTGTTTTCGAATAATTGTTAAAATTCTAAATCCAAACACGAATATTGGTTTATGTTCTTGAGCTAGAATTATTTTTAAAGTACGTGTATGTACCGGAAATTTAATTGTTCATCTGTTTTTCAAACCAATTCTTTTCATAACAATGGACACTATTTAGGTTAATCTGAAACGTTTGAATCACATGTATTTTGAACTGCAGGTTTCGAACGACTTTACATATAAACTTAAAATTAAGGTATGGTGCGCAACTATCTTAACACTAACAAATATGGTGACAAACCAGTTAGCAATAAAACGCATCCTTGAGGAACTCCGGCAATAGGAAATGTAAAGATCTCCAATTTAGGTGGAAGCTAATATTTAGTTATTAATAATGCTCTTGAAAGTCCTACGTCGAATGTGTTGATTATATCCTACGACACGTGATGGCAAAGGTATAGTGTACCAGGACTAGATTTTCCTAGTTTGTGATCTATCACGAAATGTATGGATTAGCATTTATGCGGTTGTCATATTTTTGTCTAAAATTATTTTATTATTTTCAAGATATTTTTTAATTTTTTTATTTCAAAATACTCTTGTGACGGGTTAGTTTTATCCCAAATAAGGTTTAAGTGCTGCAAATGTTCTCTCTTCAACGCGGATAAGTACCATGATTTAATTCGAACTGGGATATTGGAAGAAAGCTATGTACTTCTTTATGGTAATAGGATCTATTTTCTCACAATTGGAATTTATCAAAGATTAATTTAATTTCAAATAATTGATGTCCAGTTCGATGTAATAACGTGTACCAGTCAATAACTTGCAAATATAAAACTACCACCAAAATACTTTTCAACTCCGAACGGGTGTTCGAGAACTATTTGCAACAGATGAGACAATCGGGTGAAAATTACGATTATATACAGCGTGGCTGACACGAAGTGTTACCAAAACAAAACGCCACAGAAGTTTTATTTTTTGATGAATTTTATTGAATCAAAGTAAAAAATGATCACAAATATTTATTAATTTTCGAATTGCATTAGCAGTTTTCGGTTTGGCCACTCTTAGCCGCGATTATGGCCTTCAAATGTCCGACAACGCTGTTGCATGCAGCACGAGAATAGCTATGCGGTATTTTGGTCCATTCCCGGCGAAGCGCTTGCTTGAGATGATCGACACTTTACTATTTTCTTGTCCCAAACTTGCTCTTCAAAATACCCCAACCCGAGAAATCTAGCGGATTTGCATCCGGTGAATTTGGTAGTCATTGGGCAGTGGAAATGTACCGCGGAACGTTGTTTCTCAGCCAATCTTGAATGACGCGTGCTTTATGACTCGGCGCGAGTCCTGTTGAAATGTCCAGGCTCTGCGGCTGAAATGTTTTTGTGCCCAAGGCTTCAACGCTCCCTCCAACACATGATCCCGATAAATTTTAGCATGTATCTTGATGCCACGGCCCAAAAAACGAGCGGTGAACGGCTTTTGGCCGTTACAGCGGCCCAAACCATCATCATCGGCGCTTGGTTTCGAGAACAATCCGTTGGTCCAAATTTTCAGTAGAATGGCCGGGCAAGTAAATCCGGTCATTTTGCTTGTTCACATATTGCTCAATAACGCCACTTTCGTGCAAGCGGTTTTATTTTAGTTGGCTTCTTTAAATGGTTGGACGATGGTTTTAATTCATATTTTTATTGTGAAATTGGAATCACTTTGTTTATGTTATTTTTCCAAATTAATGAGGTTTTATAACGGGTAATTTCGGAAAACTACCGCTATAAATATAGTGGGTGACATCGCAATGGCTAATATACGACCCAATCTACTGTGCACACCGTTTGTCATGTGCACAATTTATCGTATGCCAGTTTATGAAATTTCATGATGCTAGGCCATTTCTAGATGGAAATAGAATTCTAAAATAATTTCTGGAAGCAATTCTGGAAAGGGCGACCTATTGAGAGATTGAGTTCTTAACCAATGATGAAGGGATTGGATATATTGACTTGTAAGTATAATTTTGGATTATACTTAAAAGTCAATATAATTGTTTTCGTCTTTGAAAACTAAAAGTAAAAGTTCTTTGAGATATCACAAAGTTGTTGGGAAATGTTGTTTTTTTAAGGCCGCAGAGTAAATTGTGAATAAGAACGTTTGTTATAAATCGACTTTGGTTGGGGTTTCGCCAAATAGGTATTCAGCTGATGGTTCTCAGACTTTATTAAATAACACCTTTACTACTTATAAAGAAATTTCCAAATTAGTTTTATTCCCTTCCAGTACAATTTGACTTTTCTTTACTAGTATTGTCGATTTGCATCGCAAATCACATACTACTGCACTCCGTTTACTTTGAAATTCGAATTATGAAATGGGCTCAGAGTTTTCGCTTAGTTGGCCATTGTTAAATACTTCATATTATTATTTTATTCATAGCCCAAAGAAATTTCTCAACAGTGTTATCGAATTAAATCGTATCACATTGTCCTGATTTTCTTCCCTTCTCGACTGCATATCCAGGGTCTCTCCAATTTTTCGACGGGTTAATAATTCATATTGATCAGTTAAGAAAAGGTTTAGTTTCGTTCTAGGTGACCATATTCCAGAACTTCTTTAACATATAATTTAGTATCTCATTTTGGTTAAAATACGGCCACCCCGGACGGAAGGCCTTATTCCAGAACTTTTCTAAATTTATTTTAGACCCATTTCCATTATACATATCGAATTTCAAGATGATAGGTTAAGAAATGGTCTAGTTCCATTCCAGGTGGACATATTCCGAAACTTCTTTGAAAATCATTATAAATGCCACTTCCAGCCAACATACATATCGAATTTCATCATGTGATCGGCCTAGTTTTGTCAAAGGTATGGCCTAGTTTTGTCCGATTTGGCCAAATTCCTGAATTAATTTTAGAATCCAATTTCCATCCAACATATCCAAATCTATGATGAACGATTAAGAAATGGTCTGATTCCGTCCAAGGTGGCCATATTCCGGAACTTCCGAAAATCATTTTGGAATCTCATTTCCATCCAACATGCCTAATCCCATCATGATAGGTTATGAAATTGCCTAGGCAATCCCAGGTGGCGATATTCCAGAACTTCTCCCAAAATTCATTTCCCGGTAAATAGGCCAGCTAGTACGCATGTAACAATATTTCCAGAATTAACTATAAAACAATTAATTATCAGACACACTGAAGCCGTGCCGTCTCATATTCAGAAATGAGCCGCACAATTGATCGTTTTTCGGCCAATAATTCATCGTAGTTCCATCTTCGGATCTCTTCTAATTGCTTTTTACATAACGTAAAATCATATCAAACAACATAACTGACAACCGGCGTTGTAAAGATCGACTCCATCAGTGGAATTCCAGCAGCGCATAATCTGTCTGTTGAATAGACAATAGGTGAATTTAAGCAACCATGTCCAATTGATATGTTACTGGGAGCCGATATATATATACGACGACTTCAATGACACCGAAAACATCAAAGGAAAAATAGGCGCAATAATTGCCGGCTTCGACTGGATATTTTCCAACCCAATTAAATTTAGCGCAATGAAAAGCTGTAGTCCATACTGGTAATAAATCCAAGGTAGCTATTGAAACAATTTCGAAATTAGAGAAGATTCCAACCAGCGCTTTTGGTCGGAGACTGATCATGAGTGCGATTATATGTTTTCGCAAATAACCAAGCGAAGCAAAAATGGGTAGGCATATACCATAGTAAAAATCCTCTTGAAGGTTAACCAATTTGACCAATTTGAACAAAAGTTAGACAAAGAGATCTAAATTTTGGGAAATTGTATGTTATTATTTACTTCATCATGCGGTTCTGCAGACATTTTACAAAATTAATTGTGAAGTGAAAGTTTTCGAAATAATGTACCGCCAGAATGAAATTCAGAATAACATCAAAGTTACTACCATCATCTGCATCAGCTCCGAGAAAGTTCAAACTGAGCGTCCCTCGTTTGGAATTATGTGGAGCACCATCGTTAAGCCAATTAGCACAAAAAGATACTAAAGTACTAGAAATAAACAGCTAAATGTAAAAAAAGAATGTATTCGATCGATCATAACTCATTACGTCTTTTAAAAAACTCATAACTTTACATTTAGAAACGTTGAAACAAAGCTTATTCAAGGTACACCATTCACAGAAAATATTTAATTCCTGGGTAGATTAAACAGATCGCTATCATTGCTAATCTTGCAAAAGATTTTTACATCATCACCATAAATTAAAAATTCACAGTGTTTGAAGCACCGCTTCACATCATCTACGAATGCAATAAATGAAAGAGATCTAAGATAGCTAGCTATCTTGTGGGACGCCAGAAAAAACATTTATATCTTTAGATAAAATGTTATTTAAAAAACTTTTTGAGTTTGGTTCGTCAAATATGACAAAATCCATTTTAAAGGAAAGACCACACTTGAGCTGTTCCAGTTCCTTTATATGTAAGACATGATCACTTTTATCGAATGCTTTACTAAAATCAGTGAACACTACATCGACAATATCGCCACCTTCTATCAAAAACTTCAGAACAAAACAAGATCTGTCAAGACCGGCCTATAATTTAAGAAACAGATACGGTCCTTGACCATCGAATCAAATAAAATAGATAGAAGTAGCCGATAAGATAAACATACCGCGGTTATTTTCGGTATCTTTTCTCCGTCCACAACCAAGACACAAACACACTCTTTTAACATAAGAGGATGAATTTTGTCCGGGCCGCAACTGCACAACGATTAGACTATGGCTCACGTGCCGAAAGAACCACAGACGAACGAAGAATAAATTGTTCAATTATTTTATAAAACTGAGCAATGTAAGCGTGCGTTGAACTACCTGTTTTTTATCGATCCCAATTAATATTGTCAAAAAACTTATTTAAAGCATCATATACCATGTTTCCATGACAGAGTTAACCTAGGTTAATTCAGCTTTACGTACATGGAAACACAGATTAAGGTTGAGTTTCGTTAAATCTGTTTTAACTCAACGAGACTAGTACGGTTCGGTAAGGTTCTATCTGTCAACGTTTTTTACGTGTATTTTAATATGACGCTCATTGTAAACTATTAAAATACAGATTTTGAGTAAAAATATTTTAAAATTGAGTAAACTATCGAAATAAATATTAACATAGCTGTCAACTTCACTCGGTTTCATGGAAACGGTACGAGTAAAATTTCAACTCAACGAAACCTAAACCTATTTTAACTCGGTACATGGAAACATGTCTCCCTTTTTAAAGTTGAAAACAAAAATTAAAATTTACGTAAATATTACTATATTTTTCAAAAATTAATTGGATGTCCAGGGTGTATGAAAAATGCTCGAAGAACCACCAAGATCATAAAAAGCAATGATTGTACCATCTAACCTCACTGTTATGAATATCAAATCCAGGATATTGCTGTTCTAGTTCTCGATGTAGGTAATCTGTCTTAGTCTGACTGAACAAATTGAGTCCATCACGATGTTGAGGTTAAATCACGATTATCATTAAAGACAATCCTGCGGACTGTGCATCTCGTGGAGTGATCACCAAAAATTTGGGTCATGGACATGATGGAACGGTTCATGTTAAACACGAAACCATATAAAGAAGATAAGATGCCTGAAACATCTGAAGAAGAAATCACTGTCACCACGTATCTCAAAACACAAACGAGCGATTCAAAAATTTATCGGTTAATCAACATTACGTACTTCAAACAGTACGCCTAGTCCAAATCACAGTTTTCATAAGAGGAACGGCATCCCAAGATAATAAATATCGTTCAAGAAACACTCTACCAACTTATTTTTGAATCGGTATCATCCCCTTTGGAATGTGCAATTAAAGTGACAATAACATCCAACAGGAGGACAAATGTTTAATTCGTAACACCGACCCTAGAGCAACGCAGAAGAAAGAAACAATCGAAAGTGCCAATCTTTAAGGTCGGCATCGTTGTTACGACTACGATTTTAGATGGGTATTTAACTAACATTGTCCTGAAAAATAGATTCTAAATTATTTATAACAGATCAATGCACTCGCTATTGAGCAAGCTAGGTTTTCATCAATCTGTATCAATGCTGAGCAAGCTCCAACTTGTATGGTATTTTGTAGAAGGTTAAAACAAGGAGCGACCAACTAATTCTATACATGTCCAAACTTGTACCGAAGACATTTGTGATCTCACAGTATATAAAAAATTATTCGGTTTTGTTGTACTTGAACAGTTTCTTGAAGACTGCTAATGTTCAGTTTGGCTCATATACTCGTATGTCAACGATCGCCATCGTCGTTCATAATGAATTTTGAAGTTTTCAGCAGGTGTGCGAGACTGTATTCACAAAAGGACACTTTATGAAATTTTATTTTATTTGGAGATTTCCTATCAAAATTAATTTTTTTCTGCAATGGTTTAATGCAAAATGAACTAATTTTTAAAATCTCAAATATTAGTTAACCTGTATTTGACCCCTTTAGATCATTTTTTGTGACGGTCTATCAGATGAGGATTCCCTGAAAGATCATCAAAGTAGATCAATACATCAAAGTAGAATTGATAGTAAACGTTCAAAAATCAAGTACCAAATATATAACATCGAGAATCGTAGCCGGTATTAAATTGGAAATATGCAAAGATCTGGCACTGCAAATCGTATTGCGAATCTAATGCTAAGAACACGCGGCAGCTCAATAAAACAAAAGTAAGCTGAATAAAATGAAATTATCGAGAACAGACATTAAAGGATTTATTAAATCTGTTACACTGAGATAGCATAACATTTTACGGTCACAAAATTTGACCACCAAGCAGGGCTTGAAAAGACGCCAACAACGAAAATGGATAGGCGACACATAAAGAGATTTGCCTATACTCGGTCATCGTGTCCACTCATTGCAGACCGAATCATGTTGAGAATTATTGTTTAGGCGGTCAAATCTCTGAATGAGGTATGACGCCAGCAGAAGAACATAAAAACTGTACGTAAAACTAGCAGTTTCATTGTCATGTACTGAATCTGGTCATAGGCAAAAAAATAATAATAAGACTATGTGGAATACAAAAAATGATGTTTTATGGGCGTCCGTCCATATAAAATGAGTGCCTTTTTCAGGTATGTTACGATATTGTTATTCGTTTTCTTATTTCCCAAAATATTGAATTTTCAAAAGGTTCAAAGAATGAAGAAAATATGTATTTGTTTTTATGCAAAATAAAACCTAGAAAATTTTCATTTCGATCTAACAGTATTAAGCTTGCATTTTATTGTTCTACATAGTTCGTCTTATTACTTTTCTTATTACTAGATCTGGTACAGTATCTAAGAGTAGCCCTAGAATGTAACCCGAATCACAAATCAAATTTACAAATTATTTGTAAATTTTAGAGTTTGCATTTTTGATGTAGTAAACTTGGTACACTATTCGATGGTGAAACTAAGAGATGATCGTCTAACTTAGAGCAACGTTTAGTTTTGAAAGAAGAAAATTTCGCAGCGAAGGACAGTTCCTTACACAAAATTTTGTTAAAAATTTGCAATTTACAAATTTTTACATTAAATTTGGTAATTACAACTTGTTGTCTTACCAATAATTGACAGTTTTTAGTTTTTTAACTAAATTTGTTATGTGAGAGAGAATTAAAATGCAAGTTGAAAAAAGTCTTGTACAAAATGTTGTCAACGTTTTCCAATTTCCTTAGGAAATATTTGAGCATTTGCCTCTTAATTGTTAGAGGTCTGACCATACATATTGATTTTATTTGGGTTAGGAAGGTCTATGCTGCAAGTTGAGCACTCAATGCAGCATAGACCTTCTATGCTGCATTGAGTCTCTATGCTTGTATGCTGCATTGAAGGTCTATGCCGCATTGAGTGCTCAACTTGCAGCTTTCATTTTACTCTAACTTAAACAGTTATGAAATTTTGAAAGGAGTTGCAGTCGAAAAATGCAAAATAATTCTTAAAATTTTGCAATTCTTTTAAATCCAGCCAACTTAATTGTGCCAACTAAACGAAGTCGGAAATTGTCTTTACTTCCCGAGTTTATTAAACTACTGAACACTTTTCCAAAGAGGTCATCAAAATTCAAAAATATCTGATAAAAATAAATTGTAAAGTTTTTATTTGTTAAAAATCGCATCACAAATTATGATTTCATCCGAAAGATTTTATTATCTTCAAGAAAAACTTTTACTTTAAACTATGTCACAAGAATCAAAAACATAAATTATCTAAATTGTCTAAAAGGTACATCTTAAATTTTTATTTGTATGTGGTATTTTCCGAAATAAACTTTAGCTCGATTTAGTTAAAAGTAACACTACTAGTAGTTGTGTGAACAAATCTGCTAAGAAATGCGATTAATGGTGTAAACTGTGGTTTCTTTATAAACCACACTCCAATGTATTTCGATAAACCTAACCTTTTTATAAAATCAAATCAAATTTGCTAAGTATGCTAAAAGCTCAATAACAAATTTCCATTTTCAAAGATCGAAGCCCATGTAAAGTTTTCAAATTTGCTTTTCGTATTAAAATGTATGAAATTTATAGTCATTAAATATTATTTATTTTCAGATCAATATTTTATAACTTACCGACTCTATAAGCAAAATTTATCAGCTTACCTGAAAATAAAATTAAAATACATTATTAAAGTATAAGATGTATGTACTAAATTAAAAAGCTTTTAACATTGCAAAAATAACAGCTGCTGCCCCTCTCTTAAAATTAGTTACTAAAACCCGTAATTCCAAATACAAAATACATTACGACCAGCCAGCCTCAGACCAAGAAAATTGTTCTGATAATGCATATTTAAAATCATTCAATATACCGTACACCCAGTACGTACATAGTCGACAACATAATCGGATTACAAAATTAACAAAATATTATATTTCATAATAAATGGACCGAATACCGAAATAAAGCTTTTAATAATTTTTCCCCAGTCTCCACCTACCAATATTTTCTACTATTCTCTGCTTCATAATGAATTATTATTTTAGCTCAGTTTAGTACAAAAAGCTCAGCAAAGGCACTCACCAGTGTTTAATAGTTTATATTATAAAAAATAGATAGCGCGCAATATAAATAAAAAGAAAAAATTAAAGCCTGGGGAAAATGGTATTATAGAGAACAATAAACTTTTAACAACAACAAATAAAAGCTCTCGTAATGTCATTCACCTTTATTTGTATTTTCCATTCTTCCATTTTCCTCGATAATATGTATTCGATTTGGTGTATCGTTCGGTTACATGTTATAGAGATTTTTTACAGATGAATACAGTTGAACCTTAATAGTGCAACGGCAGGTATATGTATATAAAAATGTGTTTTATGATTTTAATTGTGTATATTAATTTTTTCGATTCATTGAGCTTGAAACTATTTATTAAAATGTAATAGGGCATGTACGTAACTGCCTACACACAATTGCATATAGGTAGATTGCATTATGTAATCATCCCATATCCGTAAAATCAAAATAAACGGAATGAAAATGTCGTATTTGCAGAAGCAATTTATTGGTGTTTTACCATTGCTAATCAGACAAAATTCTGATTTCTTACGTGTATATTTATTGATTTACATATTTAAAAATTTCCATCCCACACATCAAATATTTATATTGACATATGTGAAAAAATTTCAAAATGAATTATGCTAATTTCTGTTGAAATGAAATATTTTTCGCGACGATATTATGATAGGCGTTTGCTTACATTTAAAAATGATATTTTTTATTTAAAAATTAAAATTCGATGATGACGGCCTTTTAGTGCTTCAAACCTGCACCAACCAAATTGACCCACCTCAATGGACCCTATACCAAAATTTGTTACACTTTTATTACAATTTATTACAACAAATCCCGATTTTATTACAGTTACTGTTTTCGAGGAACGAGTGGTCCTTTTAACTTATAATTAAACCTCCCCCACCAAAATTGTAACTTATGATGCAGCTATGGTATCGGTATGGTTCTTGGACCAGAATTTATTACAAATTAATTACGTTTCTTTGGTTAGTAGACCACCCACATGAGTTGCCTAACGATAAATTTCACACCAAAACGATTATTATCATTAAACACTCATTGAAATCAAAAACGAAAATGTTGTAAAAAATATTGTGTATAAAATTTGATACGGTATAATCAGTCCCATCTACGTGAATCAAGAATTTTTTGACATTAATCACTTTTATTATATCAGACCGCCACCAGACATTGGATCAAACGGTATTCTATGGGCCTTATAGAGGGCAGGTTAACCTTTCCAGGTGTGTAATAAATTATTATTGTCTCAGATTAGGCGGAATTGGCTTCAGACATATGGGCTTCAGATATGTAGCAAAAATGTCCATTTTACCAAATTTAATAATTCATTACAACAGACCGCCACCAGATATTACATGAGCCTTCATAACGTATGAAGCCAATCCCGTCTAATCTGACACAAAAAATAATTTAGTACATACTGGATAAAGTTGGCCTGCTCTCAAAAACACTCATATGGTGCCATTTGATCCAATATATGGTGGTGGTCTAGTGTAACAAATTACTACAGGTTGTAAAATCGACCTTGATATTGCACTTCTGGATCTGAAGCCCGTATCGCCTTAAGCCTATTCCGTTTAATCTGTTATAAAAATAATTTATTTACACCTGAATAAGATCGACCTGCCTACCACGAAGCCCAAGGACTAACATTTGACCCAATCTCTGATAGCAGTATGTGGCACTATTCTGTCTTTCTCTATAGGAAAAATATTTACATAGTGTTTTTGTTAAAACTATCATTTTCTGGCCTACTGAGAAATCATGTGTGATCTAAATTTTTATAATTTAGGAAATATTTTTTTCGTATCGAAAATTGACAATTTGGAATTGAAGATTGTTGTAATCCTTTATCTTCTCTTAGCGTTTTATATTATAACTAGACTCAGAGTTTTAAGATGACAAGCCATAAGAATCGAAGGTAATAAGAGGGGGCATGTTCTTTCTGAGGCCGGATAACTTTGTCAGCAGAGAGATCAATAAAATACGAATACAGAAGCATTTTAACAATTAACTGGGAAAACGTCATTAGACGCCGAGAAGTCAGAAAGATGAATTAATACGCAGATGACATAACTGCCCCGAGGCTGACTACTAAAAACACAATTTTCTTGCAAAATTCGACTTTATTTATCAAAATAGTTTTCTGCAAGAACATTTTTGAAATATGCGAACAGGTAGTAGTCGCTGGGAGTTAGAACCGAAGAATACGATGAATGGGGAAGTAATTCGAGCTTCAATTCGTGCAGTTTTGACATGGTAGCCAATGACTTGTGACACGATGCATTATCTGGGTGAGACTTTTTTCTTTTGCACTTTTCACAAAATAGCATTTTTTCTTTTGCATTTGCATGTTCATTTGGGGCATTTTCGTTTTTTGTTCAAACATCCCAATATCACTATGTAAAATTCGCTGTTGAAGGTCTCTCCTCGAAAATAATTGACGAATAAAATACGTTGCACATCCTAAAATACGAAGTCCGAAACCTTATCGTTTCATTCGTTTTCTTTGTTACATATCGACGAAGAAAATCCTGTTTATTACGATTAAACAGCTCCAAACAGCGCTCTAAATGATCGACGCGTTGCTGTTTTTGTCCAATATTATCACGCGCAGTACCAACTTTGAACACAGCTTTCTCATGGACAAACGCTCATGCAAAATAGTGTGTACTTCTGATATCTTTAAGGTGTCAGTTATCTCACGTAACTTCACTTTACGATTTCATCACTAACACTGCAATAAGTTTGCATAATATTCGCCATTGACTGTTTTTTATTTTTGAAGATAATCTATGAAAATTATCCCATGGGAAAAACTAATGCCATGACCTTACCAGCAGGTGGAACAGTTTCCGTATTCTCTGGAGTAAGGAACCCATGGCGAGAAATCATGCAGTTCAACAGCAACTTCTTTTTAAACAACTGCCATCAAATCAGGTATTTCTGGGACTACCATCGAATACAGCATCATGAAAAGGCTAAACTGTTTGAAACCTTTCATCATTTTGCCGTCTCAAATTGAACTCTGGCATTTCCAAAAATCACGAAACGATGCAAGATCTATTCTTGTCACTATTAAAGAAATAAAAAATCTGCTATAGATCTTGAAACTACCGGCTCCCGCTTAATTACTATAATGGAAAACACCAGATGTAAAACCCATTTAGAATAACTATAAACTCCTATACTGAAGTTAGTTTGATTAATAAAAGTCAGACATGTATCAAATTCTAATGTAACTTTCGTTTTATTCTCAGAAATTTTTTATATAAAAATATCATTCCTCGCACGATATAATGCTTAAACTTCCACTAAAATGCAACTCTAATCTTGCTTAGCACCAAACTTTAACTCTAAGGTTTTTAAAGCTATTTTGAATTCCAGGACACTATCCATTAAAACATTTTAAATACTCGTACTCAATACGCTTGAAATATTTGAGAGACGACATACAATTCAAAGCACGTTAAAAATTTTCAGTCGCAAGTTCCCGCTGGTCAACATCGAAAATACTTCCTTTTGTCTGTTTGAACCGATCACATATATCAACAAATGACTAATTCTCCACATTTTATTTAACTTAATCTAAAGAAGTAAATAATGTTTGTCGATAAATAGGTTATATAGCCGTGAGAAATGTCATCCTGAAAAATAATTGTGCACACTCTTTTTTAAGCCAAATACTAGATTACTATATTTAGAATATTCTTTACGTATAATGCTACTATTATCATTGTACAAAGAAATTATATTTCATCGAATGAAAAAAGCTATAGAATGATGTAGGAAATAAATTTCTTAGCTACCTATCAAACGGCACCGTTGGTTAAAGCTTTATCGTTTGGAACGGGAGGTACCGAATTTGAGGGAAATTAATACAATTATGATGCTCAGAACTCATGGGTCGAATCATCTTCAATGTTATTACTATAGGCTGGGATGAAGCTATGCAATGCAGGTTCTATGTAAATTGAAGAGCCTAGCGTAAGGTAGAACATGAAAAGCGAACCGAGGAAGTGAGTTGGGAGTGCTTCAAATAAACAAATTTCTTATATGAAAATCAATTATTCGGCTTTCATTCAAAATTTAATTTAATCAAAATTGTTTCCATTTCATTCTTAATAGTGCCAAAAATAAATAATTAAAAACAGCGAATTTGAAAAGAAAAGGTTAATAAATGATAAACTACTAGAACCAATTCGAAAATAAGAGAAGGAAACAATACAAACCTTAGATAATTTAGAATACATTATGATTTGCAACAAGGCTCAAACATAACGTAATGTCCGTTCGTCTCGTTTTTCTTTTTTGCTAAATGTTAATTTGCCTAAAAAACGGAAATAACAGAATGAGCGAAAGGGAAAAATTTCCGTTTTTCATTCAAAATAACATTTTGAAAAATCGAGACCGACGGAATGGATGCTTCGGGTTCGAGCTTTGGTTTACACCAACTGTAGTACATCCCAAAGAAACGTCACGGCTTTCGACACCAAAAATTAATAATAATCTTGTGGCCCGAGTGGAATAATTGATGTCTCTAAGCCAACAGCCTCTCATTATTCTTTATTCCTCTTCTTCAAAGACGACTCGATTTACAATTTCAATTGTCTATACAGTTTTAATACAAAAGCCCATCGTGTGAAGTTAAAGTTATTATTATTTGACATTAAAATTAAAAAAGAAGGAATACATGTAAAATGTAGCTCGAAGAACCAAGTATCGCATGAACAACCAAGTATTATATTACATAACATCTCATAACTCCAAAAAAATCGCGTCTTGTTTAATCCTTCATGTATAACATCATCCGAAGAATTATTCAATGATAACCAACTGATAACAACAGATTTCTTGATTGAGACAAAGATTTACGAAGAGACGTATGGAATTTCTAACGAATTTTTATTCGATTATCCCTATATCGGTCAAATGGTGAGTGTTTCATTGCATGTATCATTTAGACTAGTTTCAGTTCGGGCTTTACAGAAATGCGCCAAGGATGAGGGTCAGAAATCATAAATGATTGTATCAGAAGTCTTGAGTTTCCGGCAAATAACGACAAAACATTTACAAAGACCTTCTTGCAGTCTTTGTTCCAGTTATTATCAGGTGCAAAAATGCACTCCAAAAAATTTATTCGTAAATTAAGTTTTTGGAACAACATTGTTCTTGATAACATTATCTGAAGGAATGATTCGCAGTCGTCATTTTATCACAGCGTAAATGAATTGATCTCAAGGCTTCTTCCATGTTAATTAGGCTGCTCCGAAGAAGCACGAATGTTCTATTCATTATGAAGGAGGTTTTAGTGTTCGGCAATAATAAAGTCGCTCCAATTAGCATATAAACATTTTCCCGTTTGGAACTAATGGGTGCATTTATGAGTTTATTTTAAACAAATTATTAAATGTAACAGTTTATTGCTGGACTGACTTTATCGCCATTATTCATTGGTGTAAAAATAATTCAAAATCAGTTCAATCGTTCAAAATGCTTTTGTTATTCAACCAGACCGCCACCATATAATCATTCTCACAATTTTATAATCCTCCAGCATATTACAGAATATTTCTGAAGATCACAATCCAGTTGATTTGTTATCAAAAGGCTGCTCTCTATACAATTGAAAAATTTCGAATTATATAGTGCAATTGAAACAATTGGCTTCAACATTGGCCAGATGAGATTCAGAGTGTGGTATCTGAAGGTGAAATAACCGTCGATGAGTTAAAGGTAATATTACCAATTATTTTGTGGGAGGTGTGGGGCGACTTTCTTTTAATTTTCAAGGACTTTTGTTAAAATGTCTTATATAATCAAAAATCCTGCCACTTCCGGCATAGATATGAACATACTTTTAACACTATGCGCCGTAGGTACTTGGCGAAATACATTAACACTTAATAAACACATTATTCCACTCGTTTATTAATTTCGCAACAAAAAAAATTTTTAACAAAATTTGTTCAAAAAGTTAAGCGTGTAATTTTTAAACTTTTTGAACAAATTTTTTTAAAAAAATTTTTTTGCAAACGAGTGGAATAATGTGTTTATTAAGTTTTATTATTAAATAGAAATGAACGTTCAAAACGATCTGAGCAAATTTTTTGAAATTTAATTTACAATCTTTTTGTTTTTAATCAATTTTTCGTAAATGCAATATACTTTTCAAAATATTTGCATAAAATGAAAAGGTTCTATGGAACCTACCACCTGCGGTAGGCCGGGCCATAAACCACTGACATTTAATTATGCTTTATGCCGATCAAATTGTGATCATATTTGCTGATGACGTGAAAATTCTTCCAACTGTTAATCGAATGCCCGATACGAAGAAACTTCAAGAAGGCATCGACAGATTAAGTGAGTGGCGTGAACTCGCTTTACTTAAATATTAAGAAATGCAATATCATGTCCTACCATTGTAAAAGAAATCCGTTAATTACTTCAGTAGGCATATTGAAAATTGTATTGCGAATTGAAAGATATCCAAACCTTATGTTCACTCTATTTCGCTTACGTTCGATCTCAACTGGAATACGCTACATCGGTCTGAAACTCATACTATGCTGTAGACATTAAAAGAATTGAAAGCACTCAAAAGAAGTTTCTGATTTTCTTGTTAAAGAAAAGTGACTGGGATAACGACCACAATTGGTAAATTGCAATGAAAATGTGGTTGCGTTACCTTCGTACTCAACAAGATGCACGGATTACAAAATATGCACGCTTGAAAATGGACGACTTCTCTTAGGCGCGGCTTTTATTGGTAACGTTTTGCTTGGTCACATTGATTCAGCTTACATTTTGGAAAACATATCAATTCATGTGGCTTGCAGAACATTTCGAAACCATAATTTTCTAGCACCAGAACACCATTCCACAAACTATGGAGAAAATAACCCCATTAATCGGTTGTCTAAACCATTCAACATCGTCGACGAGCTATTCGACTTTAATTTAACAAAAGGCTACATCAAAAATAGCCTGAAGAATTATTTTTTAAATTTTTAATTTTTAAATCAAAATTTAACAAAATTTAGTAATTTTTTATTTTATTAAAACTCTTCGGTGCAAAAGTAAACTTTCTCCGAAAATGGTTTACACTGGAGTTTAAAATACACCCGTCGATATTTGTTTTTAATGAAATAATTCGCTAGAGTGGAAGTTTATCCTTTATAAAAATGCAAAACGTGTTCAACTTTATCTTTGTAGTTTGGTTACCGTAGTCTGATGAGATATCTCATTAGTACGAAACCAAGGTGGTTTTGAAATGTCACTTCGTGAGGTGAACCAGACAGATTTGAATTCTATGAAACAATTTTTATCCGATGGGAGCGATGTTGCACCAAAAATTGTTTCAGATTTATCCGCTTGCAGAAAATAAAGTTGTGTATTAAAATACTCCTTCAATCCAATCATTTTTATTTGACTAGGGTGTAATAATTTTATCCAGAGGGCGAAATTTTTATTTTTTATTTATTAATATTTTATCCGAAAAAATTTAATGAGCACCAAATTAAATGCTCAATTCGGGTAAAAAAATATTTAATCCGATTTTATTTAACCCTTATTCGGTGTCAGAAGAAGACCGATTCGGTGTCGCAAGAACTCTGATTCGGTGTCAGGAGATCCTCGATTTTTTTTTTGTTTACGTAAACGAAAGTAATATCTTCAAGTGCAGTTGACGTATCAAACCATCGTTCAGTCAAAATCAAAGTTATGTGTATGTCTTTCAGGTACTATTCAAGATAGAACGCAATTATTCTTCACAAATTGTGAGCACCCAATAGTTATCAAGAAGTGTGTCATTGGTATACGATTTAAGAACGATTTTACCAAATAAATTATGGGTTCATTACCACCAGCTAGAACTAACAAGATATGTATATGTATTGTGTTCGGGAATCGTTCCAGATTCACAGAATAATTGCTATTCAGATGTATTTACGACGATTGGCATCAAAGTGATTTAAACCTCCTACAACCTTCAAATGTTAGATTGTAGTTTTTGTATGCAGGTAATTCGATACATTTTTGGAGGTTATAGTCGATTACGTACTGATAATGGTACGAATCAAATGGAAAAAAAAATCCTAATTAAGATTTGTAACCGAACGGTGGGCTTGAGAACTACGCGTTGAACGCCGTTTATTAACAACCAATCAACTTTATAGTGTGCTGACTCGAGGCTCGCACACTCGATCAATCTTTGGATTGTAGACCATTATTGTTTTTCACCAATAGAGAGTAAATATACATAGGTAACAAGGAAAATAGCAAAACCACATGAAGACATCAAAGTAGATATCAACTGAAATCATGGGTATACCGAATATTAGTACTCGACTTGTTTGAAACGAAACTTTGTAAAAATTGTCGAGACAGAAAACTCCTTGTCTACGTTTTACAATTACAAAATCTCAAAATGCATCGGTACTATAACAACTCAACAAGGTATTCAACAATAATAAAAAAAATTCACAAAACGTAATTTAATTTTCTTCATCATTAATTTAAAACACTCGCAGGTTAAGAGCATTGTATTAAACCAACAAACTACTATTATAACGTAACCTCCAAAATTCAAACAAAAAAAAAGTTTAATTGAAATCATAAAAAATAAAAAAGTTTAGCAGAGCTTTTCAGGTAAAATTTTATTTGGTCAGTTAGTATTTTAATATGCAGTACGAGCAGACACACACATGTTACTAAACATGGAATTCATTAAAAATTACGTATAGAATGAATGAAAGCTCTAAAAAGCATTCAATTCCTCCTGCTTGATTTTTAATAATGTTATATTTATTTTACTTTATTGACGTTGCTTAAATATTTTCTATATGTAATATATGCATGCATACAGACGAATAGAATACGAGTATGTGAAACTGGGTGGTTTAACATATGATGATAAATACGCTTTAGGCGCTTTGCAAAGCTGGTATATAAGAAAGCATTGGAATTGGTTTGAACTTTTGCATCACCCATTAATAATGAATAATATTATTGAGTAAGCGTTTCTGATTTTTTTAAACAACACAAATAAAAATAGTACAAAGTTAAAATAAATATAGGAATATCATAAATCATTAAACTTTTCTCTGTATTTTCCTCTCGACTTTAAAATAAGCTTTGTTTCGTGCTTTACGTGTATTATATGCATACTCACTCTCCGCTACTCTCAGTGTTTACTTGCATATTTGACTAAAGTTTTGTATGAGTATTAGATTTAGAATTGTGTTGCAAAGAAAATCGAGGAAAAATCTTAAGCGATGTAGGAGCTTTTCTTCTTTTAAAGTTGAGTTTAAAGCGAATAAGAATAATAAAACCAAAATATGAAAGTTTATTTTTGTTGTATAATGAAATGGTGGAAGAATTGTAATATTTTGTTTTTATATATCTCTGAGCGAATTTGTATATTTTTTATATGGTGTGGTGGTGGATGTCGGGTGTGCGGTAGAAAAAAGTTAAAAAAAATGATTTGTATTCTAGCATAGCATAAAATTAGGTTAGAACAAAATAATGGTATAAGGTACTTGAGAAAGTTTGAATTTTGATTAGAGTTTAAAATTAATCTAATAGAAAGTTGAGTATTAAAATGTTGGTAGAAATTGTATTAGAACTATGACTTGAGTGAGAACGAAAAAATATTTAATTAGGATTATATAAATTGAAAGTTGAATTAGCTTTATTATAAAAGGAAAAGTTTGTTCGAGCCAATTCTATTAAATTAAGATCCTACGGTTTTCTTTTCTAGAAGAAAAAGGAAACAGATTTTATATAGAAGGTAAGAATTCCGGAATTGTAAGTGATGGCTTTGAACTTCTTACTTAACGTGAAATTGTTACTTCAGGTAAAAATAACGGTGGTAATGGTAAATGGTATAACTATGATAACAAAGGAATGTCCCACCAACCAAACGCCACAGTGGGTAAATTTTTAACACTTGAATCGGGAGACGCCGGAATCCCGATGGGCCACCTTTCTTCCATGTGAATAGTATAGATTGGCGTGGTGCTAACAATACGCAGATGGCAAGATGTAATAGGAATTACAGCCGTACGATCTCGAGTTGGCAACTATGTAAGGCAGGACATGAAAGCGAATCGCGAGAGTTGGGCTGCTTCGAAACTAGAACAGATTGCAAAGATTAAAAAGCGAATAAAAAAGAAATGTCCTCTTAATAATATACAATCTGAGATGAAATGGGAAATAATCACGCCATGCAAACGTTATTTCTCTTTTTTGGTTGAAAAATAAGTCCAAACTAGATTCTCCTACTAAAGAAGAAAATAATTTGTTCTAATCCGATTTTTAGTTGCTATAGTTTAAAAATAAATCACAACTAGGAAGAACTATTATGTTTAGGGTTGCTAAGTTCGCAAGCACGATAATTTTCATCTTCACTCTACTTAGTAATTTTTTCCTAACAATTTGTTTATTATGTAAATATTTAGTTTAGAATCGTGACCAATATATTTTATAGAATTAAGGCCTCTATTCCCTTAGTCGTATTACTTCATGCGACGGGACTATGGATTTTCTTGGTGTCTAGATTATAAAATCAAAATTTGCTAAATAATTTTTTACAAAACATGCAGTGATTTTTTAAATCTTAGTATGCTGCTCGTGGTATCACAATGGGACTAAAAATTGGCCTAAGTGTGCAGTAAGCAACCACTGAAACCTAACCTAGAAACCTAGTATGCTGCTTGATAAATATTTTCTTGCGACTGTTATCACTTGAAACTTTGACGCGACAAATAAACAGAATTTTTTTCAAACTAAGGCAGCCGTCTAAGATTTAAAAAAATTTTGACTGCGTATTTTGTAAAAAATTATTTAGCAAATTTTGATTTTATAATCTAGACATACCAAGAAAATCCATAGTCACGTCACATGAAGTGATACGACTAAGGGAATAAAGACCTACGACATTTTAGAATCAGGAGTTCACTAAAATTAAAATAAAAATCATTCGAAATGTATGTCCAAAAAATTATTCCGACAGGAAGTAATTTTATCTATAGTATGTAGGTGATTGTGACGTGGTTTGCGGTTTTATTGAAAAGTAGTGATATATCAATACGAAAACAAGGAAGCTTTTGTTATTGGCTAAGAATGACAATGTCTTTTTCGACTTTTTTTCGTAATGTAGAGGTGTACTGTAATAGAGATTGGCAAAATCACAAAGATGTTCTCGAGGCCGTACCTAACTGTTAATTAACTGACAACTATTGGCTTTATTAACAAATAGTGGCATGTCAATACAAAAACAAAGAAGCTTTTGTTATTGGCTATGAATGACAAAATTTTTATGAATTTATACATAAATTAGAAGTCTGTGATTTGGCCAATCTTCTTCAGTACAGTAAACCTCTCAATTACGTATAAAATCAGAATTATTTTTTCATTCATACACAACAACAAAAGCTTCCTTGTGATTATTTTTGAATAAAGACACCAGTCCTAAGTTAATTATTAGTATAGGTAAGAACACGAAAACATCTCTGCGATTTGGCCATAATCTCTAGTACAATGAACCTTTCAGTTACGTATAATTTCAGAAAAATGTTTATCATTCATCGCCAATAACAAATGCTTCCTTTTCTCCATAGAGACATGTCACTATTTTCTAAGAAAGGCACAAGTCATTAGCTAACCAACTGTATAAGTAAGGAGAACATTTCTGTGATTCGGCCAATTTCCAGTGCAATCAATGCATAATCTGTGAAATTCTAATAGTCTATTTTGAAGAAAATACTTTTACCTACTGTAGAAATTACTTTTACCTACTGTTTTACAAATCACTCACAATTTTGAGCCTCGCGACTCAAAGAGGGAATATCTTAGCGTGTGTTTGAAGTAATTGCCCTTGTTGAATTGTTTATTAATCTAGCTGCTACACTACTGTTTGGTTCTTCTCGGATCTATCCATTGGTTACATACAATTCTGACCGCATACCATAAAACTTCACAACTTTGTTTTTTGTTAATACCAGATAATGTGGCAAGGCTTAAGCGATTGAAGTATTAATCTGTCCAATTTTTTTTAAGCGATATATTTGTGTCGCGTGAAAACCCGATAGGCTATTATTACTCATTTTGAATTTCGCTCTCTAAACCCCATTATGTTATTGTCTGACAGTGATTTCTTTATAGCTTTCAAGCTATAAGCTGTTACGTTTAATATTGATGAAATCTGGGGCTTATTTCAATTTATGTTTAACTCTATAATTTGGTGAAATTACCGACACCTTAATTAGAACCCTTTTTAAAGTCGATTTGACGTTGAGATTTATGTAACTAATACTCCCACTTCACTGTTTTAAGCGTACATGATGCAGTATCCTTGCAAACTGAGCATTTGGTAGAGCTTCTGCAGTCTATTTACTTCTGACCAGTTACTGATTTAATACAAAAGCGCGCTCTACCGTTTAAGATCTTGGTTGTTGGATTGGTGCTCTACTCTAAGATAAGTACCTATTGTTTATAGCGATAAGCCTATAAGAATTTCAAGAAAATTTTCTTGAAAGAAGAATTTTTTTTTCAATCTACAATACAATGTAGATTGAAACTCTTTGATATTGTCTAGCATTTTTACGATCCAGGTTTTATTTAATATTATTAGACCAATTAATAGTGATTCCTCTGATCGTGCCTCATGATCGAGACGCTACGTTCCATCTTTATTACCGAATCTTAAAAATAATTTACTCAATCTGTTCTGTAGATTTTCCTAAGCCGCTTCCTAATTTATTCCATCTGAATTTATCGTTTAAACTTCTTTGCTAGATCTACTACGTGACTTATTAGATATAGAGGAGCCGAATTTTTATTGAAATACAGTTTGTCAAAAATCATCATTTCCGCTTAACTTTTGGAAAACTGGTCTGAGCCGATATTGTTTCAGAATTAATTTAGAATCGTTATGGCAATTTTTCTTGTAGATGATATTTTTTTCAAAATATTTGCAAAAAACGAAAAAGCTCCTATGGAAGCAGCTCTCACTTTCGGTGAATCGATTTCGGCCAAAAATAACTGGGATTTCTCAATTCATGAAAAAAACAAACGTAAAAGAAAGAAAAAATGAATGTGCGGATCCAAGATTTATAAAAATATGATGTACTCCAACATCATATTTTTATAAATTTTGGATCCTCACATTCATTTTTCCTTTCTTTTAGGTAGTATTGACTGATCGAGATAAAACTTCATGTTTATGTTTCAATAAATAGTCAATAACTCTATCAAATATTAGATTTATCATCATTTGCTTATTGACTAGTTATTGCTTTGACGAGACAAATGTTGTTAAAAATGTCATAATAATTGCAAGTTTGAGATTTTAAAAATATCATAATTAGACTGTGTTTTGGACCTTTTTGTTTATTGTAGAAACCGTTGGAAGATCGTACATCGTTTTCATCGGATTTATCAAATTTTGAAAACTAACTTTTAAATTTAATTATTCCGATGCCGTAAGTTTTTTTTACATTATGGTCCATTATCTTATATAAACTTTTGATTATCTTTTACGGCTGCGTCTGCCATCTTGCGAACATAATTTGAAGCTAAATGCAAAGCAAAATATTCGGAAACACTAGAAGTTGAAAATACTTTTTTGTGCTAAGTGCTAAAAAGGGCTTTAATCCCAACATTAGTGTCAACAGGACACTTTAGTTTTTGACCGGTATTCACAACCCCACTGCTTTGAAATTACAACTACGCAAGCTGCAAACACTCAAGTTATGTTACCTCTTGACCCATTCGACAGTTACTTTTTTTTAAAGACAACAAAAACTATGTGCCAATTAATTATGAATGCAGTTCTAGTTCAAATTTCAAACACACTTTGCTTCGCCAAACCCTAACGTTAAATGTGTTTTATTCCTCACCTTATATGCTTACTAACCACCTATACAATTTTAACTTTATCATAGTTTTCTGTAAAGTCTAACTTATTTAGTTATGATTTCGCACATAATACGATACGACACGCAGCGCAAGGTGACCTCGTGTTATAGATATCAATTTACCCTATTTACATTGTTATTTAATAGTTCAGAGTTAAAACCTTTACGACTATAAATTGGGAAGACAACATACAAAGTAAAAAGGTTATTTAATGATTTTTATTTTCTCAAACAAAACCCCTAAAATCCCACATAAAGCTTATTCTTCCTACATATAAAAACCAACGAATAGACAATGTTGTAATTTTTATTTTTTACCCCGCAAATATCCAGGCCAATTCTGGTTGACCCCATAAACTATTTTTACAAACTACCATTCAAGAACATTAAAATATGTTGGCATATGGTTTACGTAAACAGTACAACAAAAACATACGAAAACGATGTGTACAACTTATTTACCATTGCCCGACATACCGACAATTCTGTTCCGTTCAAAATAGTAAAAACACAATTAAAGCATAAATAAACCGAAAAATTTGTAATCCAAACTTAGTTGGAATGTATTCGTTTGTAATTAAAGTTAAAATTGAAATTTGGCCACACATCATACATAAAATAACCGACCAGACCATTATGTGCAAAAGAACAATAAAATTATTTCGGGAAATTAAATTGAGTTTTTACGACTCCCATATATACCATTCCATTAGCAATTCAGAAACCAGTTCGAAGGACGCAAAAATAAAATTATCACATGTTTTATGTCATCCACACTAATATTATTGAATTTTTCATGTTTTGTACATAAACATAACACATAACAAAGTTATGATTGTATATGTATGTATATTTTATATGGGTTTATGTTACTGCCGCCCAACCGAGCATTCCATATTGTTGGGTGAAAGACACCGAGCAAAACTTTCGCAAGCATGATGTCAATATTATAAGAAACATAAAGTATTCGAAAAAGTGTTCTTGTCGATCGATTTTCCCTTTTTATTACGAATGTCATCTTTAATTTTACTACTGGCGCTTTGAGAATAAGGTAATAAATGAGAGGGTGGCTAAATAACACCAGCGGATGTAAAAATTTATTTTTTCCTGCTGTAAATGTAGATTCTGCAATATGATGTGTTGAGAATATAATGAGTATCTAAGGTGGAAATAAAACGAAATTGGTTGCTTTATAGTTTTTTTACGACAACCTAGTTTTGCCTTTTATTCAATTATCTCTCCATACAGCGATTAAAAGTTCACATTTCGAATACCACAGTTTTCATTCAGAGGGTAAATAACCCTTTTATTATTGATTAATACCACAGATCGCAGTAAACTTATGCAAAAAGCGTAAATTTGAAATTCAGCTGAAAAATCAAATAAAAAACTGGCATTTGTTAAGCCCAATCAATACTTCCATAAGTTTAAAATCTCCCAAGTTAGCACTTCCGGTTGGTTAGTAAATCTAATCAAAAGGTGTTTTAACTTGATATTTGAATTGTATTAGATTGTTCAGGTCCAAAAGGTGTTCAAACTTGATACAGTAGATCTCTAAGAAACCTAACTTTATTTTGCCATCAGAGCTGAGCAATTGAAATTTGGCTTGCTTTCCTCCGATTCTATAGTATCCATAATCAATCCATCAGAGAAACGCACGGTATGTATTTGTGAGTGTAACATGCCGCTATCCAGTTAAGAGGAAATTGAAGATTTAAGGCAATGTTGAGTGCAAAAGCCCCAAGCAAACTATTCTTTATAATTGAGTCAGTAGTTGCCCACCAGCCCCAGTTCCAATTATAGGCCACCACACAAATGCAACAAATGGGACAATCATTTACGTATTTTGCTTTCAAGCCCCTTTACCCGCCAAATTTATTTCTACATTTCTTCAGATCGAACGGACCGAAATACCTAGTCTCCGAAGAAAATTCTAATTTGTTTCTAATTTTTGCGAGATTAAAAGACCGTTCAGTGTTCTTAGTATTGTAACCGAGAAATTGTTTTCCCGATGACAGATTATGAATTTAAGGCTATGTCGATCGCCACTTGCAAGTACTATGTTCTCGGCATATCGACAGAAAATCGATAGCCGTTTAACTGAAAAAAGATAGCACATAATAACCGAAAGACCTCCCAAGACACAAAGAATAGGAACCAATCTTGTAGGAATGGGTCCCTCAGCACATTTTAACACTGTAGAGATTACAGCATTAAATAATGCATTTCCTAATAATCTCCCAATGACCAGAAATGTTCCCAGGGCAAACTATTTGTTATCTAGCGGTTTTCCGATTCGCGCAACGATTTCCTGAAACGCTGTACTAACATCTCATTTGATACAGCATGTATCTCCATCTAGGAGGAATAGGGGATTACATATCTCTCAAATACCTATTCATTGCGACAAAACCACCGCCTAGTTCTGTGTCGAATTTATATAGATGACGTAGTCATATAGAGAGGGCCATTTAAAAGTTTGTTTTTAAAAACACTATAAAATTAGTATACATCTTTATTTTGTGGAGACTTTTTTAATTGTGTAGGTTAGAGTCTCCAATTTAAGAATGAAAAACAATTTCGTTCATGTGGCTCCCCCTGTTGGTTTTACAGTAAGCCATCCTGTGAGCCCATTTTTTTAAGAACTTTCGCGATCATTTCGGCGCCTATTTCGCGAATAATTGTCGCAATGTTATGTTTTAAAGCTGGAATTGTCTCTGGATTATCCGCACAACATCTATCATAAACGAAACACCATAGTTCAAAGGCGTCAAATCGCTGCTCCACGGAGGCCAATCGACATCTACAAAACGGCTGATTACTCGGTTGTCAAATTTGGCGCGCAAGAGATCGATTGTCGGTCGGTTTGGGTGGCATGTGGCGCCATCTTGTTGAAACCAAAGGTGTTCATGAATGTGAAGGTCATAGCGTCGATTTGAGGTCATACAAAATTGACCAGCATGGCTCTGTAAAGGTTGCCATTGACGCTAACGGCGTTTCCAGCACAGAGTTTTCGAAGAAAAATGGGTCAATTATGCCACCGCTCCAAAATCAACACCGGTTCTGCTTATTTACATAGCCCCCGAGATGGAAATGCACTTCCTCTGCAAATATGATTTTTCGACCAAAACCGACGTCATTATGAAGCTAGTCTCTGGCTCACACAGAGAACTGATATCGTCATTTGCGTTCAACTGATGTGAATCAATAGTAAGCCTTTCTCACCAACTTCCTTCACCAATTTCACTACAGCGATTCCGCTTGGCGCTCTTTCACAACCCGTGTTTGTTTCAAAATTCGGTTTCGACTACAACACTGACTTTGAAAGTAAATTTTCAAATTTCGAAACGCTCTTCAAGCAAACACGTGATTGTTTTATGACACGGAATATCAGACTGATGAGCTGTCCACATTTCAAGCAAATCGTTCAAAAAAGTTTTGCCATAGCCTATGATTTAAAAACCAATAGATGGCTCACCCTATATTTCACGTTTTCGGAAAGATTAATTCGTCATCATGCAGTATGTGATTTTTATCTCGAAGCACCAAACCCTTTTTAAATTTCCTTTATCATAACACTAACTCGCACCGAAAAAGGATGTTCCTGATGGTTCATATCTGGCTAAACTTATGTCTAGACTATAAGACGAGTTGATATCGAACTCCGGATGCCCCAATGTTTGCACCAAATTGATATTTTTCACCGATTCCGAAAGCATCTCAAAGTTTTCCATATTTGTAGCTACAATCAGATCTTCCTTCAAACGAAGATTGATCAATGTTTTGGTTTCCAAGCGAACACATATCTAGCAATACATCCTTGCCTGCCTTAACAAGACTACTTAGTCTCGGAACTCATCTAAGTTACCGAAATTAGCTCTTCAACATTTTTGCTGACTGAAACAAATTTGTCGAGTCTCTTGGAGTGCCCGTACAAATAATGAAGCATAAATTTATATACAAAACTAACTATTTAGATCTAGCTACACACCAAAATGAAAGCTAGTTATAAATTTACATGCAATAAATACACTCGAAAAAATGTAAATTTAAATTACTTCGTAACCATAAAAGACATTATGCTGGCTTCACATCCATTATATACATGAATACAACCATTTACAAGTATTTCATAAATATACGCATGCAAAGAAAACAAAAAAACATAAAATTGAATTTTCCAAAATATAAAGAATAAGAAAAACCTCATCATCATGATCATCATCGTCATTTACATTGAAATCCATATCTATTTTACGTATTCTACTTAAAATATGGCAACAGGAATAGAAAAGCATCAATTTTCCGTCTTATTTTTTGTTATTATCAAATTTGCTTTTCTTTCTGTGTATAAATTTTTTACTCTATTCCACCTTGTAAATTTTCTTCAAAGTGCGTTCACGTAAATATATAGAACGAATGGAAAATAAATAGTCCATGTAGACGCAAGTGAATATCGTTTGTGTATCGTACGGTTACTCTAATATGTGTTTCGAGGGGGTGGTACATATATATCTAATAAAGGAGAATATTGAAATTTGTAGGTAGCTTCCCCACTTTAGTTTTTATTCTCAGCGTGAACGAAAATAAAAAAATCGACCTTCACCTTTGACTAATATGTGTATTTTCTTTTATTTGGAACTCTCCTATATATAAATTATTTTGCAAGTATAACCCTTTTATTCGGTTTCGATATACTCGTACATATATTTGCATAAGAATGCGCACCCATTATCCATATGGCAGCAACAGCAGGTAGTACACAGTATTATTAGGCAAATAAATTGATTGCTTCTTTTGTGTTCTTTTGCGGAATATTAAAACTAAAAATAATGTATAACATACCTTTTTACGTAGAGATTCAGTCCCGATAATATCCGTGGTTGCACCATCCTTTCGTTCGAAACGTTCAAATTTAAAACTATTCGATCGGTACAGCTCATTGTCTTCGCGATTGCGACGATTACGGCAAAGACGACGGGTTAAAATATTTCCGCTTGAGCGAGGTCTGAAAAAAAATAAATAAAAAAATTCAAATTTTAAATATGCTGTATTATATCAAAATGTAAGTAAATAAACTATGTACGTATAACGGTAACGTGGGAATTCGAAGATTTTTCGGAGAAAAACAATCAACTAATCTTAAATTAATCATAATTAGGGAAACATATTGTTGCTAATTACGTTTTTACTCGTTTGTATTGTGTAAATTTGTCTAATGTTTCATTTGTCCGCATTAATGCAGGCTCATCCACTAAATAAAATAAATTAGAAGGAAAATTTATTTGAAAACAAACACAACTGATGATTCAAGAAAAGTTGAATGTTTTTGTGGGATAACTAAAGAAACACGCTGACAACGCGATTTCAAAGTAACTGTTGATTTTAAATGGAAGTTACTAAAAGCCCTACTAAATCATACCATATCAATGTCAATATTTTGGATTTTCTAAAATGTCCATAACCCAGAAGCACTCTGCTCAAAAAATTTCAAATTTGTTTTACTTAAAAAAAACCGATCAACCAATTAAACCTATCCGATTGATCCGACAACACTTTCCCCTTGAGCCCTAGATTGTCGCTAACTACTAACTAAAATAGTTAAAATATAAACAAAGCATATAAATTTGAACCCTTGACTATATCTGTTATTGATTTCAATATATCTCTTAGTTTACTTAAACAGCTTGTAACTATCTTGTGACCTTGTTCCGCAAATCAGTAATGATCCTTACGACCAGACAGGCAACGTTTAAGTAACATAGAGCAAACGAATATTGGCTTGACATGAACGCCAATCTGAAGATTTTGATTTAGTAATGGATGCTCAAGTTTCTAGTTACGCTCTTTCTGAATCTGGAATCATTTTTTTCGTATTTTTATCCGTTACAGAGATAACCAGTATCGTTTTTGTCGTATATCCTTCAAATTTTGATTTATTTCGTATTGGTTTGCCATAAACACTAATTTTTGCACGTACGATAAAATATCGAATACTAATTGCATTTTGTTATCATTCAATATTGTTTTGTCGTACGTTCATTATCAATAAATTATAACCTTGTTATAATTTTAAATCAGTATTTACCCGTAATATTATTGAGTATTATATTTAAATTACCGTTATATGGAAGGACCAGGAATTATTATTGGTCATCCCGAAAACAATTTTCTATACATTTTTCAGTTGAAAATATGTTCATTACCAAATTTTCTCGGAGATGTCTCCCTCACGTGGCATATGGAGTTATGTGTGTCAACTGTCAATCAGTACAGAACTTAAATCCAGGCGTCCGTTCGAAAATCATGATCATTCATATGTGAAAGTTGGTCATCCGATAAAACAATTATCTATACATTATTTAGTTTAAAAAGATGTTCATTACCGAAGTTTCTTGTGGCGATCTCAGATGTTCCTCTCGCTCGGCATATGGTCACAGGTGTGCCAATCCGCTCAGCATAGAACTTATATTCAGGCGCCTGTTTGAAAATAATGATCAGGTGAATATCCAGTAAAACAATTTTTTTACATTATTCAGTTGAAAATAACGGGTGGCCAATCTAGCGTTTGCAATTTCAACTACCGGTTATTTCGAGTGTGGCAACACTTACTTCATTCATGTTATGACAGAAAATTAGTTTAATGTTTGACATTTACGAAATGTGCTGCTTTACACTTGAACAAAATTGGGAAATATTGAAAACTTACTTTCAAAGTGATGAGTGTTTTACCCAAACTGTAAGAAATTTACGTGGAAAATTCAGTAGAAATGAAATGCCTACAATTTGTGAAGCGAGTTCGTGAAATTGGATTGATATTGGATAAACTAAATGCGGCACGTATCGCCGAGAACATTGCAGCTGTTGCTTAGAATGGGTCTGAGCATCCATCGACATCACTCGCCATCGTGTTCGAGAATTGAACATTTCACACAGTTTTGTGAGAAAGCTGAAACAAATTGACCATTCGCAACATTTTCGGTTCGCTAATTGGGCTGTGGGCGCTTGAAAGAAAATGAGCATTTTTACAGAAAAATCATCTTTTCCGGCCAAGCTCATTTTCTCCTCGGAGGCTACGTCAACAAGCAAAATTGTCGCATTTTGGGGTCAGAAAATCCACAAGTAACCATGGAGAAGCCGATGCATCCACAACAAGTGACTTATTGATGTGGATTTTTGGACCGGCGTCATCATTGGTCCATTTTTACGCCCTTACAGTCAATGGGGAGCGTTACCGAGCCATGATAAATGAGTTTTTGTTACTCAGAAGAGAACACACACAACATTTGGTTTCAACAGGGCGGCACTACTTGTCACATAACAAACGCAACAATCGGTATTTTGCACACTTTCATCGGAGATCGAATAATCAGTCGTAACAGAGATGTCCATTGGCCACCACGTAGCTGCAATTTGACTCCGTTGAACTTTTTTGTGGGGAGCGATTAAGGATAAGTGCTACGCTAACCATCCAGAGATTATCCAAGACTTGGAAAGATCAAATTTAAGTTACCACTGAAGAGATAGGAGCCCATACAATCGAAAATGTTCTGAAAAATTAGGTTGAAATCATAAAGATAATGGTACTTTATATTTTATTTTTGGTGCTTGAGACCTGCTAATCGGCACTTCATTAAGTATCCTAATTCGAGCCGAACTAGGACACCCTAAAGCATTAATTGGTGATGACCAAATTTATAATGTCATTGTAACTGCCCAAACCTTTATCATAATTTTGTTTATAGTTATGCCTATCATATTTGGGGGTTCGAAAATTGATTAGTCCCTCTAATACTAGGGGCCCCTGATAAAGCACTTCCTCGAACAAAATAACATAAGTTTCTGGATACTCTGCCCCCCCCCCCCCTCTCTTACCGTCTTATTAGCCAGCAGTATAGTAGAAAATGGGGCCGGTACAGGTTGAACAGTCTATCCTTCCTTGTCAGCCAGAATCGCCTACACAGGTGCCTCTGTAGACTTGGCAATTTTTGCCTACATCTAGCCGGAATTTCTTCCATTTTAGGGGCTGTAAATTTCATTACTACTACTGTGAAGCCAGCCGTGGAAGTCATTTGAATGAAATTGTGTCTTCCATACTTAATGGCAATGTATACTCTTTCTGATAAAATAAAAACTGCTTTGAAAAATATTCATTCTTCTTTGAATTAGAGCCAAATTAAATTGCAAACGTTAGATGGGCCACCCGTTATGTTCATTACCGAATTTTCTTGTGACGATCTCAGAGATGACCTCTGAGGAATTCAGGTCAAAGATTTGGGTCGATAGGTGTTTACAATTAAAATAACTATTTATTTTAATGTTATTTTTGATGATTTTTGTTTAAGTTCTCTGAAGTATAAACTTCATTTAACTTTTATTATTCGGGGAATTACCAAAATACTAAAAGACGAAAGTTTTTGTTCTGAGAAAACTGTTTTTTATCATTATAAAATAAATATTTCTGTGTAAATATTCAAATAAATTTTATTTTTATGTTCTGCTGTTATTAGTAAGTATATAAATTGTTTCTAAAAATTGTTTTTATATTAACCTTTTATAGAGAAAGAATTTAAAATAAAACAAAAATGAACAAAAAGTGCGAATTGGGATGATTTACGTGTATCTATTGTCACGTTACGGAAGGAAGAGTACTCACATGCTGAAACTCAAAATTCCGAAGACGACAGTGCAATATACACTCAAACGATTTCAACAATCTCGGCAGAACACATCCAAATTTCGACAGAGACGAGCTCGAATCACCACTCCGAAGAAAGATGACTATTTAGGTATCATATCTAAACGAAATAGAAAACTTACGGCACCTCAAATACTAGCCGAAGTAAATCTATCGAGAAAATAGATTTTCATTGAACACCGTGAAAAGGAGACTTCGAGCTCAAGGACTAATACGCAGAATTGCCGTGACGAAACCACTGCTTTCGACCAAAAACCGCCAAAAACTTTTAAACTGGGCAAAGTACCACGATAAATTGCAAATCTCGCAATGGAAAACGTCCTGTGGTCAGACGAGTCGAAGTTTTAAAAGTTTTGGACCGAAAAGGCGAATTTACGTTCGGCGTCGCTCTGGGTGGGTGATTTGGTTGAAATTAAGGGACAAATGAATCGTTTCGGATATCTCTCAATATTATAGAACTATGCTGTGCCGCCACGACTAAAATTAATCGGAACACATTTTACGTATCTGCACAATAATGATCCGAAGCATACATCTTAAGTATGTAAGGCTTATTTGCACAACAATATCGACATTGAAAACTTAAATTGATGAATTGGCCACCAAAATCGCTCTATATAAACCCAATCGAACTCTTGTGGGACCAGCTAGATCGAGTTTCGGAAAACATGTCCAACGCCAGCGAAAGGCTTGTTAAATAAACTACGGCTTGGACAAATATTTCGACGGAAAATTTAAATAAATTAGTCGAAAGAATGCCGAGCCTTTGTAGCGCAGTAATTCGAGCAAAAGATGGTATTTTCGATGAATTTACACATTTTGTTGTATTACTGATTATTTTATACAAAAAATGGACCTCAAATTAATTAAATTTCATGAAATTAAATTAAATTTATTATAAAATTTACAAAAAGTTGTTTCAGTTATAAATACCAACAACAATTTCTTTAAAATAAAGGGTGTTTTTTTAAGAGGTTGCCGATTTTTTTTTTGAATAAAACACATATAAAATTATGAAATGACCAAAATTTTTTTTTATTTGGTAGATAATTTTTTGGCATTTAACATTTAAACACAATTTCTGGCATATGGCTACCACGACTATTTTTCACAAATGTCATTCTGGAGGTCCAATTTTCCAGCACTTTTTCAAGCATTTGAGGGCGTATGTCAGCAATGACACGTTGAATATTGGTTTCCAAAGCGTCAATCGATTGAGGTTTATCCACATAAACCAATGACTTCACGTATCCCCACAAAAAGTAATCGAGTGGCGTCAAATCGCACGAACGCGGAGGCCAATTCACCGGACCATTTCTCGAAATAATGTTGTCGTTGAAAGTTTCTTTCAATAAGTCGATTGTTTCACGTGCTGTATGGCAAGTGGCACCATCTTGTTGAAACCACATTTCATTCATATCCATATCTTCAAGATTTGACAACAAAAACTCATTTAACATGGTTCTGTATCGATTTCCATTCACGGTAACGCGTCGTCCTTCCTCATTTTTAAAGAAATATGGACCGATGATCCCACCAGCCCATAGACCGCACCAAACAGTACATTTATCAGGATGCATTGGTAATTCTAGAACGGCGTGTGGATTATCTTTGCTCCAAATGCGACAATTTTGTTTGTTGACGTATCCATTTAACCAAAAATGCGCCTCATCACTGAAGAGAATTTTACGGTAAAAAAATGGATCTTCGTTCAATTGATTTAACGACCAATCACTGAATTCACGGCGCAAACGATGGTCGTGTGGCTTTAATTCTTGCACCAATTGAATTTTGTATGGCACCAAACCCAAATCTTTACGTAAAATTTTCCATAAAGTCGATGGACAAAGTCCAATTTGCTGAGCACGACGACGAATCGATAAATTGTCGTTTTCTTCGACACTGGCCTCAACGACAGCAATATTTTCTTCTGTACGAACTCTTCTCATTCTTGTCGGTGGCTTGGCATCCAAAAGAGTGAATGTAGACCGAAATTTGGTAATTACGTTCTTTATGGTGGTCTCTGACGGACGATTATGTGCACCATAAAATTCACGAAGTGCTCTATAAACATTTTTAATTGAACACTGATTTTGAAAATAAATTTCCACGATTTGAAAACGTTGTTCTGGAGTTAACCTATTCATAATGATTTGCCAAACAATACTGAGTAGAAATGCCACTTTGAGCTGTCAAAACAACTGTCATAAAATAAAACGACATCTATCGGAAAAACAAACCTCCTAAAAAAACACCCGTTACTATCGACTAAAAAGTTTTGGCCTATAGTGTATGTGTGGCCAATCAGTAAAGAACTTAAATCCAAGCGCCTGTTTAAATCATGATTATTAATGGTGAAATTGATCAACCCGTAAATATGTTCATTACCGAATTATCTTGTTACGAACTTAAAGATTTCTCCCTCACTCGGCGTATGGAGTTAGATGTGCCAATCAGCACAGAACTAAAATTCATTTTGCGGAATGGCAATATGGCAAATATTCACCACTAATGATAATGGTTTTTCAAATGGATACCTGGGTTTAAGTTCTGCGTTTATTGACACACGTTGTTCTATATGTAGTTTGACGGAAGCATCTCTAAGATCGTCTCAAGAATATTCGGTAATGAATAACATTATTCTGTTGAAAATATGTTCATAGAAAATTGTTTACCGGATGATTCATCATGTATGATCATGATTTTCGAACAAGCACCCGGATTTAAGTTATGCTCCTTGGTACATTAGAAATGACAATCTCCATCGAAGACTTAAACATGGAATACGTCAGCGATGAAATACAAGACCATGCATTGCGACTGCAGCAGCATGACAACGAGGAGCACGAAACCTACTAGGTCGCAACAACGGACCGAAGCGCCTAAATAGAATAAAACCTTTAGAATTAGTGGTTTCCTGAGTCGCTGAAATCAAAGGACTGGCAGAGCTGGGATGAACCGATAGGTTTCATCCCACAAGAATAGAACTAATAAAACAATTACTTGATAATCATTGTGGTTAGTTGTAATATTATACAGAAATACAATTTCTTAAAATAATTTAAAAAAAAACGACACCCATTAAAATCGATCGAGAAATAGCTGTGTTCCTTTAACATTGACAAATTTCAGAACCACATTCATTTTGGCTAATGTTGATCATATAAACCAAGTTACATCGAAAAGTGTTAAAAGTTCAATTCCAATCAAATTTTCCAAAGCGTTGTAGTGGGTGCGGTTCCATCCAAATGGGCAATTTTGTTGAATCGGATTCTTTCCATCATACAAACCAAATTAGTTAAGTAGGTTGGTAGCTTAGCTAAATTTAAATTTACCATTTTCCAGAACTACTGAGACAGGTATAAAATTAATTCTGGAAATTTATAAAAATAACAAGGCTCAAAATAAGATAGCAGCTAAAAACAACTCATCAACAATTAGAAAAATTAAGACTCCCTGAACGGTAACTCATCAAAAATGCCTTTTACTTTTCCAAACCCCTCATCCTCTCTAAACGAATATTCAGAAAAATAGTTAACCTTTCATGAAATTGTCGATTTTGTAGTTTTCCGTACAAAAACATACCCAGCAAAAAATTGCGAAATAAAAAAAAAACAACAAGTGTTTAATAAAATGTGTTTATTAAGTGCCAGTGTGTTCCGCCAAGTACACAAGTCGGTAGAAATATATTTAAAAAGTATCAAAATATTCAAAAATATTCAAAATCGAAAAATATCGTAATAGTCCCCTTTTCATCAGAAACACTCGCGCCTGTCCGAAAACTCTGCTCTACATATGGAAAACCAAACTCTCAGACATGCATTTGATAATATCGATATCATTGCAACAATTACGTCATCAATCAGTTGTATTATAAAACCGGTCCCGGAGTCGGTACCAATAAAGATAAATTCTCGTCGGAGGCTTCCTATTCGACGAATGGATGAAGTTGAACAGAACCTTCAAACACTTGGTTATCGTTCCTGGTGCTCTCTTGTTACGGATCGAGTTTTCTGGAATATAATTGTAGCGCCAGAGAAGAAGCAAGAATTATAATACATTAAGGCAATTAAAATGTAAACTGAAACATGATAGGTTCAGGAACATGATGATTTTGAATATAGGAGTAGGTCAACTACTACTAGACCAGGATTGTAATTACGATTGAAACATTGCAGTTTTGAAAGGTTATTTTGAGGTTAAGTTATAAAAGAAATCGTATAACCTGGTTTCGAGTAAATTCTGAACGATGGCCATTTCGAATAAAACAAGAATATATTTTTGACGATTTTATGGAAAATAGGTTTGGTAAAATTTTGAATATAACTCGTTTACTAAAAGAAATTTCTAGAGGACTATGGATGTTTTGATGGAACCAGGATATTTGAGTTGATCAAATTTATAGTGTGTGATTGAATTTGGGTCCTAATAGTTGTTGACGTTAAGGCCCTTAAATAAGTACATCCTAATTGATTTTGCTAATACTTTTTTGAGGATATGACAAAAAAAAACAAACCGTTTTGTTCCGTGAATGAAAAAATGTACTTGGAACAATCGAGTTGGACGACAAATCTTTGTAGAAACTATAAGTCTCAACCAATATATATATTTAAATACAAGTATTGGTTTCGGCAAGGCGGGCTTAATCCTTAATTATTTCAAACACCAAGAGAACAGGAGTCTAATTTAAATCTTGAATTTCATATTTTGGCTTGTAAAAAGTGTGTGATGTGGTCATAAACCATTTACATTACATTTATATGGCTGGCAATCATCTTCCATTAGCAATGTTAAAAATCGCTCTACAAAAATTATCTTAGTAATCTGACATCACTTGAGCATGACGTTTAATTGACAAACAAATTAACCTACATAACGTGTCTGATGTACAAAAAAAATCCTTTTAATTTAACCATTTTTAATTTGGTTTATTTAAGAAAGAGAATAAAAAGCTTGCCAACCTATAATATACATATACACGTACCTACATACTAAGTAAATTTAATTTTCATCAATCATTTGTCCCATACAACTCACATAAAAATAACAACCGGTAAAGTACGAAAAACCACTTTGCACACCCCACAAACAAAACAGTGAAACATTTAACTTTAAAATTATATAACTCCACCCATTCCTACCGATTATCTCCTAAAAAAACTTTCCGGTTATTATAAGCACATACCAAATAAAAAACAATCTTCTCTTCCTTGTTTGTTGGAAATTCTGTTTTTTATGCTTCGAAAAATCAATAAAACCGAAAAATGGGTTTTGATTAAAAATTAAAACTGACGATGATAATCGTATGTGTGTGGATAAGTGTAGTAATGAGATGAAGTAAATACATATAATTTTTAGAATATTTATCGTAATTAAAAAAGTGTGGGGTCCGTTTATTTAGGAGAATATATCCTTTTCGTTCTGTTTAAAATTTTAATTTCTACTACTTTAATTTTATAATTTGTAACACTTACATGAATCTCATGTGTGAAGTGTGGAGATTACTGTTTGTTTGCCTTTATAAAAGAACAAGATAAAAATTGGTTGATTTAATACGGTTGTGTAATAAAAAAAACTTCGGTACTTTCCATCTAAACAAATTTTAAAGCTCTTCAAGTACTTTGGCATACAAATTTTTGGAGGGATACAATATAAAACTAAATCACAATAAAACTTTATGACAAATTTAGATGTATGGTATCCGAAGACCTTAAATCAACCCCCCGATTATAAAGTAAATATTTGTACAGTGTTTTCAGGAAAGAAAAGGATACAAATTGCCTGTATTATACATATATCTAAAGCATCATTTAACCGATTGATCTCACAATATTACATCACCATCAAGATCTTAATCAATAATATAATGTTAAACACAGTTTGGTATACTCCCTGGGTGAATAATAACAAAAATCAATTTTCATGCAAACAACGTAAAACTTATCCCACGAGCGAACAGTTTACGTTTTATATGTTGCCTGATATCTAATTGAACTTCAACATTTCCGTATACCCCTCCGCGCACCAAGCTCTTCGATTCATTTTCTCATTTTTCTTTTATTTTTATTTTTGGCATCTTATCGTTTAAAGCTTTGAACACGAAACAATATTGAATGTGAATTTCTAATGCTATTAGAATCAATTTTGATGATGATGTTATATGTTCGGGCAAAGATGGTAGGTGCATATATTGTTATTGATTTGACATTATCTTCAGTTTAGATACATAATATCGAGAAAAAGATGAGAGTCTGTCTTTATTGTCTAGACCGATAATGGAAATATCATCTAAACTACTTGTATGTTCAATATTACATTTTACTATGCCTGAACCAATTTATTTTGTGTTACTCGTATTATCGTCAGGACACTTTCAAATATTGGTTAAGGCATGAATTTTTTGGAATCCGATTAAAGAATTTTTTTGCAGTAAAACAAACAATTTAATCTGCCTCTTTAACGTATATATCAATAGAAGAATACAATTCCGAAAATTAAAAGCTTGTTTACTCAAAATTACGTAGATGTGAATTTCTATCTGCGGGAACATTTTAAAAATAATCGTATAAGATGCATTAGCAAGAAATCACACAACTTCCACTTTAAGCTCCACTTCAACTAGCTAATGCGCTCATCGTTCTATGTATGTATGGTTATATACCGAAGAGATATTCTAAATTAGCCTTGATTTATACGGAAGCAAAATCTCTCGATTTGGTTCTGATAGACCGAAAGCATGATAAACGGAAACCAACTGAACCGAAAAACCCGAAGCGGCCGTAGAATCTAAATTTTCTGTATTTCTATACATTCAAATGATACTTTTCTATCTACTTTTCTGATACTAACGAAATATTCAAAAAGACCTTTGAACCTGTTTCGATCAAATTAGCCTGAATTGTGTTTAAATGGAATATTAACTTAAAAATTGCTTTTATAACCTGTATTAATTTATTAACCCAGATCTGGCGATTGGGTCGAATTGGCTTTATAAGCTTCGGCTTTAAAATAAAAAACAACCTTGTCCAGGTTTACAATAAATTCATCTTGTGTCAAATTCAACGAAATGAGCTGTGATCGAGATAAAAGTTAAATATCGATTCATTCAGCTAGTAATAATTTATTAAACCGCCGCCAGATATGGAATCGTAATGGGCTTTATGAGCTTTCCAAAGGGCAATTTAATTTGTGTGTGTTATAAATTCGACGAAATTATGTTCAAAAGATTATGTAAATTTAAATATCGATTGTATCACATGGGTGGGTGGGTTTCTACGGTACTAGGGGCAAAGCAAAGTGTGGCCTTTGCAAGAAAAACAATTTGCCAGAAATGGAAAAACGAAGAGAAAACATGGACAATCAAATGAAGATCTAATCAGATCAATTAAACATATAACGAATGGTAACTGGTGTTAATCGAGGAAACATAAAAGAGTCTATCAATCAATCATATATTTTTAATCGAGGTGCCATAATCAATGTATCGCATCAAATTAGAACCAGATAGCAGGAAATTCAAAATTCATGGGATATACAACCTAAATTATTCCCTAATAATCGAATCGGACCTATGGTATAGTTATACCCCACAATTCCAATCAATGCAATCAAAATAAAAATGATCCCTCCATGAAAAGGTACAGTAACTTCAATGAAAAACACATTGCAAATTATAGATGGTGTCCTGTATTCCATGATCTAAAACGTAGAATCAATTTAAGACAGTAAGCGGAGCAACAAATGTTTAAGACACATTCCTCTGTCAGACGCATAGCACCTGCTCGATTTTACACCAACTCGGGAAATGAAACCTTAAAATCAACTGTAAATTAATATTCGCATTCGAGAATCACATTTGCAAAAACATTGTGCGGGGAACCAAACCAAACATGCTTGACTCGTTTAACTATTTCGAATGAACAAACAAAAGAAGGTAAAATATATCAACAACTATTAACAAACACACTGATTTAAAGTTTTATGCCTATTGATGCCAAACATGAATATGTTTATATCCTCATTCTAGATCTACTCGCATGGGATGCAATGACCTGGCGCAACATGAAGAAGAGGTTCAACCATTTCTCATCGAACACAACATTAATATAACGTTAACATCAGAAACGAATTTAACGAAAAAAAACAATCATTTTAAAATCAACGAATACCTATTACACGATACAAAACAACCGGACTGCAAAGAAAAAGATTGAAACATTTCAAACTCAAAAAATATACCAAGAAACATATATAAGCAAAGAACATCTACTTGGGAAGTGGTCGTGAAATTTTGTAATATGCAGATCCGGTTGTTTATGGATCTAAAGTCTGTTACGAATCGGCGTTAACCATTACTGATTAGAAAACCAACTCCAAACTTGCGTCTATCGAAGTTGTTTCTATGATAGAGAGTAAATCCGTGGCGACTGTCATTGGCCATGTTGTTGCCGATTTGTCTAGTTTGTTGTAGTGTAATTAGATCGAGCTTGTACTGAGATTCATGATCGAAAAATAGATGGAGGACGTTGTCGTTATTTCGAGTCCGAGGTCGTTGTTATAAAACCGAGTTAATTATCTGAGCCTTTTGTTGAAAGTTTAGTAACAATTGCGTTTTCTTTTATGGGTTGTTAGCCCAACTCAAACCCTCTCTAGAAGGACGACAGCCCTCACACACTTATCCTACCCGTAGTTACGTGGTAGTTACCCGTGATCGCCGCGAAGAGGCGGTATGAGGACATGTCGTTGTTGCATACAGATACGACACAGTATTTAAGTATTGTGGTAATTACTTTGTCTGCACTCCAACTGGATGATGCCGATACTAGTTCATTTTATATCAGTGCAGGTATACCACAAGGCAGCGTTCTAGACCGGTGCTATATTTGTCACATCTGTGTGCAAATGTACAGATTCAACTACATAAAATTGAGGATCAAACAGACCACCACCAGATAGGCTTTAAGAGATTCGTAAAAAATTTAATAAAAAAATTTCCAAAATAATTCCACCCAGAAAGATTGTCCCGAATGGGTTCTTCACACAAAAGTTATTCCTAAATCTACTCTTCTAAAAATATTATTTTTCGATTATGCAACAGATTACGATTTGTGATGAAAAGGAACACATCTATGAAACCTTGTCGGAGTGCAAAACTCATGGGTCGACCCATCATCCATGCCAGTATAGGCTGGTATGGAACTATGCAATGTGCAGATGGTGATAAAATCGGACCTATAACCGTACGTCCTCGAATTGGCCGACACTGGCGTAAAAGTAAGGACGGAAAAAGCAAACCACGAAAGAGTTGGGAGAGCGTTGGCCCCAAAACGGATTGCAGGGATAATAAATAAAATTAAAAAAAAGATTAATTTCTTCAACGTTTATAGATCAGCCGAAAAGTTGTTTGCTCCCTCTAGGGATTCTCTCTACAGTCGACTTTAACAAAAAAAAAACAATTAATTCAAGCTGCACTGTTATAGATAAAAATTTGGTACAAGAAAAAATTATTGTTTGAGAAGAATTGAATGGCCTTATTTTCGTAGAAGAGACCAATCTTGATCAGGTGTGTAGAAAATTTGTTTTATGTTTGATTCGGTTCGAGAAGAGGGCTTCTAAAGAGATTGCAAATTTAATTGTCGACTTTCCCCACACGTAATAATTTATTAAACCAGAACAAGCCACGAGATAAAGGTTTTACTGAACTTTATCAACCTTTGTAAACGGCAACCCGGGCCTTGCCCAGATCTACTAAAAACGTATTTCTTACAAAACCTGACTAATCTTATTACACCTGAAAAGTTTAGCCTCATGAACCTTGTAAAGACCAAAGTATTCTTTGCCAAGTAATAAGTGCAATCTAATAAGTGAAAATCTAATTAGTTCTGAACTTTCTCAGATGCTTTCGAAGCAATACGGTTTTACGATATGAGTGATTCTCTAAAAAACAAACACTCTTTTCCGGGATAAGTCCTGTCCAATAATTTTTATTTCATTGTTTTCTGCAGACAAAAATGATGGAATCCATTTTGTTATCTAATCCCAAGCATCAATTGCGCTTGAACAGGCTTTACTTTCCTATCCTTTACTTTCCGTCTTAGGAAAAATATCAATTTCTTAAAAAATTGTAGTTGAAGAGTAGTATTCTTGCGATCACTGTGAAGAGCTATCCAAGTTTAAAATGTATATGGCGAATATTACATCAAACCACAAATTTGCTATATGGAACCGGAAGTCGTGTTTAAATTTTTTACTTTTTATGTTTAGAATGTGTAGTAATTGTTAAAAAAAACTGTATAACAAAAAAAAATTTTGTAGTTGTTGTTAAAGTTACAGGGTGTCAAATTTTGATAAAAATGATGAACATGATGTTGTACATATGGCTATAAAACGAAAACTAATTATCCGATACTTATAAACCTGGGTTCATTTTAAAGATAGATTTTTTTAGAATAGGGATTCTAAAAAAAATATAAAATTCGTACCATGTTTCAACTCTTGCTATTCAAAATGGCCGCCAAAATAGTAATTTAGAATTTTCTGAAAAACCTATTTTTTTTTTTTTTTTTAAATTTTTCCTCATTTAATTCTATTGAACACACCAAAAAATTGTACTTGTGTTATTTTTTGTTTTCTTGAAAAAGACGTTTGAGTATGAAGATCTACCCATTTTTTGTATATAAAATCAAAGTCAATGTGGTATTTTTTATTTTCAACTATTTTTACGATCAACTTGATAAAGTAACTGTTTAGAATTATTCAGTTCACAAATCGTTCATAAATTACATCACTCTAGGTTTGATCATTTTTAACTTCCTTTCAGCGTTTTGCGTCTACGCGTGTTTATTTAGCAAAATTATTTCATTTGATTAAAATTTTTTGCGATCAACAAATCAATCAATTTTTTGCGATTTTTTGCGAATTCATGGATCAACTAAAAGCCAAATTACAACAGTTGGAGAAAAATTGTGATAAAATACAGTTGCTGTCTACATTGCCGAAATCACTAACAATACAAGAAATCCAGGAAGAATTTAACACAACGCAGTATATGGTACGAACAGCGAAAAATATTCAAAACAAGAATGGGTCACTGAGCCTTCCAGCACCCAAAGCTGGCAAACGGATAAGTGATGAACTCAGAGACTCAGTGATAGAATATTATAATGATGATGATGTTAGTCGTATAATGCCTGGGAAAAAACGAGTGTATAACTATTGAAAAAGTTAAACTTCAGAAACGTTTAATGATGTGCACATTAAAGGAGTGCTATGAGGGGTACCAAATAAAATATAAGGATGATGAGCCCAAAAAAATTGGATTTTCTAAATTTTCTCTGTTTCGTCCTAAATACTGTGTGCAACCAGGAAGCAGCGGAACACATAGTTTGTGTTTGTATAATACACCAAAATGTCAAATTAATTATTTATGGAACCAGGATGGAAATTGTCACCAATGGAAAAATTTCGCGATAACAGGACTGCATTTCATGCAACATCAACATGTTATCTTCTGCAATACGAGAACTGCCCAGGATTGGATAATTTTCGCGAATATTTGAGAAACGCATTTTTGGACAATGATTGTCTGGATGCTGAATTATCGTTCAGTCAGTGGGTTTCAACTGACCGATGCAATTTGGAAAAATTTTCAAAACCATTAGATGATTTTCTGAATTACTTCATAATAAAGCTGAAAAATTTGATTCCCCATTGCTTTATAACACTGCAACAATCTGGTTTCATCAAAAATAAAAAGTTAACTCTGGAGCCCACAAAGGTACTGGTTTCGTGTGACTTTGCAGAAAATTTTGCGTTTATAATGCAAAATGTAGCACAGGGTTTTCATTGGAACAACAAACAAGCAACTATTCATCCGTTTGTAATTTACAAAAATCAAGGAGATAAATTGCAGCATTCCAGCTACATTATAATATCAGATTGTCTCCATCATGACGCCGTAGCAGTTTACGTGTTCATAGAAACAAAACAAAAATTCCGGATTTATCTAAAGTTTATTATGTTACTGATGGTGCAGTAACACATTATAAAAACAAAAAAAATTTTATGAATATAACTAAACACAAAGAGGATTTTGGAGTCGATTGTGAGTGGCATTTTCATGCAACTGCTCATGGAAAGGGACCATGCGATGGACTAGGAGGTACTATTACGAGAATGGCGTCCAGAGCCAGTCTCACCAAAGAATATGATGATACCATAACTAATGCTGAAGAATTTTTCAAATGGGCTCAAACTTTGAAAACTGATATGATTTTTGAATTTTGCTCAGATGCTGAATATAAGTTAAAACAAATTCAACTGGAGACTAGACTAGGGAATTTGAAAACAATAAAAGGAGCCCGCGATTTTCACGCAATTATTCCTTCAGGAGAAGGCAAGTTAAAATGTAAAAAATATTCAAATAGTGAACATTATGTAACATGTAAATTTTGATTGTGTAAATATTTTTAAATTTCTTTATTTATTTTGTAATACAGTTAATAAAATAATAATAATAAAAATATATATACTAAAAAATTGGACTTGCGATATTTTGTTTCCTTGCAAAAAAAAAAAAATAAAAAAATACCACATTGACTTTGATTTTATATACAAAAAATGGGTAGATCTTCATACTCAAACGTCTTTTGCAAACAAAAAATAACACAAGTACTATTTTTTGGTGTGTTCAATAGAATTAAATGAGCAAAAATTTAAAAAAAAAAAAAAAATAGGTTTTTGAGAAAATTCTAAATTACTATTTTGGCGGCCATTTTTAATAGCAAGAGTTGAAACATGGTACGAATTTTATAATTTTTTTAGAATCCCTATTCATTTATCTTTGAGCCCAGGTTTATAAGTATCGGATAATTAGTTTTCGTTTTATAGCCATATATACAACATCATGTTCATCATTTTTATCAAAATTTGACATCCTGTATGTTTAATAACAACAACAAAAAAATTTCTCCAAAAACTTTTTTTTTTAATCAAGACTATACATTGAAAATATAAAAAACATGAAATTCAAACATGACTTCCAAAAATTTGTGATTTCAGGAATTTTTCATCATATTTTATGCAAAGAAGAGGTCACAGTGCAATAGAAATTACGTGCGGCAAAAAGGTAGCAGAATTAAAACATACTTCCCATTTTTGCGAACAATATTTATGTAACAGTTTCGTTCGAGCGTTTACAAGTGGATCAATATGATATTTCTTAAGAGATATCGAATTAATCTTTTAATCGATAAATGGATAGCTGCTTCAATATAAATAGTTGCTATTTCAGGAATTGAAGGGCCCGAAAATATTAGTTATTTACAATTACACGCGAAAAAGTTTTTTTCATCTGCCAAAAGTAATAAATCAGCAAATAAATGATTGCGAGATTCATAAATTCATAAATAAAACCTCTATGCTAAAATATTTTAATTTCGGTCAAGCATAAGATTTAACAAAATGAAGAAAAAAGATGATTTCTAAAGCGAAAAATTAAACTTACTGAACTTTTGGTAAAAACTGTCTCGTATAATCTACTGTCACTTCCGGCCCACAAATGTTCACCCAATTTCGTAAGGATCGCCCAATTTATGAAGAAATGTGATGGAAATATGTGCCCCGAAAGTGACAGCTTCCGCAGGAGCTTTTTAAATTTTCGATCTGATGTAGTAATTTAAAGATTAAATTTTCAACAAGCTTGACCTTATTGGTTTTCTTAAATTTAAGCAGATTAAAACAGATTATGAACATTCCAGTAACTATAATTTTTCATTTTAGAAGTCAAGTGTGGTGTATTCGAGATCTATTTACGTTCATGGTAAAAGAAAGTCGAGTACTAACCACACCATATTCACCTCTCCATTTTTTTTTTGTATTTGTAGATTCGAAGTTATTTAGTTCCAACTTCGAAGGCGAATACAGTCGTTTCACGTTTATGTTAAACTATTTCTAAAATAGGTAGGTTATAAGTAACAATAAGAGATAGCAGTATATTATCGTATTTAGAACTGCTTGAACATTAAGTTGACCAAATTGTACAAATTATTTCAAAAAGTTAAACTGACATAATGTTAATCACTACAGCATGCGATGATCACAGCAAATAAATTAAAATTCGTATTCAAATTTTCTCATGGAATTATGACCTAAAACGAATGGTTCGTATTTCGTTTAATAAAGCTGCTAGATACAGCTTTAAGATAATTTACCGCATTTATTGCCAGTGACATAGTATGACCAGCTTCATATTGCAATTAAGCGATATAATACTTTAGCAATATTCTACATCTGTCACAAACAAAACATTCCAAAGTTATATTGTTATATTAATAGCTCGCGTAATCTAAAAATAACAACTTTTATGATCTTATTTGTTCGTAATGGTCTCGATTTAATTTTAATTTTAAAGATTAACAATAAAACGTAAAACAAATAAAATTGTGTACCATGAAAATTTCTGTAATACTTGGAAAGTACCTAACCTCCGGCGGCAGTAAAAACAGTGTATATAGTCATAAACCAGCAACAAAAATTCTTGCGATAAGGATCGATGGAAAATAATTTTTTGAATCCGTGTACCTATCTAAATTTTATTTCAAAATTTTGATGATTCCAGCAAATTTAAGTAATTAACAAATTTTGTTATTGTCTTTATTGATTAAACGGTGTACGTCATTTTATTTATAGTCATTAATTCCAATCAAACATGTTAAAAATCTCATTCCACTGTAACACCTCAGAAAATAATTCCCGCAGAAAAACTCATTAAGGATTTACAAAGATTTTGTTTTTTTTTTTGATTATGTATAATACAAATGGAATAAATTTGGAATGGTCTTCCACTCCACTATACTAATTTTGACTCCCAAACAAATTTCATTTTTAAGTGAAAATTCAACGATTCGTTTTGTTTGTATTGCGGTATCTTAATATTGAAAAGATTAACCTATTTACAACCTTTCTTGGAACTCATCTAAACGATATATTTAAGCTAATTATTACATTCATAATTATGTTAAATATCTTATATTAAAAAACTAAAGTTTAAATTTAGTTTTTTAATATAAGATAGTACATAATTAGGGATTAAGATTTTAAACCGACACCACATGCGGTATATCACCCGGTATATTCTAATTGATTATGATGGCCTCACTTTATATTCACATTCATTTTTAATGAATTTATACAAATATTTATACATTCAGAACGTGTAATACATTTGTCCTTATTATCTCCTGAAACTTCATGTAACAAGATAAACAAATTAATTATCATAAATAACATTCCAGGATGCCGCTCTAACTTTTCATTTCGAAAGCAAACCCAAAAATATATTTCATGTTTTTTGTGTCTGCTGCTCTGCTTTTTATTTATCGGTATCGTACACAATACACTCGATCGATAAACAAAAGCGTAATTTACAATTTGTACACCGGGCCACACAGTACAACAAGATAAAAAGAAATGATTACATTTATTTATCTTGGAATTCCGCGTTTGGGGACACAACACAGAATAAGAACATGTCTCCAGCTTATTTAAGAAAACATAACCTAGATCGAATAAAAGAAATGTAAAAGCATCTTAAAAGGGGTTTCTAAATTTATTAATTAATTAGGGAAATACGACTTTTTATATTTCTGTTTTATTGCGATGGCTGGACGTAAATATTTTCGGAATTATTTAATAATAAAAACTAAGAATGATTACTTATATTGGTTGGCAATATAAGGATGAAAAGGTCTTGCTTGGATAAAAGCCTTAAGCTAAATTTGATTTCGTCTAGTCTAGCAAAAAAGACGAACAGTAAATAAAAACTAAACGTTTAACAATTTTATAAATATTCTAACTTTAAGACTGTGTCCGAAGCCTAATTATTTTTCTGTAGTTTACATTAAAATTCTACTCACCCGATTTACTACAACAGTCCTTCTCTGAAGTAATTATTGACAGATACAGAACAATACATTTCATATTGTACGGGTCTGCGCCCATGTAGGTCTCACTAAAAAATAGTATGCCTCACACATCTTATGAGCTGGATGCAAAATATCTCACTAAATATTTGCAGATATTGTCAATGGAATAGTGAGGCAAAAATTTTGTGTCTCCTTTTGAGTAGATATTATTTGGTTTGTTGTATTTCATTTATTTTTAATTTTTTTATCTTCAAGGTGTGAAGTTTAACAAATTCAGGAATTTTATTTTATTTGAATTTGAGACATCTCAAATGAAGGCCTCCATGGGCTGGATATATCCAACAATATTTTCAAATAATTAACAGTATCAACAATAATCAACAATAACAGGCCTTTGATTTTACTGGGTGATCAAAAAACAGAACTATATAAATAATATTTCATGATGGATATGGTTCACTTTAAAATCAAAATAGTTTAGCATTCTAGGCACAACTTCATTCTTGCTCCGTACTTTACTTGTCCAACACCTCAGTAACTATTGTGAGGCATCAAAAATTTGAATAAAAACTGGTGATAATGGCGAGAACTTAATAATCGAACCAAGAATTATACATCTATAATTTTGAAAATTTTTGATAAAATTGCTGAACCCTCCACACTACCACAATTTGCTATTTAAGTAATTTAAACCGCCTTATTTAAATAAAATTTCTCAAACATAGAAATTATTTTAACATAGGCAATTATTTCTCAAGCTAATTGGCTGGAACCTACAAATTCTACACACTCAATATCGCAAAGGGAGCAATTGCGCCCTGCTTCCTTGGCAAATTGTATGAGATTTAAACAAGATATGGAAGGCAATTGAACATCTGGAATTAAGAATTGCAATCCCGGGACCCCGAACCCCGAGATCCCCGGAAATATTTCAATCTCGTAGTCCAGGATTGTTAAAATGCAATTACAGGATTCGCTTAAACCATAAAAAGCAAATTCGCGATATGACATGAGCAATTAGTTTATTGGTTTCACAACACATAATAAATAATTTGAATACATCAATTCTAAAACAGCGGCTATAAATATATGAACTGAGGCGCAGTGTAAATAATAGCTTGGCAGGAATTGAAAGCAGTTTTGTTAGTAATAACACGGAATTAAACTTGAAACTGGTCACTGTCATTGAGATGGAAATATGCGAGCAAAACGGATACCGAGGAGAAACACTTCCGGGAATTTACAGGAATTGGTTAATCGTTTACCATTTATTTCTCAATAAAACTGAATCCGTATTATTTATTTGAAAATCAATTTTCTTTGATTTATTCTCTTTGTTTTGATTTAGAAAAAGATTTAGAGAACTCATATTCCAGAGTTATCTATCATTAACCATACTAATTTGTATAGTATTATAGAATTGTATATTGCAATTGTAACAATAACCGCGTGTAAATAAGCATCGGTAGTACAATGGTACAACCCTAACGAGATACCAAAACCTCTGAGGCAATGGCAGAAAATATCAGAAGCTTTAAATAATTTGAGCTTTACATTTGAATTCTAAAATAATTTAGAATTCAAGATATTTCCTAAATATTTAACACAATCTAATTTTTTAATTTTTCTCCCAAACAAAGTTCAAACGGCAAGACCACCCAAGTTTCTACGATGTCTAAAAACCACTAAATCAGTTTTAGGAGGATTAACACGGAGACTCAACATGCCTCGAAATGTGAAGAGTTTGCTGTTGCATCAGCTCAAATATGATGTCTAGGTATATGACTGAAACAGTTACAATAAGATCACAGCTTAAGAACTACAACTGTCTAGAAATGTGTAGTGTAGCTATAAAACTTCCATTACACATCTGAGCTGATTCCGGCGGGAACAAAACAAAGCCTCATTTCACAACTTACAAAACAAAATCCCACTAAGAAAAGAAGTTTCTAACTTGCATGCATAAACATGCTCAAAGCGACAAACAGGTTATCCGATAAAAAAGAACTTGGTTGGTTTGATAGGTTAATAATTTTGATACGTTAATAGTTGAATAGCTACTGACAAATGACCGTCTCTTGCTAGTCAGTAATTTTGTTGTCAATTTTGTGAATAAGATTTAATTTGGAACATCTTGCAACGTTATACAAGATAATTTGATCATTCAAATATTAACAAACAATCTTTTCAAAATTAAAATTTTAAAGTGCTCAGAGGGAGGTTTAGATAATTCAGACTAAATTCAACGGAATTTCGATACAAAAACTTTGACCCAATCATATCTGTCCTGAAGAAAAACTGTACACAACACTCACCATTCTTTAAAGCAGAGCGTGATAAAAACGATGTTATACTTAAAGGCCACTAAGACACGATCAGTTGAGCGAGAATTTTGAAAAAAAAGTTTCGCTCGGTGAGTATTAACACCGCCATGATATCCGTTAACATGGTGGTGTTACAGAATGCAAGTAATTTTAAATAAAAAAATACTTGAAATTTTATATTTAATACACCTTCAAGGCGAGCTATCGAAAATCATGTATTACTAAACGAGGGTTATCTGACAAGTTTCCGATCTCAACATGAAGATGGCAGCACTCGTCAACAAAAGCGGGAAATGTTTTTGCGAATACGTTGAAAGGTACTCATCGAAATATAAGCCATTTTGGGCGTCGAGCCATTTTGGGCGTCGAGCCATTTTGGAGTGTTTTAGTGAAAATGGGAAAAATCGAATGGGGTATCGAAATCAAAGACGGGTTATGCGTTGTGTACAAGGCCATCATTTACCACCTTGAAATTTTGGACAGATGAATTTAAACGTGGCCGTACTAGATTGGGTGACGATGAACGTTCGGGAGGTTCAAAAACTGCAACCACTGATGATAACATCGCTTAAGTTCACCAAATGGTACTACCGTCGGATTAAAGTTAGAGAGATAGAAGAGCTTATGAATATGTTCCTAACATATAAAGGGTGGTTAAATTTTAACCACACCTAAAAGTCAAGTTTTAATTGGACATTTCTCAATTTCAGACTAACTCAATTTGAACCATGGAAAGATACACAATCGAGGCATGAAGAAAGAAGCAGAAAGAAATGGCAACAGTGGATGATCAATTTTCGAAGAAAATCATCTTCAGTGATGAGGCACATTTTCACCTCAGTGGATTCGTCAATAAGCAGAATTGCCGCATTTGGGCGAATCATAATCCAAGAGTGATTGTCGAAAAACCAATGCATCCACAAAGAGTTACTGTTTGGTGCGGTTTATGGGCTGGCGGCATCATCGGGCCGTATTTTTTCCAAAATGAGGCCGGTCAGGCAGTTACTGTGAATGGTGTTCGCTATCGTGAGATGATAACGAACTTTTTATGGCCCGAATTGGAAGATATGGATGTGGACGATATGTGGTTTCAACAGGACAGTGCCACTTGCCACACAGCTAACGAAACAATGGCTTTTTTGCGCGACAAATTCAATGGGCGTGTTATCTCACGTGGTGGCGATGTCAAATGGCCGCCAAGAGCATGTGATTTGACACCGTTGGACTTCTTTCTTTGGGGTTATTTGAAAGAAAAGGTGTACGTCGATAAGCCAGCAACAATTCAAGAGCTAAAGGATGAGATAATTCGGCACATTAACGGCATAGAACCTCAATTATGCCTAAGCATCATCGAAAATTTGGACCATCGGGTGGAGGTGTGCCGCCAAGGTCGCGGCGGCCATTTGGCCGATATTTTGTTCCATACATAATTGAACCATACCATATTATCATAATAAAAAGAATTGACAATAATTTCCTAAATAATTTGTGTTTTATTCAAAATCAACATCGGCCCTTAAAATTTAACCACCCTTTATATTGGTTCATCAATATTCGTGAGAAAGCAGTCCGCGCGCTGGTGCTGCACTTTTGCTCACTTTGGACCAGAAACGCGTTCGAATGATCATTTCCAGCGGTCTGTTGGCGCAGTTTTGGCGCAATAAATCAGAGGTTTGGCGCCGCCTAATTACTGTTGATTACACCTTGGTTACACCATTACACTTCTGGATCAAAAACTCAGTCAAAACAGTGGAATGTTAATGGGGAATCGGCTCCAAAAAAGGCAAAGACTGTTGCTTCAACTGGGAAAGTGATGACGACTGTTTTCTGGAATAATCATGGAGTTCTCTTAATCGATTATCTTCAAAAAAGGAAAACCATTACAGGAGCACGCATCATTTCTTGATAAGCTGAAGGCAGAAATTGCGGAAAAACGTTTACATTTGCAGGGAAAAAATCTTGCTCCACCAAGACAATACGCCGTCTCACACCTAAGCGGCTTATTTTGTTCCCTAAGCTAAAACTTGGGCTCGTAGGACAGAGCTAGGACAGAGATTTTCGTCGAATGAGGAAGCCATCATCACAAGGAAGGAGGAGACTATGTAGGGAAATAAATATAAATTTGAAGTAAAAATCTCTTGTATCTTTGTTAGGTCGGAAACTTTTCAGACAACCCTCTTAATAATATAACGAAGTAATCAAAATGAATTGGAAGAGAGAATCCTGGTTTTCACAGCGCCATTACTTGGGGATTAATATCAATCAACAAAAAAAAAATCAAATACTACGTAAACATTTTAATCAAAACGGCAAAATAAACTTACCCGCAAGGTTTACACTGTGTCATATGCAAATCCCAATTTAAATGAAAATTAAATAATTTTAATTTTGCAACAGCTCGTTGTTTTAATGATATATCGGTATTTGTTTGATGATGCTGATGATGACTACCTACAAAATGGAATAAATTATTGTTAATAATTTGATAGATTTTATAAATAAATGAGGTACACAACACCAACAAAATTATATGCACAACATGTACCTGCCACAGTTGAATTTGGTGGCAAGCCAATGGGATGATGTATGACTGATGAACCACCCGAGCCACTGTAATAAAAATAAAGCAACAAATTAATTTTGGATTGTTCCATCTTTCTTGCGTTTACATTAATTAATCAAACAAATCATTTCCAGCTTTTCCGTACACACACATATGTACAGTTCTACTTAATACATACAGAATCATGCACACAAAATCGTTTTAAAAACTGATTTTCATCTTTCCTCTTCTGCTATTTTTCCATCAATGAAGATTGATTTTGACTTGGAATTTTTCCTAATGTTTTACTACATTTTTCATTTCGTTCGTGTTTAAGTAATTATACACATAAATTGTCTTCTTAAGTTAAATATAAATTTTCTTTCGTTTCTTGCTGTTATTTTTAATTATTAATATATTTACATTCAATTTAGGACAACAGCAGGAGAAATATAGAATAAAGAAAATTTATAAAAAATCATGTTGAAATATGAATAAGGTAAAAATGTTATGTAAATATGTTATGGTTAGGTGACTCGAAAGGTATAATTGTTTTGTTTTTTGGTTAAACATCTTATCATACATGAATATTTGAATATGTGTAGTACATTATGTAGACGACAGTTTTACGTTTTCATAATATGATCAATGACCCTGTTGCTTAATTAATTGTGAACGAAAAGGGAAAGGTAACTACACTTATTATTTTTTGTAGTTGTTAGGCATCCATTTTTACGCATGGAAGTGAAAAACGGGCATAAATGCTTTGGCTGTTGGAATATTCGATTATTTTTTAATTTTCAAGAAAATTTGAGCTCGAGAGGTTTTCTATAATATACATAAACATCCATTATCTTAGTAACTTTAATTTTTGCGATTAAATTGCTAACAGGTCCGTTTTGTGATTATGTTTTAGAGAAGTATATGTCGCCGTTGTTGAAAATGTAAGAAGTATCGCTTAACCCAACCATAAACGATAACATACGAGTATCTCATATCCTTTGTTAAATTTCTATGAATATTCGCACGAACAAAAACCAAATTTTGTTTTCGTGCCTACACATGAAAATAAAGTGGGGTACATTCGTAATTGGAATAAACGGAAATATAACAGGGATAAAAAGTTTGTGATTGCGGCCTCCTTTCGTAACTTGCTACTTCACGTTTATGTCATGCACTAACTACATCTTGTAAACGTTTATTCAAATTCAAAGATGTCTTGTGCGATCCAACTTTTAACCAAGGGCCGGTTTGGGATACAATCTTGAGACATATATACTAAAAATTTCGAGTTTTTTGCAGAGTTCGCTGTATCACCGAAGTCGGTATCCTCTCTATAGCCGAGACGGATTGACTGATTGGTATGAAACTCCAAACTTTAGTTTTTTCGATAAATTGGGAGATCCGAAGAAAATCTTCTAAATTAAATTTGTAACAATATCGCTCAACGTCAGTTTTCCAAAATTTAACTGGAAATTTTGTTTTTGACGAAATCGGTTTATTAACCAAAATTCGGCCTCTGTTCAGTCTAGATGGATTGACAGATCGGAATGAACTGATTACTGCTTCGCTTTTTGGAAATGGCAGCTTCCATAGCAGCTTTTCCATTATTTTGCAAATATTTTGAAAAGAATATCATTTATGAAGAAAACCATTCTGAACTAACGGCTTACGGGAAAATTACATTATTTAATCAATATTTATCCATATTTCACAATAAATTATTTTTCAAAATAAAAATCGACAGCTGTCATTGATTGATCGGAATGAAACTTCAAATTTTTTCCATAAGTTAGGAGGTCCCTTTTAGGTATTTTGAAAACATTTTGATAAGTACATAGAATAATGCTGGAAAACCTATTAAAAACAAAAGGAAACCATACACAGCAGAATAAAAACCACGAGCTCCACTAAAACATCTCGCAGTGACAAGCTATCCAATAACTACCCTAGCCGAAAATATAGTTGGAAGCAGACCACCTTAACGTAATTGGGTTCGATGATCAATCCCAGTCAACTTGTCGAAAATAAACGAAAGCTGTGTGCAAAATGGTTAGCGCGTAACGCTCTCTAACCAAATATAACTAAACGCCAGAAATCTTACTAAACACTTCCATCCAAGTTCCAAAGCTACCAAAAAAAACACGCATGAAGAGCTGAGAACAAACGTTCTACGTTCTCTCAGTAAGGCAAACCTAATTCCAAAATGCTGAACAAAATGCTATTCTGCCGTAATGACCCCTATTCTAGCTATTGCTCCACGAGGCGAGGTGATATCTGCCTCGTATCCCACAGTAGAGGTAGTGAAGCAGCTATTAGTAGATTAAGAAATGAAGAAGCCCCGGTCTGGTTGGAATTCCCGCAGGATTATTAAAACACCAAGGAGCTATGGGATCAGGAGGAACTACCTGAGAAACGGAAGACCGCGATTTGTCCACTGCATAAAAAGACGATCGTCTCAAATGTGAAAATTATCATGGCACTGCTCCCAGGTGTATGCTAATGTTGTGCGTGATCGAACCATCCCCTTCGCCAAAAAAACCATCGGTCGCTTATCAATATATTCGCCTCAACTGAGATCTCACTTTCGACCAAGGGCCTGGTGGGGGCGGGGTAGAATCTGACATCTAATAAAAATCTCGAGTTTTTGCAGAGTTACCATTCGCGATATCTCCGAACTCTGTGTCCTCCCTATAGTATAGGATTTGCTTTTTTGATAAGTTTACTCTTTTCTGACCACCATGATCGTTCATCCAGTCAACTTGTTGAAAATAAACGAAAGCAGCGTGACAAATGTTTAGCTAACACTTCGAGCTCTCAAACAAAATATCTCTGCGCCAAGAAAGTCATAATCAAATTCCTAGAACAAAAGAAGTAACCCTACTTTTAAAATGTGATAAATCGAACTGTCGAAATGACTCGAACCATATTTGAGCTGTTGCTCCACCAGGCGACGTGATATTGGTCTCATATCACACAGTCGAGGAAGTGGAGCAGCTATTAGTAGATTAAGAAATGGAAATATCCCGGTGCATAAGGAATCATCTCTAATGTGAAAATTACCGTGGCATTTCTCTTTTAAACACCGTCTACAAAGTGCTTACTAATGTTGTACTTGTCCGAATCATCCCCGTCGCCAAAAATATTATCCGTGACTATCAATGTGGTATTCGCCCCAACCGATCAACCACTGGTCAATGTTTCAGTGTTTCACGTTGATGATCTTAAAAGAATGTTGAGAGTAGAATATTATAAGATCAATTGCCGTAACGCAAAACAACTTGGGCTGAAAATCAACAACAACAAGACAAATTATTATCGGCGCATACCTTGGGCAAATCTCGACCATAACTTTGATAATGTGGAAGACTTTAAATATCGCAGATCAATTATAACATCACCGAACGATATCGAAGCAATTACAAAAGCCCACATAGCAGTCGAGCAAAGTCGCACTTTACAAAACACTAATAAGACCTGTGTTAACTTTCCGTTGTGAGAGTTGGGCCTAGACCACCAATGATTATAGATTACGATCTACTTTTGAAATCAATGTCATTTCTAATTATGATCACTTACAAGGTTACAAGCAAAGACTACCCGAACTGCAATTCGGATTCATTAAATCCAGTCGAGTTTAATGGATGGGCCACGTTGAAAGATTGTTCTCAGAACAAATGATTCGAAAAGCGTTCCATTAACAACCAGTCGGCGTACGTCGTGGAAGAAGACTTAGATTACGCTGGCGCGACGGCGTCAAATAAGATCTTCGAATAATAGGTTGTAGAAACTGGAGCGAGCGTGTAATGAGCTGAGACAGTTGGAGGACCACGGTGCAGGCGGCAAAATCCCTTCATCAGATATGAAAGCTAGAGAGAGATGATATCGTACTTCTTAGCCGAACATCTAACCTTATCAGGGACTCTTTTATACAGCTCGATCGCTATGCATGTGAAAATTAACGCAGCAAAATTTCTACGAATACCCAGGCACATCTACATAGCAAACCTCGGAATCGGTGATCATAATTTTGACAGCGACACCGTGTATTGAAAAAAATATGTTCCACCCCTACCATATTAGACGCGTGCAAACTATGGAACCAAGAGACTACTACGCAAGATTGTGTTTTTGCCGACAGGTGCTTGAGAAAATAGAACAAGATTCACAATTCATTAATATTATTAATATTCTATGGAGCGATGAATCAACACTGAATAGAGATGAATGCTTTAACATACACAATCTTCACAGCTGGAAACTTTCGAATCCTCATCTGATGCCAGAAAACAGATCCCAGTACAAATTCAAAATAAATTATTGGGCCGGTATATTGAACGGAAAGATAATTGGCCCATTTGAACTGCCCGGGAACTTATCTGGCCAAAGCTATTTGGACTTTCTTCAAAATGATCTGCCAAATTTATTGGAAGCGGGGTCCGAGGAGATGAGAGAATACCATTGGCTCCAGAATGATGGGTGTCCCGCGCACTATGCAGTAAACGTTCGGGCGTATTTGAATTCCACATATCCAGATAGATGGATTGGCCGTCTGGGGCCCATTTTGTGGCCTCTACGTTCCCCGGAACTAATTCCGCTGGATTTTTTTTTACTGGGGCTGTCTAAAAGAAGAGGTCTACTCTAAACTGATCAGGAGTTTAGAAGAGTTACGTAGGAGTGTCCAAGAAGCCGCTTCAAAAATTACTCAACGGCGCAATGCGTGACTTCACAAAATAGGTTTTATTCGGAGATGTCGGGCGTGTATGAGATTCGGTGGCAGACAGTCTGAGCATTTACTGTAAATGTACATTGGTTAAATAAAGTATTATCAATGTGTAACGTTGTTTTTTATGAAGCCCTTATAATCAGATACAGTTTAAGACAAGAAATAATCCAATTTTTAAAATTTTGTTATTTAATCGAACTTATTCCTTCTGCATACTAATAGCAATAACCTCGTATCTACATTAAATAAAAGGATGTATTATACCATTTTAGAATCTGCATTAAACACGCATGTTTTTAAAATAGTTGTCCACTTAGGTTCTCATATATTTTTTTTCACCAAAGACGCTCAAACTTTTATAAAAAAAAAATATTTACAACATTTCATGCTGAAAATTTCAGTTTAGATTTTTTTTTCAAAAAAAGTGCAACAGCTATACTCATACTATTTACTAGCCGTAGTGATCGGAAACGTAAAGTAATGTGGAAAAATGGACTTTTTAAAAAAAAAATGATATATCTTAGGTATTACTTGGGATATATTTTGTTTGTATTTTATTTTGAGCGCCCAATAGCTCTACTATAAGGTGTTTCAGGCTTATCCTTTCATTCTGGGACACCCTGTATATCAACATTCGCATAGCATAGGGCATACATTTTCGCAAACATAAAAATTCTTGAACAAGAAAAGTATAACAATAACCGTTTTTTCTTGAAAATGGGGCACACTTAAAGCGAATTTAAACATGGTGGTTAATATAAAAACGTGACACCAATGATTTAAGCAGAGTTTATTCGGCTCTCATTGCAAATATCAATAAGTTTCCATGCTGTATAAGATAGCAGAAAATTTCCAGCAGAAAAAATGTGTTTTGCTATTCACCGCTAGAGGCAGCACTATCACAAAAAGTATATTTTTCAGCTGATATTTTTTGAAACCAGAAGAAAATTTTTGAAATTTTTAAGCAAATCAATAATTCTGACCAACAGAAAGTTTGATGAAAAATCAAATAATTAATGAAAAAGAAGAGAAAATATATGTTTAAACGTTTTGAAACGAAAAAAGTAAATTTTCTTTAAAGAACGGTTTGCGGTTGTATAAGGACTCTTAAAATATATTAAAATTATTATAATCATCATAATACAAATACAGGGCAACACAAAAAAAATTGCCTACGTTGATAGCACTCCATTAATTTTTGAAGTCATTTTAATGTGAAGTGTTTTCAGATTTTCAACAAAAGTGTTAGAAAAACCCCCTGTAACTACCCTGGGCTTATGTTTTTATGGTAGCTGAGATCATAATCTGTATACATCAGTAACATAAGAATCATAGTTGGCGTCAGTAGCGTTCCATAAATTGTTCAAGTCAAAAGTGTTAGAAAAACTCCGCTATAGCTACCCTGGGCTTATGTTTTTATGGTAGCTGAGATCATAATCTATATACATGAGCAACATAAGATTCTTAACTGGCGTCAGTAGCGTTCCATAAATTTTAGAAATCATTTTAATGTGAAATGTTTTCAGTTTTTAACAAAAGTGTTAGAAAAACCCCGCTGTAACTACCCTGGGCTTATGTTTTTATGGTAGCTGAGATCATAATCTATATACATGAGCAACATAAGATTCTTAGCTGGCGTCAGTAGCGTTCCATAAATTTTTCAAGTCATTTTAATGTGAAATGTTTTCAGTTTTTTAACAAAAGTGTTAGAAAAACCTCCCTGTAACTACCCTGGGCTTATGTTTTTATGGTAGCTGATATCTAAATCTATATACGTGAGCAACATAAGAATCATAGCTGGCGTCAGTAGCGTTCCATAAAGTTTTGAAGTCATTTTAATGTGAAATGTTTTCAGATTTTTAACAAAAGTGTTAGAAAAACCCCCCTGTAACTACCCTGGGCTTATAATTTTATGGTAGCTGAGATCATAATCTATATACATGAGTAACACAAGATTCTTAACTGGCGTCAGTAGCACCTCATCAACGAATACCCAAGGTAGTTACAGCGGGGTCTTTCTAACACTTTTGTTAAAAACTGAAAACATCTCGCATTAACATGACTTCAAAAATTTATGGAATGCTACTTACGCCAGTTATGATTCTTATGTTACTCATGTATATAGATTATGATCTCAGCTACCACAAAAACATAAGCCCAGGGTAGTCACAGGGAGGTTTTTCTAACACTTTTGTTAAAAAACTGAAAACATTTCACATTAAAATGACTTCAAAACTTTATGGAACGCTACTGACGCCAGCTATGATTCTTATGTTGCTCACGTATATAGATTTAGATATCAGCTACCATAAAAAAATAAGCCCAGGGTAGTTACAGGGAGGTTTTTCTAACACATTTGTTAAAAAACTGAAAACATTTCACATTAAAATGAACTCTAAAATTTATGGAACGCTACTGACGCCAGCTATGATTCTTATGTTGCTCATGTATATAGACTATGATCTCAGCTACCATAAAAACATAAACCCAGAGTAGTTACAGGGGGTTGTTCTAACACTTTTGTTAAAAAACTGAAAACATTTCACATACATATAATAACTAAAATTGTATGGAGTGGTATAAAGGTAGGCGATTCGTTTTTTGTGTTTCTCTATTTGCTTTATGATGATTATGGTAATTTTAGTATATTTAAGAGTCCTTATACATACGCAAAACCTTAAAACATATATTTTCGCTTCTTTTTCATAAATTATTTGATTTTTCACAAAACTTTCTGCTGAGAATTATGAAAGAATTATTATTTTCTGCTTGAAAATTTCAAAAAATTTCTGCTGGTTTCAAAAAATATCAGCAGAAAAATTTATTTTTTGTGATAGTGATGCCTCTAGCGGTGAATAGCAAAAATACATTTTTTCTGCTGGAAATTTTGTGCTATCTTATACAGCATTAAGTTTCCTGAATATTGATAATTTTTATACAGTAGTCAGTCACCTAGCAAAAATTTATTTTTAGTGAATAATAATCGTTGATGTTCAATTGTTTATTTTCCTAGAAAACCGTTATTAATTTACAATAATTAAGACTGACATGTTTTTAAGTATTTACTGAATTAAATTAATTCAAAGCTTTCTTTTGTACATTATTTTATTTGGTAAGAAGTTATTAAAATCTTTCCAACATTTCGAGTACGGTAAGTTTATGACTATCTTTTACTGAATTTTGTTGTTGTCAAAATGGTTTTTATTTCCTACGTTGTGCCTTAAAATTGTATTTTATGTTTTCTATAGGCCTGAATAAAATTATATTATAATCGAAACATCGTAAAACTCTTAGTTTTCTTAATAAAGAGTCGATAGCAGCTGCAAATAATTATTTTTCAGGCCTCCCGAAAAGTCATTATAAAGAGCTTATTTTAAAACTTAAACATCACTGGATCAAGTATACTTGAAATACAAAAAAAATAAATAAAGAAAACATATTTTTGTGGCTCCATACTCGTACAACCCTTTTTACGGAAATCTCAAGTTTAGAATTCAAAAAATTTTCGATTAACAAAATTAATTTTACTGGTATAAGAATTTGGAAACAAGAAAATTTGGGCACATACTTATCTTATTTCTAGGAAAATTTCTAAGTAAAACAAATAAGTCTCCTTCGATGAATCAAAATTATCTGAATAAGAATTTTTTTATGAATTTAACATAATACAATGCAGGATGTATAATTTCACGTAGGCTGGTAATAAAAAACAGTTTCTATATTATTATACCTATCCGTGTGCCGCGTGTCGGTAGATTATAGATACCAGCATTCGACATTTGCATGACAATGCCTGTGTGCGGCTAACATAAAAATACATAAAACGTTTTTATACATCCCATGATGAAATAATAAATTATGTGTCATCGTGCAGTTAACATAATTTATTATGATTAAACTATTAAATGTACTACATAGAACATTACATATAAAAAATAGTCTGGCTCTAATTAAAATTCATTATATATTGTATCAGAGTTTATTTCTTAGGTACACATAATTAATTATATACACATATACGAGTAATAATATATGCTTACAGTAATATTTACATAATTTATGTTTATTTACCGTACATATACATAAAATTTATATTTTATCGATTTTATTGTATTTTCAATACTCTTATGTGTAAATCTAAATTTGGAAAAATTATACTGTTCGCTATAAGTTCTATGGAGGTTAGTATTTTATGTTTTTTACGTGAAATCGATTATGGTTTTCTAATAAATTAAAGTAGTTGAAGAATTTTCTTTGAAGTGTAACGTAATCTGGATAATTATTATAAAACACTTGTTCGAGATGTAGGCAATTATTTCTAAAACTCTATGTGACATTGTAACGATAAATTACCTTGGAATGAAATGGAATGAGAAAATTTAATTTTAAAATATCGATTTGATTTTGTTATTTATTGTTTCGATTTTATTTATTTATTTATTTTCACAAAATTTATTGTTTTGAAGCCAAATTAGAAAAAAAACAATTTTATAACAAACCAATAATTTGAGCAACAACCAGCACCTTTTACCAAATTACTATAGATTTTACTTTGGAATTAAGCTAGTTTTCGCTAGCTGCCTTCTTTTTTGCCGATAACTTCAATATACAGGGCCAAATATTTTTTTTAACTAGCGGTTATTTTGAGTATAGAACGGGTTATGTCACTTCTGATTTTACAAAAAGTTAGTTTTATCCTTCCGCTGAACGAAAATGGTTGTGTATTCAGCGAACTAAAAAAAAAAATTGGCAAACTACATTGTCTACCATCTAGCCGATTTTATGTTGCCGCCTTATCAAGATGGCTGTAATTTATTAAAAATACAGCGTTTGTTACGAATTTAAAAACTTCTTAACTAAATTAGTGTTGGCTTATGTGTACTAAGCGATAGTACACATAATGAGAATTTCTAAAGGTTTTTTGATTTTATGATATAATTCGCCAAATCGGTAAGTTCTTGTGTTATACCATAGATACAAAGTAAGAGTTGAATTTTTGCAGTTTGGTCGTTGCAACCTGATAAGTAGACCAACTTTTTAACAGTAGGAAACCAAACAGCCAAAGAAGAAACTGAAGGAAGTTCTCATTTTTATAAGGGTTGTGTATCTTTACCCTGGGGTTAAAAATGCGGGAAATCGGTTAATCGGGAAAGTTAAAACAAAAAATTTATTAAATTAGGTATTCGTCCTATGCTTACATTAATTTTTAGATTATTTATTATTTTAGTTTTGCTGGCACTGTGACACTTAAAGATTTATTGCCATTTCGTTTAATTTAATAAAATTGTATCTATATTAGATGAAAATTAGTACACTCAAAAAATTCATTATTGACCAAAAGGTGATTTTTGTTATTAATTAAAGAACGGTTTTGTCCAAATATTAAAATCTTCAATTGATTATTGTATTTCTAAGTAGATGGAAAACATAAAAGTTTGAACCTGCTGAATTTTGAACCCCTATGTTAAAGTGCTCACAGTCAACTCTATAATTTATCTGTTAAAAAAGTTTAATTAGATTTCCTGATACGTCACAAACAAATAGCCGGAGCTGATCGCCCTGATTCACTTGTCTTCTTCTGTAAAATTATATGCAACAAGGTGAACACCGCCGAATTCAGAGGGCGGTGTCTGGCATGTTATAAGAAAGAAAGTTCCTCTTATTTTTAGGTCGTTCAATTATATTCACAATGAAATCCGGGCTAGAGAGAGATTTTGAGATTAATGGGATTCACGAGAACGGTATTTTAGTTCCTTTATTAAGGTTGTAATATAATAAGTTCGAAGCATTACTTCTGGGAAGGTAATCATCCCTATGATCATTGTCTAGCCAATATCGATCGTCAATCGACTCCATAGGATGCCTTACTTGAGTTGAAACAAATATAATTAAATATTGTACATGGCAAATAAGTAAACGTCCATGATACAGTCGATATCGACACATACCCAGATAGCTTTTCTCTAAATGTGTATGAAAGAGAAAAATAATCGATTTTTGTCGATGTTGACTAAATGATTAATTTATGACAAGACACATTAGTTTCTCAACTGTCAACGTTAGGCGACAAGTGTGAGACACGTCCGTTCTTCTTATGTATGACATGTCTTCGACGTTTTTCATTCTATCAAATCCTCTTTAAAATGGCATAGAAAAACAACCGAGAGAAATAAAAATGACAATTCATTTCATATTCACACCTCGTCGCAATGTCGTCATAATTATTTTAATAAATAAATTTTATTAAAATAATATAATTGTTGTTTGTTTGCCGAATAGGTAAGTAAACATTTTGTAATTGGGAAAACTTTAAAATAAAATTTTCTTATTTTTCATATTCGATACAAATGTAAAAAAATTATTCTAATATTGTTTACGGCAATAACAGCTTATTATATAAATTATTATTTTTTTAATAAATTAAGAGTATTATTCATTTAAATAAAATGATAATAATTTTTGATAGAACATAACTTTTGGTATGTACATGAACATATACAAACATTATCATTCATCTCGGACATGTCACAAACGAAAATTAGTCCCATTTGCTAATACATTTATATATACATAAGTGTCATGCTTAATTGTGGCTGACGAGTCATTAGTGTGTCGCCAATAACTTTCCTCCTGGGTAGCGGTGATTATTATAATTTTCCTTTGTACGAAGGATTTTGATGACATCTTGAACCATGTGACTCAAACACCATCTACATGTCGCCTCCAAAAGCATCTCTCCTACGGCGTACACACGATAAAAAAACCATAAACGTGTTTTTATAACATTCATCATAAACCCCCACATAATTTCCCCGCCCCCTATACATCAATAATTACTTCAACTAATCTAAATGGATATCCATTTAATATTCCATGCTGATCATAATCGTGCGTAACCACTTGTCCATTAAATTATTCTCATTTCGTAAGAAACGAATCAAACATATATTTTAAAAAAATTCTCACACACATCCTCACTGCGCGATTAATAATTAAGTCAATTGCAGACCCTCAAACTTACACAAAAATACGCAAACTACATACATAACACGTCTTACAAGAAAACGAAACAAAGAATTTATGAAATCGGTTTTATGAAATTTTTATGTTGTGTAAACTAACAACACATAGTCACAAACGCTTATCGAGCCTCAAAGTTAGTGCATTATCAAACCATACATGTATGTAGTAGTATATGCGGTTCTATTTAATTCCACATCGAATTCAAGTTGTTTGTGAATGTTTACTTGTGCTTTGTACTGCGACGACAAAGTTTGTTGGGTGGAAAAACTGGTTACAAATACATAAAAAGAAAACGGAAAATGAGTTAGCAAAAAAAAACAATGTTTCTTCTATTTTCATTTCGTATATATGCAGAGAGAATCAGCGGGAGCGAATTATTAAGTTGGCGAACAAGTTGTTGTGGTGGAAACTTATAAAAATTATCTATAGATATGAGATTACTTCTGGTTTATACTAATATTTGGTTTCTTATTATTTTTTGTTTTTCGAAACGGAAATTTATATCACGCAACGTGATTGTTTGTTTATATTCGAGTTTGTGTGTACAAGGCGAAATTGCTTTTTTACCAACCTCATCATCATGTTTATGATGAAAATTTTCTATCTAATTTTCCTTAATATGTATACGTTTTACTTTTTTCCCCATGAAGTAGATTTTCTTGTTGTGCTGGTGTTGTGATATCCTTTCTTAATGAAATAATATATTGCTGTTACTGTGCAAAGCAGTAATTCATAATATTTGTACAGCTACGGTCTAAATTCTGATCAAGTGACAAACGAGAAATGACTTTTTTATGTGACTTCGTACTAAAATTCTAACTGCTATAAAGGGACAAATCTAATTGTGAGTCCTAAAAATTTCACCTATTTTCGATGACTTTAAATTTTTTTTAAATTATTTTGAATACAATTTCAAAATTCAAACCCAAATATGTACTTAAGCCCAATAACATTTATATATTGGAACACATCGAATTTTTCATTTTTGAACTATTTTGTGTATTTAGGGAAATAGTTTAGAAAATGATACAAATTAGCAATGCTAGTGTACGTACTACAAACTGCTATAAATGTCATATCGTTTCATTAGAATTGGAAATTTTCTGTGATAATATTTTGTTCTAATAAAATAAATCATGAAAATCTGTCATTTTAGTAGAATCTACACCGGGTTGCCCTGAAAAGGCAGTACTTATTGTAAAATTTTATCATTTACAGTTTAATTGGGCCAAATTTTTGCTTACTGTGGTTTGTTTATCCGCTATGTGCTTAATTATTGGAATTTTCAGTTTTCAATTGATCACATATAGTCACTAATTTAGTAGGGGTTTAAAATGGGTTGCACTCCACCGAACAGTTCACACTTAATTTAGAGACCTACCATCGAAGAGATGCTAAAACGGAATTTATTTTAGACGGGACGTTCCAAGCCCCATTTTATGATTTGGAAATTTGCAATGGCATTGATATGATTTTAAATACAAAATTGTATGACTAAATAAATTGGTACGTGTTAAATATAATTAAATTTGTAACAACTAAATATTTAGTTGCTATTGGAAATGGAAACACGAGGTTTGGAATTGTATACAGGAATTAGACCAAATTTTCCTTTACTCTTACTAAATTAGTAATCAATTAAGTTCTGGCTAAAATTAAACCCTCTATGTATTTCGTAGTAATATTGTGGGTTTTATTTGAGTTGTCCGGTGCTATAATTACAGAGTGTTTGATAAATGATTATCCTCATGGGCTATTTGGGCTTCCGTCGGGCATACCTCCATATCGTTTATTGAACCACCGCGTGTCACAAGGGGTAAATTGACACGGCGGACTACATGAAACAGCAAAAAATTTAAATGAAAACTCGATCTCAACACTACAACTCGACAGATAACAATTTATTTGGTTATTATTTTTAATGAAACATTGCGCTTGTTTTATTACATTATCTTGACTGACAGAATGTTGAATTGAGATAGCAAAAACTTATGGAATTACTATTTTATCTAATACTTCGAAAAAATATATGAAAGCCAATGAAGCATTAAATATTAATTATTCAGACAATAGGCCAGCTTACACGTAGACCAAAATATTAAAACCGACTTCCGGATGATTTTATTTTTATCTTATATCTCCTCGCCTTGAATACCTTATACTTCAACATTGATTGGTAGCACGACTAATTTCGTGATTGATCGAGTAAATTCACCATTCGCCGTACGAATTGTAGCCATGCGCATCAAACCATCTATCCTTGGGCGAACAACAGTAACACTACCAAATTTATATTACAATGAAGAGAGGATTGGATCACAACCATGCCTGTTTTACTATTGGGTAATAATATTTCCATTTTAAAAGCTTACAAAAATACCCAGCTGTCCACCTGGACCAGAAGACTTAGTGCATTTTATTCACGTGCCCCATTTTTGGTTAAAAGAAAGTTTGTCATCAGAAGTTTACAGTAAAGGTGTTAAGTAACGTTCAACCAATAAGTGCCCTGGCGTCAGAACTTCAATGACAACCACCTCAATCAAGAGAACAGCTGGTCTTGAAATAAATACAAGGTGTAACTGATTATTGGCGTCAGCAAAATTGTGCCCGTTGCCGGAAGTTATCTTGTGAGTAAGCCGCGGATCGCAACAAAGCGCTTCAACGTTAAAACAATTTGTGAACATATCCGATATCAAATCCACTTATACAGCGCTTGTTATACAGCTAGCATAAGTCTCGGTCAATTGGGCAGGTATTCCTGTTGAGGCAGTAAATTACGCTGCTGCTACTACAGATTTGACTGTGAATTTACCAGTAGCGTTGACGAACCGCGGCAAGTGAGCCTTGTGGCCTCATTTGTAGGTGTGTTATAAATAAATGTTTGACAGCCGTAGTAGCAACACAGGTATGTTTACATGTATATTGCAAATCGAAACAGTTAAGGCATTCCTCAACTCGTAACAACCCTTGCATACCTTTAAACGCGCCACTCGCCATTCATGATAACCACCAAAAAATAACAATTTATATTGTTATTATTTCAATGAACCACTGGGTTTTCTTTATTATATCTTGATTGACAGACAGTTAAATTGAGATAGCAAAACCACATGTACGAGTAATCCCATATAATTTTACCATACCAAATTTGTATAAAACATTACCTAATGAAGTGTTAAAAATAATTTCTGAGAAAACAAATGTATTTGTTGTACAAGATGTAAAGAGTGGCTTTCAATGGTTCAAAGTTAGCGATTTCGGCGTAAAAGCCAAAAACGCGGACCAAAAATTGAAGATGCGAAATTATGCAGAATTGGAAGATTGCTTCTGAGCTTCTGTTCCCAGAAGCTGGAAAATTGGCTATTAAATGAACGGGAGATCGAACGTTGGAAAACCATGTGCGAATTATTGCTTGAACAACATAAAGGAAGGGGTTTTGCATCGAATTTTCATTGTAGATGAAAAGTGGATCCATTATGACAATCCAGCCCAAACCAAATATCCATAGTTATAAGGTGATACTGCGCATCTGGTGCGATCAAAAAATTCACCTTTTATGAGCTGCTGAAACAAGGTGTAACCATTACAAGTTTATCGACGACAATTACTGGCTTTACAGGAAGCTCTGGATGTAAACGACCAAAATAGGACAACAGGCTAGATAAGGTTAATTTGCAACATAACAACGCTGTAAGCCGCACGTCGCGATTCCTTTACTTGAGCTAGGACAACTAGGAAATCTACCTCATCCGCAATATTCACCAGACATTGGTACTTCAGATTTGTTCCGATCGATGCAATCAGCCTTAGCTAAGCAGCACTTCCTTTCTTATTAAGACATCAAAAAAAATGTCATTTGCCATGACTTGATATTGAATATAAAGCCAGCTTGTAAGTAGAACAAAATATTAAGATCAACTTTCGGATGCTTTTACTGTCTTACCTTATCATAAACCTAAAAATTCTTGGTATGATGTAAGGTTTGATGATTTATTTCAGATTACGAAACTGTAGATTTTCGTATTATACTAAATATATTCGGAAATCAAAATTTGGAATCTATTTTATGATCTCAGCAAGTGGCTTATCCATCTAATTTTAAGAGATCCATTAATTCAAAGATAGCGCCTGAAACGAGCATCTAACAACAGAACGACAACATGTAAAGTAATTAAAAATTTCATTCAAAACGGCCAATCACTACTTTTGATGCTTACGCAAATAAATTACATAAATTTCAAGAATCCATTTCAAAAAGGACATATTCTTACCGTCTAAGCACGGACCCGGAAATACCAACATGATCAAAAGGGAAATGTAAAGATTGTACCATTATAGTCCTAATTCTCGTGTTAGAATAAATCTCACGGAAAATATATTCTACTACGAGAAGAAGTATCATTAATTTATGATTTTTTTTGTAGAAAATCATATTGACATTGATGATAAACATATTAGTAACTCCAGATATTCAATTTCTTAAGAAAATCTTAAATTCTTAGGCTATAGCAAAGAATTTACCTAATAGGGGAATTCTATCCTAATAAATCTTTGAGCTTATAGCAAATAAAAAACGAAAAATTAAATTAATTCAAATATTCAGAATATTTCACCTGAATGTCATTGTCGTTTCTTTAACCAATACATACATGTTTTCGCTTCTTTTATAGGATTAGGATTTGAGGTTTAACTTCAAAACCAAAAATCCTTAAATTTAGACAAATTTACCAAGCCCTACATAGTTGGATGATAATTGTATAAGCACCTATCGAAAGAGGAATTTCTCGCCTCAATGTAGTGTTCTTATATAGCAATGCAATCGTACATCAAGTACGGGTCCAGATAAACATTTTGTAATATACTTAGAACGGTGGTAAATTGAAAATGGTTAGTAAGAAAATCTAAAAGTGTGGCAACTGTCTTCAATATTGGGGTATGTCTTCCGTCAACAAAAACACATAGAATTGGCAATCAGAACAACGACGCTAAATCCAAATAAGGGGTGACATGTTGTAACATCACATTTTATATCATTTACCAGGTTGCTTGATATTCTACTCCGTTTCTATCACCAAATAATTTGTTTGCGACACTTGAACGAAATTAGAGAAAGACAATTTGTTTGCATTTGTACTAATAGGTTGTGGTAGCAATAGAAACGAAATAATACATAAATAAAACAGTTGCCCATTTCTGTTTGGGAAAACGAAAAATAAACTTCCATAAAGTATCGAAAATGTGATGTTACAACATGTCACCCGAGGTTTGATGACAAAGGAAACAATATTATCATTTTAGAATCTACAACCACAGTTGGCTACCGAGCATAACTGAAACACATAAATCTTTACTACCTACAGCCTGTCATCGAAAAATGTCAAAGCCTCAAAGAAAAGTAAAAAAAAGTCAAAGAAAGATCATTAGTTAGTTTTGGCTGTCCTAATCCTAGACTAAAGTTATAGGAGAAATGAAAACTTCTTCCATAGCTTTTAGCATTTTTAAATTTTTAGTCAATTTTGTATCCAGAAAGGTAAATTGCCTATTTACAAGTTGAAAGCTTGTCTCTCGATGCCATGAAATATTAAAATTTAAAAAATTAACAAAATCATCCACCGAATATATGGAGAACACAAAATGTCCCGTGTTTTATACACTAAATAGGACTGATTTATATTTACACACCTATATATCCGAAAATTTACAATATTAACAAGCAACACATGAAAATTAGATTAAATCTTGAATTGTGTATGCTTAGCGCAAAATTCTTCGTTAGAGTATATTACTACATAATTGTGCGGCGATTAAGAATAGATTAGATTAGTGATTCTGTGTGCCAAATGAAAAATTGTATCTGTTACATTTATCAATTTTATATTTGTGTAAATGTGAAACCTCGCATACAAAATCGATTAAAATCAACTTGTTGCATTTTTAAGAGCAGACGTACACGAGTGCCTGAAAAAGTTTGTGTATTTAAGAGCCATCATATTCTCAAGCTGAACATATTTTTCGTACCAAAGCGTTTTTATTTACAACTATACGGATTTTTTTATTGTTTTACTTCTTTCTCGCTCTCGCTATCTTCGCTTAATGGTTACTGTACAGATACTACCATTTTCTCTGTTAATAACAGCACAGCAGAAAATTATATGAAATTAACTTTTATTTTTTCAACATTTTTCTTTTCCAATTTTTCCTTACATTCCTAGTATAAACAGAGGTACTACAAAAAGCTTTCATTCAGCTGTACATTGATATTCGTATACCTAAATATAGAAGTTAAATACAAGTTTGCTCTATGCAGAAATTTTTTTTTTTCTTTAAATTTCCATTTTTGTCTAGAGAGTAGGAGACGAAATCGAAAATTGTGCTACATGTTTTAGCAGTATAACGGGTGTTGGTATATACTCGTATAAGTAAATAATGAGATGAGGTTATTAAAAATTTAATGATTTTGAAAATGAAACGTCTTGGTAATATTTCACCTTATAGTGGCACATAAAACGTTGCTAAAAATGTTAATAAATTTGCAGCTGTGACGCAAACATATGAGATCGAGGTGTGGCAAAGATGTTTAAATTTTTTATTGTTGGGCGGATACTACGAATGAACACATCAATTATCTCCAGTTGGAGTATGGAAAATTGCTCGATACCAGTACTATAGCTTGGGATAACAATATACAAAGCATCAAAATTGTAGTAATATATTAAGCATCAAACCCAACTTGTGAACGAGTTACATAATACTGTCTCGGCCTCAAACAGATAATTGAAGTGAAATTCGAGAATAAGAACCCAGAATCGGAATAAAAAGTAATTTATAGATTAAGCAGTTTATGTGTTCAATACATACGTGGATTCGCTATAGGATGATTTTTAGAAATAGTATCATTATTTGGTCCAGCTTAGTTGGAACTTCGTTACTATGACAGCAAATTTGTGACTTCAATTTTGAGTTTAAGTGAAAATGGTAAAAGGCCATTAACACACATTTCCAGAGATTTGAACTCAGGGCCCGTTAGCTCCTGAAATAGGTTATTAAATTTGGATGACAAAAAAGCCAGCCTAATTGGAACTTCCTAGCCAGGATAGAAAATTTGTTACAAATACTTGTATTGTATATCAATTTTGAATTTGAGCAAAAATGGTAAACGGCCATTAACACGCCTTCCCAGAGATTTGGACTCAGGTTCCGATATCATCTGGAATAGACTGTTAAAATGTTCATCCAACACTCTTCACTGGAAGTTAAGATTTAAGATATTAAGTTAGTAATAATAATTCTAATCAGGATTCGCATAGAACCAATCAGAAGGCTTGCAACTTTTGAAACTTATTTATGTAAAATAATTATTAAACATTATGAATCAAGTTTTATTAATTTATATATCTTATTTAAATATTTAATTCGTTAAAATTAAACGAAAATAAGTGACATGACCTGATTTAGTACTCTTATATTATTTGTAAATTCGTAGCAGTGTACTCCATACGTACACGTGTGGCAAAAAATACAAAATCGCCGCACGCATATGAAGGTCCTGCGTATAATTCGTTCACAATATGTACTAAAAACTTGTCCCTAGTATGGTTATTTATAAACTCATCTCGAATTACTACTACTCTCTATGATTATAATAGTGCGGGCAAAAAATAGTAAGACTTTGTTCATAATTTTAAAATTCTTTAATTATTTCTCCAAATCTATTTCGTTCCCCTCAAAATAATCCACCTCGGCCTCAATACGCTTGTGCCAAAGTTTTTTCCAATCCTCGAAACAGTTGTTAAAGTCAATTTCCGGAATAGCCTCCAATGCGCGTAGCGCTTCACGTTTAATGTCTTCAATTGACTCAAAACGGTTTCCCCGGAGCGGTGGTCGTTTGAGTTTGCTGAACAGCCAGAAGTCACACGGAGCTAAATCAGGCGAATACGGTGGTAACGGAACGATATGGGTGGAATTTTTGGCGCAAAAATCACATAAAACCATTGCAGTATGAGAAGGTGCATTATCGTGGTGCAAAAAGGAAGAGTTGTCGAGCCATAATTCCGGCCTCTTTTTACGAATGGCTTCGCGCAAACGACGCATAACACTCAAGTAGTATTCCTTGTTGACAGTTAAGGTCGATCAGAAGGAGTGCACCTCGATAATCGAAGAAAACTGTCAACATCACCTTGATTTTTGACTTGCTTTGACGTGGTTTTTTCGGCTTCGGTTTCTTCAGCGATATTCGGGTCGTAAGCATAGATCCAAGACTCATCGCCAGTTATAATACGTTTTATTGTTCGTTGTTATTCGAAAAAATTGAGTGATTTTGGAATCAATCGTGCTTTCACTTTTCTCAGGCCCAAACGATCTTTCAAAATAGTTTTCACTGATCCTTCCGATATTTCAACGATGCCAGTAAGGTCTCTGACTGTTAGTCGTCGATTCTGGAGCACCAATTCCTTGATTTTATTAACGTGTTGATCATCAGTTGATGTTGATGGTCGTCCTAGACGTGGTTCGTCGTCAACACGTTCTCGACCCTCTTTGAACAATTTGTACCAATCAAAAACACTTGCTCGCGACATACAATTATCACAAAGGCCTTTTGCAACATTCTGAACGAGTCGGCACCACAAAATTGATTCCGCACACAAAATTTAATGGAAATTTTTTGTTGAATAATTTCACTCATTGTAAAAATCGCCGAATGCACTTTTTGTACTTCAGAAAGGAAAGACAAGCGTATACTAAACACTAATGATTATTTTGATGTGACATTTGGCACAGATATCACTGACAGTCATACCAACATAGAAAAAACTTAAAAAAAATATTTCGACGAATGGTTTGCCGCGCGAAATTTAAATTAAAAAGTCTTACTACTTTTTTCCCACAGTAGTATCTTTAAGTTCGAAACACTAAAAAGTGAATTAAAATAAAATTTGTATTTGGGAGTGCGGATAATGTACGCGATACGACGTTAGGTTAGAAGTTACGGGTTCTAAACTGAAAATGAACAGCAATTTATGTTTTTTCAATTACTTAGATTTTTTCAATTTTTAAAAATAAGTAACGTAACTCCTTCTTTCATTTTGCTTGTCTCAAACACGTTAAGGAACGTCATAAAGCCTTCAAAATAAGTATCTTCCGTCAGCGCAACGTAGTCCAGCGCAATTATTTTAATTTTAGTTTAGCCAGCTATTAGCATGCCCCAGAGAAATGAATATCTAACCAAAATGATATTCAAATTAATTAAGCAAAAGCTTAAAATAAACGAAAAATTCATTGCAGGATTTAGAATTCGAGAGGATGGATATCAAGCATTTGGGAACATTAACACCCCAATTCCGCTAGTCGTGTTGTTTGTCGTTTCAAGTGGCTCATTTTAATATGAGACCTTAGTCGGCGGCCTTGCTTAACCGTTTTAGTGCTAAGCAATTTTTGCAAAAATGTATGAAAATTGCTATACATATATTGATTAATTTAGAGGAAAAAATAATGGTGTCAAATAAAACAATTTAGATAAATATCAATCAATTTTAATAATACTCTTTGCATTATAAAAAAAAATGTTTATTGATGAATGTGAAAAAATAAACATAAAATATCAATATTATTGTATTTTATTTCTTTTTGAAAATAAAAAATATAAAAAAATAGCTCAACAATTATGTTTTGCCGCACAAATAGCGTGTAGGCCTTTCCTACAGCGAACGCAAATAAGGCGGGATCGCTTTATCCCACTCCATCTGTTGGTACACACCGCGCACTGGCGTAAGTTACGTCCCGGTAATTTTCCCAGCGCAAATTTTTTGTTTGGTGAAGATGGTTGTGAAGATGCTATTTTTATGATTCATCCACTCCTTTTCGATATCCTCAATAATTTTCGATGTGAATTGGAATTGGAGCCGGATCATTTTTTTCGGTAGTGTTGGAAACATACAAAATATAAGAGTTGAGCACCATTCTTCCAAATATGTTGAATACTACTTTTTCCAATATTTTAGGGTTCTTCGCTCGTCCAAATACATGTACAACATTTTGTCAGGTTCGTCCACATCTCCCATGTATTTGTTGTAATCATTAATCATGATTGGTCTCACCTTTTCGTATTCAAAATTCCTTTTTCTTTTTCTTGATCGTCACACTATTAGTATCTGCATTGGATGAAATCAATATGACTGGGTTTGGTTTCGATTTTTTGTCTCTGAATGAACACATCAAAACATTTTCATGTGCTAGGTATTTGGCTTCTCCTACGATTGCTTTCTTAGCTTCTGGAGGAATTTATTTTCTGTTACGTCTTATTGTTCCAGTTAGATATGTATTTTGTTCCAAAAGGGCTTTGGCCAAGCGTAAGCTTGTGTAAAAATTATCTGTAAACAAATGATAACCTTTGTTCAGGTAAATTCCAATTGAAAGCAATTTTTGCACTACCGCAAATCCAGAATCATATTTTTCTACTGAATCTCTGTCATCTGTATTCTTAGCTCCTTTGTAGCAGACAAAACCCAAGCAATATTTAGAAATCGAGTCGCACAGCATCCAAAATTTTATCCCCCATTTATGGTGTTTTTTGTTTGGAATGTATTGTTTTATGGCAGAATGGCAGTGAGTACCAACTAACGACTCGTCGTTGGATAATTGTTGATTTGCTATATAATGCCTCTGAAATACAGTATTTGCATGTTCGACAAGCACATCAAACCTGCCACATGAGCCATAATCCGGATGGCCAGGTTCAAATAATAACCTATTATCAACCAAGTGAAAAAACTTCAAAATCAGTTGGAACCTATCCTATTAATTGTTGGCCTTTTCGTTATCCCCATTTCGAGTAAGATGGCAATAAAGGCTTTCTTTTCGTATATTGCTGTCGGCGTCCACTTTTTTGCTCGAGAATTATCCGATACAGTGTGCGAGGCCACTGTAGGCCATATCGATTTGTTTCCCTTACGATGGTTTCGAGCAGTGATATGGTAAAGAATAAGTTGAAATAGGTCCAGGAGTCTCGAAAAAATCATTTGTTGCATTAGAAAACACTTTTGCCGGAGGGATTTTGGCAAAAGTTGGTGTTTCTTCTGTTTCTGAAGATGAAGAGGAGATGGAAGACTCACTTTCAATCCTCAATCTTTTTCTTCGATGCGTTATAATACTGCTATCATCACTATTTGTATCTGTTGTTTCACTTTCCGTAGAATCACTAGGAATCGAATCAACGTTCGAAATAATACCACGTGACATGGTTATTTTTTTTAAACAATATAAAAAAACGGTGAAAAATTATTTTTAAATGTATAAGAATGCACTCTCGTTACAAACTACGCGCGAGGTTAGAGTACGTCCACTCCCACGAAGCACCAAAAACACACTGAAACTCGCAGCGCTTTTGTGCCGCGTAGCACTCTAACGGTTAAATATGTAATATATTGATTGCGTTCACTGCATAACAAAATGTCACTAAAAATTCCATTTTTCGACAATTTGTCGTTCACTGAGCACCAAAATAGGACAGTTTATTGTGACAACTTGGCGTTCACTGCATAGGTTGTCGTCGATACAAAGTAACATTTATGAATCACAGTCGCGAGTATTGTCGATTGATGTTAGGTCGTGTTTGCCATAGTGCAAATATATTTTGGAATCAGATCATGAAAATCGAAAAATGCATAGCAATTTGACAAAACTATCATACACTAACACTACACCACTCCGCCAACAATTTTTTGCAGTGAACGCAACCATTGTTTATGATATAAGTCACTTTAAATGATAAACTGCGTATTTTCCGTTTTTGTACTCGCCCCAAAATTTCACACAACGCAAAATGACACTTTTTGCTTCTTCCGCCTTAAGCATAGCAACTAGCTAATTTTCTATACCAAACGCAAATTTTTATCTTCACTTAAAACGCCGTACGACTCGACCAGCGGAATCGAGGTGAAATATATCTCGCAACATCACACGCCAGCTAAAAATAATGCATAGGTCATCATTAGCACCAATTACCGCACCGATTACGTATTCTGGGTGTTAAAATTAAAAAAGTAGTACGTCTAATCAGATACCCGATTGAGTTAATTATATTAGTTGCATCCTCTTGTCGATCACTACTACGCTCTTTGCTGAAGTCGTAACTAGAACATGTTATATGAGCCAGAAATAACATTTTAAATGCAGCACTTTGGGATGGGCTAAGAATAACATTTCCATCAGAATTTCCTATTTTGCTCCGTATGCTAACGGTAGGAACAGAAATAAAGCAGCTTGAGTTATACGTAAAGGCTATAAAGCAGCTTTAGTTAAATGTATAGTTAGAACTTTATTTTTTCTAGTGTTCCATGAATTTTTTAGAAAGGCAGTGTCTTTAGTCAAAAATCTTTTTTTCATAGTAATTTAGCATCCTAATCTTAATTATTTTTCAAAAATACAAGATTGTATTGTCCGCGACAATTACAAGATTGTCATGAAAACACTCTCTGACAGACACATATTAGAAATACATTTTTTTTATGGACTAAGATATATCAATAATAAAAATGACATCTTTAACCAAATTACTTGAGATGCTATCGATACCACAAGAATCAGTAGATTTTAGATCGTTTACGGCTGCCATAATCGCAGCTTCATTGATTGGGGATTGGGAAAAAGAAATTATTTGAATTAATTTAAAGTGAAAGCACTAACTCTAAACGGTTTAACCTCAGCTTATGATGAAGGCCAAACTGTATCATAGAATTTTGCCATAGCTCGTGTATGCACTCCGTGCGGCTTAGGTACCTGCTATCAACAATATTAACGAAGTCGTTTTTCGTCGGCTTGAAACACGTTTTATTTTTGAGGTGATCAGCCAAGACATTGCAGAAACGTTTTTTCGAATAAACAAATTAAATAAAGTGATTTTCCAAAATTTGCAAAATGTAAAAGGCGTAAAATAGAACAAAGTTTCAAAGCAAGGTATTTTTATAAAAAGCTTAAGCTAGCTTTACATATAAGAAACTTTGATAATATTTTTAAAAAAATTTAATTTAGGTAATCGTATAGGTAAATAAAAACCACAACAATTTTATTAACAATTATGACGTAGACAATACAGATAAGCATAACAAATCTAAATAATTTTAGAATTAACGCTAACACTGACAACAAAATTTGAAGTTCAATGAAATCCCCGAAACAGTAACGAATATTTTAAAACTCGGTTAAAAATTTTGTTTGCCAATTACTGATAAAATATTATAGCCAATATAGAAGGTAAACTATTAGACATCCCGGATGAAAATATTGATAATGCTCGATTACGATATGAGCCTGCCAACATTTTAACAAATTTCAAAACCTGAAGCAGACATAGAAAACGATTATATCAGGCCGAATTTAAAATTTTAACCGATATTTCGTATATAAGAATTTGTATTAAACAAAATGCTGATATTTTAGTGACTAGAGCTGATAAAGTTAATATTACAATTTTAATAATTAAATCAGACTACCACGAACACTATAAATTCGATACAAAGATTAAATATTACAGTTGGTGAATGGAAAACACAAAATAGAATTTCTATGAGTCAAAAGAAATTAAGAACTACCTACTCGTACCATGGTGTCGTGGCAAAGTTATATGATAGGCTGTGATATCTTATAGACCTATAGCTCCATTGGTACTCCATTGTATCACCTGCCAGTTTTTCTATCAGATATTTTGCATTAAAAAATGCATTCGTTTTTAAAGAAAAAATTAAACAAATTATTTACCGTCAAACGCCACACCATACTACTTTGGCATTAAAATTAATAAGTGAAAGTGGAAGGATATTAAGCCTAATAACCATGATTTGTCTCTTCGAGGGCGTAAATCTAAAATTAGCTTAATGTACATAGATCCGAAAAATTAAGATAATTTTGATAAACTGGTACTCACAATTATTATTCTTCTATTTAAAATAGATAGAGATTGATTTTTCAAGCACAGGTAAATATTAGTATGATGCGTAACAATCAGTTGCAAATTCTGAAATTCGATTGTGAAATTTTGACAAAAGGATTCATAGAATACGTGATCAATACAGTATTTTGAGGACTAGTAATATTCTTCAAACGAAATTCCAAACCAAACGAAGAACATACCAATAAATCATTTTTTGTCTGAGATTCGTACAACAGAGCTAAATCCTCGAGCATCATTTTAAGCTTTGTTTTATCCGTCTTTTAAATTAATTGAAAAATATTAAAATGCCTAAAAATTGAATCTGTAATTAATATAAAGCAGATTTTTACATTTACAACCGTGTAACGGTCCTTGTAACGGTCGAGAGGGTCAGGCTGTAACTTATCGGTTTTCTATGTTCTGTGATGGTAATGGTAATGCAGTTTCGTTTTGCAAATGTTGAATCATAGTAAACGGTCAATATTCTCCCCCCTCAACAACACCGAAAAAAAATGATAATTTTTTTTGTATACGAGAAAAAAAAAAAAAAAAAAATTGGTTAGTCAGTTGATGCGTGGTCTCGGACAAGTAAAAGTGAATTATCGATGGATAAATCGAACCTTGTTGCTTTGAGATCTTTTTATTAATTTTAAATATTAAGTATATATATAAAAAACGTGGGCTAGTACGAAGGCCAATGACATTAGTTTTTTTTGAAAATATCTGTGCGTGCTAAGTGATTATTACGAACTCCCACAGCATTGTGAAGGGTGTTGAAAACAAAAACAAAATAAAACCGAATTTTGTGGCTACCGCTAGAATACTACCAAGCGTACGGTTGTGAACGTAGCGTAGCTTAATCAATTGTCAACGAAGGTGGCTTGTTAAATAATAATCTATGTAAAACGGCTACCAAATCGTGCCAAGTTAAAAACCAGAAAACCAAATTTGTACGACTGGTATAATTGAAATAGATATCGTAATAAATGGTGGATAAACCGTATATATTAAAATAAAAATAAAAAGTCTTATGGTTTGTTCAAGCACCCACCCAAGAACCCCCGAACACGCATACAATTTGGATACCAAAACTCAAAGTGACCGATATCCCTGTTGGTGATGGATGAATAATTCGACGGGCGCCTAGAATTTCACCAGTTTTGTTAGATTGTCTTGGAAGGTGGCAACGATAGAGGTGGTTATTTACGTTCCAGCGCATGAAGCAAGTATCAGCTGTCACGTGGTTAAAGTCGAAGGTTACAACGGTGCAGTATCACGGACGACGAGTAATTCATTTCGTAGTAACATTTCGTTAAGTATTAAACGCATTTATATCATTATTTTGTTATATTTATAATTTTCCAGCTACCTTCGTATAGTGTTTAGTAAGAATTATTTTTAGATACATAAGTGCTGTAATCAGAACCCGAACTTGGTATATTATAGCTTATTGGCATACCGGTCCGCGACGATAAAGTCTTAACGACAGATATATCAAGTAAAACTAGGGAATTTTATTGAATCCGGAATGGCTACCATCCCGATGATGGAAGGTTAGAGTAAGGTATTGTTGTTTGGTGATGGACGTTTTAGGTAGTCCGCGTGCTCCGAGCATTCATGACCAGGTGTAACTTGGTATCGGTAACACTTTAAGTGAGTTTTCGGCAGATGAATCCTGTCCGTCGAGCCTGCCCTGTATTTAATCACCTGGTAGCTGAAAACAAAAAGGACCGTTACAACCGGAATAATGATTTTTATAGCATCAGAGTGAAAATCCAAGCAATGTATCTGATGGTGTCCAAAGTAGCTTTTACAAATGCAGCTAGCTGCACCACCAGCTCGATATTGACCATTACAATAGAAACCATCCATATTTTAGTAAAGATTATATTGGGGTACAAATAAGTTTTAAGGTTTTTTTATAACTTCGAAGCTTTATTCAGAGAAATTGGTACAATATATTTTATTCAAAGTCCATCCAGGCAGCATACGGATTCCGCGTCGAAAAAAATCCTCGTGTTTTGCGACGATCCAAGAATCGACCCAATTTATGGCTTCTTCGTAAGCAGTGAAGTGCTGCTCGGTCAGGCCGTAAGTCATCGACCGGAACAAGTGGTAGTCGGAAGGAGCACTCTGGTTGGGGTAGGACATCCTATTGAAGCGCCTCCAAAGTTTCCTTGACGACTCTTGCAACATGTGGCCGCGTTGTCGCGCTGAAAAATTACTTGTCATGTCTTTCGGCATATTGTGGGCGTTTGAGCTTTAATGCTCGGCTTAATTGCATACAATTGTTGTTGTTAACGTTCTCCAGTAATAATGGTTTTATTTGGCTGGAGTAGGTCTCACGGTTTTCTGCGCTTTGGGTTGTCGTAGTTTTTTTTTGTAACTATTGACAAAAGCTTTATTCTTGAATCTTTATACGAAACTAACAAGAAGTGTGAAATTCATAAAAACTGTAATTTTTTTTTTTAAGCCCTAACCTATGTTATTACTTAATAATATTAGTGTGTGTTAGCTCAACATGCGTATAATATATTTCTTAGTATATTTACATCTAAAGGATCTGCTCTGCGGAGCCATTGGTATTTCGGTTGCCTTAATAGTTTTCTAGCTAATTCGTTAGGGGTGTGATTCCAGTTCCAGTTGGTATTTTAGGCATGATTTTATTGTCTCTTTAACAGTTTTGATTCCTAGGTCTCTATCGATGTTCCTATTTCGAATATACCATGGGGCATTAGTACTACGAAATATCTTTGCTTGTGTTCTTTGTACAATATCTACTATATTTGATGTACTTGTTGAGTCCCATAGTTGAATATCATATATCCATATGGGATTAGGATCGCTTTGTATAGTAGAGAACCTTGCAATCTAGAGAGAGTTTCGTTTCTTTTTTTTTATTAATCCATGCAATCTTTTCTGGGCCGAAGCACTCCCTGGTCTTCCGCGGTTTTCCCGTCTTACTTTACGCAATTTCTGCCAAGTCGAAGAGGTACGGCTATAGGACCGATTTAAGTTACCATCTGTGCTTTCCAATAGTACTGGACAAATGGGTCGGCCTATGAGTTGTGCACGCCGATAGGGGGTCGTAGTTGTGTTCCTTTTAATCACAGATCGTAATATGTTGCTGAAAATTTCTTTTTGCATTCTGCCCTTATCAAGATTCGAACCCGGTACATCCCGAATCAAACGCCAAAGCATTAACCACCATGCCATTTGGTCGGTCGTTTCGATTTTCTTCCAATCGACCAGTACCTTTTACAAAATTTTATTTTTAATTGATTGCGTTTTGTTTCAATGTGCTTTTCCATGTCAATTTTCTATCGAGATGAAGTCCGAGATATTGGACGTTTGTTTGTGAGGAATTGTAATATTTTTTAATTTTTCGGCCGGACATGTACGTTTATTCAGTGTGAATGTTACGTGTATTGATTTATATTCATTCGTCCTAATCCGTCAATTTTTTAACCAATCTTCTATTTTGTGTAGATGTTCTTGTAATTTTCTCGATGCTGTTTGAGGATTTTTATGTGAAAACAATATAGCTGTGGTATCAGCTAAAGTTGAAGTGATCATTTTTTCAGTTATTGGTAAGTCAGCTGTGAATAACAAGTCACAGGTCCCAATACACTACCTCGCGGTATTCCTGCCTTTATCTCGGTTAAATCAGTAGTGGCCGTAATTTGTTTTACTTGGAACATCCTTTGGGCTAAGTAGTTTTCAAGAATTGCATGATATTGTCTAGGCAGAAGTTTTAATTTTGTAATTTAATCCTTCATGCCATACTTTGTCGAAAGCTTGCGCAATATCCAAGAAAAGTGCCGAGCAAGATTTATTTTCTTCTAAGTTTAATTGTATTTACAATTATGTGCAGCTGTTCTATTGTGCAGTGCAGTTCTCTAAATCCAAATTGGTGATCGATATAGGTATTACTTCTTGTAGCAGCATTTTTTCAAAAAGCTTTAAAATTATTGGAAGTAGACTTATTGGCCTGTACGACGAGACTTGGGTTTCGTCTTTACCTGGTTTAGGAACCATGATAGTTTGAGATATTTTCCATTTTTGGGGAAACTTTGGGGTTGTCGTAGTGGATCCACTTTTCGTCCTCCCTCACGATTCGATCTAAAGTAACCCTTCCGATTTTGTCTTTAGAGCAGATCTCCGCGCGTAAAAAAAGGCGGTCGAAGTCTCTTGGTTTGAGTTCATACTGAATCCGATTTCTTTGTTTTCGCACCATACCCTTGAGATCTTGAGACGGTTTTGAATTATTTTTAGAGTCACACAGCGATCGATGTCCACCAGCTGCGGTTTTCTTCAAATTAAAACAAAAAAGCAGCGCTTCCCGCAAATTGTGTTTTGTTAGCACAAAGGTTGACATGGTTGACAGCACAAAAATATGATGTTTACACTTCAGCGAAACGACACATACTAATTTTTAGAGGGAAATGATGACACTTTAACATAAATATAGATACAAGATGGCCCGATGCGATTTAATACTAGTTACGCCATCTTTTGTAAACTCCTTACATTTGTACAATACATTCGAAGTCAATAATACTGATATTTGTTAAGAATATGTTTTTTACGCAGACTACGAATGTCCTGCAAAATTATATTGGGCGATTTCAGGACACCTAACAGTTGGAAACATGTTGAGTAAAATTGCGGCCAACGTTATGAAAATGTTTAGCACTATGAAATTTTCAAACCAAATTGGCGATGATTTCACTAATCATGATAGGACACCTGAAAGCACCTACATATATAGAAACCGGCTATCATAGATGAAAAAACAAGCAACCCAGAGAATGGTCCAAATAGCCCTCAGAGCCGTAGCGCCTTGTTGTACAATTATTGTTTTTTAAAACAAAAGATTCTAAATTATTAAATTTATGACACAATCGGCCCACTTTATTTTTCCAACATTTAAGCAAAATCCAGCACGTACAGTTATCACTATCAGACGCATTGACTAATCTGGATCAGACATCATTCTTCTTCTTCACTCATCATTATTCTTCATGACGTTAACAAATATAGTTACGGACTTCAAAAAAGTTAAAAAAACTCCCAAATTAAAAAATCTAAAAACAATTTATTAGTTTAACCTCCCTCCGCTTCCTAAAACTTATCAAAGCTATTCCAAATTTTAAAAAAACGGAACTTGTTGTTAAATTATACCACATACTAAACTTAAGAATCTTCATGGTCGCAATGGACCGTCTGCCGCCGCAAACTCCAAGGTAACAGAAGAGCTGTTTACAACTCGTACACTTCAGTAGAGAATTTCTCAGTGCTGCTTAGCAATATATCGTCCTCTCCTAGAAAATTCAAGAATTTTCAAATTTTAAGAAAAATTCCAAATTATCATAAAGGGGCAATATTTTTAGAAATCCATTTCAGTGAATAACTAGTATAATAAAATTGAGGACTCCTCAATGCCGCACATTGGATCACTTGCCCACATCTTGGAAGGGGTGATGGGGGTCATTTCACGTTACAGAAACTATGGAAAACAAACGAAAAGAAGCTATATATAAACATAATCTAATTAACCTATAAATTTCTCTCATGCATATTTTGAATTCGTTAACTTCGCATTTTGTTCGTCCAAACGCTTTTAATATATTTAATCTCTACCCCTGAATTTTAGATAAAGCTTTAAGCTCAGAAATGCGAAATTCTATTAAATAACTAAAATAAAGGGTGTTTTTTTAAGAGGTTGCCGATTTTTTTTTTTGAATAAAACACATATAAAATTATGAAATGACCAAAATTTTTTTTTATTTGGTAGATAATTTTTTGGCATTTAACATTTAAACACAATTTCTGGCATATGGCTACCACGACTATTTTTCACAAATGTCATTCTGGAGGTCCAATTTTCCAGCACTTTTTCAAGCATTTGAGGGCGTATGTCAGCAATGACACGTTGAATATTGGTTTCCAAAGCGTCAATCGATTGAGGTTTATCCACATAAACCAATGACTTCACGTATCCCCACAAAAAGTAATCAAGTGGCGTCAAATCGCACGAACGCGGAGGCCAATTCACCGGACCATTTCTCGAAATAATGTTGTCGTTGAAAGTTTCTTTCAATAAGTCGATTGTTTCACGTGCTGTATGGCAAGTGGCACCATCTTGTTGAAACCACATTTCATTCATATCCATATCTTCAAGATTTGACAACAAAAACTCATTTAACATGGTTCTGTATCGATTTCCATTCACGGTAACGCGTCGTCCTTCCTCATTTTTAAAGAAATATGGACCGATGATCCCACCAGCCCATAGACCGCACCAAACAGTACATTTATCAGGATGCATTGGTAATTCTAGAACGGCGTGTGGATTATCTTTGCTCCAAATGCGACAATTTTGTTTGTTGACGTATCCATTTAACCAAAAATGCGCCTCATCACTGAAGAGAATTTTACGGTAAAAAAATGGATCTTCGTTCAATTGATTTAACGACCAATCACTGAATTCACGGCGCAAACGATGGTCGTGTGGCTTTAATTCTTGCACCAATTGAATTTTGTATGGCACCAAACCCAAATCTTTACGTAAAATTTTCCATAAAGTCGATGGACAAAGTCCAATTTGCTGAGCACGACGACGAATCGATAAATTGTCGTTTTCTTCGACACTGGCCTCAACGACAGCAATATTTTCTTCTGTACGAACTCTTCTCATTCTTGTCGGTGGCTTGGCATCCAAAAGAGTGAATGTAGACCGAAATTTGGTAATTACGTTCTTTATGGTGGTCTCTGACGGACGATTATGTGCACCATAAAATTCACGAAGTGCTCTATAAACATTTTTAATTGAACACTGATTTTGAAAATAAATTTCCACGATTTGAAAACGTTGTTCTGGAGTTAACCTATTCATAATGATTTGCCAAACAATACTGAGTAGAAATGCCACTTTGAGCTGTCAAAACAACTGTCATAAAATAAAACGACATCTATCGGAAAAACAAACCTCCTAAAAAAACACCCGTTATTTATTATGAAACCGTCCATTTATTTGTACAACTTTTTACCACCGCGACACACAAAATAGAAGTTTCCCTTCATTGGAGGAATGCGCGAATAAACCACACTCGCACAAAAATAAAAATACCAAAGAAGCTTTATTTGCTTGATGATTAAATTAAAATTGTGAAAAATTGAAAAATTGTACCATATTATTATATTTCTGAATTAGAGAGGAAGCGAATGTGCGAGGAAACGAAAGTTTGTGTGATGATGAATAATACAGCTTATTGTGATTATTCGTATACATCTAAAAGATGAGCGAGATGATAACAAAGGATAAAAGTGATGGGTATACAGAACGGGATGATTCAATTTGATTCATAATATGCGGTTGCATAATACACACATACAAAACATTTCTTTCAAGAAGTCGTCTGTCGTCTGTAAATTGATTGTTTCTTCGTTACATAATATCACGAATACCGAGTGTATCCTTTAGACACATAATTTTACTTTATATCTTTTGATGTATGCAACGACATTCTATAGACATCGTTTGTTCAATGAACTGAATTATTTCTAAGCATTTTTCAGAAGCTTTAGGTACAATTTCTAAATAGGTAGAAAGGTACTTGCTTTACAAACTAATTTTCTTTTTATATGTATAATAATATACATATTATATTGTTCAGATTGCCTTACAGTAAAATACAAAACACAAAATTCTTTTAAAATTCATTCGGTCGAATCTAATTGTTTTCATTGATTTGATTCCAAACGAGAAAATTAGTTATTTATTCTTATACTAATGTCTTTTTCAGGAAGGAACAACAATAAGTAAATATATTTAAATTTACGAAATTTAACTTGGTTTTTTACCATCAATTCAAAAAAAAAATTGCATGGCGTCCGCGACTGATGGTAATATATTAAAGGGATGTGAAAGGACAAACAATTTTGAGTAAAAATACCACTATGGATTAAGAATCTTGTTTAATATTTTTATCAATTCATAACTTAATAATTCACTGTGGTCATAATCTATTTTTTGCAATACTCGATTAAGTATTTTTTACTAAATGTTCAGTTACTATTCGATTTGTACAAAAAAGTAATAATTTTTCCAATAAAAATGAAAATAACGGAAAAGTCAAAAATGTATGCTCACCTTCATTTATATCGAAAACGGGATCGTTAAGGTGAATATTTTTAAAAGATTGTAGCTAGTGGTTTTGGTGACTAAATAGTAGAATATTGATTTTATATTAAAGCTATTAATGAATTTCCCACTATTTATGCCATTAAACGACCGTTAAATATCTTAAAATCCATAACAGTTACGAAAATATAGCGTACTACTTAGTACCAAAATCACCGGCTACAATCGTATTGAAAAAATACGCGTCGTTGACCTCGTTTTCGAAATAAATAAAGAATATAATTTCTCGATCTGTTTCCCGTTATTTGTGTTGCAAAAAATATAATTTTTCCGTTCAAACCGAATATTTAGTAAAAGTAACTGAATATTTAGTAATAAGTACAAATACAAGTTCTTAATCGAATATGACCAAAACTAGATTATTACCAGTTTAAGCTTTTAAGATATTGTTAAAAAAGGGAACAAGATTTTTGAACTTCAACTTAACAGCGCAACATTCCAATTTTCATCATTAAAATGAGCTCCGTCCCCTTCGAGTGAGATGACATAATTCTGTTGCGTAGCAAGATGCAACATAGCGACTAAACCGGAGCACCTCTATACAAATTTCTCAAAATCATGATCCATTTCAGTCATTTCCTAACGTTCTGAAATATTCTCTCTCATATTGTTTATGAAAATCACAGTATATAAACCATATTATGGTGCAACATTCCGTAATATGATGGTGCATAACGTCAGATATCTAGTTAACGAAAAAAACAAGACTCAACACAAGAAGCAACGTAGTAGAAAAACGCGCAACATATAGCAACATCAAGAAACATGGTATACACGACACAAGGTCAATATCATGCAACAATCTCATTACATTAAGCAACATCAAGCAACTTGGTGGACTATGAAGTAACATGATGCAACACTCCACAGCATTGCGTAACATCTCACGACAGTGTGCAAAGTAACGTCACATTGTGCAACATTGCGCATCATGGTACAATATAACGCGGAATGTTGCAACATTCCACAACATGGTGCAACATCGCGCAATATACCGCAACTCGGTGCAATATGACGCAACATTGTGCAACATCATGCAACATGGTGCAAAAACATGACATACAGCGCAACGTAGTGTAACATCATGCAGCAAGGTGTAACATGAAAACATTACTCAAGATGGTACAACATCCGCCAAATTTTATCAAAATCGTTTAAGCTAAATAAAATGTTGAAAGGAGGCCTCAAACCAACCCATGCAACTAGTAGCATATCACACAACATCCTTCGACAAACTGCAACATTAAGCAACATCACGTATGATGCTGCAATATGACAAAACATGAAGCAACATCCCACTAAATAGTTTCACTTCCACAACATGGTGCAACATAACGCAACATTGTGAAACATCACGCAACATGTTATGGAGGACTCTAACTGAATTATCCAGAAATCACAACTCTAGTAACCGTTTCCTTGCATTCGAAAACCCTGGCCCACTAAATTTTATCAAAATCGTCCAAGCCATATAAAATGTTAAAAGGCTCTGAGCCCCCGGCTCTTACCGAATAACCCTAAATGAATTTTCCCGAAATCAAGACATCAACCAACATCACGTTGGTTTTTGGTACTCGAAAATGCTCCTCCAGCATTTATTATGAAAATCATGCAAGCTTAAAAATTTTAAGTTACCCGGGTCACACCGGACGACCCTCTGAACGTATTTTCCCGAAATTAGCATCAATCATAATCGACTCCTGACAACCGAAAACCCTCCCTCACCAATTTTTTTAAAACCGTGCTACCCGAAAAAAAGAAATTAGTCCGGGACACACCAGACGATCTTCTGAACGAATTTGCCCGAAATCTGGACCAATCGCAATCCATTCGAATTAAAAATCCTCTTTCACCAATCTTTATCGAAATCATGTATAAAAAAATTTTAATAAATGGGACGCGGAGTCGAAAAAAAATTGAAGAAGGGGACCCAGGCCCAGCTGGACGACTTTCTGAACGGATTTTCTAGAAATTAAATTCCTGGTACTTGAACATCGTGTTGTGAAATTAATTTGAAAGATCGCGAGCATACGGTTCGCAATTACTGTCAGGTCGTACTCGAAAAACCTGACAGTAATTTCCAGCCGCAAGATCAACTTTATCTTTCAAATAGCACGATGTTCAATATTTTCCATTTTTTAAATTATCAAAACACATGTTCATTAAATCACACAGAAATTAAATAAAAAATTGTAAACTTTGCATGACTATTTTTTTTGTCGGTAGAATACATAGAATACAAAATAAAAAATTTCTGTTACCACTATTTCATGTAGATTTATCGAATTTATTAAACCCCCTCGTATATCAGGTAATATATTATGGATATTTTGCAATTTTGTGGAGAGCAACATAACAAGCTTAATGAATTTTTAGTGTCTCGATATTGTTTTTTTCCATAGCTGCAGCTAATTTTTTGTTTATTTGCCCGTATTCAATGATTGCTTTCAGGGCACCCAACAGTTGGGAACATGAGTAAAAAATGTTTAGCACTATCAAATTTTCAAATCAAATTGGCGATGATTTTACTAATCATGATAGGGGACCTGAAAGCACCCAATGAAACTTGTAGCACTTTATTTGTTAAAGTTGTGGTGATGGTTGAATTTCAGTGTTTTAAAGAACTGCAATATTATTATTTTAAAGAAGTCTTAATAATAACACTGTGAATCGCAAACTTTTTTGTGACAAGCTGGGCACTCAGGAGTAACCCTAATTCAAGTATGCTGAATTCAATAGTGCTAGTCCCATTTCAAAGTTAGTCCTCATTTTTGAGATATCGCTTTCGACATGTTTTGGCTTAAGTCTAAATTTGTCAAAATATACACTCATTTTCACGTTGATAGCTCTTGAAGCATTAAGATTTTCGTTTTGCTTCCTTCAGCAAAGTTGTTGCGCAAGCCAAGACAAACAACTTTGCCGAACATAATCAAGATCGAAAAACCACATCTAAATTCACATTTTTGTGATATTTTTCTTTTTTCTTTTCATTTCGACGGAAAACAATTGTTTTTATCATTTTTGGCCCATTTATTGAATTTAAATAAACATTGCATCGACAAACATAGATACAATAGAAACTATTTAAAAGAAACTTAAATCGATTCAGTTGATTTTATGGTGATTTTTCTTAACTTTTTCCTAAAAAAATTAATATTTTTCTTAACTTTTTTAATTTTAATTTTCTGATTCGTTCGTGTCATCTTCGGGATCTTCTTCCGCTTGCAAATTCCAACAAATGTCACTCAAGAGTGCACCTAGCTTCTTGCCGCTCTACCAATGTTCGAGCCTTGCCGTCACTTGGTGAAAACGCTCGCCGTGCTCATCGGATTCGGCTGGTGACTGTTCGGCGAATTTTTCCACATGACAATGCAAAAAATGTATTTTTCCATTCGAACGTTTATATTATGAAAAGCGGTCAGCATAGTTTCAATATATTTGTGCCAATCATCGGATCGATTAATTCCGAGAACATTCTTAATAACTTCTTTTACATATTTCCATGCCACAAGCTCTCGTTCACAGAGAGCATGTTCAAATGCATCATCGTTCATCAAACGACGAATCTCTGGTCCATTAAGTATTCCTGTAATAAAAAACAAGATGCGAAATGAAATTTCATTTGAACAAAACCAACGAATAGAACACCAACCTTCTTTTATTTTCATTCCACTTAACCGTGGAAAAATGCGACACAATTCGATGAACGCATTTCCATCTGGATTCAGCGCTTTTATAAAATGTTTAACTACTCCAAGCTTGAAGTGGTAGGAGCAATATTTTTTCAATTGGCACAAGTGGAGCCTCAACGATGTTGTCGTGTCGCAATCTAATGTTCTCACATAAAGCCCAGTTCCGTTCGTTGTTTTGGTCGCCTTTAAAACGTGTATTCCAAAGCACATAAAACACATGTTTTTAGTGTAACCCAATTACAAGCCTCTTAAAAGAGCTATCACTTTTAAATCTGCACAAACTTTCCAATGATGATCATTGTATTTAATCAAATCAATAATTTTTTTCATTGATGCATAAGTTTCCTTTATGTTTGTGGCGAGTGCAATTGGAATGGAATTTTTTAATTGGTAACGCCTTCAAACTGCTTTTGGAGGAATCGATAAACAATCGCCAATCTCCGGGATTATATGCATTGTGCATTGTGGATACCAACCAACGGATATCAGTGCGAGTGAATTATTCCCATTTGATTTAAAAAAATACGTAAAATGACAATGACGATTTATTGCTCCATATATCCGAACATTTGGAGCTATGGAGCTAACTAACACATCTATGGAGTGTTCGGGATTCTGCCGGGTACCTACTAGTTGGATTATCCTTTATAAAGTTACCAGTGGATGGTATGGTCCCCCCGGTCATACTCGTAGTGGTGTAAATTGGGCTAAACGATGTCGGGATCATCTGGACGTAAGATGTGGTCTTTGGTATACTGGACGAAAGAACCTGTTTTGGTGCCATTTCGTGTACTCCCGAAGCGGTAGGTGGGAACGGGTTTGGCAAGGTATTATTAAACGGCTCGGAATATGTCACATGTGGAACGGTTTTATGCTGGATGGCTTGTGGTGCAATGGTATTTGTGAAGTTAGGTAAGTTGACTATTGGATGTAAATATCCTGCGGAGACATGAATCGATTGTGCGGGTGGCTCATTGTTAGACCATGACCTAGAAGCTGGTAGGATTGTTGGTTGAACGCTAGGGTTATTAATTGTATCATTTAATTGAGATTGTAACATATTCTGTCGTTGATCTAATGCTAACAGCTGCTGTGATAACATATTAAATTTTTCAAAAACAGATTCCAACAAAGTGGTTTGCATAACCTCGTGCTGTTTTCTAGCCAAGCTTTCTACTTGAGCCTGATCGAGTAATTCTTCCAAGGTGGATCTTCGCTGGACTCGTTTTGATGGTGAGGAATCTGAGTCACTGTTAGCATCCTCCACTTGTATGTTATTGATCGGATCCTCTTTATTGGTGTTGGAGGGAATAACAACCTCGGTGTAAATGCCTTTCGCTGCTTCGATTGACTCATTCAATTTGTCATGGTCTTCCAAATAAATTTGTAAGCTGGACTGTAACTCTTCACAGACTTTAAGTACCTTTCGAGCACAATCTTCATACTTCGGGGATTTAATTGCACGGTTGAGACGATTAAATATATGCAACAAGCGCGATTTGCACTGATAAGTTACTGTCGAATTGTCTTTCTCCTCCTTGAGATGTGTAATCTTCTCCTTCAAGGCTTGTAATTTTGTAAGACAGGTATTAATTTCTATGTCAGGTCTTTTATACGCGTTCCGATGCATTTTGAAGGGTTTTTCCTTCGTGTTTGAGTTCTCATCGTGGATGGCTTCTTCAAGAGCTTTAGTGGTATTAGGGGTATTAAGAGGAATGCCACGAAGGAGACACTCCACCTCAAATTCGTCTTGTTCCAACACTGTTACGTCCATTTTCAGATAATAAATAAAAGATCGCTAATGAACAGCACTAGTTGTTGAACGAATCAATGAAAATATAGTAAAATTTAATGTCGATAATGCTCCAAATGTAGGAATAACTACAAGACGTGACTCTAACGTCAAATAGAGAAAAGTCAGGTTTATACAATCAATATATATGATGTCAAAATATAAATTGAATTTCGAAAAAGAAAGGAAAAAAATTTCAAAATTTTTTTTTTTTTGTAACTTCTAATGTAGGAATTATACTGTGTCAATTTTAAAAATTCCTATTCATATATGTATTATTTCGAATTGACAAGCAAAATCATCAGTATTGGCTGATTATGTATGATGGAAAAAACAAACTTGGTTAAATATGGGGTTTTGTAAAGAAAATAAATAATAACAACAAGTTAAACAAGTCCAAGTGTGGAATCTAAGCTTAAAGTTGTGTAAATTAATAAATTTTATCGTTCCGTGGTTAATAAGTTCAAAATTAAATTTGATTAATTTTAATTTGTTTTGTGTTACTATGATAATGATGATGATGATGAGTATAAGGCCAGTTCGTCGCATTAACATTTGACCGCATGGTTGCAAAAATATTTATTTGAATCGTTACTGAAGAAATGTTTCGTGGCACATAAAGGAAAGGGATTAGGGAAATATGAACGGATTTAGTAAGGTTAGCCAAAAATTATAAATTTACGTCTACAGCATTCGCCGAATGTAAAGAAAATACAGCAACCTATAGTTAGCATAAAAAAATTTAACAAAAATGATATCAAACCGATTTGGGAAATCGAAACTATGTTAAATTGTCGAAAATAAATATAAGCGGAAATGAATGAAGCTAAGATATCCCGAAATCTAAACACTAAAAGCGGAATAAACACAATATCTTAGCAAGAATTCATTGAAAAAAAAACTTTTAAATATGAAAAGGGAAAGATGATAAAATTTGCAATTAATAACATATGGACGGATTACTCCACTTAACTATACTGAGTAATATACTGAAGTCTACACTCTAAACGCGGAAGCAGTAAAAGCTCAATACCAGTAACAATTGGGAAATCAGTCGGATGTTACTGAATACATAAGTTAAACAAGAAGCTTCAATCCACTCAAAGATTAAATTCAAACAGCGAAAATGCCGGAAACAACACAAAATATTTGAATGAACCGAATACTAAAAAATTAAAAATCAATTCTAAACGGAAAAGGATAAGGAAAGGGTGAAAGGGATAGCCATATTATTTGGGCGCCACTGTAACGGAATCGTTAACAGATATTTGCGTAGCGGTTGCTGTGCGGTGATACCTAGCTTGGCTATAGCTCAGGGTGTTGGTCGTGGGGGAATTTCAGCAACATGCCGCAAATCTTGAATACACCGCCGGAAAAGGAGTGCAACGAATCATTTCACACAACCGAAGAACTTACCTTATACACATCATCATACACGCGTGATCTCTATTAAGGCATAATTAATTATTTAGAATGTTCGATTAAGTTCATATAAATATATATTTAATAATTCAATTTCGTTAGCGGTATTTAAAGTTGAAAATATTTATGATCTACTTAATATAATGCATTTGACAAAAAAAATTGATTATTTGAAAAGTTATGACCTTGAGTTGTATATAAAATAAATTATCTTCAAGTGTCGTAATAAAAAAATCAAAATTAAACTTAATCTAAACTATCTTAACTAAAGAAACCACCACCGAAATTAAACAAACCAAAAATTATTAGCTTTAATATAATTAGCAAAGAAAAAATTAAATAGTTAACAAATTTTAAATAAATTGGGAATTATATGTATACATAAAAAAATTTTTATACCTATTTACTATGTACATAGTCGAAACGATGCGGCGTTTATTATCCTGTTGTTGTTGTTGTGTTTTCACAGTAGAGATAAATAATCCAGATCGAGGTATAACTTTTAAGGTAATCCGTTGAGTGTTGTAGGTGATGTTATTTTATAGCCAGTACGGTTATTAATGAGATATTATTATAAAAGATATTATTATAAAAAAATTTGGTTTTTTATTATTATTACATTATAATTATATGTTTTTATTATTATTATTTTTATTATAATTTCGCACAACGATCGTAATACTTTTTATCATTTTATGAGTAAACTCCTTCCCATTTTTCAGTTAACTTAATCACTAGGCTTATACTACTCACAAGTTTTATGAATCACATTATTTTTAACTATTTAAGTTTAATTATGATTTTTTTTTTTCGTGGGTTTTTGTAAACCACGTTTAACCCAAAATGAATTGTTTTCAGTTTATTTTATTTGGGCAACTTAATTAACTGGACTTGCGAACGGAGCAATCAATTCCGCGTGCACACACAATCTCAAGCAAATCACAAAAACTTCTCTATCAAATGTTCATATCAACTAGTTCATAGTCTTGTTTTTTTTTATATATATTATATAAACATAATATTATATATTTTAAAACAAAATTCAATTTAAGTTGTTTTGGAACTTATGTAAATATACATTTATATCACTTTAACTTTAGTATACCACCAAGTTGGGCTTTCTATTTTCTCCCAAACTTCACCTTTTAAAAACTCAAACTCGACTGCCGATCACGCGATTTATCTCCCAAAAAAACGTTTTTTTATTTTTTTTTATTTTCTTCATCATCATCGTCATAAAACGGGTTCATAAAAAAGATGCTCATCTAGCAAGGACATGGTTTCGCGCCTAAAATCATGTTTTATTATTATTATTACAGTGCAACGACAGAAAACCATGTTGACTGTCGTTGCAAATGTTCACTTGTTTTAAATCCTTTGACAAAAGAATGGCTTGCCGCTGCGATAGTTTCAGGCGTCGTACCATAATATCCAAACGATTTTGCGAAATTTCAATGTGATTGCATGGCGCGGTAACATTTGATGGTTAATATATTGATGCCGATGTTTCTCCGGTTTCAACAAATTCAAATGTTGGTGGTAATTATTCTTCAGTTGGGTTTGATCTTTCCGAAACAGGAGTTTCATCTGAATGTGGAAGCGGTAGTTGAGCATTTGTAGTTGCAGTGTATATCAAAGAACCAATTTGTTTCTGTTTGTACCGAGAATATAATTCATGCACCCATAACATTGAACTGGATCATGTACTTGTGGATCTATCCACATCATCGGGATACCATATGGCATTGCGGCTCCAGTGTTTTGCCATCTATGCAGATGGAAAATGCATGCCGTACAAACAAAAGACGGAGTCCAATTTACACCGCTAATAACATTTTGTGAAAAGTATAGCCGATATAAATCAGCGGTTTCATCACTTATTTTGCGGCGATTACTCATAATTGTAAATTTTCCACACCCATAACAAAAGCACTTGAGTTTAAAACTTTAGTTATGTTATGTCATTGACGTGTTTTTTGTATCTTATTTGAAATGACCGTCCTGTTTGGCCTAAGTATGCCGACCTCCAGTTGTATTTGTCCTTACCCGTGTATACGGATCTCTGAACAGGCGGACCCATATTTCTCTAGACGACAAGGAAGGAGCTTTTGCCAAAACTGACCAGACCTTACTTTTTTGGGGAACATGCGAGAAGGCTGGTTCTACAGACAAATTACTTTATAGGAGTTGTATGAACGAAGAGGAGGAAGTGGCTTTAGATAACTTCCTATGCTCGTGTCCGGCACTATCATACAGAAGGCATAGGTATTTGGGCGTGTACAGTATGGCCAGCCTTTCAGATCTCGCGGACTGTGGAGTGTGAGATATTTTGCTCCGAATGGTTTTGAACAGGAGTAAAGTGGTATCACAACGTGTCACTACTGGTCTAAGTGTGCGGAAGCAGCCACTCCAAGCTAACCTAACCTAACCTTGGCCTAAGTAAAACACACATATATGGTGGATGTGGTTTTTCGGTCTTGATATGTTCGGCAAAATTGTTTGTCTTGGCTTGCGCAACAACTTTGCTGAAGGAACGCAAAACGAAAATCTTAATGGTTCAAGAGCTATCAACGTGAAAATGAGTGTATATTTTGACAACTTTTGACTCAGAGCCAACACATTTTCAACTAGCACAGTGTAATTATTTAAAAACCTGATGGTGTTTTGACACTGTTTAATTTTTAATTGCTTCATATAAACCTATAAAGAGGAAAACAAAAGCAAATCTAGAGAGCGAAATATCTTTATGTCCAAAAAATAATTAAAATTGAGTTATTTGACTGTTTGCATAAGAGAATGTGTTATTAGTTAAAAGTCCATAACCACGCCACTGTAAACACCAATCCACCAATGCGTATTTTATGAACTGTTGCCACAAGTTCAACAAGCCTATATTCAAACAGCTTAACGTGTCTTTTGTATACTGATATTTATCTAGAAGATTTCATTGCTTTATGTATACACGTATGACAATATTTTCTTATCACACATTGTAATCCTGCTCCACACAATATTACCTATACATGTAACTGTACTCATTTATATAAATAACAGACGATATACAATAGTAATAAAAAAAGTGAAAAAACCTGGAAAAGAAATTATGAAAGAAAAGTGTTTTTTCGTAAACGCTAGAAAAGAAAAATTGATATTTTTTTAACCTTTGACCTTGCTTTTTTCAACATTTCTAGTAATACAAGAACGAAATGAAATAAGTACGAAGAGTATACAAAACCAAAAATGGATATACTTAATGTACTGCGAAATAAAATATAAAACGAAATAATACTCTGCCACAATTTTCTGGTTTTTCTTATTCATAATGTATTATTTTATATGGATTTTCCCAATTTTCCTTTTCTCAATACAAGAAAAATGTGAAATTATATAGCATTTGATGTAAAATGGCACAAAAAAATTAAAAGCTGAATAATAATTGTACGGTATGGAGGGGAGTGCAGGGGGTGGCATATTCTGCTATTCATTTTATCATTTTATACGATGAGGATTAATTTTTCTTTTGCTTCGTGTGCTTCTTTGCTCTGTATGAATGAATGAAATTTATTTTCTTATATTCTTCCATACTTACAACAAATAACCTTACATACACACACACACACCTAACATCCATGATTTTTAAGATTTTATTTAAAGTTTCAAATTTAAAGATTAAATTAATTTATGAATTTTCAATGTTCTGTTAAAAATGGTTTAATATATAATTGACTGAGTTTGATTACATTTTGTTGATGTTACTTTAAGGTATATTAGATTAGAATCGTGGTATTTGGACTCGAGGGTAAATATTTCTATATGACAATAGATAAAAAAACATTGTCATTACCACTACACTTGTAGTTAGTTCAATGTAGGTTATTCGTGTGCCTTTCTCATTATTCAGTGTGGAATCAATGCTGCTTTCAAAGCAATTCCATGATAATTTCGGTTCAAGTTAAATATGAAAGGGTGGCGACGAAGTGTGGCGAATGTTTTGCTGGTATTACAATATGAAGAGATAATATGAACAGAGTATAAAACAAACTGATATCTTGTAAAAAATCTCTTTACGAAACGCTTGTTGAATAAAATCGATTCATGCCTAGAGTTAGAAGCGAAACAAATATCGCATGAATTTGTGAGAAACTATTTATTTTAAATAAAAGTAATTTCTGGTGTGATTTATGATTCAATGCAATTTTTTAAACCATATCGAAGTAAAAAGCACTATTTTGGTTAAACGTGTTTTAAAGAAGTTTTACTTGTTAGAAACCAACCACATTAGAGCTGTTCTAAAATATTGCAAAACTTCTTGACGTGTGAATTGCTTCTTCGAAGACTTCAGACTTCGTTCCATCTCGAGATATCGTTCGACGCTTAATATTTAAAAAAAAGGTGCTTTGTTCCAAATTCATGTAACATGAAAATTATACAAATAAAGCAAAAAAATAGAAACTTAATTATCTAACTCTTCTGTAATTAGCTCCTAAGAGCTGTAAATATTGGTAATCTGGCACACACTCAAAAAAGTAAATCAGTCTAATTACTACTATCGTTCGGGGTACCAAACACATAAATATTTTAATTAGGTAAAAGATTTCAGAATTATCCTTTTTTCGTATTATACGAAAGTATTGTTGTTTTTATTTTGGCCTAATTTAAACACATATTCCTACACCGATAGAATGGAAAATATTTAAATTTTCTTAAGTACCCCACCACACCATCACAAAAAGAAAATGTTCGAAAACCCGTAAAAGGTAAATCGAATAATTTGAGAAATACTAATAGACAGGAACAATTTTATACCTTAACAAAAATATGTAAATCATATTTTGACGAAATTATCCTTCTGGCATTCAAACAAAATATATTCGTAAAGGATATTTAGGTATACGGGAATAAAGCAAAAGCAAAAAAGTTTCGATTCGAAAATAAGGTTGTTTTTTAAGTGAAACCGCTCACATACAAATATGTTATATACTCACACACAAACAGATTCATAATATTTGTATATCCTTTAATCATTTTACCATTCAATTATCATACTTTATCCCTTCTTTCCTATACGTTACGTACACGTAGCCCGAGCTACTGTGGTTCTCGTTTTCGACTTTAAATTTGTTGTGGCAGGGGCTCCCAACAAAAAAGGTTTATGTATTCAGTTTTAGTTCCTTCTTTCGTTTTGTTTTTCTTTTACATTACGATGTTATATAATGTATGCTGCTTTACTACAGCTATTGTAAGGAACGACAAACCAAACCAATATCATTATGATAAAGTATTCATGTAATTGAGGTCGAAATATCCATTGAATTAGGATTTATTTGCGACAGGAGTGATCTATTTCCCCGTGTACCGTATACTAAAATAATATTACGTTATGTAACGAATAGTCCAGTATGTTATAGTCCAAAAAGCAAAATAAAAACAAAAAAAAATCGATTTTTTCCTTGGCATTAACATTTTCGGTGTTCAGGAAGACACGTTCGTTTGTTTTGTAACATTGGATCAAAGTAGAAACAAAAATCGATTCAATATGCATTACGAGTACTAAGTGTGGTGTTATAGGTTGACTGCTTTATTATGCTTAACTAATAATTTTTCTTCTTAAAATCTTTAGTAATTGATTTAATTATTTTATATTCCTATATAATTTTTAAATTCCTCTACTCGACAATAATCAACATCTTTGTTCTGACTTTCTCATCATGATACAGACCGAAGTACATAACTTTGAAGATATTTCTTCTCAAAGCTCTCTTCCTCACTCTGTTTCTCTTCTACAAATCTAAACGTTCAATGTTTCTAGCTCAGTTTTCAATAGGTTTTTGTGACATCTACAACAACTGAAAACCGAAATCGTATTTATTTAATCTTGACGCTAAGACTTGATCTTTTTAGACAGGAGCTACACTAAAAATAATTCTCACTAAGGTATTAATTTGCCTTTAAAAATCTTCGAAACAATTTTTTAAATATTTTACACAAAATTTTCAAATTTTGAGATTTTTACTAAAATTTTAGAATAATGAAAGTGCTATCGCTCGAATTTATATAATTATCCTGCACACTGATTCTCTAAAATCGTAAAAACCTAAAATTTCGTATTCAAAACAGAGCAGTTACAGAAAGTTTAGCAGTTTTTGTTTAAGAGAATGAAAATAGGTGGAAATCAGATAATATCATTGGCATAAAAATTTAAAAATTTGAAAATGATTTGATTTGAAACGAAACTTTCCGGAGCGGAATCATAAACGCCACAAGAAAATTTGGAAAAGCAGCAACAATTTTAATCGTTTTATTCTGTTGTGTCCAAAAATATTACAAATTCGTTTAATTACTATCAGGCTGATGAATTTTAAATTTTATGGCTTGCTATTTCTATTTTTTAGTGAAACAATGGAATGAAACCGATGAAATTGTTGTTGTTCCCCTTATAAAATTTTACTATCGTCTAAAATTTCCGGGTGGCATTCATGATTATGCCCCTGCTCTTGGTTTTAATCGATAAATGCAAGACAGTAATTAATTGAGGATTTTTAAGGTCATATTTAATAGGCCTGTCGTGAAACGCGTCATTCCAAATTTAATGTACCTTTGTCTTATAAGCAGAGCATGGCATTATCCATATTCGACATACTAAGCCAGATTTTAATAATCCACAGGTTTTTCACCATAGCACCTCCAGTTCCACAGGAATTGCTTGGTTCAGTATTTGAAGTTCTGAATTAAAATATTAGAGAAACAAGGAGTCATCTAGATGGTCCCATAACGAGGTAACTCTAGAAAAAAGGGGATTTAGAATGCAATAGTTAGGTTCTAATGCAAATATATTCCAAGAATTGAAGCAAGAATTGGCTCTACTATTGGATCCAAATTAGGGATCTAGGTTCTAAAGAACATCTACCATAATCAAATTTGTAAAATGTAATTAGTGCACCCACATTACATTTAAGCATTCTATCAAAATATCTCAAATGCGTTTTAAAAGCCTTACTAGACAACATATGTACACGCTTTAATGTAAGTTTTATAAAATGTTAAGACCTCCGATGAAATGAAATAAAAGTTACATTGCCTAATGAGACCAAACTTGTCCTTTGCTAAATTACATAATGTTAAACAAGATTGAGATTTGGTTAGGTTAAATTCGACAGTATTAAATTTACCCCATTCTAAAATTGATTGAAAAAAACTAAAAGACAAAACGTGCAAAGAGAAAATTTTTCAGCAAGTCACGCCCGATAATTCGCGAAGGCACAAATGACATAATTCATCCTGAACGGATAACCACAAATTTCATCCTGAATGGCTTTTTTTTGTCTAAATTCGTTGCGCTTCGGAGTTCTTGTAACACCTAACATATCTACGAGTATGTTAAAATAATAAGGGGTCCAGAAACGGCAACGACCCTCTGTTTGTAAAACATACTAAACGGGGTTGCAAATTTTTAGCATTGCAACTTCTTGATATTGCAATTAAATATAGGCACAACCTATCTAATCAGTTGCAGGGTGTCCTGCAACTGATTGACACGAATGGTACGATTGGATTCCTTGATGAACGTGAAGGTTACATTACAAAAAAAATCGTCTTCTCTTTTTCGTATTCTACTAAATTTCATAACTAAATAATTTAAAATATTTTATTTGTTTACCCAATTATTTTTAATTTATTTTTTTATCATTTATATTTTACCTGCGACAAGCAATTAACTAGATCTATCCGGTCAAACCACACTAACAGTTTTAATTCTGTTCACTATCTGCACGTTTCTTTTTTTCCCCCAGCTACGAGTATCTGTTCTGCGGCCAAGGCTCTCCCAACTCTTTCGCGGTTTTGCTTATTTACGTCCTTACCTTTGCGCCTGTATTCGAAAATTCGAGGACGTACGGTTATAGGTCAGATTTTATTACCATCTGCACATTGCATAACTCCATGCCAGCCTATACTGGCATGGAAGATGGGTCGCCCTATAAGTTTTGCACTCCGACAGGGGGTCATAGATGTGCCATAATATGCCTACTAATAATATTTTACAATCTTAAATAGTTTTAGTAAAATACTTGAAAATTTAGTGTGCCGAATTATCGTCAAGCCGAAGAAGTACAATTAATCCTGTTCAGCATGGATTTCTTCCTAAACGTTGAACGGTTTCAAACTTGTTAGATTAGGCTGAATTTGTCGTTCGTAATGTTAATTTAGGTAGCCAAGTTCAATGTGTTTATACAGATTTTGAAAAGGCGTTTGATACGGCTTCTCATTCATTTTTACTTCTCAAATGTATGAAACTAACCCTTTCCATGCACATTATGGATAATTAATTATGAGTTCAAATAGGTAATAGAGTAAAAACTATAAAAGTGAGATGATGAAGGCAGTTCCCGTGTCATCTCCAAATACCGATATTGCGGAAATGTTGGTTTTTTATGCAACGAACGATATTGGAAATGAGACAAGATTTGGCACCACAAATGGATCAAAGATTGATCAACAAAACCAAAAAGTTGATCAGCAAAGTAAAGAGATAAACAATACAAGACTTGGCGCAACAAACGGATCAGCAAAGTAAAATATTTGACACAAGAAATGAAACAAGAAATTAAAGAAATTAAAACAGGTAACGAAAGATTCGAGAAGAAACTGGATTAAATGGTAAACATAATATTTGGCAAACGAAATGATAATGTAGGCGATACGAAGCAGAAGGTCGAGCATTCACATAACGGTGGGGAGCAGATGTTGAAAATGGTTGTCGGTAATTAGGTGAAATCGGGTAATGAAGATCAGTCAGCACGTGCCATTGGTCGAGAGGAACCATTGGGCTTCCTGGAATTGAGTGGTGGCGTGGAGACAGCAGATAATAACCAAACCAGCTCGAAAATGATGAACAAGTCAATCGGTATATTGCCACAATTCAAGAAGAAAGAAACAAACTATTCGGTATTTTGGATCCCCAGCGGGATACAGAATTGACATTTCGTCGAGCCTTATTAGTAAGCAAGAACCAGAAGAGTTGGTGTCCATAGTGAATGGGGATGGCAATGGATCACCTGGTAAAGATGGTTTTGATGATTTTGGTGGAAGGGTTGCTTATGTAATGGAAAACGAAGGTAACCCAGGGTTGTGTAACAAATCTGATGAAAGTGATAATGCTGCTGCTGGAGGTATTGAAGTCACGGAGAAAATCAAACACGAATTGTAACGCAAGGATAATGTCGTAAATATGACTTACAGAAAACTGGGAAACTCGATGCAGGTGTGGCGATGTTCTCAAATGATGCCGAAGAGCAAATGTGGCAACTACGTTTAAGCGAGATAGAAAGACATAGCATGTACAAATGCTGGCCAGATAGATATGGGATTATTGGAGCGGGCATATTTGAATCGCTTGAATTTCTGTTGGATAGAATAACAAAATGTATCTGGAGCAGATACCGGCTAATGCGAATTGAGATTGCATATGTTCCATACCAATTGTTGAATTAGGGTAGCAAGGGTCATCAGGAGCGGTGGTTAACGATTGTAATTCTCAGGAAGATTGTCCAGCGTGGGCGGCCCATGGGTGAAAGCTAGATATGTAGAACAAATCTCCCAAAGTGGTTGCGGGAACTGGTGGAAAGTAAGGGGCGAGCATGAGCCATATTGAGGGCGATCGGCATTAAAAACGGTCAATGAAAGACGTGCCCCAGCGGTCAGGAATTATGAGGTGAGACAGCTATAGTAGATTGAATGGGCTATACTCTTCTATATTGCTAAAAGTGAGAGGGTCAACCGACGGCGGAAAGATCTCTAAGGAAATTCTGTTTTAAAAGGGTATTGGCCATGGGGGCATTGGCCGTTTGCAAGGATAGCAGTATGGATAAAACGATGTATGAGCAGGTGGTCTTGAGTATGAGAGAAGCGCGTGGAGCGTCATCAATGATGAAGTGGATTGTCGTTAAAGACAGAGTTGAGATAGAGTTGATCATGAACCGTATAGCTCAACGTTGGATGGCCTTGGAAGGCAAGTACGAAGGTGAAATTGATCTGGTTTACGTTACACGATCTAACTACTGAGGCGGTAGTTTGGTTCTTGCTCGGAACGAATAGGCTTAGGTGGGAGGTAATGTTAAGGCATCTCTACGGTGCTTTGTCAATGGGCTTCGAATGGTTAAATTTTCGATTTTGTATGATTCCAACATAGAAAAAGTATGCTTCGACGGGTCGCATAATTATGTTCGCTTCTACAAAAGATGCGATTGAGTCAGTACTATGGTTTATTTCGACATCTCGTCGATGCCTTGTCAATGGCTTTCGAAGAGCTTCCTAATCGATGTTAGATCCATTTTATTTAATTTTGTTTTGTAAAACATAATTAAATATTTTTATTCTGTTGATTTGAATAATAACACAATAAATATATTTTCCTTTATTTTCTTATTATACATAATTACGAATTACGTTTTAAAAGTGTAACATTCATAATTTAAAGTGCTTTTGCACTTATTGATTGTTATAAGGTTTTCGATAATTTGTCAGAAAATTCATGCTGCCTAATTTTAAAAAATTCTAGATTTTTCTTTTATTTCGGTACACTTGAAATTTGCGACATTAATATTTAATATTTTGCAGTCATATACAAATAATACAGCCATTTTGCTAGCCGAAAAAATGTGTTGTTTGTTTTTAATCTTTGCAATCTATTGAGGCCGACGCACTCCCAACTTTTTCGCGATTCGTTTCGTTAGAAACTAAATCGAGGACGTACGACTAATAGGCCCAATTTACTTAGAAGCTATGCGTATTGCATAGCTCTATGGCATCATATAGTACTGAAAAGGTAGATTGGTCGGCCCATTTTTTCTCCACTCAGATCATGAAAAATACCTTTTGCACCCTGCCCCTATCAGGGTTCGAACCCAATACTTCCCGATTCAAACGCCAAAGATTTAATCAGTGTATCGTTTGGTCGAAGGAGAAAATACCTTGAGGTTGCCGGATTTGTATTTCATTCTAAAAATCCTAAAATGTTGACGGATGATGTTTTAGTGGAAAATGGATATTTTTGGTAGACAGATGGCCTATAAGTATATCCATGATTCTATTTGCCAAATTAACAAATAAAATTTCAAAAGCTTTGCAGTCAAATTTAATACATAAATTAAAATGTTCATCTATTTATAAAAACATTATAAAACCACGCAGAGTATATTTTATAATGTTTTTATAAATAGATGAACATTTTAATTTATGTATTAAATTTGACTGCAAAGCTTTGAAATTTTATTTTTTAATTTGGCAAATAGAATCATGGATAAACTTATAGGCAATCTGTCTATCAAAAATCAGGTTATCAAAAATACGACATACAGATACAACGATATACATGCTACCGAGTTTCATATAGATCGACAACTCATACTTATTATTCATCATTGTTTTAGGAAAACAACATTGTTTTAGGAGAAGGTACAATTGACAATACCTTTCTTCAATACCAGCTTTCCAATCATTGAATTGAAACTTTTACTTCGAAGCCTTATGCCTTAGTTTACAATCATCAAGAATGTCTATCACAAAATTATACTATGCGCATTCTATATAATTCCTTCCAACGAAATCATTGGTCGAATTCGTCTTATTCCCCAATTCCCGTTCTAACCATAACATAATAATGATACGCTAATAACATGTCATACCACCTTAAAAATTCTAATTGTCTGCACTTGCTGTTTTATTACAATAACAACTACACGTGAACATAACTCGACTAACAGTTTTACTCCTATTATTTTTCCACGTCCATTAAAAATAAAAACTACATACAATTTTCACTTTCCATTGTGTCGCTACCATCCTTGGCAAACGTATGTACGTATACATAAGAATATATATGTTCATATCATGTATGGATATAACACACACATAATATGAGCACTTGAAAGTTTAACTATTTGTAACAACGATGGGAAATATAGAACAAAGAACATTATAAAAAACCGGGAAAATTGCATTAGTAATGAAAAATTGTCACGTCAGATTATTAACGAAAATATGATTTAGTTCCGATGTATAACGGCGCGTTTATGAAGCGTCTCTGTACAACAAAACAGGATGACCTAAAGTAAATGTTTCCTCAATTCAGAAAGTTTAAGTAAAAACGCAAATAGATTTTATAATTGTATGTATCAAACCAGGAAATTTTACTTCGTAAATAAAGCTGACTACCCGCGAGTTTGAAGAGATCAGAACTTGAAAACACAAAGCGAGGATACAATTTAAAAGCTGAAGTAAAACGAAAAATAAAATCAATCGTCACTGCTTCAACACTCTTAAATCTAACAGTGAAAAATCAGGGACCGGCAATTTTATAAAAAGCTTAAATATCAATATTCTTTTTGATCGTTGAATTGTCTGGAATGAACAGCGCCCAAGAACAAACACTCAGAAAACTAATAAAAAAAAAGGTTTTCTACTCGGGCAGGCGTGCAAGTAGAAACTCGGCTCCGATTTTGGTTGCATTAAAATTTACTTGAACGCATCCAAATCACCCGCGATTTTGGATATATGTAGCTAAGTCATTGCTGTTTTCAAATGAAAAAAATGCCGCCCAAGCTTTAGATTTGATTAATTCGGCAGTAAACAAGTGGTTTGCAAGATTTCGTGATGACAATTTTAGGCTTGAGGACGACCCACGTCCAGGTGCAGTAAAACAATTTGAAGACGAAGAACTTGAAGTTACCAAGCAATCACTTCGATTGCATGCAATGGGACAAATACAGAAGGATGGAAAATCGGTTGCTCATAAACTGACCGAAAAAAACAAAAACTGAAGAATTGACACCTGTATAAATTTACTTTCTCGGTACAAAAGAAACATTTTTTTGCACAAAATCATTAGGGGCGATGAAAACTGGATTTTTTACGCTAATCCTAAACGCAGAAAACCATGGATTGATCCAGGCCAGCCATCAACATCAGTTGCAAAAATGAATATTCATGCCAAGAAAGTGTTGCTGTGTGTCTGGTGGGATTGGAAAAGTGTCATTTATTACGAGCTGCTGAGACCTGGTCAAACTATTATACCTGAACGTTATCAGGCCCAGTTGATCAAAATATTTGATGCTCTGGAGGAAAAAACACAATTTACAGGCCAAGGAAGACGGAAGGTGATGTTGCTGCATGTCAACGCTCGCCCACATACAGCAAAATCAACACAGGAACTCATTTCCTCCTTAGCCTGTTTAGTTTTACAGCATGCGGCGTATTCTCCAGAGTTGGATCTCTCTGATTACCACTTATTCAGATCGATGTCACCAAATTTGAAAGACCAGCGATTCACGAAAGTTGAAGATATACAAAAATGGCTCAATGATTAATTTGGTTCGAAATCACCAAGTTTATATCGCGAAGGCATTTATCATCTACCTGATAAATGGCAAAAGTTTATAGATAGCAATGGCGAATATTTCGGTAGTTAATCTTTGTAACAATTATATTTTCAATAAAGTTGAATTTAACCAAAAAAGCAGTTTCTACTTGCACACCTAAGAAATAAATTAACTATTGGGTAATAGTATTGTGGTATTTTATCCAGTAGACTGACAATGTGTGTGAGCAAATGGTATACTAAACCGAAGAACCCTCAAAAATTGTAGAAAAATAGTAGAAAAATTGTAATTAACGTTACCGAAACTAGTATTGATTAACAGAAAAATGTCACACCGAGCTTGTTGATTATATTTTCTTGTTTAAATTTATATCGGATGATTTTTTTGCTTTTTGGTTTTAGTGTATATGTTTTTAACATATCACGCGTGATTAGCGACATCTGTCAAACTCAATTGTTTTCTAGAAAGACTTACACTCGAATAACACTTACAAATTATTGTATTTTATTACCAAAACTCGCCTTCAGTTAAAAATTTGTTTCGCGCAGTTCGCCCATTTTATGGTCGTCATAATCGACCTAATGAGCAAGCAATTCAAGCCATTGTGATAAAATTTCTCATTAATTTCATGTTATTGGGCATCAATCCACATTAGTGTTAATGAAGACGACAACATTTCCATCCGTCGCAGGGGGCACAGCAATTGGGACTGTATTAATCGTTTTACGCAAAGACCTCGGTCTGAAGGCGTATAAAATACAGCTCGTGCAACAACTGAAGCCGAACGACTTGCCACAGCATCGAAGTTTTGTTGTGTGGACCTTTGAACAATATCTTGAGGAAAGGTGTTCAGCAACGAAGGTCATTTTTGGTTAAATGACTACGTTAATAAGCAAAATTGCCACATTTGGTGTGATGAGCAGCCAAAGGCAATGCAAGAACTGCCAATGCATCCAGAAAAACCCACTGTTTAGTGCGGTTTATGGGCCGGTGGAATCATCGGTTCGTATTTTTTGAAAAATGATGGCCACAACGATACCGTCAATGGCACTCGCTATTATTCAGCAAGACGGCGCCACATGCCACACAGCACGCGAACCTTTGAACTTATTGATAAATGAGTTCGATGAGCAATTTATCTCACGTTTCGGCCCGGTGAATTGGCCGCCTAGATTGTGCGATTTGACACCTCTTGACTATTTTTTATGACGTTAAGTCTCTCGTCTATGCCAATAAACCAACAACAATTGCAGATTTGGAAGACAACATTAAACGTGTCGAGATACCAGCCGAAATGCTCGAAAAAGTGGTGAAAAATTGGACATCTGGCATGGACCACGTAAAACTAGCCATGGTCTAGATTTTCATGAGGTAATCTTTAAAAAATAAATGACAAACATTGATTTTGAAATGCGTGAATATTCTTAAACATAATGCCTGCAAATAAATTGGTAGGGACTCGGAAACTTTTTGAATCGATTTGTGTATTCACCAAAGTTACACAAATGTGTATAGTTATTAAACAACAAAGTAAATTTTTTGTGAAGAATTTTTGCAATTTAGTTGTGATAAATGGTTTATGGGAAACTTGGGGAAATATTATCACATTGGGCGGATTTTACGAACACCCCGATTACGCTAGTCGAGTTGTTTGTCGCTTCAAGTGACTCAAAAAAATATAATGTTTGTATGAAAAATTAGCCAGTTGCCATGCCAATACATGACTTGAGGTAAAAGAAACAAATAAAAACTTGTCATTTTGAGTCGAGTGAAATTTCGAGGTGACTAGAAAAGGCATAAAATACGCCAATTGTCGTTTGAAGTGACTACCATAATAGGCATATTTGATATTTTGGCAAGGCAGCCGACTTTAGTTTCATATTAAAAGAGTCACTTGAAACGACAAACGACACGACTAGCGTAATCGGTATCAATATTCGTTCGATTCGTTTATGAAAACACATACAATATATCCGTCGGTCAATATTGTGGTTTGTGTCAACATTTTATGTCAATCCGATCATTAGTTTATAAGTTACAGTTGTCGCACTCTGCTCCTTCGAAAGCAACCGTCTAACGTTATTTTTCTTGAGTTTAAACCTGGTCGTACAAACACCAATTGTGCTGAACGCTCTGGTCGCCCGAATTCGGCAGTTTTTCCAGAAAAAAGAAAAAACAAAAATATAAAAAAATACACAAAATCGTTTCAGTTGCGTGAAATAGCTGACACCTTAAAAATACACTGCTTCTTATATTGCGTGCGTTTGAAGGAAGAAATTGCGAAAAACGGCCCAACTACAAAAGACTGCGTTACAAGTAGTTGGCTCCGATGGCCAAATTATGCGACTTGAAGTTCAAATTGCTTCCGTATCCACCGTATCCTACGAATCTGGCTCAAAGCAAATCCATAGGGAAAGAAATTTGCATCAAATGCTGAAGTCATAGCAAAAACAAAATCCTTTTTTGCGGCCAAAGATAAATCTTTCTACACAACACGCAACGAAATGTTTCACGAAATGTATCACTTTTGAAGGAAACTATGTTGATGAACAAATTCGGATTTTGCAAAAAAAAAATTATTTTTTAGTAATTAGCCTTGCAACTTATTGAGTGACGTGATAAGTAGTAAATAATTATATTTTTTTATTATGCTGTTTACTTAATTGAATTTGTTGTATGAATTTTAGGTGAGCTTAAGGAAATGTAAATTGCTTTCAGATTTCTATTTTTATTTGATAATATTTAAAGATGCCAAGTAAATGTAGTTCTTCAATTTTATTTTTTGCTTGTTTTCATATGCGGTATATTTAAATTCTTTGATACACTTCTAAATAGCCACACCCAACGCTATCGACTACTAATTACTGCGAGAGCTCCTTGTCTGAAAAAAATTCCGTGTATTTCTTAAGTGGTGATGACATGACTCAGTTTCAGTTTTAAGCGAAAATTTAGAGAAAATTTAATATTTAATTGAAACGTTTAATTTCTAATTTCTGTACTAAAAATACCACAAAAGGTGGAAAGATGAACTCAATAACTCTAAAATAAAGCATTTATCTAACACATAAGTAAAGACGATACTAGTGGGGTTTTTCTATTAAATTAACTATTCTAAATACCTGCTTGGACTATAGGTACTGCGACACCTACACATTATTATTACAAATTTAATAAAATTATACTATTTCAGGTTCCTGAAACTCGCAATCGACAAATCAGGATAATAACACAGATCGACAAATTACATCATGGCATTTGTGCCGAAGCCTCAATAAGAAATTTTGGTGTGCAGATTCTGATCAGACAAAACTTTAAAATATTCGAATTCAAGGACTATGCCAAAGACAAATTTGTTAACATGACTTCTACTAAGTTAAATTAATTTTGACACTCAATAGAATCGAACCAGAAAGCAAAACTGCAGTTGTCTGCCAACTCTCGGCAAATTCCGCCATTTTAAGTGTCAATAACTTCAATAATACGAAAAAAAGACAAGACCGAAAATTACCTTAATAGCCCCGATTATTGAATGGTAGATCGCCAAATAAAATCGATATATTTACAAGTAAAACCGATTAGAAAATTAAAACAACCGAAATTGCAACTAAATTGGTCCATACAAAGTAGCTAAGTGCATTAATGTTTGTGCGAGACGTGCAGATTGCAGAATGAGAGTAGAAGCAAAATCATATCCTTGCGGGAGGAGTGATTTTTGTGGCAAGACCTGTAATTCAAATATTTTTAACTATTTCTGAGAACTTTTCAAAATTTTAATCGTAATAGGCTTTTAGCAAAACTTTACCGAAGAGTGACGAAGATTTATTTTTTGGCTGACAATTTGAAATCAATTAGCCCTTAAAAGTAGAGGTTTTGCTCTAAATGCTATTATATAAATACGTTACGCTTCCTTTTTCTAGTAACCAAAATTACATTTTGGAATGTACCAAACAAATATTTGACCCACTATTATTTATTAGGAAACCCGCCGACTTATAATATAATAGTACCAATTCTTATAAAACCGTGACACTTTTTGTAATAGTGTAGTATTGATCAAAATAACCAAAGAATTTTATTTCAAAAATCAAATTCAAATCCATTTCTAATGCTATTACAGTAAACATTTATGAAAACTGTTACGTCTAGATAAGAAAATGTGCATGATTTGTAAAATAAAAATCGATTGGAAAAATTGCATATATGCATATTTTACATGTAGAGCTAGACATTTGCAACATGAAACCATACACATGTAGACTAGGTCAAAATAGGTTAGGTTCTTAAAAATAGTGTGTCTTAATAATACTTATCAACATTTGGTGTAATATGTAACTGGCAGTTATCCCGTGATAAAAGGATATCAGCAGTATATGTATTAGAAACCAACGAATATAATTATAATGAAATAGAAACATTGTAATGAATGAATTTTCAACAAAAAATTGTGTAGCATGTACATTTGTATATAAGAAACGTCAACATTATTTGAAATTTAATATGTTGCTGAAGTCAAAGAAAATTAAAATTCTCGTATGCACACAAAGTCTTTACATTTGTTTAATCTAGCTTTTTATTATATAACATACTCGTATATGTATGTTTTTAACATAAAATGGTAGTAGCCCAATATAATACAATAAATTTTGAACTCAGCATAAACACAAACCCTATAGCACTTGTAGTTGTGTATTAAGAAATTGTTCACGAATCGCTAAAAGGAACAATCAGTACACATGGCGTACAACAGAAAATTGGGCGACTTATAACATTAAGTCAGAATTGTACACCCTAGTTATGTATCACCACATCACTGGACACCAACAACAGCGATGCTACACGATATAAATAAACTGGATGTATGGATCAGCAAAACGTGGACAACAACACACGTTTGCAAAGATAAAGTGCATATATCTTTTTAATTGTTCAACGGAATATTGATCTTAGTTAAATCAAGCTAAAATAACATTAACTATTAGAATAGTGAAATAGGAATAGGAAATTGGAAAAACAATTAAATTTTTATAGCAGTTTTGTTTTTTTCCTATAAGCGTATTCTTGTGTTTCATATAGGAATTTCCTTCTTTCCTATTTATCGCAGTTCTGACGTTTACTTTTCCGTACCTACTTTGGATATGGAAAATTCCTATTTCCTAAAGACACCAGAATCGACCCACTGGCGTATATACCAGAAAGAAAAGAAGAAAGAATAAAATCAATCAAATAAATAAACCCGAAAAAATTAAGACGGAAGACACCGGTAGCATACAGAAAAACTTTAATTGGGCGATGACGGCATATCAAACCTTGATTTTAGTTGCAACATTGTGGTAATCTTAATAAATTAAAAATCAAAATTGAAAGGCAAAAAGAGTTTGAGAACCATATAAATCTAATAGGTAAAAAGGTTTATACATTGAATTTAGATAAATTAAATTTTCTTTTTAATAAATTAAACAATTTGAAAATGGAAACCGAAAATAAACTTCACATTTTACGCATACCAGATGCAATCAAAGAAATACCTTCATATTCAGGTATTTTATAGATCACCATTTTATAGAACCATTTTATCCAGATCCAAATCAAAAAAGAATTATCACTAGGACACTTAGAAGTAAAATTATAGGCGATGCCAGTAATTTATACTTGAAATGTACAGCGCAAGCGGCACTTGACAATTAATGACGCAATGCTTGACAGAACATTATACAGATAACAAAGATGAAGGCACCTTAATTAAAGAATTAAATTCACTAACTCAAAGAAACGATGATATATGTAGATACATATTTCTCTAGAATATCAAGTGTAGTAAATCGACTCAGTTCGTTATTAGCAACTCATACACCAGTAGACACATTAGCAGTAGTCACGCAAGCCAAACACGAATGGTATCTAACGGGTGATTTTTTAAGAGCTTGAGAACTTTTTTTAAAAAAAAAACGCATAAAATTTGCAAAATCTCATCGGTTCTTTATTTGAAACGTTAGATTGGTCCATGACATTTACTTTTTGAAGATAATTTCATTTAAATGTTGACCGCGGCTGCGTCTTAGGTGGTCCATTCGGAAAGTCCAATTTTGGGCAACTTTTTCGAGCATTTCGGCCGGAATAGCCCGAATTTCTTCGGAAATGTTGTCTTCCAAAACTGGAATAGTTGCTGGCTTATTTCTGTAGACTTTAGACTTGACGTAGCCCCACAAAAAATAGTCTAAAGGCGTCAAATCGCATGATCTTGGTGCCCAACTTACCGGGCCATTTCTTGAGATGAATTGTTCTCCGAAGTTTTCCCTCAAAATGGCCATAGAATCGCGAGCTGTGTGGCATGTAGCGCCATCTTGTTGAAACCACATGTCAACTAAGTTCAGTTCTTCCATTTTTGGCAACAAAAAGTTTGTTAGCATCGAACGATAGCGATCGCCATTCACCGTAACGTTGCGTCCAACAGTATCTTTGAAAAAATACGGTCCAATGATTCCACCAGCGTACAAACCACACCAAACAGTGCATTTTTCGGGATGCATGGGCAGTTCTTGAACGGCTTCTGGTTGCTCTTCACTCCAAATGCGGCAATTTTGCTTATTTACGTAGCCATTCAACCAGAAATGAGCCTCATCGCTGAACAAAATTTGTCGATAAAAAAGCGGATTTTCTGCCAACTTTTCTAGGGCCCATTCACTGAAAATTCGACGTTGTGGCAGATCGTTCGGCTTCAGTTCTTGCAGGAGCTGTATTTTATACGGTTTTACACCAAGATCTTTGCGTAAAATCTTCCATGTCGTCGAATAACACAAACCCAATTGCTGCGAACGGCGACGAATCGACATTTCACGGTCTTCAGCAACACTCTCAGAAACAGACGCAATATTCTCTTCTGTACGCACTGTACGCATTCGTGTGGTTGGTTTAATGTCCAATAAAGTAAACTGAGTGCGAAACTTGGTCACAATCGCATTAATTGTTTGCTCACTTGGTCGATTATGTAGACCATAAATCGGACGTAAATCGCGAAACACTTTTCGAACCGAACACTGATTTTTGTAATATAATTCAATTATTTGCAAGCGTTGCTCGTTAGTAAGTCTATTCATTATGAAATGTCAAAGCATACTGAGCATCTTTCTCTTTGACACCTTGTCTGAAATCCCGCGTGATCTGTCAAATACTAATGCATGAAAATCCTAACCACAAAAAAATCACCCTTTACAATTAGTCTTAACGGCATTTCTAACAGGTTTAAAGAACCTTTAGCTATAATTATTGGAACTAGAAAAGCTAAAACTTTACAAGCATTATCACCAAAACCAATGTGCCACTCATATCAAAAACCAATTCAACCCAATTTTAATTATAAAGGGTGATTTTTTTGTGGTTAGGATTTTCATGCATTAGTATTTGACAGATCACGCGGGATTTCAGACAAGGTGTCAAAGAGAAAGATGCTCAGTATGCTTTGACATTTCATAATGAATAGACTTACTAACGAGCAACGCTTGCAAATAATTGAATTATATTACAAAAATCAGTGTTCGGTTCGAAAAGTGTTTCGCGATTTACGTCCGATTTATGGTCTACATAATCGACCAAGTGAGCAAACAATTAATGCGATTGTGACCAAGTTTCGCACTCAGTTTACTTTATTGGACATTAAACCAACCACACGAATGCGTACAGTGCGTACAGAAGAGAATATTGCGTCTGTTTCTGAGAGTGTTGCTGAAGACCGTGAAATGTCGATTCGTCGCCGTTCGCAGCAATTGGGTTTGTGTTATTCGACGACATGGAAGATTTTACGCAAAGATCTTGGTGTAAAACCGTATAAAATACAGCTCCTGCAAGAACTGAAGCCGAACGATCTGCCACAACGTCGAATTTTCAGTGAATGGGCCCTAGAAAAGTTGGCAGAAAATCCGCTTTTTTATCGACAAATTTTGTTCAGCGGTGAGGCTCATTTCTGGTTGAATGGCTACGTAAATAAGCAAAATTGCCGCATTTGGAGTGAAGAGCAACCAGAAGCCGTTCAAGAACTGCCCATGCATCCCGAAAAATGCACTGTTTGGTGTGGTTTGTACGCTGGTGGAATCATTGGACCGTATTTTTTCAAAGATGCTGTTGGACGCAACGTTACGGTGAATGGCGATCGCTATCGTTCGATGCTAACAAACTTTTTGTTGCCAAAAATGGAAGAACTGAACTTAGTTGACATGTGGTTTCAACAAGATGGCGCTACATGCCACACAGCTCGCGATTCTATGGCCATTTTGAGGGAAAACTTCGGAGAACAATTCATCTCAAGAAATGGCCCGGTAAGTTGGGCACCAAGATCATGCGATTTGACGCCTTTAGACTATTTTTTGTGGGGCTACGTCAAGTCTAAAGTCTACAGAAATAAGCCAGCAACTATTCCAGTTTTGGAAGACAACATTTCCGAAGAAATTCGGGCTATTCCGGCCGAAATGCTCGAAAAAGTTGCCCAAAATTGGACTTTCCGAATGGACCACCTAAGACGCAGCCGCGGTCAACATTTAAATGAAATTATCTTCAAAAAGTAAATGTCATAGACCAATCTAACGTTTCAAATAAAGAACCGATGAGATTTTGCAAATTTTATGCGTTTTTTTTTTAAAAAAAGTTCTCAAGCTCTTAAAAAATCACCCGTTACTTACAAACCACCTGTACCCATCAGAATACCCCAATATTTTAATCATCAACGCTTCACCAATTCAACCCAAATAATAGTTTTGCTAATAGTACAGGGTGGATCTAAATTTTTTTTTTGAACTAGCGGTTTTGAGTATGGTAAGGGTTATGTCACTTCTGATTTGACAGAAAGTTTGTTTTATCCTTCCGCTGAACGAAAATGGTTGTGTATTCGCTTGGACAACGCTGGGAAATATTGAGCCGTTACTTCGAAAATCATGGTAATGTTGCAGAATGTGTGCGAAAATTGCGTGCGGTTTTCGGAAGAAACGAAGCGCCGGGAGCTCCATATGTACGTTATTTTGTGAATAAAGTTAAAGAAACAGGATTGCTAATTAATAAACCAACACGAACCAAGCAGCCAACCAAGCGTACACCCGAAAATGTTGATGCTGTAGCCGAGAATGTGCGTGAGTCGCCGGGAACGTCAACTCGTCAACGTGCTCAAGAATTGAACATTTCACGCAGAACATTGCGACGAATTCTGCATAAAGACCTTGGTATGACACCATATAAAGTTCAATTGGGTTTGCGATCGACTTGAAGAAGATGCCGATTTTGGCCAAAAAAATCATCTTTTCGGATGAATCATCATCTTTTCGGATCCATCTTGGCGGCTATGTAAACAAGCAGAATTGTCGCATTTGGGGCACTGCGAACCCGCATGTGATCGTAGAGAAGCCGATTCATCCTCAACGAGTAATTGTTTGGTGCGGATTTTGGTCCGGTAGCATCATTAGACCATTTTTCTTTGAAAATGAGCAAGGAACCGCCGTTACTGTCAATGGTGAGCGCTACCGCGCCATGATAAACGATTTTTTGGTCCCGGCACTTGAAGAGGAGGACATAGGCAACATTTGGTTTCAACAAGACGGTGCTCCGTGCCACACAGCACACGTTTCAATTGATCTTTTGCGCACTGTCTTCGAAGATCGAATTATCAGCCGAAATGCTGATGTGATTTGGCCACCTCGGAGCTGTGATTTGACGCCGTTGGACTATTATCTTTGGGGTGCCGTCAAAGATAAGTGTTACGCCGATAAACCAGCAACGATTGACGCCCTCAAGAACAATATTCGCATTGCCATTGAAGACATAATGCCGCATACCATCGAAAATGTGCTCAAAAATTGGACCGACCGTATGGGGTACATCAAGGCCAGCCGAGGCAGTCATATGAATGAAATAGTATTCCATAACTAATCGGAAGGATTGTTCTTTACAATGAAACAATAAATTGGGAAAATATTGTGAACTTTTTATTTTATTGCATTTTTTTAAAAAAAAATTTATTTGGCCCACCCTATATAGGATTACCTCCTAAACCGCAGCCTAAACTAGAACTTATGGATACTACAAGTATCTCAAATCAATATAGTTACCCCACAGATCCTAAATCGCAATATAACCAAAGAGCACAGTTCAATCAACAACAAAGGCCAAAATATAACTTTCATCCAAATGGACCTCCACGATTTCAGTCAAAATAATTATTTAACATAGAACCCGAATACGAAGCATATAATGAATATTATACCACATATCCCGAAGAATACTATAGATCTCTAGACACTACTATAGATCTCAAGAATACCAAGATGATCATTCTAAACAACTTGAAAATATTCCCCAGATAGAAATCCAAGACGAGGATTTTTGCCCAGAAGCCACGAAGAACCATATGGATACATAAACATAAACAACCATCAATCAGGATATCAACTCCCATATATAGACCTCAACCTAAACGATAAATCATATAAATTCCTAATTGATACTGGATCAACTAAGTCATTTATTGAACCAGGCATAATACATTCAAAATGCAGTCATAAAATAAAACCCACAATTATTACTTCTTTATTTAACAAACACACTGTCGATAAAGCTGTCACTTTAACAGGTCTAAATGAATTTGAAACCGAAGAAAATTTGGGATTTCTCTATTTAAATTTCATAGTTATTTTCATGGTTTTATTGGATTTGAGATCATGCAACAACTCCAAATAACTACAACCTAACTTCAAATTGAATTTCATGTCAAACCCCTATACAATAGCCCCACATAGCAAACTAATCGCACAAATCCCAGTAACTATAGCTAATGGAGAAATTTATTTAAAACCTTTTATTCTCCATGGAAATATAATTATAACAGTAGGTATATATACGAGTATTAATAATTACGCGATAGTTGATGTGATTAACTATACTCACCTCGAGCACAAAATTTCGTGATCGAACATCCAATCGAATGCGCGGAAATATCAAAAAATCACGTTGAAGTGAACAACTACCATCTACATAAAGTCGAAAAAGAAAATATCCGCAAAACCCAATCCATTACAGAATTAATACGTAACGAACATTTAAACTTCGAAGAAAAACAATGCATAGAAAAATTATGCATACAGTTCGAAGATATATTCAAAAAGGAGACGGATAAATGTTCATTCACTAATACCATAAAACACGATATCGACTTAGAAGATGAAGAACCAATTTCCACAAAAAGCTACATATACCCACTACTTATACACAAACAAGAAGTTGAGAAACAACTCCACGACATGTTGAACCCCATAAAACCATACCACCACACCAACCTCACCTCTGGTCTTCCCCAATATGGATAGTTCCTAAGAATGGTAATAGATTGTCGTAAGATAAATGATAAGACGTTATCAGATAGATAACCATTACCTAACATATCTGAAATACTAGATAAGTTGGATAAATGCATTTACTTCACAACACTGGATTTAGCCTCCGGCTTTCGCCAGATAGAGATAAATCCTAAGGACATTCAAAAAACGGAATTTTCCGTCGAATTCGGACATAACGAATATGTCAGAATGCCGTTTGGCCTTAAAAACGCCCCCAGTACATACACACGAAACAAACGGCTATCGAGGCATCATTAAAAACTACGATAACATTAGACAGAAATACTACTTTTCACATCTTAAGAAAAAGTTCGAGATTATATAAATAAATGCGACACCTGTCAAAAAATTAAATACAACAAACAACCACCTCAATTACAATATTCTTTAACAAAAACCCCCCAAAAGACCATTAGAAGTAATATATATATAGACCTATTTCAAATACAATGCAATACATTCTTAACCAACATAGATAAGTTCAGCAAATTCGCGGCAGCCTATAAACTGGACGAAAAAAACTGACAAGACGGTACTTGATAAATTAACCCATTATTTATCCCACGGCATACCTAATAATCAAATATCCGATAACCAAGTATGTCTGACAAATAGATTTAGTAAACAATTTTTAGACAAATACAATATTCAATTCCATACAACTCCATACAATTCTACCGGAAATTCACTCGTAGAACGTTTACATTCAACACTAATCGAACTGGCTAGTGTTATATCACTCAAAAACCCGAATCACCCATTAGAACAAGTTATGAACCAGGCTATTTTATCATATAATAACTCGATCCATTCCTCAACAAAACTAAAACCATTCGACTTATTGAGAGGACACATATCACCCAGAACAATAAACTTTGAAAATAAGACGGACTACCTAGAACAACATAAGGCAAATTACGAGCAATTATGCAATAACATCTACGAACAATCACTCAACAAAAACTCTAAGTTAATAAGTTAAACTCTAAACGTGGCCATTAGGCCCGAACAATTTGTGTACGTAAGGAAGACACGCAGAGGAAAAATTAAGCCCGACTACAGGAAATTAAAAATGTTAGAAGACAAAAATTTGTGTGCAGGTGTGCAAACGTGATGTCACAAGAAATCAAGTTAACTCCTCTGGAGGAGAACAAGGGTGTAATCCCGATAAAAATAGGAAATGCAAGATTATTTAATGGCTATAAAAAATTAATACAATTAATCAACCATCATCCCTATGAAACTCTAGGAAAATGAGACATTTTATCACTACCATTTCAATAAAATCATATACCCCATTAAATCAAACAATATTATCCTAAACCCTAATCAATATCAATATATCACGGACACTTATGAAGAAATACCTGTGGGTATAAAGTACTACTTACTAGACTTTGTAATTTAAATTTCGCGCGGAAAACCATTCGTCGAATTTTTTTTCTATGTTGGTATGACTATCAGTGACATCTGTGCCAAATGTCACATCAAAATAATCATTAGTGTTTAGTATACGCTTGTTTTCTGAAGTACAAACAGTGCATTCGGCGATTTTTACAATGAGTGAAATTATTCAACAAAGAACAAAGAAATTTTGTGTGCGGAATCAATTTTGTGGTGCCGAAACGTTCAGAATGTTGAAAAGGCCTTCGGTGATAATTTGTGTTTTTGATTGGTACAAATGGTTCAAAGAGGGTTGAGAACGTGTTGACGACGAATCACGTCTAGGGCGGCCATCAACATCAACTGATGATCAACACGGTTATAAAATCAAGGAATTGGTGCTCGAGAATCGACGATTAACAGTCAGGGACCTTACTGGCATCGCTGAAATATCGGAAGGATCAGTGAAAACGATTGGTTCCAAAATCACTCAATTTTTTGGAAAAACAGCGTCGCGTTCACGTCTATGAAACAATGCTTTCCGACTACCAGGATGTCATGAAACGTATTATAACTGGCGATGATCTTGGATCTATGCTTACGACCCGGAAACAAATGATCAATCGGCCGAATATCGTGCCAAAGGTTAGCCGAAGCCGAAAAAACCACGACAAAGCAAGTCAAAAATCAAGGTGACGTTTACAGTTTTCTTCGATTATCGAGGTGTGGTGCACTCCGAATTCATTCCGACCGGCCAAACTGTCAACAAGGAATACTATTTGAGTGTTATGCGTCGTTTGCGCGAAGCTATTCGTATAAAGAGGCCGGAATTATGGGTCGACAACTCTTGGTTTTTGCAGCACGATAATGCACCTTCTCATACTGCATTGGTTTTACGTGATTTTTTCGCCAAAAATTCCACCCATATGGTTCCGCAACCACCGTATTCGCCTGATTTAGCTCCGTGTGACTTCTGGCTGTTCAGCAAACGCAAACGACCGCTCCGGGGAAACCGTTTTGAGTCAATTGAAGATATTAAACGTGAAACGCTACGCGCATTGGAGGCTATTCCGCAAATTGACTTTAACAACTGTTTCGAGGATTGGAAAAAACGTTGGCACAAGTGTATTAAAAAAATAAAGAATTTTAAAATTATGAACAAAGTCTTACTATTTTTTGCCCACAGTATTATGTTTACGAAAAAAAAAAATCCGAAATTGAATAACGCAACTAAAATCAAACCCTTGACAATGATTTTGCAATTTATTCTACACTTAGAAAATAATTTTAATTTAATTAAACTTTTAAGATTGGAAAAAAATTATCGAGTAAACTAACGCAAATTATGTAAATTTTTCCAGTGACTTTTTTACACATCATTGTAGTGTGCGCATGTTTCGATTTCCACCATTCCGCATCGAGACTATCTTCTGTATATTTATTCGTTTAGTTATATCTTAGCATTTCTTTCAATTTTCCACCGCATATTCTTGACAGGTGCTCAATGTTCTTCAAAGTTTCTTCTCTAATCCAATGTTTTCTTAGTCTTGGTAGCACGTTAGTAACAGTTTAAAAATATGCTTCTTTTATATGTTTCCGTTTCTGATCGAATTAACAAGTTTCGTCGTTTTAGACATTGAATTATAGCGCTACGTTGATGGTGATTCCTGTGCCAGTGTTCTTCAATCTCGCGATGTTAAATTTATTCCGACTAATTGTTGTTAGCTGCTGGTTTAAGCTTTACTATTGCTATGACTAGCTGATGATCGATTTCGAGCAAAATCGAATGCTTCTTTACACGTAATTGACGTGCTGGTATTATCTACAGTCGACTATGTCATATCTACAGGGTGGCTGAGACCAAGTGTTACCAAATGAAAACGCTGTAATTTTTTTAATTTTGATTATTTTTTATTGAAATTTCGTGGAATATGTTGAAAACATATTACATTTTATGAAAAACATGTTACTGCTCGATATTACCTCCTTTGGCTCTGATTATTTGATTCAGTCTTCCATAGAAAGCATTGCATGCTGACCGAACGTGAGCTTGCGAAATTTTATTCCATTCTCGAACAGGAGCTGACTCCAATGCATCAACACTTTCGTATTTTTTAGTGGGCACCTTACTCTCCAAAATGGACCATATGGAGAAATTCATGGGATTCAAGTCTGGTGAATATGGTGGCCATTCTTTCGACGAAATCAGCCGCGGAACGCAATTTTGTAAAAATTGCTGTGTCGCTCGAGCTTTGTGTGACGGTGCCGAGTCCTGTTGGAATGTCCAACGGTTCGTATCAAAGTGTTTACGTGCCCAAGGTAGCAAAGCATCGTTTAGGATCTTTTGGCGGTACACCTCTTGGTTTACCTTGACTCCATGTTCGATGAAAACCGGAGGAGTGCGTCCAACTGCAGTCACTGCAGCCCAAACCATAACATAAGCTGGTGATTGCTTGCGCATGGCAACTCTTGTGTCCAAATTATCGTTGGACTTGTGCTCTAACCAAACACGATCATTTTGTTTATTCACATACTGTTGAATGGTGAAAATTTTCTCATCAGAAAAGACAATTTTTGGAATCTCATCACGCTCGGCCAAGGCCTTCAATGCTCGTGTTCTTTCAAGCCTAACTTTTTTGTGCCTCCGTAAGATCTTGAACTTTTTGTATCTTGTAGGGCTTCTAGTGTAGTTCATTTTTCAATATGGTTTGAATGCTGTATCGTGAAACATGTAGACGTGCGGCTAATTGATTGGCACTTTGACGAGGATTTCGTTGGATTCGTTTCTTCACATTTCGTTTCATTTCTTTTGATGTTGCTGTCTTTTTAGGACCGCCTCTGTTGCGTTTAGCGATGCTACCAGTTTCGTTGTATCGAGTTATGGTTCGATACACAAACATTTTATTCACATTCAAATGCTGGAGCTGACGAACTATTGCTGTTTGTGAATTTCCACCCAAATACAGTGCAATTACACTATTACGTTTGAATTCCATTACGATTTTTTATGAAAACATTAATTTAGAACAATTATTTGTTGACCACATGTAAACAACTAACCAAACTTCAATCTGTCAAAAAATTGACGCGCGAAAATGACAACTACACAAATGACAGCAGAGTCAAGTCAGTAACATTTGGTCTCAGCCACCCTGTAATCAGTCTCTTGCTCAAAATACTCCAGAAATGGCTCTTACGTATGTAACGTTGTCTTTCTTTTACGTGTTTGCGGACTTTATTTTTGTTGCGACGGTGTAGAAAAAATAACTAAGAGATGGACGGGGTCCACGATGCAACCACAAGTCTACAAGCGTATTTGAGGAAGTTATAAAGTAAATCAGCAAAAAATTGAAATAATAATCAACTGGGCACTAAGTGTCACAAAATATTAAATCGGCTTAATAATAATAATTAAGCTAATAATACTTACGAGACTAAATCAAGCGCTGTAATAATTTTGGAAATAAGCGGTGGCACGAATCAAAACATCGCAATTGTTATAATCAGGTAGAACGCTAAAATCCGCACATACTAAAATCCGTAATCATCCTAATTGGTACTGATACAATTCGTAGAACCATGTTGTTCTTAGCTCTACGTGCCTGCTTTTACGAGCTAGAAACAACGTGATTTTTAGTTACTTACAGAAAATAATCTGAATCAAAAATTTCAAAAGAAAATTGAAATTTTAAAACTTTAAACACCATTTCGACGCCAATGAGATAGAGGTTGCGAAGTATAGTTTTAAAGTGTATGTGAGGATGATGGTTGTTCTCGCTTAGAGTAAAACTAATGAAGGGAGGTTTGTGATTATACCATTTTGCACTAATATCGAAAGCATTACATGATACTTGCCGAATAGTAGACTTCTAAATACAAATAAAGAGAAGTGTATACTTCTAAATTGATATAGAAATTCCGAATTTATCTCGTAAAAATTAATCCACTCAGCTAATCAGTTCCATTCATTTAAACGTAAATATTTCTAATAACTCAATTTAAAAATATTGATTGAATCATCAATCCATCGTTTAATTTTTAAAGAAAATCTTTGTTACTTTTATAATCTGGTGAAAACATCCAACAGTAGACAAATTTATAAAACTTTATGACTAATATAATTTATTTTCAACAACGTTTTCTTCAAATTGCATGAGCTCATCTTCTTGTAGCAAACATACCCACATTCACTAAATTTCAAATTTTTTGATAAATAAATAAAAATAGCGTAACGTCCAGAAAGAAACATACTTCACCATTTTTAGAGAAATATACCGATATCAGCCAATACGATATACACGTATATCATGATTTGTTTTTCTTGCTTTCCAGTATTATAACAAAATTATGGGCATCGTGCCAATCCATAAAAAACACAACTCGGCTACCACCATTATTGGCATTATATACCATGATGCTTAAAATACAACGATGAAGGAACAGGACTATCAAAAAAACAACAAACCGTCAGATGATGGCATATTTTTTTGGAGCAAAAGAAAATGGGATGTATGGTGATCCCCAAAATAAAAATTAAATTCGGCATAATATAAATGCGACAATTTACTGTATGATTGAGAAGAACAATATAAAATTGGGTGTTATGATATCCAAAAATAGTAAAGCATGTAATTAAAATGCTAGTAAGTATTTATCTGTTTGTATCCCAAAAACTCGAGAAATTTCTTAATCTTAAAAATTTGTTTGCTTGGAATCATAAAATTTGTAATGAAAAAGAAAAACTCAAGTTCATTATCTCATTAAATTTAATTAGTCCATAAAAACTACTCGTATAAGGCCATAAATACTTATGTAAAGTAAATTTAACTGCCCCATATAACCTTAGATAATCAACGAATCTAGTTCTCAGATAAATCGATTTAGAAGATTTGCTTTCATTTTAGTTGCTTTCAACAGTGGATTTGTGCTCTAAGGCCTCAACCTACGAGTAGGTGTTACGCCGTGGTTGGTTTCGAAAGCTGCAAGAGTTCCTGGGAATAAGGTATTGGGAAAAATATGTTCATAGTATTTTTATTTACATTATGATTTTCTGATCTACTGATGGAAACCGTTTAGTATAAATATTTTAAAAACCAAGTTGAATGGGAGACTTTTGTCCCATAAAATTTTTATTGGAAAAATAAATTCCCATTTGTTCCGAAAATTTATACACCTACTTGATTCGATCAGTAGTTTCCGGAAGGAATTATCTGGTTGCTTAGAGCTACAAAACCAAAAGTGTCAGGTTAAGTACCCAATATCGCAGAGAAGTTTATTTGAGCGAACAATGTTTAAAGCTGTCAGCAAAAGAAACCCAAACAATGTAAGTAGAGGTGAAGCCAAATTAGTAGAAAAATTGTCTCTAGGCCTCGTTACTCTACACACCATACAGAAAACGTGGTGAAGATGGCAGGCGAGCTTTTAAAACCATAATTTTATGGTACGAACAGCCGCCAACCAAAAAATTTTAAGGTATGAAAATAGGAAACATACGTATCTAATATTACATCTAACAGAAGAAAAAACATTCGTTCGTCATATTTTTGCTAGCTACCGCACTGTACAAAGCAACCACCGTATAAGAAAGCAAACGCTGAATACTCTGTTAATGACGGTGGCCATGAGAAACAGAAGAATTGGGTACGATTGCGAGAAGTATGCTAAGATGGTTTTAAAGATGTTAAAAACTAACTTGGTAACCAGTCACAATATCGGATATTACTCGTTTTTGGCATATTTTAGAACTCTAGAAACGTAAACTTAAAAAATGTATGAAATGAGATTCTTAGTAGCGGGTGATGGTGGAAATAAACGCTTGTACAAATAAAGCCCAACTGCCTACTATTCTCTAAACAATATTCGGTAGTCGCAAAATTACTCGACTTGACTTATAGATGGCAGTGGTATTAGCAAAAAATTCCAATGTGCGGAAATACCAACCTTATAAAGCTTAAGATTCAAGTTTAAAGTCGCCATGTTGTTTAGTAGCCATTAATAGTAAACGCCATTTGATAGCTAGAAATATAGGGTTATCCAATTCAAGCTTGATAAAGTAAACTTAAAAAAAACACACAAAATATTCGGAATGTATTGTAATTTTTATTTCATTTTACAGATTGATCCTTGCCATTTTTAGTTAAACAAGATATCATTCAAATGTCCTCCACGGGACTTCTTACAGGCCTTGATTCTTTTGCGGTAATTTTCAATGACTTTTCGGCACATTTCGGGCGGTATCTCGGCCATTACCTTACGAATATTAGTTTTCAATTCGTCAAGAGTTTGAGGATTGTTTGCGTAAACACGATCTTTCGCGTAGCCCCACAAAAAGAAATCCAAAGGCGTTAAATCACAGGATCTTGGAGGCCAATTGACATCAGCCAATCGCGAAATGAGCTTCATCACTGAAGAAAATTTTGTTCGAAAAATCAGCATCGACGGCCTGTTTTTCCAACACCCAATTTGCGTATGTTAAATGCTCCATATTCTTAAATGGCAGAATGTCAACTAAATAAATGACAGCGTACTTGACGTTTATCTTTGACAGATGTCGGTATACAGATTTCTACTTTATCAACCTCGAATTGGATAACCCTATAGTAAACGGTCACAGTAAATTTGTAAACATTGGAAAAATTTGGCCATCGTTATGTGATACAATACATTCATTTGAAGGTCCCCAGTCCAACCAAGATCAAACCTGCGCTAAATTCTACTCTGGCGAGGTCTGTTCATTTTTTAACAAAAATAAAATATTGGGTGGCACAGCTTAAACGAAGCCGTTTAGGCTGCCAAAACGAAAATTGCTATGGTTGAACAAATGAGATGACCACGCCAGAAAGTGAAGAACAACAGAACTATGGAACAAAAACAGTGCCGTGAGAATGTTTGAATCTAGTGTTAGGCGATATTTCACAAAAATAAAGCCGAGTTTTTGCAATCGATTCAAAACCATGAAGGAAACATCGGTCCATTACCTAGCACCAGAGACGACGGAACAGTTAAACAATGGATTGGAAGGGAAAGATGGCTCCAACCAAAGTAGGCGAAGACAGTTCTATCTGCTGGCAATCCACATATCCATCGTCGCAATGGCTAAAATTAAAGAATTAAGGTTTGAATTGCTTCCTCGTAGGCTACACGAGAATTTAAACCCCTCGGTATGTTTTCACTTTCCAAACATGGAAATGTAGCTTGATGGTAAAAAATTGTTCAACAATGAAGAGACAGAGTCTATGAGTGATGGCTATTTTGACTGAATTGACGTGACCTTTATTACCGTGCTATTTGTTTGCATAATCATACCATTATCTTCCAAAACTAAAATAAAAATAAAGAAAAATTTATCCTCGTGAAACATAATAAACTCCTGAATAATATATCCGAAATAATCTTCTAGTGGGTTTCGATCCCACGCTCTAAACAAACGTTTATTTGACGTTTGAAGTAATATATCATAGAAAAACTAGATAAGAATGATAATTTTATTATGTTAAAATAGCATTAGGCTAATCAATATATAAAATTGGGTACTGGTTGTATGCATGTTACCTCAATACGAGACCACGATATATTTTGGATTATCTGCATTTCCTTGTTGCACAATATTGAAAACAACAAAAAAACGTTCGTATTTTTTTTACTCGACTATATAGTAAAAGAAAGGAAAGGCAGATAATCCAAAATTTATCGTGGTCTCGTATTGAGGTAACATGCATACAACCAGTACCCAATTTTATATCTTGGTTAGCCTAATGCTATTTTAACACAATAAAATTATCATTCTTGCATACTTATTCTATGGTAATATTTTGGTTTCAGACCCTGTTAATTTTATGGCTCAATTTTAAGGACTAGAGTCTAGGGTACCTGCAGTGGAATGTTCGCTTCGTGGGATTGATTATGAAAACGACGATTAGTTCGGCGTCTTTCTGCAAAACTTAAAAACGAACAATTCGAGCTACCTCTCTGCACATGCTCATGATACACATAGGAAACTGAAAACCTGCTTAGAATCAGCCAATTCCGTTCATAAAAAACTAAAGGAACCATTAAGAGCGGTGTTACGGCTTTGGAGAGACCGTACTCGGCGCTTAAAAGATGTGTTTTATCAAGACTAACAACGGACGCGACAACCGGCACCATATCCAAGAAACCTATTGTAGGAATGAATGAAAAAAATTGGTATCAAAAGAGTTCATTCCGATGGCAACTAGCATCACTCCGACTTCTAAAATAACTAAACACGTTTCAGTCCAGGATCTACCACCACACGAAACCGTCGCCAATTACCGTTGTTGCTTAATGGTTACTTTAATAACACGCCTATCATCGCGATCGGTAATCAGCGATCAATGAAATCATAACATTAACGAGATGTCTCACGAAATGGTCCAACCGGTTTCACGACCTATTATAACAATTATAACTATGAATCTAATGTGCCCCTTACCGACGACACCACGATCAGGGAGGAAAGAAGTCCTTGGTCTTTTTAAACTGTCGTACAGTTGGACATCGGTATCAGGACTGCAACCATCCTCCTTTAGGAATAGTTTGATACGGATGTAGCAAAAATGATGCCAGACAAATATGGCGGGAAACCGAACAACGAGTATGTACAACGCGAACAATCACGACATTTCACGACATTTCCAACTAAAGCTCAAAATATTTTTATAACTTCAGCTCACAACAACTTACAATCTCTACCACTAGCATGTGACAAAACGGTTGTAACTACTGAACTTAATCTCCCGCCACATATCACCTTTAAGATAAGAGATACTGTGATCAAAGGTTTATTAGACAATGGAGCCTCGATGAGCATTATTGGATGTGGAGCTGAAAACTTACTCAGGAAAACCAACCTCAAATATAAAGGAATGAAGTCAACTTTACCTCGGAGTCGACTTCTGAAACTTATTTAATATTGTTGCAATGATGTTAAGTTCCATGACTCACACCAACGAATCAGTGTCACACAAACATTACTTGTTGTCTGCATCTCAACAAAACGAATTGGACCAGGTCATAGATTCATTCCCGTTTTATGGAAAGCACAGATTGGGGAAGACCTCTTTGCTAGAGCATCGCATCGAGACAGGAGATTCACCAAAAATCAAACAACGCCACTACTCATTATCTCTGGCTATTCAAGCCCTTATATGTATCGAGCTAGACCGTACGATATAATTAGACCATTCCTGTGATTTTAGCTGCAGTTGATTGGAAAAATGCGGCTTTCCTTTTATTATCGCATGTTAAAGGCCATTACCGATTTCCATCTAACTCCAGTATCGATTTAAATGACGCCTTTTTGCCAGATTCCGTTGGCCAAGGAATCTAAGCTGAGTATTTACGGCTCCGAGCACCGTTGTACCATTTCAAAGTAATGACATTCGGATTAAGCAACTCTCCAAGCATGAACAAGTTGATCACTGATACTTAACATCATTAAATTTTTGTCTATTTAGACGACCAGCTGATCACCATAAACTTAGAACAAGATTGCTGTCGACAAAGCTTACAAAGGCGGAAACTTACTAAAGTCCCATTGGGGTAGAACGATTCCTCTTCACAATTTTAAGATCATTACAGCTTGAAATCGCTAATGGCCCAAAAAGATCTAAATGGTCGCCCGGCTCGTTGGAGCTTGAAGCTGCAAATCATGGTTTCAAATTTAGCATGTAAATGGATTACATATAATGTGAATGTGGTGACGGATATCCTCTCGCGAGCTTACTACGATTCTCTCTGGGAATTGCAAACTATTTTTTACTGCACTCATTTCGGAGATAGGTATAGAGGCGGAGGGATTTGAAGGTTAGGAATAAAGAAAATTTTGCAATAAGATATTGGAAGACTCAACCACGTATCCAGCTTTCAAGGTTAAAAATAACAGAATCTTCATTAATTTGGAACCAAGACACCCTTGAACTCAGAGAATTAAATTGAAACAAGCCACTTCGCATTTTTTGAGAAATAAATTTTAGAATTAGTAACCATTTTGCAAGGTTCATCGAGATTTTTCCATATTTACCTTTCGCAAATATGGTCGCATTTCGCTTATATCACAGGTCAAAAAAGTGGTTTTTCAAAAATTTCTGTGCGTGCGTATGTGGTTCCGTGCAGACTAAATGTCTGTTGGTTCTCTACAGAACTCTTACTTCTCATACTTAAGTTTTGCCCATAAATTGGAAGATCCCAATGATTTTCGGTTGAAATCAGTCCAGCGGAAGTGGCAGCTTCCATAGGAGCTTTTTCGTTTTTTGTATAAAGTATTTTGAAAAGTATATCATTTACGAGAAAAATTATTATGAACTAAAAGATTCTAAACTAAATTGTCAACAACACCGATCCAGATCATTTTTCCAATATTTCAGCGGAAATTTTTTTTAACAAAATTTTTTAACAGCCCAGACCAGTTGATTGGGATGACACTTCATATTCGTGGGGGGAAAATAGGGAGAATCCAGTGGATTTTGCTCCACCGGAAGTGACAGCTCCTTGAAAACTAACAAAAAAATTGTAGACAAAGTTGTTGTCAATGATGTCAAACAAAATTTGTTCAGATTATTTTTTTTATTTTACCGGATATGACGAGTTTTGATCAAAAAACCTTTGTTTCACCAAAATTTGGCATCTCTACAGTCCAGGCGAATTGACTATTCGGAATCAAACTTTATACTAAAGCTTTTTAAATTGGGAGATTGTGGTGGACATCTATGTACCAGAAGTGGCAGCTTCCGTAGGAGCTTTTTCAATTTTTGTAGTGAAGATTATATTTTCAACTAGAGTTGAACTTGCTGGTTTTATGAAATTTAAGCAGAAATGATGATTTTTTATTATATAAGACAATTTTTATCAAAAAATCCCGTACACTCAATTTTTCGATTTTGACATTAATTGTGGTGTATTCGAGTTATACATACATTTGTCGTAAAAGATAGTTGGGTTGACCACAACATATTCCTCCCTCCATTTTTATATTTTGTGAACTGTACTTTCAACGTACCGAAGTAGTGTGCGAAATAAAAAGGATCATTTGATACTGCACAACCTTGATTTAGTGTACAACACGCGGTGTTCAAAACTACCCACTGCACAATCAGTTAAGTTTCTTGTAAAAAATCGGTACTTTGACCAGAAGCTCATAGGATATTTCTGTTTGTGAAGACCAAGGCAGTAAAATTTAGTAAAACGCTGTTGCCACAGCACCTAGCTAGAGATATTAAAATGTTTAAGTGGCAATCGATCAGATGTTGTATACTTCTTTGATATACAACAGCCAAGTGCCAGATTTCCATACCAATAGTATGGTTGGAATAGTTATTAATTTTTCAATCTGCTGTTTGGATTATCCAGTGAGATAGTTGCCTGAGTTTCATCTCTAACGAAGTTGTTTTTTCGTCGTTGATTATAAATGTAATTTTAAGAATCATCCAAAGTTGAAATCTCGTTTGTTGAACTATATGGTACATTATGACACAGAAGTAAACTATGAAGTAAGTAGATGTCTTTGGAGAAAGCATGAGCACAGCAAAATGTATTTGAATTCTATGAACCTCGCACGTCCTTATAAATGAGGTCATATGCTCAAAGGAGGTTCGCGATGGTTCGCAAAATTTTTGTATAAGACTAGAACTAAATAAAATAACTAAATAAGTTCGGTGATTCTAAAAATTTGGACACTTCGGAAGCGTAGTATAGCCCTAGAAATTATGGTAGAACTCAAAAAATTTGCCAAAACTAATTCTAGCTGCGTTTGCGCTTTCTTGCCAATAAACCTTGTCATTAAAAAAGCAACTGTCATTACAGTAAACCGGTAGTGACTTTCTGAGGAAACATCCTAAATTCGATCTTTCGGATTAGAGCTCTCTGTTTAATTCTCTTAACTTAATTTACTTAATTTAATTGTCTCAGTTCAAACTTTGTTCAACTTTATTTATTGTAAGATATTTAAAAAATTTTGTAGAATTAAAGAATAAATGTCGAGACTTGGGATACAAAATTCACTAAAATATAAACAAGTAATTTAATAGACGAAAAATATGGTACGACATTAGTATAATTATTAAAGTACTTTCGCACCTATTCCCTTTACGATACTAATTAAATTAAAGTTTTATTACAAGTTTATAATTCTTTTAATATCCAGCGTATACACGCATTTTCATTTTCTAATTTTATTTTATTCCCCAAACACCTGACATGATTTACAATAATCTTTTGTACACATAAATAAAAGTAACACTTTTCTTTCTATTCTATTGGTTTCGACAAGACATCAATATAAAAAAACGTGCTTTCACCGAAATACATACATAAAAACCCGAATCACAATACATATTACAACGATGACGACGACAGAGTGTAGAAAAACGGAAATTCCATTGGTACATCGCATACATCTCATGAAAATTTCTTAACACAATTCCATTGATGACTAATCACAAAAATAAATTTACAAATAATAACATCATCGTTATTATTGTTGTTATTATTTAGTAGATACGAATACTACTATAAACTCTCGTACATACATACCAACCCACTCCAAAACCACCCATTCAAAATATTTTTCCGAATTTTTCTTTTTTGCTTTTTAGTTTTTTATTTAATTTTGCTCGCAATGATAAAAATCGTTTCTCCACTCCTATTCTCACGCATGCACGCATAGACACATGTTATAACAAAAATAAAAAAATGATATTCATGTATGTAAAATAAAATATTTCTCAAAAACTAACCCTTCTCGACGTGGACGACTCCTTTTACGGCGCCTACGACGTCTTTCCGATGAAGCTGTATTCCCAAATACTAAAGCAGCTCCTGCTCCAACCGCTGTTGTCGCCGCTCCCATTCTATTCACCGTCTGCTGTTGGTTTTGATTCAGAGTTTGTCTTCGATGATGTTGTGATGATGACGTTGTTGTTGCAGCTGCTGCTGACGAATTTGATGTTTGTATTGTATTTCGTTTACTACTGCTTGATTTGATACGGTGTGCCGATGTTACTGTCGATGATGACGTACCCACAGCTGCCACATTCGGGGGAACATCGCCAAAACCAGCAGAACTTGCGGTATCAGTCGAATGTACACCGGCTGGTTGAGTCGATGAATTTTTCGAGAGGCTGGTGAGACCTTGATTTACCTTTCGCCACATGCGTTCCATCTTACAGCTGACTATATTTCCACTTAATAATAATAATAATAATAAGCGAGCCACATACAGACAAACACGCGGAAAATTCAACGACCAACAATACACAAAAAAAAACGTAAAGGAAAATTAAAAAGGCATCTTATGGCACACACAATTAAAAATTATTCAAAAATTAAATATTGATTTTCCGCTTTTTGTAATTATTTATCCTAAAACAAATTATTTTCCAGAAATGTATCGTCTCGTATATCCTCTCGTTATGCTGAGATGGGATCCTTAAAGAAATTTTTGTTGCTATTCCTTATTATCCTTTTATTGTATTATCTAAACTCATACACTTAACGTGTCAACTCATTTTTTATTCACTAAATTTTAGGGAAATTAAATTAAAACACACAAAACTAAAAAAAATTTTTATTAAAAAACGAATTTTCCTTTTTATATTCCACCTCTCTCACACACTTTATCTACTAATTTTCTCTAAATTTTTATACACAAAAAAACACTAGACACTTAAATATAACCACAAAAAAATTTACTAAGCTTTTTCGTATTCACTTAACACTCCCGGAAGCTTTTCCTCTCGGCATTAAACTATATACCAAACTATTCGACTATCATCGCATTAACAAATATATTTTAAATAAAATAACAACAAATAGGCATATTTATGCAGATTATTTTGACAAATTGGAAAAACTACAAATATATATATTTTTTTTAATAACAATAATAATAATAATAACAACAAAAAAACAAATTTTGTTTACGGCACATTGGAAAATCCGAAATAATACTAACACAAATGAACCAAACAAGAAATATTCTGCCAAAAAAAAACTTATTATTGCGTTTTGTTGTTGCAATTCTGTGTTAACATGCGCGGCTCTCACCTCTATACGTTCTCTACTCGTTCTCTGTGTATGTGGAAAATGTATTTGGAAATACGGACTCATTCAAAAATAGTACGTGTATTCTAGTATTTTACGAGAGAAAATATTAAAAAAGAAAAACGTTTGTGCTTTTTTGACAATAGACGAAGTAACCAACATAAGGAGCGATGGAACAAACGACTAAAATTTTAACTTGTTGGTAGGGTATTGATTGAATTAACCCCATAATACGGGGGACAAAATTATATACTAACTATGTAACTGTCACACCAATGTGGATTCAAATGAAAATTTATTGAAACCTGGCCGCACTTGCCCAAGTTTTTAAAATTCTAGCCAAAACAATATAGTTCTTTAAAAAAAAAATAAAAATATATTACTAACGTAAGATATCGATACAACAAAGAATGATTTTTGGTAAGATACTCCAATATTATTCGAAAGCAGCTGCCACTATGAACTGATATTTTTCTAGAGGCCTTACCCCGGCAGGTGCCCAATTTCATTGCGAGTGGATAAAATTTTCATAAAAATATTAATTTAATGTAAAATAAAAATATTAGTTTAATATTAATTAATTTAATTTAATTAATTTAATGATTTGAATTATAAAAAATTTTTATAATATACATGTCTTCTTACATGAAAAGAATTTCCTCTTACTTACGCGAAACATGTATGACAAGTTTTCCGTCTTCCTTATCCTATTTTAATAAGGCGTAGGCAAAAAATCGAGAGGATTGAAATAATTTGCATGCAGGAAGTGTGAGGAAGGAAACAAATGTACTAACGAAATAGTACAAGCGGATTTGAAAACACTCAACTAAAAAAATTCGGATGAAACTAATGTTCTTACGTCTGGTAATGAACTTGATGACCAAGAATGTGAAAATGATCCAGATTATTGGATTGAAATTGAAAATCAGTTTATAAATTCTGCTGAAAATAACAATAATTGTTCTAGAAAAGGCAAGAGCAACGCGGATAAATCGGAGTGGGCAGATGAAAAAATAAACACCATCCAGAACTCGGTAAAGATTATATAGGATGGACGAGACCTAAAAACACTAAAGGTGAAAGAGGTGTACAGAGAAGTAAGAGACAGTTGGGACCGCCATGTACCTCCCAAAAATGTAAAACTTCTCACGTGGGATATTGTCCAATTTTTGATCCAACATGTCCTGGGATCAGAAAGATGTGTACATTCTATTCTGTCCCTTGTTAAAGAGATTACAGTAGAAAGAAAAACTCAACCGGATGACACTCGCCGGTCTTCACACAAAATTAAACTTTTTACCAAAAGATGACCAAAAGTTACAAGTACACCAGAAATATTTATTGGGCACCTTTGGGTTAAAAGAGACTATGATTAGAAATTGGATCCCAAAAGCTCTTAATGGCATGCATATTTCAAAAGATATAATCGATGATCAAAACAGATTGCTGAGGAATATCGTTATACCAGTTAACGATCAAAAAGAGGACCTGATAAAATTTATGGGCAGTTTACCAAACCTTTCTTCTCATTACTGCCGAAAGAGTACTGACAAATTATACATTGATCCAGTATTAAATTTTGGCAATAATAAAGCTGCCATAAATCGCAGAGTACCAAAAGTGGTGTGCTGAATTATCTAAGGCAAAACCAATATCAAGCTGCACATTTTCCAATATGGTGGATGAAAAAAATGCCTTTCAGCAGCCCAAAAAAGACCAGTGCGATGAATGTTGCAGTTTCAAGGCAGGCAATTTATCGAAAGAGGTGTATAACAGGCATAATTTTCAAAAGAAAAAGGCTAGAGAAGGAAAAGCTAACGATAAAGAGCGAGGTGAAAGGGGCGAATGTATATAGTGTATATGCTCACTCAGGATTTGCAAGCCGTCATAGTTTGTCCCATGTCAAATGCCTCAGCCTTATATTACAAAACAAAACTTTACTGCCACCACTTTACGAGATGTAATGCTCGCTGCTAGTGGTTTACCGAGATTGACGCAGATTAAAACGCCACTACTTTGATTCTTGTTATTTATAAAGCACTCATAAGATCTGTACTGGTTTTCGGAAGCGAGAGCTGGGTCAAGACCTCTAACGATTGTAGATTGTTATCTACCTTCGAACGGAAGGTCACTCGTTCCATCTTTGATCCTGATAGAGTTGCAAATAACGAATACAGGATTCTTATGAACCACGAAATAACGCAACTTCTCGGAGGTGGCGATATCAACAGATTCATCAAATTCAATCGAGTTAGATGGCTCAGTGCAACGTAGAGGAAGACCCTGACTGCGCAGGCGTGACAACGTCGAACAAGATCTACGCATATTAGGATGTTGAAATTAAAGGACGAGACGGATGGCGGACCATAGTGCAGGCGGCAAAATGTCTACATGGAATGTGAAAGCTAGAGAATGAGAGATAGTAGAACAAAAAATAATTGAGGAGCAAAAGTTCTTGGAAAAGGGGCATACGCAGATGGAAGTGGATTCCGTTCATGTAACAATTGAGAGACATAAACGATACGAAATAATCGGCTATCATTTGATTTCGTAAAAAATTACAATGATAATTTAATTTATTCATCAATTCACCCAGGACGAAAGCTCTTACCGTTAATAATATTAAATCAAATAAATATACAGCGGATGGCGAAATAAAAGTGAAATTAGCTTTTGGCTTTAATGCGTACTTCCGCTATTAAGATTAAACATCAAAAATGGATTCACCTCCAGCAACTCACGAGTGTCATACCGAAAGACTTCCATCCCTTCTATATATAATAATATTTCATTTTTAAGTGACAACACTGGTAAATCTATCGTATCGTTTAGTTTCAATTTTTATCTTGTACTGAAATATTTTATGAGCTGTTGCTATCATTCAGCGATATACAGTTCCTATTTTCTTTTTAATAATGTATATAACTTTCTTTATTTAATAAAAGTAAGGTAAATTGGAAAAATAGTTTTATTTTCAAATATATTGTTATTTTCTTAAGTTTTAAGGGCTTTGATATCATAAAACGTAACTTGCATAATTAATAATCAAATTTCATAGTGAGAAAACGTTTGTACCATAAAAATCGTTAGATACTTTTTTATTAAATTATTGATAAATTCTAATAAAGTTAGGTTTTCATGGAGTTAATAAATCAAAATAGGCAAAGGGTCTTGAATAAATTTAAAAGTTATAACGTTTTATCTTTCTCTTGGAAAATCATGTTATTGCACTTACGTTAATTCATTCTTAGGGTGACGATATACGATTTATTTCAGATATGTATACCAGAAACAATTCATATCAGACATGAGTCTAATACAGGGTGTCCGCCGGGAAGGTATACTACTTTGTGTTGCCGCCATTTAGGCGAATATTAGTATTGACAGTTCATACTTGACAGTCGTGAAGTAGACACGTGGCAAATTCTTCCACAAGACCATTTACGCCGCCGTACATATGCCAATAGGATGTTACAGCTCGCCCATGACAACCCCGATTTTCATGAAAAAATCATAATGAATGACGAGGCACATTTTCATTTAAATGGATATGTGAATAAGCAGAATAGTCGGTTCTGGGCAATGGAAAACCCTCACATTATTCATCAGTCACCTTTACATCCATTAAAAGTGACAGTCTGGTGTGCAATTTGGTCAGGAGAAATCATTGGACCTTACTTCTTTGAAAATGAAAACGGCGTAACGGTAACTGTGAATGGGGAGCGATATAGTGATGTGATTGAAAACTTTTTAACGCCACAACTGCATACTTTGGGCTTGATTAACATGTGGTATCAACAAGACGGTGCCACATCGCATACAGCCAGGATTACAATGTAATTACTGCGAGAACTCTTTCCACAACAAGTTATTTCAAAAAATGGTGATGTTGATTGGCCTCCACGGTCGCCTGATTTGACTGCTCCGGACTTCTTTTTGTGGGGATATCTAAAAAGCAAGGCTTATGCAAACAAACCAAAAACGATTGAGCAACTCAAACAAAATATTCGTGATGAAATTAATGAAATACCGCGTGAAATGTGTGAGAATGTAATGAAAAATGTGCTCAAATGGGCTCGCATTTGTGAGGCTAACAGACGCGGACATTTATCTGATATTGTATTCCATACATAATTGCCGACATTAAATAAAACATTTATCAATATAAGATCCATTCTCTTTCATTTAATCAAAAATCATAAACAAACAAAGTAGTATACCTTCCCGGCGGACACCCTGTAGAATCAAAATTTAATGTTCTCCATAGAACAAAAAAAAGCAAGTTATTGGTTAATTGTGGTAAATCTATATAAGAGCCATCTTTTGCCGCAAATTATTACTTGCAAAACCTACTCTAACACTAACATATTTCAGTTCAAAATCTAGGGTTAGTTTCAAAACTTACTTTTATCCATGCTAAAGTAATTTTCAAAACTTACCTTTTCCACCACAAAAATTCATCTTTTCCTTTGTTATTTGGAAACGGGTTGACAGTTAAAACCAAAGCTGCAACTACTCCAATATAATATTCCGCGCATTTTGGTGTCAATTTAAATTCTTTATTTCGTTTTTAACGCAATGGATTTTAGTTTTCTAGTGTTAGAGGCACAACAACACCGTTAGAAGGATTGAAGAAAACAAAAGGAAGAAGTAACTAATTTATACACATATAATATTTTCTTAATAGAGCGGAGAAAAGCATACTGCCCTAAATATAGGTACGAAATGAAGGCCTAAAATGCCCAAAGGTGTCCATGAAGCAAAAATTTATCGGTGTAGAGAAATTCGTGGAAACGATGCCTGGGCCTTTGCGCAAAATTTTTACAGCTCAAAGTCCAAATTAATTCAGGACGCATTTTTTGGTTTGCTACAGGAGGTTAATACAAACATGATAACTATGTCATTCGACTGCCAGAAAAGTATGATGCTCCCTATGGTGTCTGATCAAGCAGCGACTACAGTCGGCAATTATATTATCATAATTTAGGCATTGTGATGAGTTGCTCTCGCGATAGCTTATTTCAGCAAAATGTTTATTTATATACGTGGATAGAAAATATAAGACCGAAGGAAGCAAATTAAATCAGCTATTTTCCAGCGACTGTGTAATACAGAAGTCTCCAACATAAACAATATTCGCTTGGTTGCAGATGGTTGTGGCGACCAAATTAAAACTACTATCATGGCAGGCATGTTGGGGTTTTGGCTCGCTAACCGATCTCCATCATGGGTGAAAATGGTTAAACTGGATTTTCCAGTAACAGGCCATTCATTGTGTGTTTGCTACAATGGAATGAAAAGTACGTGTGAAACAAACCATTATTCACCCCAACGAGTATAGAGACATCTTTTAACAATATGGAACAGTCGTGGAACTAGCCACACAAGCTTGCCCAGTAACAGATTGAAAGTCAGAGGTAAAAACCATGCTAAAACCACCATCAGGCTTACACTTTCAGTTTAATAAGTGTAAACGTTTTATATTGACCAAGGAGCCCAACGGTGCAATATTTATAAGAGGAGAGATTCCTTATAAGTCAAATATTGGAGCAATATGCTCCTTCCTGCCCAACTTAAAAGTGGTGTACAAATAAACAAAAATAAACTGGATGATGTAAACAAACTATTGAAGAAGCATTTTGGTGACAACTGGCGAAATCATCCTCCTTTAGAATTTTATAAAAAGTGCTTAGACAGTACTCCACAAAACGTTGTTGACGAAGAGATAGAGGTTTGCGAGTTTCAGGAAGCAAATAATGGGCTAACCGTTTAATTTCATTTAATTAACAATATATTGTAATGTCTTGTGATTATAATTTAATTTTATTTAATTTAAACTTTATTGTGAAGAATATTGTGAAAATTTATGACTTATTTTATTTATTTTTTGTTAAATTTATACGTACTTTTTATAATGAATTGTGTAACAAATGATATCGGTATTGCAACGTTAGGCATCGGCAGGCAATGTATTAATAAACGTACTATATAATACTCACACCTGTTTGCATAAACATCAATGTGAGATGGTAAGATGCGAATATATACTTGAAAATGCAAGCGGGCGTGGTAGGTTGTAATTCGATTGGTTGCCTATTTGTCTGTGTAATTATAATAGTCTTTATAGGTATAATTACCACCACTGTTGAGCGGCTAGTTATTTTGGCAATCATATACACATGATGACACAGCTGACCATCATTATTTTTTACATGACGATTTATATAATAATCTACTTGTTTATACTCTCGTACTTGCGTACGGCCAATTGTAAAACTTGGTATTAGTATGAGTGTGTGTAAAGCATTTACCTATAGGCAACCAATTAAATATTTGTTAAGCGCAAAGCTTCAGTCACAAATTCGAAGTGAAACGAATTTTAAATTAAAAAAAAATTAAATAAATTTGGGGGCAATTCCTGTAGTGTTTATTAAGTAACATAAGTTATCGAAATTTAAGTACCGTGGCCTCTTCATAAAACACAATAGTAAGCAAAATTAGAAATATAAATTTCCGTGTTAGATTGATTCCAGTCAGTACGTATGGCTTTGTGTTAAATAAAATAGAAATTAAATAAATTAATCCCGTACACCTACTTCTAGGTGTTTAGCGAAAAGTTAGAGCAGTGTAACGCAATTTAGATCTGTCCAAGAGCAGTTAAATTTGGGAGCATTGGGATAGTGCCTACAAAAATTATATGTGAATGGTAATTATCTGAGATGAGTTATTTTATTTCTTTATTCGCGGAGGTCACGGATTTTAAACAAAAAAATCATTTCATTAGTTTATTAATTTTCTTATACATATTGCCATTTTACATTACGCATCTATTGGCATAGTGATATATTTAACAAGTGCTTAAGGTGTAAATTTCCAGTTTACAAATAGCGTCCTATGTTAGAAAGAATTTGTTTTGCTTATTTTTTTTAAATATCTTCAGTCTTAATAAGTCGAGTAGTTTATAAAGTTTTTTTGAATAAATTAGAGTGATCATGTTATGGACAGTTATAGAGTTACAGTTATAAAATAATCAGCCAGCTGATATTTTAATAATCGGTCAATCAGTAGTGGAAATTCTGTGAACTGTTATTTTTTAGCGGGTTTCACCCACACACCAAACACCGCATAGAAGCGCTTCAAAGGGAGTTTCTGGTAAATGTTTTACAAATATAACATTTTTTGTTTTTTTTTTGATGAGTACTAACATCAGAATAGGTTAATTTGAATTTTCACCAAAAAAAAAACAAACAAAATATTAAAGGAAACGTTACTCGCTTATTCGCATTAAGTAACTGGCTCTCGATTAAGAACCTCTTTATAACTTTAATGGTTCAAGATCACAACATTTTTTTTGAACGCAAATTTGTAATCCATTGAAATATTACGTAATAAAATAAAATAATAAAATTTATCTAATTTAAATCAACGAAATGCGATTCTTTTTTTTCTAGCATCAATAACAATATGTTTTAAATAAATTTCCTAAGTATTTCGGTGGTGATGTTTTTCAATAAGGTGCTTGGTTTTAAATTTAGAAGACAGCATTGCACGTAGATATGGCTACGGTTTCAATTGCTTTGGAGAAAAAGAACCACCCATTTCCACTGAGTCTTACCCTTATAAAATCGTGCAGTGACTCCGAAGCAACCGTAACAATTGTTATTTAATGTTTTTTAATCATGACTGAATTTCAAATAAATAAATATTTAACGTCTAGATTTTTCTTAGATTTTAATTCTTTGAAGTGTTTTCAAAACTATATCTTATACAAAAACAGTTAGTTTCAAAAATTCATCTGTTCCAGAATTAGTTTTCAAAAATTATTATTTACCAAACTTTTTTTTGAATTTTTTTCAGTAGCTAATAAACATTTGGTAAACTATCATTCATTATTTCTTTTAAAACATCGAAAAACCCGCATTTAATTAAGGTTTTATTAGTTTTTCCTATTTTTCTCAAAATGATTTAATATGGAGAAGAACAAGTTTTGATTGTTGTCACATACGATTCGTCTATGACTTCTCACTTGCGACTCATCTTAGACATGTGGAAATCGTAGATGATTTATCTCAGACGTGTCACAAAAGAAAATTAGTCTCATTTGCTGATAAATATCTATATACGTGTCATGCTTGACTGTCGCTGATTTAGTGTATTTGTCAATGAATTTCCTGCTGGGATAAAGCTCAAATATTAACTAGCGGAACACCTCGAAAATATATTCCAAAAACACGATGAACGAACATCTGAAAATAAATTACTGACGAAGTTGTTATCAGAAAATGAAACACTCCGACAATGACATCAAATGAAGTAATGCATGAGATAAAAGGATGAAAATAAGCCTACTAATAATACGAAGCCACCTAATAGCTCGCAATAATATTTTGGATTAAGTTAGGTGTGGCCTTTCCAATCAAATACTGCCTACATGGCAGATAATGATGGCTTTCATATCGGTAACTCCTGTTCCATTAATAAGCGGCAAGTTAAAAAATATAAATAAAGTAAACATTAGATACCCAAAATATAATCCGTACGTAATAAGAACAATTGGGCATTGTGCATATCTACATTAGAGCAACTTGTCCCCCATATCTATAAAGTCGGTTTTATTGCGGTGCAAACAAACCCGGTTTTATAGGCAAAGGAGAAAGAAACGAAGAAGTTACATTGCGAAAGTAAGTTATTATCTACTCAAATCCTCTCTCGTGTAGCAAACTTGTGTGCTCGCCATATAAAGTTTTCAAGTATTCACATTTTCAAATTATTTCTCGAAATGGGGTACGCTGCTTAGGATAACGAAAATGTTCAATAAACTTACCTCGCATTACGCGTGATTTTCATTTCGAAATCATCGCATCACAACAGGAACAGTGCCACTATTTTAACTATTTAGGGTCCATTTTTCATAACAAATTAAAAGCACTTATTAAACAGAATGTAAAATACTAAACCATAATTTTAAAATTACACAATAATTTCAGTTATTGAACACTATACAACGTTTAATTTTTAATAACGCACCAAACACAAACCATCCGACATTTTGCAACTATTTGACTAAAATCACGGAGGACTGTCAAATACGATGTACGACAAAGTTAAGTTTTCTTCTTTAAAACCTTACAAAGGTTTTTTTTATATAATCATGTTACACCATCTAGTGATAAAAGCAAAAACTATTTTTAAAATACTCTCGCCCGTTAAAAACGAATTAAAATTAACAAAACTCAGTTTTAATTTTTATCATTTTTTTTTTTTTTTTATTTGTGAAATTCCAAATTAATTTCATTTTTGTAGTAGTTTTGTTTGTTTTTTGTAGTCTGAGTAACATAAATTAATTCAATATTTTTCATTTTTTTTTTAAATATTATTAAATTTTATAATAATATATATATTTACTTTTTTTAATTAAATTAATTATGTGTGATTTTGTTCGACTTAAATATGTTTTTGTTTAATTAATCTCTATTAAATCATTTTTAATGAATAAATGACATTTAATGCAATTATTTTTAAATTAATTTTGATATACGACGTTATTTATTTATTTATTTAATAGGAATAGTTCTTTAGTTTTTTGTTTGTTGTTGTTGGTATATTAAAAATTATTTTAATTTAAATTATTATTTCTCTAAGTTTTTTTTTATTTGTTTTATTTATTTTTTAATTATGTTTGATATATACAAAGTTTATTAAAATTAAAACTTTTATGTTTTATTAATTGATTTATTTATTTATTTAAGTATTAAGATTAAATTTATGTAATAAGTATTACTAATTTTATTTTAACTTTTTTGTGATTAATTTAAATATAATATTAAATCAAAATCGGATTCAATAATAAATTTAAAAATTTATTGTGAATTTAATTAATAAAATAATAATACAAAAATTAATGTTGAACTTTGTACACTGCTTAAAATGTATGTCATCATCCTGTACCAATAATTTTAGTCTTTCCGAATTCTATTCCGTCCCCGACCAGTGGATCATCATCACAGTCTTTTAATTATGTTTTCTAATTTATATTTGAAATCATTCGACACCGTACGTGTACATTGATTGATGCATATGAGATGTAGTTCTAGATGAATAAAGGACGAAATGTCTCCTCTCAAACAAAACAAAAAATTTCAATGATCCACTGTACATCATAAATAATTGTTTTAAAACCAACAAAACGAAAAAGTTCTGAAACATGAGCATATAGTATGCTGCTGCTTATAATCATAGAAAAATAATATTTATGTAGAGCTAAACATAAAAAATTAAAGTTCTTAACTGTTCTTAACTGTAAAATATATATTACACTAATCTTTAATTAAATTTTATATTTTAACTGGTTTCTTAAATTTGTTTTTACATTTAAAGTCAAAAATCTCGTATGCCATTTATAATACATATTACATAAGTATTGAGATTATTAAAATTTTAAATGACTCCATATTTTAATTAATATTTAATTTACACTAATTATTTGAGCTTTTTATTTTAATTTACTTTAAATAATAAGATAATATAGCAGGATGTAGTAAATAATTTACATATATAAATTAATTAAACGATAAAAAAAATTAAATAAATATTATTTTTAATATATGTATATATTTATAACAAAAAGATTCAGTCTAAATTTTTTTTATAATTAATCAATTAATTAAATAATTAAATCAAGTAAATTAAATATGCAATATGAAACTATTTATATTATATTTTTTTATGTACATCCAGTCATACACACACACTAACACACAAGCTCAAATTTATGTATGTATTAAAATGTATCACCAACAAACCACGGATGAATCCATGGTGCTGATGGTGGGGGAGTTGGAGGATATATTGTTGGTGATGGTAGGGCACACGATCGTCCTGTTGTATCATGAATCGAATGGTATTGTCCATTCGTAAAATGATGCGAACCAAACAGCGATCCATTTGTATTCCCGCTATTGGTATTCGAATTTAGTAGGCCGGTGCCATTCATTGCACTATTTGCTGTGCTACTGGTTGTTTGATGTTGCGCAACAGATGATGCTGTAGTCGCCACTAATGCCGATGATTGGCCATGTGCACCAGATGATACCGATGTTAATACATGATGACCATTTGTTATTGACGATTCGTGGTGTGTTGTAGATGAGTACGGAGATAGGGCAGCGTGATATTGGCGGCCCAATGCCGAACCAGCTGTTTCCGTTGTAGGCATTATACTCGCACCAAATCCAAAAAATGTTGCATCTAATTTATCCTGCTGATAGCGACATGGTGTAAAACTCTTTTTGTCATGTATGGGTGGTACGGGTGGTGATGGAAATTGGGATAAATTTAATCCTTTATCGGCAGCAATATTCTGCTGTTGTGACTCGAGTGGTAAACTATATGCTGGATTTGGTAATTTATCGCGTGCTACTACATTACTCTCGGGATACCAGAGTGATGTAAGGGCCGCTAATGAGGCGGCTGATGAATTTTCGGCTAAATTTGTAAAATTTTCGGAAACAGCTGAGTTTTGGGGACAAGCTAATGATGCCCCCCACCCCATTTCCTAGCTTATTCGTGCCCGTTTATTGGCTGGAGGCTCAGCATTTTGTCCTTTTATAATGTATTTCATTTGCGGCATATACTGCATCACATCGCGTACATGAATTAATGGCATTGTTTCCTGATGAATTTTCCCAGCCCCTTGTATTGTTTGGATCTGCCGCCTAAAATTTATTAAAAACAAAAAATTAAAATTGATTTCCTCGTTCACACAAAAAAAATTAATTACCTATTTCCTTTGTACATTTCAATGTCCAATACTTCTAAAACTTTCCGACAATGTTCGAGTGACACGGACGGAAAAAAATATTCTTTTATATCGCCTAGTGACATCAGCAACTCTGTGAATATATACGGTTTCATATTGATACACGGCACCATAGCACCTTCGACACTGACTCGTTGCACCTTATACGGGGCATGCAGATTACTTGCTACGTCCGGTATTACATTTAACCCGTTAAAAAATTCTAAATGTCGTAACGTTTCCAACTGAGCTTGTTGATGTTGTTGTTGTTGTTGTTGATGCTGCTGCTGTTGTTGTTGCTGTTGTTGCTGCTGTTGTTGTTGCTGCTGTTGTTGCTGTTGCTGTTGCTGACGTTGCATTTGTAGTGCTGCTGTTGATGCAGCATTATGCGATCCCGAACTAACACCACTATTAACACCTCGTCCATTTATGATAGCGGCTTGATTTCGATGCTGATGCTCCTGTTGCCTGAGGGATGCTGCTGCTAGCGCAGACCTTGGGGGGGAAGACAGATCTATTACATCCGTTGTTGTTGACGTTATTACGCTCGTCAGTCTCGTATTATTATTCGTATTACAATTAGTATTGTTATTGAAATTTATATTGATAATGTTTTTAGGATTTGAATGGACGGTGGCGACATGTGATTGCGGTGACGGCGGTGGCACATTTTGATAAAATGAAGGTGACATTGCCAAATTATTATTATTATCATTACTCGTATTATTAGGATACACCAAACCACCACCCATTGGTGATAAGCGTGGTGACAATGATACATTATAATTGGATGATGATGTGGTCGACGAGGGACTTTGACTTGCTATATACGTTCCATTTCGCTGCGTTTGATTTTGCACCAGGTCCAAATTATATTTCGATATTTGTAATCCATTGGCGTTCGTAAACATAGGAATCAATGGTGGTGGTGGATGCTTGGCCTGTGCACTCTTCGGTGAAGCGCGTGCTGGTGATCCAATCGCAGGCATTGGACTCGTCGATGTGCAATTATTTTTCGGATACGAATGCAGTGACGTCGGCAAGGGCGGTGACATTAAATTTTTACTCATCAAATTATTATTGTTATTATCGTTGTTGCTGTTATTATGCGTACCAAAATTATAAGATGTTATTGTCGTAGAAGAAGGTAATTGTAAAGCTTGATTTAATAGAAGACTGTTCGAGCGTAATATCGATGTAGGGCCAGTTACACTAGACCTAGAAACATTATAATGCGTTTTTTGGTTTCTGTTTTTTATAAACACAAGTATTTTGTTTTAATGTTTAGAGTTAATTAAAAATTAAAAAAAAATATAAAAATTATCTTTAAACCATCAAAAAAAAAATATTCTCCATTAATAAAATTATGTGTTATATATGCTTATTCGTAAGGGTTTATATGTATACATAAGAAACAAAATTGTTTTGTATATTTTTTTTTAGTAAACGCATAATGAATCTAGGGCAGTGGTTAACTTGTGCTTTAATTATTATTGTTTTGTATTTAAATTAATTTAGACAAAATTGTTTTTTTTTAGAAAAATGCTAAATCAACAAAAAATTTATCGTGCGCAAGCAAAATGAAAAATGTATTAAATTTTTGGGCATGCAACTATTGCAAATTTTACACTAAGAAAACTAAAATTTGGAATTTTCAATTGTCCCCACAGTTTGTAAATAAAACAAAATTTAGAAAGGAAATAGGCGCCAGAGACCATTTCTCGATTATATTTAATATATATTTAGATGCTAAGAGAGATTGATATGATCGAATAAAAAAATGATTCGAAAAGGAGTTCTAAACTTGGAATATAATAACTAGTGCACCGAGAATACTAATGGCCTCATTGCTTTAACATTTTTGCTATATGACGTCATTTTATGGCAATGGGTCCATTCTCTGACTATAGGTGACAGTATAATCAAATAAATGATTTTTTGAATTCAAAATATTCTACAATAATATCAACTAAAAATTATATAATGGACTATTGGTAAAAAATAGTTTCTTATTTTATCATTAAAATATGCACTTCGTTAAACCCTTAAATATCAAGTACGTTTCGCGAATATTACTGCCATCTACAGCTCAGAAAAGAAACTGTGGACATAAATTTGATAACGTTTCAGAGGCATTGCAATAACTAATTAAATTGTAAATACTTCCAAGGTACTGCTCAAAGCTCTTTATAAATTTTACAAATTTACATTTTCACCACTACTAGGCAAGTTAAGCTTTGAAAGTAAAATATAAAAGAACTGAGCTACTTTCGATTTAACCTTAAATTGTCATCAACATTCCTCTGGCTTGATGCAATCATTAATTCATAATTTATTTATGATATTATGATGGCCTCTGAGGAAAAGAGAGATTGTCTTGAATCCCAGAACGTCTTATCTTTAGATAAAGAGGTGGCAACTTTCGCAAGAATAAGCCAGCGACAATTAAGCAGACATTCTCGGGTAGATAATTGAATCTGGAGAGAAGTAAGTAGACGTAAGTAGACCGCAAGGTGGCGGAATGGAGGACGTAACAATTGTACTCTTTATGTTCCTGTGTCTGGTGGGGATTTGCTACAATGAGACACATTCACGAACTATAAAACAGTCTTTAATAGCACTTTCATTAAGAGGGACATTGTTGATAAATTTCAGAACCAACCAAGCATGTTAGCTTTATAGTGATTTCAGAAAAAGTAATATCTACAGGAAAAAGTATTTATTCAGTTTTGTTTTGTTATCAAACAGTAAAATCAAATCCTGCCGCAACTTTATGAGGGGTTCTATGGATATGCTATTGATTTTTGATATTCAATACAAAACTCATCTATCAAATAAATCCCATTCGCATATACCAATTATTTACTTTTTAGTCACTTAAAGCTTATTAAAATATTCGTCAGAAAAAGGGCTGTTTAGCAAAATTTGTAAAGCAGCTAATTTTTACACCTCACGATGAGATTTAAAAAAGTTAGCAATAATTCGAAATGTTAGAAATTCATTCGGTAATTGTTGTTAACGCTATCTCAAAATTTTGATATTTCCTTTTTTAATTAGGAACTAATAAAAATATAATTGCCTTTTGACTAGTGAGTCAAATTTAATCATTTTTGAAATGACACGGGTATCATTTTGGAATAGACCCGGGTTCATGATTCTATTTATACTAACACTATTGCAATTTTCTTATATTTCAAAGCTTGTTTGTTTGATTATCAAAACTAGACCCATGTCAGCTTAAAAATGATTAAATTTGACTCACTAAGCAAAAATTGGAATTGGTAATGGATAAATATGCTCAGATAAAGAACATTTGCTTACTAGGCAGATGGTGGTTCGTAACGGATCTTGAATAAAAAATCGAATGTATACGTTTAGAAAAAAATGAATATTCAACTTCGAGAACCGAAGTTTAGTAAGTAAGTATTAAGCAACAATTTTTTAGATGCACTTGATAATTTTTGATAAAAATGGATCATTTGAGATTTACTTTAAAAATTTATGTTCCAATTAAACAAAATAACAAATTATATAATTCCAAACAACATTAAAAAATATTGGGTTTCATTTATTGATATGGCCTATAAATTTGAGTACAGAGCCAGTTCATACTTTCACGACATCGACAAAGATGACATCATAAAGAATGTAGCACGACAACAAATTATCTAAGACAATCTCTTCCATCACGCTCCTCCTACACGCTCGTCTTTCGTCTTCCCTCCCCCCATTGTTCTACAACACTTAGCTGTTTGGCTGAAAGTAGCCGTTTTGTATATAAAAATCAACCGAATAAATATTGTTATATTGCAAACAGTAACGAAGCGGCAATGAGAGGTATCTGTCTTATATGTTGCGAAGGCGTTCGAAAACAGTGTTTTTGGAAATGGAAATGGAAATTAGAAATATTTAAAAAAATGAATATGATAATACGAGTATCTAGTATCTATATAAATTGGATTTATTAAATGATATACTAAATTTGTTGGCGAATTTTTTAATTCACTATTATTTCAAAATGAGTGCTTTTCGACGCTTTTACAATTACTATTTAGGGATTTTCTTGTGCCGAAATTACATAACACGTTTTACCCAATATTTAATTTTTGTTTTCTTGGGGATGAAACGTTTTATTATTTTGCAAACATAGAAAGTATTTTAGGCCACTTTTCATTTTACTTATTCTGAGTAATAAAAATATTCTGAGTAACTAACAATCGCCCAATTCTCTAGTGAACGCTAATAAATTTTATTTCATTATATCTCTCACTACCCTGATCCATGTGAATTTTTTAGACTTTACATAATATGAACCATCAACAAGTAATTCATAATCAGACATGGTTAAAATCAAAACTCGCTCCAAAATAAAATTGAGCTACAGTGAAAATTGTACAAAAAATTAAATTGTCCAAAAAATTAATCTATTTCTGGACGATTATTCATTTTTTGTATTTGGTTGATTTAGTTGTGGGCGATTCTACAGGACAAAGAAAACAGATCAATAACATTGAATTTACCCAAATTTTGGGTAAATTTACTTTTACTTTTGGGTGTCTTTAGTCATTTTTTGGAAGGACAACATTATCCAAAAATTTATTTTTCATTATTAGTTGTCAGGCGATTCATTATAATGCCCTATCCGCGAAAGCCGATGCATGAAATGCACCACGGAACTACCAAATACATTTTTCTACCTAAACAAACAGATCAAAGTGTGTTTGGCCTTTATAAGCTGAAGTTTCTTAATTTCGAAGCGAGTTGAAATTGTTGAGATATTTTGAGTCTAAATGTGATTTTAATAAAATTCTCAAGTTGATGATCTTAAGCTGCGTATTATTAGTGTTATGTTTTCTTTTATTATTTTATCAATATTGATGTTGTCTTCGGAGATCCTGAATGTGAAATAGAATTGCAAAACCTTCAGATAGAACAAATGAAATAGAACGGCTCAAGTTGATGGATGTGGAAAATGCCCAAACTCATATTTTTGACTGCAAATGGTTTGTATATTCTAAAATTAAATGCCTCCATCCAAGCACGTTCTGACGTGAAATGGGTACTGCCAAAATATAAAAACAGTTGAAAGGACTCCTTTTTGAAAGTGTTATTGGAAATGACGTAGCGAATGCTAACGTGATTGTGAAAGAGGTTGTTGCTCAATGACTGTAGTAGCAGTAATTTTCCCAGTTTTAGTTCAATTTTACGAATCATTTTTTATTTTACTTTTTGGTTAAAAATGGAACAACTTTTAATTTTACTCGAACTGACTTTGCATTTGACTGCCTCTTGTTTGTCCAGGAATTATTTTTTGTGAAAAGGTGGTCCGCCAACTGAAAAATGTTGAAATGTTAGAAGGCATCTAAATTATTAATTAAGTGACCCAACAACAATTGAAGAAATATTTTCAGAATAACCTAATAATCTAACCACCACAGTACATATAACTTATGGTAAAAGTAGTTGCTCTTTTTCTTATTTTAAATAAAATTGTTAAAATGTCGAAAGTTGCGAACGAGATACATATCTATTTCAGGCCGAAGATTTTATTAGAGAAAGTGCATTCAAATATTATCGGAATTGCTAGTATTGCCTAAATCTGTGAGCAACCGCAAACGCTTTAGATAACTTACAACATGCTATTCTGATTTTCTGAACAATTGAAGACATGAAAGTGGATTAAACGTATTAAAAATCGTTGGTGTATTAAACTGTGCAAGCCATAGAAATTTTCGTTAAAACCCCAATATGTAAATGATTTCAGCTGAACATTAGGCGAGTTCCAATGGCGTTAGTAAAGTATTGGTAAGTACTTTTAGCTACTCATACTCAAAAAAAAATTATTTTCATTTATTTTATTTCTAACTACCTACTAAATTTGCTTTCCATTGGTCACAAGCACTTTGTGGGACACCAATGGAACCCAGCTTTGTATAATCAATCGGAAATGTTACAAAACTATTTTATAAATATATTAAACTAATAAACTTTGGATTGAGGAACGGACGCCCTCAACTTAACGATAAAAGCTAAATATAAAATTTAAAAGAATAACATTTCTTAATTATAGTACAGAGAAGGGCACGAATGTTGCTACAAAAACAAATATGAATATTTGTTATTTATTTTATTTTTTATTTCATTTTTTTGAAATTAAGGATTGAAAAAGCAGATAGAATACGAGGAGTGCAACTGTATTATAAGTTAATGTCTCCAATTTTGGTTGAGAGTGAGAGAGAGCATAGGTCTCAAACAAATCAAGATGTAGAAAGATTCAATATACATGGCACTGCCCAGAGGACGCCTGACCATCGAAATTCAACAGTTCTAACATAGCCACAATAGCTGCAGCCATTCATAACCACCCATTGCAACAATACAGAGGTCTCGCAAGCAATACCACGGACAACATTAACAATTTCAATGAACAATGTTTTGGCCAGATCCAGTGTCGGCATAACAACAGTGGAGGACATCTAAGACAATTGATTTCTAAAAACTTATTCCTATGCTAAAAATTGAATAAAATCCTTAACAAATAAAAATAATTGAAAATAACCGAAATATACACATTTGTTTTTATAACAACATTCGTGTCCCGCTGTGTAGTAAAGCAAAATAATTATTTGCGAAACGAGAAAACAATTATCAAATGAGGTGAGAAGCACTTCCTTTTCAACGTTGACACTAATCTAAATCTTGGTCTTTCCGCTGTTATTCGATTTTATGGAAATACGTTGACGTTACATCGACAGAAACAATATTTTAATTAGGAGACAAACAATTTATCTAAAAATTATCATTACTTCGAGTGGGGTTTTTTCAGGAAGTGAGTCAGTCACACAAATTATTTTTAACTTTATTTTGAAATAAATCATAACAAAAGCGTGACACAAAAAAACCGGAAAGCTGATCAAACAAGCGTTTGTTTCGGGTGTAGTGTGCGTAACCGGCACAAAAATTACAGGTCCATTTCAGTATTGATTCAAAAAAATATAGTAATGATAAAAAAATTTGGTTTTTAATTATTCTCGAACCCAATATATATTTAATTTTCCTTGAATGATACAATAAATATGTTATATTTGTTTTCTCGTGGCCTTAAGCCATCATATATAACCGAGGGTTTCAAAAACTCAAATTACTAGTTTGTTTTCAACATAAATTAACAATCAGCTGGATCCTTAATACGACATTCATATTCATATCGCCTGCGCTTTAGTTGATATCGTTTTGGATCATAAATCCGCATTCGTCGGAACAAAGCTCATACCCGTCTTGATCCATTGCCGGATTACTGAAATATTAGTTTTCATTTCAATAAAATGGTTGATTCTCTTTACACCACAAACAAAATTTATTCTGTACAAAACACAAATAGCCAATCAAAAAATGTAATAAAATGGCCCTTTTGGATTGTTGAATGACGAAATTAATAAAATAAAATTTTTGTCGTTCGAAAGCGTTCAAATATGAAATTCTGCATTACTATATTCAAAATTTGATTCACTCAATTTAAGCGTCAACGGCGGTGTAACTTAAATACAATATAAAAATTAATTTACCGATTTAATAAATTAACTATCCAAATTCATAGGAAGACAATCAATAAAACATATAATCCACATTCTAGTATATATCACATGCAATTTTCTACAACAACGAAATGGACGTCAAAAAAATTATATACGGAAAGTTGTATGTACTTGTCGCATACTAAGTACAAAAGTACAAATACATAACAAAAACGATAAGACAGTAGTGAACTCCTCAAACCATCTTTATTACGTACACATTCTAAAATACTTAGTTCTTCACTTAGTATATAAATAAAATATATTTTTAGAATTTTTTCTATATACTATAATCAGTATTTATGATTATATAATGTTCATACTATATTACATACAACTTATGATGAATTTTCGCGAAGAGATTTTAATTTTAATTAAAATGCTAAAATAATTCATTTTGCTTGTCGCTGCGTTCGAACAAAAAAAAAATCAAGCGAAATTAAATGAAATTCGGAACTTTCTCATAAATTTAAAATTAAATAAAATTTCTAAAATGCACAAGAAACCAAATAAAGAAAATAGTTTATGGTTAATTTATAAACAAGTAAAATAAATAATTTTTATTTTTACGCGTGGTTTTAATTTTTATTAATAAACGCGATCGTATCATACCCAGACGGGCCCACGAAGTGGCATAAAAAGTATTTTTTAGACACACCAAAACTAATAAACTAATTAGCAATAGTTAATCATGCAACAAGTAAGGAAATTGGAGTAAAATAGTCAACTGTTTTTCTTATGTGTTGCATACAATATTTTTTTCTACTTCCATCCCAAAATCCAATCCTTGCCTATCCCAAAATTAGTATAAAAAAAAGTGCACATTACGATTCGGAAGTAGAAAAAAAATTATAGGCGCATACATCAATTCCCACAAAAATATTAGTAAAAACGATCAGTCTAAATTCCCAAACGCATATGGTAAATAAAAATACTTACATTTGTTGGGCCGCCGATACTGTTGACGAATTCTGTTGAGCCGATCTAACTAATGGTGGGGGCGCTTGAGCCTGCTGCGTTTGTGATGTTAGCGGTAAAATACTAGTTGGATATAAATTATATGGAGCTTGTCGCGTTGCCATTGCATTTTGCATTTGCGTTCGTGCCGCGGAATATGTTCGCTGAGCAGCTTGCTGCTGTTGTTGAGTTGCATGCTGCGCCGCTTGGGCCTAAATTTTTTCGAATAATTAATAAATATTTCTTCCGATTATTGTGTTATTTATTCGTTGATTACCTGTGCTGCATGTGCCATTCGAAGTACTTGTTCAGTTGTTATTAAGCCATTTGCCAGAGCGTTTTGTGCTGTCGGGAACGTCGACCATCCGTTGGTTAATGCCTGAAAAATAAGATTTATAGGTATTAGTTAATAAATAATAATTCTAACATAAACATTTATTTCTTTATCTGATGTATTTAGCTTAACCAAGGTAAATATACTAAAGGAATCCGTATTAAATCGAGAACGATTTTATAAAGTTCAAGTATTTTTATTTTCTAAACAAAATTACAAAAAGCCCTACAAAACGCAATTCAAACAAAAAATTGATCATACAAAGGAACTGCATGGAACCCCAAATATTTTTCTTGACGATATTACATCGAACAAAGGTCAATTGAAAAAGATTACAATGATTTCATAAAACAATTGCAGCTAGTCGAAAACACAAAACCAGACCAAATTTTCCCAAAATGGATAAGGGTGTATAAAATTAAGAGAAACTGAATATAGAATTTAGGTGTGGAAACAAAATGTAGGTGTAAATCAAGAGAGTGAAACCAAAAAATACTTGAGAATCTGTAGCGTCACCATAATAGCGCAACCATTTTAACAAAAGCATTACATAAAAGCTACACTGTTACGACCGCACATAAAATTATTACACAACCTATGCTATTTATTTCTATATATAGTACATAAAATGTTGCAACAATACAAAACTAATATTTTTAATACACAACTCAGAAAACATACAATTTGATTTCGCAATACTGCATACAGCAAAAATGTGGTACCCTGTACTGGCGAAAAATCACTATGTAAATCATTCGACTAGAACAAGTTCATCGGCCAACCAATACATATAAAATATCACTATTCCGTCATAAAAGAGGCACCCACATACAATAAACAATATTTATATATAGTTAGTAGGCGCGCAAGAACTGGAATACGCCTGGCAACCAAATATAATCGTCTAATAATATTCGAAAACTATTCAATCCGCACAAATTATTCTATAAATAGTAGTAGTAATTCGTTGTTAAAATTACAAAATATGAGTGCAATTTTTCCTTTCACGTCCTACACACAATAAAAATATGCCGGGCTATTTTGTCCACATATATTTAACATTACGTAATCAAATTTCAAAGAATTATCAAATTACATACGCAAGTTAATTATAAATGTCTAAGAAAAACCATAAAGACGAACTTTCGAATCGCGCCTAAATAAAATTTCTATACGACGATCGGTTACAAAACTTGATTTATAATAATTTAAGGGCAGTTATTTAGAAAGTGCCGCAGGCTTATTATAGATCGATATTGTTTGATTTACATAAATCATTTCAAACTGATTTAAGTGTTAAACAAATTTCTAGACAAATTTTATTCAAAGATGAATTTTCAAAATCATTAAATTTCAAGTTCAAATTTTAACGTTCAGAATTTTAATTGAAATTCAATCTTTTTCAACGAATTATTCAAATCAAACTGTAACACTAGTATTTTAAAACCTTATTCAAACATGTAGCTTCAAAAATTGAATAAATAAGTTTTCTTGGCTTATATAAAAGCCCTTCTCAAAATCCTGGACCATTTTGTTTTAAGCTATCTTTAAAAATGTGGTCAATTGCGGATCACAAGTTTGAAAGATTTCAAAACAACAAAATCGTTTTGCGTAATACTAGTTAGAATCAAACTTGATTGTCTATTAAATTTAAATGAGTTTGAATAAATTTCTAAGTCGCCTAAAACGTAAAAAAAAACTGCTAATCCAATCTTTCAACAATTTGGCATATAATTTTAATGAATTTGAAAAGGGTTAGACGTCGTAAGAATCAGTTTTACATATTACAACAAATTTTATACAACTTAGAGTTTGAAAAAGATAAGCCAAACTTATGCTTGAAATTGGAAGCAATTCAACTCAAATTCTGTCAAATTAATGCAAATGGAATTAAATGAGGGTTAGATAAAATTTCAAAAATTTCACGAAAAGAATTAAGAGTTTCTTGTAATGAGTGTGAAATGCTTAAATTGACTAACAATATATCATCCAAATACTCGTACACAATAAATATTTCCTAGGCCTTCGACGTCAACATTAGTTGTATTGCTGGAGTTTTAGATCACTGAGTGTATATGGGTATATTAGAGCCTACTAGAATAAAAAAAAAAAAATTTTAAACCGACCATACTTTTCAAAGTCATTCCAATTTCGAGTTTCTCCGTCCGGCTAACTAAATTAACGGTTATTTCCCACCAGTCATTCATAGATGGCACAAAACAATCCGCGACTTAAAATATTTGTAATCGGCGATGGATAAATCTGATGTATGTTTCCAGTTTAGAACTAAATATCGAAATATTTTGGTTTATATTTGATTTTGAGTTAAATAGCTATGACAAAAACCACATTACTATTGGTTTGCTAGCGGGTTGTGACGGTTGATATACCGGCAGCAATTAATGCACCTAGATAATGATGACTAATGATAACTAATGGCATCATTGCTTTAAAATTTTTGCTATTTGACGTCAATTTATGTCGACGTTTCCAATATATGGCTATAGATGGTAGTATTAGAGGTACAAATAAGTTTTGAGGGATTTACAAAAGATGGCGTAACTAGTATTAATTCGCATCGGGCCATCTTGAAACTATATTCATTCAAGCGTCATTCAAGCTATATTCAAGTGTCATCATTTCCCTCTAAAACACATTATGTGTCATTTGGCTGAAGTGTAGGTTAGGTTTCAGTGGTTGCTTACTGCACACTCATTCACTCCACATCATTAACCCACCTACTTCACCTACTCACACAACTACAGTATACCACCTGCACATTGCAAGCTCCATGTCAACCTGTACATTGACATGGAAGGTGGGTCGGCGCGTGACACGGAATTCTGCACTCCATCAGAGGGTCTTAGTTGTATTTATTAGCATCACCGATCGTAATCGATGATGAAAATTCGATTTGCATCTAGCCTCTGATGGGATTCGAACCCAGCACCTCCCGGTCCAAGTGTCGAAGCTTTAACCATTGCACCACTTGTCCGGTGGGCTGAAGTGTAAACAACATAACAATTTTGCAAACACGTTTGCAATTTCAACTACCGGTTATTTCGAGTTTGGCATCATTTACGTCATTCATGTTATGACAGAATTCGTGATATTGGATAAACCAACACGTGCACGTGCATTTACAGCGCACACAGCCATGTTGCAGTTGTTGGTCAGAATGTGTCTGAGAGCATTCATTAACATCAACTCGCCATCGTGCTCCAGAATTGAACATTCCACGCAGTTCTGTGACGAGAATTTTGCATAAAGACGTATGAAGGCGCACAAAGTTCAACTAGTGCAGGAGCTGAAGCAAAATGACCTTCCGCAACGTCTTCGGTTCGCTAATTGGACTGTGGAACATTTGGAAGAAAATGAGCATTTTTACCGAAAAATCATCTTTTTCGACGAAGCTCATTTTCACCTCGGAAACTACGTCAACAAGCAAAATTGTCGCATGTGAGGCCCAGAAAATCCACACGTAACCATGGAGAAGCCGATGCATCCACAACGAGTGACTGATTACCGAGCTGTGATAAACGATTTTTTGTTACCCAGAATTCAAGATGACACACACGACATTTGGTTTCAACAGGACGGCGCAACTTGCCACACACCAAATGCAACAATTGGTCACACAATTGGTTTTGCACACTGTCTTCGGGGATTGAATAATAATAAGCCGTAACGGAGATGTCGTTTGGCCATCACGCAGCTGTGATTTGACTCCGTTGGACTTTTTTTGTGAGGAGCCATTAAGGATAAGTGTTATGCTAACCATCCAGAGACTATTCAAGACTTGAAAGATCAAATCGAAGTTGCCATTGATGAGGTAGAAAATAGTCAAAAAAAATTGGGGTGACAGAATGGGGTACTGTAAAGACAGTCGTGGAAGTCATTTGAATGAAATTGTCTTCCATACTTAATGGCAATGTATACTCTTTCTAATAAAACAAACCGCTTTGAAAAATATTAATTAATCTTTGAATTAGAGCCAAATTAAATTGCAAACGTTAGATGGGCCACGATTTATTTTTTGTGCTCTAACCATATCAACCTTTGTGCCAACAAAACACAATTTGTGGCAAGCGCTGCTTCTTGTTTTAATTGCTGTGTGAAGCATATGGGGACCAGTACTTACATGTTTTTATTGATGGAGCATGATCAATAAAAACAAGTGAGTGCTGGTTTCGCCGTTTTAAAAGTGGTGATTTTGATACCAGTGACTTAACAAGCGATTCAAAATCGTCTCAAGGCCATGGGTATGGTGCAAAACCATGGAAATTGGATTCTGCATGAACTCAAGCCGCGATGTCGATCACCGTTTTTTCACGTGCGAACAACTGCTCGAAAGACAAAATTTTTTGCATCGAATCGTGTCGAGGGCGAAAGGTGGATCCACTACCCAAAGTGCAGAAAACCGTGGGATAAGCCCGGTCATGCATTAACTTCAACCGTTAAACCGAATATTCTTGACAAGAAATTAATGCTGTGCATCTTGTGGGATCAGTTCGGAGTGATCTACTAGCTTATTTCCAGCCTAACAAAACCATCACTGAAGGACGCTATCAACAACAGTTGATGCAATTAAGCCGAGCATTCAAGCTCAAACGCTCGGCCCCATTTTGCAAGAGTCGCCAAGGAAGCTTTGGAGGTGCTTTAATGGGATGTCCTCCCCACTCGCCGTATACACCAGACATTGCTCCTTCCGACTACCACATATTCCGGTCGATAACTCATGGCCTGGCCGAGTAGCAGTTCACTGGTTACGAATTAAGAAGCCATAAATTGGGTCGATTCTTGGATCACCTCAAAACATTTTTTGTGGAATTTTTTCGACGCGGAATCCGTATGCAGCCTCAAAGATGGGAAAAAACCGTAGCTAACGATGGACAATATTTTGAATAAAATACATTTACCAATTTCTCTGAAAAGCTTCGAAGTTATACAAAAAAAAACTCAAAACTTACTTGTACCCAATATAATCAAATAAATGATTCCGTGAAACGTGAATCGCGGTGAAAAAAGCAGTAAATTCTACAATAATATCAATTCAAAATTATATTACGGACTATTCGTAGGAATTAATTTATTATAATATTATTAAAAAATGCATTACACATTTCGTTAAACCCCTAAATGTAAAGTACTTTTTAGTAACGTTACTGTCATCTAGAGTTCAGAAAAGAAACTGTAGACATAAATTTGATGACGTATTAAGCAGTACTGCCTGGTACTCTAGGTGCACTGAAGCAATGCACCTAGAGTACCAGGCAGTACTGCTTGATACGTTAACAAATTTATGTCTAGTTTATTTTTCTAACTGTAGATGGCAGTAATGTTCGTAAAAAATTTCGAGATTAACGAAATGTTGAATGCACAATTTAATAGCAAAATTTAATTCTTACCAATACATCGTAATATAAATTTTTGTTGATATTATTGTAGAACTTTTTGGTTTTTAACGTTTCACGAAATTAAGATTATATAAAAAGAATCATATCATTTAATCGATTATTATGTCATCTATAGGCAATTATTGAAACCGTTGGCATAAAATGACGTCATATAGCAAAATTTTTAAAGTAATGAGGCTATTAATATTCTATGCGTAGTAAGTATTTTCCATCCTAAAAAGCATTTTCCAGACATTTGAATATTTAGAAACTGCAAGAATCAATCGCCTGTTAGAAATATGGTGGAGATTTATAAAGCTCATTTCATTTAGCAAATTTTAATTAAATATCAGACGCGATTAGTTTTATGCCTACTATTAACGACCGATATAAACTAAACATCAGTTTAATTAGACAGACATTTAGAAAAAAATCGACATGGATTACACAGTATAAGTATTTTCCAGGCATTTAACGTTAACTTTACTGTTACTGCCAGACTGCTTAGATCATAAAAAAGGTTTATAAAGAATAAATTTAATATTTGGCCAGAACTTTCCAGTCATTTATTTATTTGTAGGTATTTAAGAAGGTTGAAGTTCATTAAAAGACCTTATTTCCCAAGGAGTGTTTACAGTGCACTATTTGATTTTTAAATTGGTCTAAGATCGGCACCTCTTGACATAATAAAACTGTAAATGTTTAATAGGTACATTCTAGGGTGTCTCTCCGAACATAATTTTTTATTGGGCCCACGGATATATCATAAATTATAAAATGCAATTTATAATTCGGCAATAGACACATTCTAAACCATTCTAAGTATTTTCCAGGGATTTGGCATCAAAATCAGAGGTAAATATTACCGAACTACTGAAATCTCAACCAGAGGCCTGCCTTAGTTACTTCCTAACCATTTTTAATGGGTTTCGCAGAGTGGCCTGTGAGATTGCCGCTGTAAAACCCGATTGAAAAACATGTTACTTAATAAGGGCGACATTCATATGATGTAAGCAGTCAAAATAATTTGAATAGTTGAAATAATGTTGTCTTGTCTGTCTACTACTGTTTTGTAAAAGTTACCTAATAATTACAAGAGTTTGAGAGGTTTTTAAATAAGAGTTGGAATTAAAATTTTAAAGCAAATTGAGTAAAACGCCTTTTTGTAGGAATTGAAAGTATTTGAATAGTTTCAAGAAGATAAGATAGGACAAAACTACATTTGGATTTTGTAATTTGCATAAAACTAGGAATTTTTATTAAAATTATCTAGAATTTAGGGTTGTATAGGAAAACAAACTAATTACATATTTTAAAAACAGCATCCCATTTTTCAACATTAAATTCAACTTCACTTTTAAATTTTCCTCAAAATCGCAGGCGAATAAAGATTTTTTCTTACGAGAAATGAGAATGACATTACATGGAACTTTTATACATATCCTGCTCGATACAATATAAAGAAACACTTATAAATTTATAAATTGACAACATCAATATCGATTTAGAATTACGAATAAGAACTAAATTCACATTTAAATTATTCGGACATCCAGGAGCCATTAATCGTCTTCTAGCTATCAAATACTTTTGGTTTTGTACGAGATGGGAGATTCAAATATGTACACATACATGTAGCTGTGATTAAACAAAAGAAAATCATTATGTATGCCATTTGCTGTGTTGTATTCTGTTCTTCAATAAAAAAAACAACCGGGCTTTGGTGGGATGGATGACGTGTGTGGAGGTGGCGGCGATGATGAATAAACAACTTTTTGAGTTGAGTATGCGCATTTTAGAAACATCAAGACATGCCATTCATGTTATTTACAGAATATAAAACCAGGTAACGACAGCAAAACATTTATAATTTGATAAATATTACAAAGTTATAAAATATAATAAATAATAAAAGCACTCACCTGAGTTGCAGCCAGCGAATTTGTTACAGCGCCTAACGATGTTCCACTCGATTGTATTCTACCTACGGCCGCTTGTGGTATTTGCGGATACGCTTGAACATTCGCTGTTGGTTTTCGTGTCACTTGAGCCGGTTGCTTTTGTACGGGCATACTAACTACTTTTTGTGGTGGTGCCGGTGGTTGACGCGTCCAATGTATCGATGTATTTTGTGTCTTTGAACCAACCAGTAATTGTGAATCAACAACTTTACTTGGCCAATAGTCTTCAAATTCTGTTCCAGTGGGAAAATAACTTTTTATATCCGTTAAACTAATCACAGCTACTGAATCAGATGCAAATAATTCGTTACGAATTCCTTGTACTTTACAGCAAAATTTTAAATACGATAAATCCCAGCCAGATAAATAATCCGCCTTTAATTTTAAATTATCCGTCTCGCCCTCGAAATAGAATAGTGGAACAAATTTTTGTGTATCACGCACTGTATACGGTACAACAGATTCTTTATTAATTCGTATAAAGCCACATTTGTCAGACGGACCACTACTGCCCATCGATAATTTTCTATAGCATATATCAAGGAATTGATAAAATTTATTGGCATCACTTAATCGTACAACTAAATCTTTGGACGGTGCAAATTGTTCGCGACCAAATTGTGAATCACAGTGCTTATGATTGATTTCATTAAGCAGTCGACTTTCTGCCTCTGTTATATAGTAACTACGAACACATGTACAGCTATAGATATCTTGATGCAGATAATTTAAATATTTATTTAATAATTTCATTTCCACCATCCGAACAGCACAGTAACGCTCTGATTGTCTTAATATATATGGAATGTGTATTCGGCCGAATGTTGCCCAACCAAAATGTCCTTTTATACTTTCTTCGTCGCACGCCTTCTTTTCATTACCATTTTCTAAACTATTGCTACTATCACCATTTGATGCCGTTGCTACTTGTTTGCCAGCTTGTATTGTTGAGCCACCGGTTGTTCCCTTGTTATTACTATTTAGATCTACAATTTGCATTGTGTTTGGTTTTCTTGTTAAATAATTTAATATATTTGTTTGACCAATAGCCGTACCAACAATACCTCTTTGAAGCTGTTGTTGCTGTTGAATTTGCTGTTGCTGCACTTGCTGCACCTGTTGCTGTAACGTTGTTTTAGCCGTTATAGCACGATGCGCCTCTTTCATTTTGGCCGCCAATTCAATAATTTCAGCATCATCATGTTTTTCTTGTTTCACATTCACCGAAGTGATTGTTGCTGAATTATTAACAACATTCGAGGGTTGCTGTTGCATCTGCTGCTGCGACGGATGTAACGGTGTGACCGACACTATTGCGGAAGACATTGCTTGTGTTTTTTTTAAGTATTTATTGTTTTTTAGTTTAGAGAAACAATAATTAACAAAAAAATAAATAAATAAAACCAAACTTTAGGAGGATAATAAATTGCAACAAAACATTTGATACAAAATTTGCTGTGATTGTCTAAAAGAAACATAAAAAAATAATTTATTAAGTTTTATGTATTGTTACAACTATTTTAGATATTTAGTAGTTAAGACCTAAACTTTTTTTTATATATAAATAAATAACACAAAGATTAGTAACAATTTAATTGATTATGTAATAACTAGTTTTCTTTTCGCATTACGAAATTCATATGTGAGCTACCCATGCGATTAAAGCAGTATTGCGTATTATATCGGAATCGCGACACTCAAGGCCGAGCGTATATATCTCACGAGCACATCCATATCAAGGATAGGAAAGTTATTTTATCGCGCGTACATCAATGGTTTACATTCCAAACAAATTATTTCAAATTTATTTGAACGTGACCATGTTTAGATACTAATTGGCGCAAGATATTCTCGGTATTACAAAATCAAAAACCTAATTAATTAAAGCAACGGCGAGAAGACATTTTGTTTTTTCGACCATATTGGTGAACAAAGTACAGAGTGCGGTTTATTACGTTGTATAAAAAATTTTCACGTGATAGTGACGACACACTTTATTATATGAATAACGTTAAGTAAATAAGTAAACAATACACACTTGAACCTCTACATTAGTAATACGATTTGTCATACACACAAACACATATAGAAACTATACTGTCCTTGGGTAGATATAGAACAATAAATTCGTGTTGAGCAAGTGATTCAATGGAAAACCAAGTGACACCGTTTAACAATCGATCAACGTAGTAATTGAACACTTGTTCTTCATTCAATGTTAAAAATTAATGCAATCTAATAAATGCTGGCCACAAGAGATCATTGACGCAATTGACCTCAATTTTTTTTTATTGCTAAGCGACCTGGATAGTTAAAACTTGAAAGCAATTGTTCTGGAGTGAAGCAGTTAAACATGGTTTTCCAAATTCAATGTTTCATGCAACTATGACCACCTCTCTCCATGTCTAAAGAAATTATTTCATTTAAAGACTAAAATGCTGTACTGGCATTGAACCAAATGACGTCAATAACGTTGTTTTACCGTTGGTGAAGACCGTTTACAAATTATATTGATATCTTATCATCGTAATAATAACAGTTCTACAATTTCACTTACATCCAATATGTTTTTTCCTTTTTTTCCGAATATACGCTCTTTGACCTATCAACAATTTATTGAAACGTGTAAACTTGAAATATTTGGAAGAAAATCCACACTTCGGATTGAACGGAAACGGAAATCTGGATTTAGATCGATACATTTTTTCCTCAAATAAGTATTTTATTAGAAATGTAATTTGGTTTATATGTATCCTCATCACACTATTGGATGATTCAATTTTATAAATGTCATGGCATACATGCATGTAGAATAGGTCATTAATCGGGTGTGTCTCTATGTATTTCACTGCTATATTTGTTTTCTAACATACAATTTTATTATAGCACAAAGAAGCAAGCGAAAGGAAAATTTACAAAGTTACAAAGCAGAAACATCACAGAGCTGTTGAGAATTTAAGTATGCGCATGGTATGAGGGTGTTTTGTAAATTTTCACCTAAATTGGTACTAGCAATTAAGGGTTCGAGTGTCTGCCCGGTCTCTATTTCAACCTAATAAGTCAAAGCTAATCTGTGACATAACGCAAAACGACCGTTCAAGAGGGTTCTAGTGCGATCAATTCAATGATTGTAATCGAAGAAAGTATCATCCAAAAAATGTTGATAAGTATCACAATAATTTAAGAGTTGTGCCACGAACTTCCGACTAAACGGCTATGACGCCTTGAAATTTAGTATTTGAAAAGCGAATTATGATCCAAATTTATGTTCCCCCTAAACGTTCCAGAAATACATCCAACTCAAAAACTTCGGTTATAAACAAATATTAAAACATTTTTTGTTTTCTTAATTTAATTTATTTAATTATTTTAACAGATACTTATCAGTTATTTTTGGATTCTAATGAAACGGTTACATTTTAAAGGACCTTGGTTGACGGTATATATGCGTCAGGCTCTAAACAATCCTAATGCAGTAACGCGTAATGCACCTAAATCAAGCAAGAAAACTGACAAATTATGGATTTTTGGTACAAATTCACTTACGCACCATGAGCTTGGTGATTTCAAAGCTTTCTACCATAAAAAATAAAAAGCTTTAATTGTTGGAGAGTCGTTTCGAATGGCCGTTATAATAAACCAATCCTTAAAGGATTACTTAAGGAGGATTACTTAAAAGTGTCATTTCTAAACATACGAAACATAGAACTGATCTTTCTGAATAAACTGATAAATGTAGAGCAAAACTCATTTGGAAAAAAAAACGTTTTAAGTTAAGTAATGCAACACAGCAATGCCCCAGTCATCTAAAGATTATGTGTGCACGATTTAAAATCAAACCTTCAGAGACATAGTTCACATTTTAAAAGATTTGGGCACTATAGCACTGGAAGTCTACTGTAAAAAACGAACAAATAGCATTTATAGAAATTCGGGCATTTGTAGAAAATCGGACCCTTGGTAAAGAATTTATTTCATAAAAAAGGACTAAAAAGTTCGGATTCTTGTGATTCTTTAATTATTTATTTAAATTAGTTCTGTTTACTTTCAACTATCAGCATACGAATAAGATCTGGGCAGTAATGATAAACTCGTTTGCAAGGAAACAGATAAAAAGGACTAGAAGTGGAAGGCTTAAAAATTTTTATTTCAATCCATCGCCAATCGATTTGATGCCACTTCCTAAAAAACAATGACCCCAGTAAATCTTTTTGTGTATTTTCTTTTATTCTTCTATTAATCTTGATCTTTTAGAATCTGCTTTGGACTAAAATAATCTTGAGTTCTGTACTATAACAAATCTTTATTCGACCCAAATGACACGACTTTAATCACTGTGCCATTAGTCCGTCTATTATGTTTTAAATGCACGATTAATTACAAGTTGTCTTAGCAGAAATTTTCTAAACCAAGCCAACCACAGATGTAACAGTATATGGAATGAATGGTTCCTTTCTCGTAAATCTTGTATTTTTCATTCAAAACCAAATAATTCAATAGAATTTATACTAATTATTGGTTTAATATGGCTCGTCAAAAAATTAGTACGTTTAGATTTAGTATCCTCCTCTGGATCAGATACAAACTGATATGAAAGTTTAACCAAAATGCGTTCATTTATTACTTTAATTTTTTTTGATAAAGTTTATAGAATTTCTCAAAGCATCAATAAAATACATTGTTTAAATACGTTTCTACTAATGATGACATCCTCTTCGAGTCGAAAACGAACAATAGAATAATACTACATAATGTTCATTAACGACAACAGTCGTTCAGTAAATAATTAACGAAAGTATAAGGACCCAAGAAGTTACAGATTATGTACTGGTCCTGGATGCAATCATGACATTGTCACGAATAGTAAGCCAATAAGTAAACGACACGAAAGAAACTGCTAGATGTGTTCCACCAACCTTGAATGACGGATAAAAAATGGCATATGTACGTTTTAAACGAGAGTTAAAAGTACTTCGATAAGAAAACATTGGAACTAGCAAACCAATACTTAAATTTGGAAATATATAGTTATACACATGCAGGGATAAAAAAAATGAAGAGGCTGATGATTTCAATAGTTTCAACAAGGCGTCAGAATAAAGTACATACATATTTTCATCGCAAAACACTATGCATGACCAAGGAGCAAGAAAACCAGTATTTCTGTTTAAATGAAGAGAAAATAACTTAATGGACAATTTAATTGATCAGCATTCAAAACCGTATTCTTCATTTATTGGTTCAAGCTGGTTTCCGGTCTCAGAGTAAAAAATGAGTGCCGCCAATCATGAAAGAAATATGTACAATATGATTAACCAACACTTATGGAGAGTAAAACCACTGGTTCCCACGTTTTTAATTATTTTGTCAATTTATATTATACGAGGGCGGATTGAAAATGAAACTACCTAGCGCTAGATGGCAGCACAAAAAATTTGTTTTTTAGAAATTGCGATCTGTCAAACGGCAGCTGTTAAAATTTCACCCAAATTCATCGATTAGTTTATTTGTTGTAGTCGTTTGAAGTAAGCAACTTTTGTGTTTCTTGAAAAATGGAAAAAAACGAATTTCGTGCAGTGATTAAACACTATTATTTGAAAGGGAAAACGGCGAACGAGACAAAAGAAAAGCTCGATAAACATTACGGTGAGTCTGCTCCGTTAGATTACATGGTAAAATATTGGATTGCTGAATTTAAACGCGGCCGAAGAAGCACTGCAACAATACCATCAACAGGAAGGCCAAAAGAGGTGGTTACTGAAGAAAATATCAAGAAAATCCTCGATATCGTTATGAATGATCGCCGAGTCAAGTTGCGTGAGATTGTTGAAATGGTAAACATATCATATGAACGTGTGTTCAACATTTTGCATGAACATTTGCATATGAAAAAGCTATCGGCAAGATGGGTGCCGCGTTTGCTCAGTGTCGAACAAAAACGAGTTCGACAGACCACTTCATACAGCATTAGATACGATGCTAAAATTACGTGAAATACACTTCGAATTGGTTGATCATCCACCTTATAGTCCAGATTTAGCTCCTAGTGACTTTTTCCTGTTTCCAAACTTGAAAAAATGGCTCGCAGGACAAAGATTCATCTCAGACGAAGAAGTGATTATCGAAACTAACGCGTATTTTGAGGGGTTCCCGAAATCATATTATTCAGATGGTATAAAAAAGCTGGAATATCGTCTTACTAAGTGTGTCGAACTAAATGGAAACTATGTTGAGAAATAAATGGTTTTTGGCAAAAAAAATTTTGTTTTCCTACTTAGGTAGCTTCATTTTCAATCCGCTCTCGTAATTCGTATTATTTATCACAGAAATGGATAACGCATACTCGTAATATATCTCACTCAAACTAAACAAACAAAACGTAATAAACTTCAATAATTTATGTTTCTGGTGCTTTCCACTGCACATTTGATCAAAAAAATCCAATATTAATTAATTAATACGAGAATAACAGAAACAACTATATAGACTGATTCCTCCGGTTTATTTCTCGTTCTAAAGGGAGAACCACGTATTTTGAGTTGCATAGTTCTTTATAATTATTGGGATTTCAAAGATTTGTGTAGAACAATTTCAAGAAAAACACAATATTTCTCCGATCATGTACCCGCATGGATGTTTAACCGATTTCGAAAATATTTTTGCTTACTCCTTTGCCATATTTTTTTATTACATCGGAGTGAAAAAAAAAAAATTTCCGTTTTTTTTTTTCAGAGCGATCAGATAGAAGATTTTTTGTTTTAATATTGTTTCTGCACGCACGCCCAGATATTTTCGATTTTCATATCTGAAATGTTTTCAGAAATTACAAAAAAAATCAAAACATCTATTTTTGGAAAAGGCTTATCAGATCTCGCTGTTTAAACATCATAAAGGAACATGTGTAACATTGTAGCCTCAACGTGTTTGGTTGATAGGAAATGGCAGATCTTATTTCCCTAGCACAAAATAACTACAACTTTGTGTAAATTATTATAAGTGCCGGACAATCTAATTGTATAATTTGTTAGTGTAATCAGTTGTGTAATTTTGAATATAAATAGAACAATTAGAATAAATAAATCAGTTATTTTACAAAACATCCAAGCCTCGTTATTTAATTGAAAATATAGTGGTCTAAGCTCCCATTAGAGGTAACCGCACTATTTCTAATTAAATCATTGAGAGTAAATCAGCTAATTACCCGGCAGCACATCGAAGGCCGGACAAACACTCGCTGATCGCTCCAATGTAATTAAAAACACACAGTTTATCTATGTAGATTGTTTTATTTAAGGGATAAACGCGGCTGTAGCCTTTGTTCTCTTCTTTAGAAGGAAAATAAAAATAGCATCTTAATTGTCGTTGGATTTTGCTAGTGCAAATATATACAAGTCAGAATACTTCAGAAAAAGACAATTAATGTAGATGCAACACGATGAGTTTTTCTTCGTCTCTTACCTATTTACGTGTAAAGAAAATATTAAAGTGGGGATAAGGTCGTATGCTCCTTCATTTTCTTCGTTCTTTCATTCATTCATTCAAACAATTTTTTCGACCAATCATAGACGCTCCAGAACGACGATTTCTTTCAATATGAGCAATATGATTGGTCGAAAAAATTATTTGAATGAACGAAGAAATTAAAGGATGAATACAGCCTAATTTTATATGCGGCTAGTGTTGTTTACTCACTAACACAGACGAAAATATAAATGTTAGGGTCAGATTCTTTTTTTGTTTTTACGCGATTAGTATGAAAATCAATTTTGATAAAAAATAAACGCCTGAGCAAATGTGAAGAATTTTACATTTGGTTTCAATACCTACTAGATGTTTTACATTTCATTTTGTGTTTTTCTATCCGTTCGAAGGGAAATGGTGCTTGAGTGTTGGTGCAAACCGCGGTATGTGGAAAGGCTAAATAAGATTATCCAACTCTCATGGAAAGTAAAACCACCGGTTCCTACGCTTATATTTCTCTTGTTATCATTAGTAGTAGAGTATCAACAGTCGCAACAATAAAAATTAGTAGTAGCCAAGTTTCTATATATGTATGTATATCAAAATGGAGTCAAGGTGGATTTACATATCCGATGATTTTTTTTGTGCCGAACTTCACGTGATACATTCAACCAATCAGAAAGAACTTCTTCGCCGAATTTAACAACATCTACATATTTTTTTAAAGATTATGTTTCAAAATATTGTTTATGTATGTATGTGTGAAAAACTGCGGAAAAATCGTTGAATATGTAAATCATCAATAATACAGCATTCGCCGAATTTCCTGCGGCAACCAGCCTCGCTGAAAAATAGTCGGATATGTAAATCCACCTTTATTCGTAGCAAGAGTGTGTTAAGGGTATAGCAGAATATGACAAAATGTAACATTTTAGCACACTTTTCCGTTTATTATACCGATTGTGTTTTTTACAACGCACTTGCGTTAAATTTAGCAGATTTTTACACTACGATCGGAGATATAAGCAAACTACACACCGATAGTTTTAGGTAAAACAAAAAAAATTGGGAAACAAGGATTTATTTATTTATGACTGGCGTAAATGTATGTATAATCAAATTTGACTCTCAGACCGACACAAATTTAACATATTATGATTGTTCGCGTTAACTCGTTAGCTAACACAAATTGACACATCGTTGATATTTTTATAATATTACACGTCACACCACACCACACATCGATGTGTTATTTTGAACAGAACACACTCCAGAAGAAGAATATTGTCTATTAAAACAAGTAATCGCGTCAAAGTGATCAATGATGGCTCAATAATTGAGTTTTTAATGTTCGGAAAAACGTTTTCAAGCAATGAAGGCAAACGATAGGCAAATATGAAGCATTCAGTTACATAAAAGTTTAAGGTTGTAGTTGTTTGGTCATAGAGTGTATTACCGAGTTCCAAAAAATAATAAAGGAAATGCCGATGATGCGCCTAGAGTATTGAGAGTATAGAGTTTATTTAGTACTTTGTCGAAACTGCTAAAGAAGTGCTTACTTACTAATTTGAATCACAAGACAGAGGCTATAATCTAGGAATTTAAAGGTATTAGTGAATGATATTTCATTGAATGATATGCATTTCTAGATGTGACATCCGAGCAGAAGCACAAATGTTTATCATAGTATATATCTTTGAAACATACAGTAAGGTACAAAACTAACTCACGAAATAATGTATGTCCATATTTTGTTAATACAAAACGAAAAATTTGACCCCAGCACTACTGCTATTTGTAGCGACAAAACTATAACACACTACTGCTATTTGTAGCGACAAAACTACAACACAACTTCACAATAAGCTTGTAAAAACTCGACGCCTTCATTCTGGAGCCGCATAATAATAGAAAAAAATAAAGTGTGCAACATAAATTTTCAAAGGTTGCTTTCCATAAAAGCATGTATGCACACACATAATGTTCACATATAATTTGTAAATCGGGGGTAGCAATGCACTAAATTTCAAGTTGAACTTTACCTGAGCTAAAAATTATTTGAGATGAATAGTACACCTCAGAACAAGACTCGCCTTCTTATGGTTCTGATATGTACATGAAGAATTAAAATTACAAAACTAAGCTAATAATTGCATAAGAAATCGTGCTATACAATGGTTTGTTTATAGATAGATCATTTTAAAAGTTAGAAAAGCGCAGCTGATTGATCAAGTTGCAAATAACTTCTCTACAACAAATGAAATATATGATCGATATGCCGACTGAATCAAGGATATACATAGTTTGGTTCATGTAAGTGTTTTATATTACATATGCCACAAATTTACTAATTAAATAGAACTTATATCATTTTTAATTTATAATTTTAAACAAAATTAAACCAGGCCAAGCTACAACGGTAAATCGAATAAATTATCGCGAATAATGTTGAAAATAATCAATTCTCTTTATAGATGAAGCATAAATGTCAAAATTTGTAGTTATCGAAGTTTATAGAAAATCTAGAAGGAATCCGTGATATATCCGTGTAAAAGATCTTCCCTATTTCTGTTTGGTACGAAATTTAATTTGAACAATTCAATGGGGTTAAAACGGGTTTGATGTACAAAATGTATAGAGGACATAATTCCCACGTTAAGAATACAATACTTACATAGATACCGTAAATCACGATTATCTTCGGCAGTTATTATATGATAAAATGAAAATGAACTGATTCTTTTATAAAGTTACCGTGTGCAAAGTTGCTTCATAAAGGATGAAAATCCTGCTAAAGTAGTAGCTTAACAGTTCCAAGGATCAACTACTTTGAATAGGAATCGTAAATTAACGGAATCTAAATGAGTTAATAATAGTAATAATGATGTTCGTTTCATCATACTCCAAAATTAATAGATATGGCATTCGCGCAGATAAAAATTTTCTATTGACGATTGGAGTATCGCGAATTCCACGTAGCGGAATAAAAAACTTTCCGCTACTAAGATAAAGCCTCAACCAGCGATAACTTAAGAGCTTAAGTTATGCTCCATTTAGACCACTTAGGGGAGCGGTACGATTACCAAAATTTTAGAGGTCAGTTGTTTATATGTGACGAAAAGCCTATAACATTTTGGTGATTGTAGCACTAGCCGAAATGATATATACAGCATGTAACTTAAGCTCTTAAATGTTCGTTATAAAAGACATTTGCTGAGAATAAATGATAATTGTGTGTGCTTTGATATTGATTATAAATTATGATAATTGTGAAATAATTTCAAACTTTTACACCATTTGCTTGTATCTAAGTTCAATTCTTATTATTTTCATGAATTGCGCTTATTCTACTTTTACAACTGTAAATTTAGTCGACTCCGTCATCAGAGATATTATGTAGGATAGTTCCGAAATGTGTTCAATTTGTCATAAATTATTCTTGATAATGCTGACCGGGAATTTCTAATTAAACTTCAGTTTTTTCCACAATTTATTAGTTTATGCTAGCAATTATGGTAACATTCCGAAATTTTATCCAGGGATTACTAATATCTACCGTGAAACCTATCTAAATTGATCTCCGAAAATCGCTATTTCTTGGTAAAAAACAAATCCCGATTTGGGATGGTAGTTTTTTTAATACTCTCAGAGATACAAGACAATGAAAAAATTCAGTTCAGGAAAAATCTATAATCAAAATGAATTTCTAGATAGTCTTTGCTGGGTAGGTGCTGTGTTAGTAATAAATGCCGATGAAAAATACATTTAAAAAAAATTAATTAGTAGTATGAGAAGGCTTGCTTCTCAAAGCTGTGCTTAGAGATTTATTATCTTGCTGAAAACAGCACATTTGAGGCATTTTATAATGGGCATACTTCACATAATATTATTTAGTATATCAATCAAAACAATCGCATTTATTTTCTGATTTATTAAATATATTGGCCTAGGTCCCATCACTAAATACAACTCAGAATACCTCCTACTGCCATAATTAATCTGCCACTATGCTGGACGGTTTTCTTCGTGTATTTTGGTAGCAAACTTGCGTTCGGTGGCTACCGAACATAATATCGACCATCAAAACCAAAGATTTACTATTGTTTCGTCATATCATAACTCCCTTTTCCACTTTTTCGGATTGAATAATGTTCCTAATTTTTTTAAAAATAACAATTAGATTTGAACCATTCACTATTTTGTATAGAATTTTTAATTAATTATTCGACGTGTAGTCCAACATATTTCTTTGAACAAACAAAAAATTATGTGTTTCGGTGAAACCTAAAAATTTATAAAAGTAGCGTTTTCTTAATAAACTGTATTACAATTTTAACCAGCAAGCTATAGTCAGAAATTTTAGGAAGGAGTTCTCGAAATTTGCAATTAAATGTAGTACGACAGGGCTGTCTGAAAAGTTTCCGACCTAACAACGATACAAGACGTCATGTTTTCTTCAAGTTTATTTTTATTTCTCTACATAGTTTTCTTGTAAGTCTGTACACTTCTCCCAGCGATACTCCCATCTCTTCAACCCGTTCAAATAGTACTCGACGTCTTTCGCTGCAAAATAGTTGTTTACGAAAATGATGGCCTCCTCATTCGACGAAAATCTGTCCTCTGACAAAAAAACGTCGCTGGTGGCTAGATCTGGTGAGTAGGGAAGGTGGTCAAGCAGTTCAAACCGTGATTTGTAGATTTTCGCCATGGTAATCACTGAGATGTAGGACGGCGCATTGTCTTGGTGGAGCAAGATTTTTTTCCTGCAAATGTGGCCGTTTTTCCGCAATTCCTACCTTCAGATTTTCAAATAATGGTGCGTTGTATGCTCCTGTAATGGTTTTCCCCTTTTGAAGATAATCGATTAGATAACTCCATAACTCTCCCAGAAAACAGTCACTTTCCCAGCCGAAGGAACAACAACAACCTTTGCCTTTATGAAGCCGATTCCCCCTTGGCAGTACACTGTTTTGACTGTATTTTTGATTCTAGAGTGTAATGGTGTATTCAAATTTCGTCAACAGTAATTTGTAATCTGATTTATTGCACCTAAACTGCACCAACAGTGTTGGAAATGCTCATTCGAACACGTTTCTAGCCCAATGTGAACAACCGCGGCACGTGAGTTGGACATATGTATAGCTTCTTCTATCTCTCTATTCGACGGTTGTTTAGCACTATTTGGTGAACTTGAGCGATATTATCGTAAGTGGTTAGTTTTTTGACGTCCAGAACGTTCATCATCAGACAAGCTGGTACGGCCACGTTTAATATCAGCTGCCCAAAATTTCACGGTGACAATGGTAGCGTCAATGTTATGGTAGAGTCCTAGAACACAGCGTCCAACCCGTCTTTGATATTCGTAGGCATATTTTTTAAAAATAACAGCTCGATACTCGATTTTTCCATTTTCACAAAAACACTCACTCGACTCGCTCCAACGATTGTTAAACAACTGCGCGTCCAAATAACTGATATTTTGGTGAGCAACTTTCAACACATGAGCAAACACACTCCCCGACTTTTGTTGGCCAGTGCTGCCATCTTTATATTTAGATTGGCGTGTTCATGCCTGGCATGTTGTACCATCATTATTTTCAACTTTCGATTTAGTTTATGTCTCATTTTTCTGGAATTAATAAACATTCCATTTCATAATTACATAATTACGCGTTTTATATCGTTATTGAAACCTGTTGATGAAACTGTGGTCTGTATCTTGTTCCGACATTTCGATAAACATATCACTAGTAGTGTCTCAGAACACAATAGAGAAACGTTATTTTAAGAAGTGAAATAGACTGGAACTATACTCGTCAAAAATGAGATATAAACTGGTTCTCATTTAGTCGATGAAAGCATATTGAAATCTCTTAAATGCATTGATATAAACAACCCAATTCCTATAGTTGTATCACGTCACTTTAAGTGAGTACAGTCACGTTGTCTACTTTTCCTTATTCTCAAAGTCGCAACGTACGAGTCCGGTCACTTCATGTAACGTTCCCCCACCTAATTTTTTCAAGTGACAAGAATATTTTTTGTCGAACTCATGAAAAGTAAATAGCATTTTTATATTTGAATTAAATCGTGTCTTTTATTTGTAATATTATTTTGTGTTTTAAACCAGTTAACCCGTGTCACTTGAATGGACTTGAATAATATCAATTTTAATGTGTCGTCTTTACATGAAAGTGACATGACTACGGGAATTGGGCAAAAAATATTGCATAAGGAATTAGGCATGCTAAGAAAGAAAAAGCTTATTTTTCTCATTTTAAATCATTTCATTCTGCACAGACGGCTGCAGATACGTTATAAGTGATCTTTATCAAGCATATTTAATTGTCAGTGAAATAAGTTTAAAGTTTTTAAAAAATGGATTATCCTTAACCAGCAAAAATTAGTTGATCTCCATTAAATGTTTTACAAATTATAAAATAATATTTGTGTACACCTATCTATGCGGCACAATTAGAGGAAAAAAGTTAAGAAATGGTGTTTAAAATCAAATAGACGTTGATTTATGAATATCTAAGATAGGTGAAAAAATGAACATTAACACAGGAAAAAGTGTGATAATGGAAATATGCTACTTTTTTGAAAGGATTACCTTTAATTGAGATAATCAAATAAAACAAAATAACAACCAATTTTTGTAACCAACCGGTTTCCTCAGTAACGGATGTTACCTCCACGAGCTTTCATAACTGATTCCATTCGCCTTGCCATGCTTCCAATAACACTATCGATCGTTGCTTGTGATAAATTTGTCCATTCGTCCAAGAGTACATTTTGCAGTTCTTCTATGGTTCGAACTGCTGGATCTCGAGTTCGGACCTGTCTCCCTAACATTTCCCAGACATGCTCTATCGGGTTCAAAGCTGGAGATCTTGCTGGCCAGGTCAGCTTGTTTACTCCAACCTCAAACAAACAGGATTTCTCCGATAAATGGGGCAAATGATACCACATGTTCTAGCAGAATATCTCTAACATATCGATCAGCCGTAATGGATCCGCCATCACTAATCAGTAATTCTGGACGGGCACCTAAACAAATACCAGCCCGAACCTTAATTGAGCCTCCTCCATAAGCGACGGCTGTCTTAATATTACATTAAGAACACCGCTCACCTGGTCGTCTCCTTATTCTTTGCTTGCCATCGATCGAGTTCAATAAGAAACGACTCTCGTCGGTGAACCAAATATAGCCCCACTGGTTCATAGTCCAAAATCGATGTTCTTAAGCAAAACTCAACCTTGCTACTCGGTAACTTATCCGTAGTAGGGGTCCTTTGGCTGGAACGTATGATCTCAAAACTACTTCTTTAAGCCTTCATCTCACAATACGTTCACTTATTCGCACTCTTCGAACCACTTCTAAACCATTACGAGGTTAGTGCTAGTACAACGTTTTCGACCTCGGTCTCGTCTTCTCTCGCAAGAATCCGTTTGCCTAGATCGTTCAACTGACCGATAAGTGGTAGACGTGGACACGCCGAAACTACTAGTCATTAGGCGGTAAGTGTAGTTATTCTCGATCATTGTCACAGCCCTGGCGACATCAGTGAGTTCCATGTCGCTCATTTTGAATTAATAACTTTTTTTGTTCAAATTTAATGGCGAATGAATTGATATTCACACATTAGTTATACAATTAATTCATATTAAATACAATTAAATAAAATAAAAATACTTCACCACTTAAAGAGTTAGATATTCTGTTAATTGTTAATAATTTAAATTTGGAATTAAAATATTGAAAAACCCAGCCGTAACATTAAAGATTATAAATTAGAAAAACAAAAATTAACAAAAAATATTGTATGTTGTACTGTTTTTTCTCAATAAATCGAGTGTTACTTGTGTTCCCCTATTGTGCCGCTGTGTGAAGTAGTTTCCGAACTAACATTTTTCAATGTCAAGTATCTGTATCAAAAAGTAACCACAAACGATTTCCCCACAAAATGTATTAAGAAATCACTCGGTATGGGACTAGCAACCCAAAGTGGGATGCCCTAGATATGTTCGTGTCTAGGATATGTAAGCTTCTTACAGGCCTGCTGATCTATCGATAACTTCTTACTCCACATTTATCCTCAATAGTGCAAGTCCTATATTTAGGGAGATCATTTTAATTTTGGATTAAAGATAATTGCACTAAGCAGGCGGAGTCTTTATCGTTTGAAGGGATTTCATTCGTGCAGAGCATGAATATTTCGACAATGAAGATTACGTAATTCCTCTTTGGATTATAGGTAGAAAGCAAAGATTTCACATCATTTAAATTTTAGCAAAATACTTTAAAATTTGCGTTATAACTTATAAGTAACTAACGTGCACTTTTGAAGTAATAAATTTATTAGTTATTGGCTGTATACCTGCATTTCAAAATAAAATGAGTTAAAACTAGTTGTATCAAAATTTAACATGCATTTAAACTATTAACGCTACTTTTGAACAATCCTAGAACTATAAGTGATTTTTCCCGAATATTTTTTCCCAGAATTCACTTTCGGGAAAAAATGAAAAATATTTAGTGAAACACTTGTTTAACAAAATATTGTGCCTTCCATCTTTCCCTAAAACACAGAATACGGACAACTAAGGATAAATAAAAATTCTCACAAAAAATCACGGAAGATGAGTCTCAGATCTAAGTGGGACATTTGTCCGTGGAATGGGTTGCTACATGATAATTTTAAAATATGAGGGCACTTTAAACCGGCTTTTGAACTTTTTTTCCTTGTAGAATTTAAAGTGATTTACTGCATCTAAATAAGCACAACCAATCCACAGATCTATGAAGCAACAGTTTTTCGAAGAACATTCCAAAATTTGATATTTTCTTTCTTTGAGAGAAGCCTGTTACATGAATATTAAGAATTAAAATCTGAGTAAGTGATGACGACAATGAAACAACCATACAAAAACCTAAACTATTCGTCCTACATTAAGTACACTCATTCTTTTGTACCATTTTCTTATTATAGCATTATTATGCAAATAATCACGCTTCTTTTGTAAAGTACATAATGTAGAAAATTTTTATGGAATTGCGAAACACAACTAATTCAAATAGTCATGAAGTGGTTTTAATCATCATTTCTTTCCCCCTTTACCTATAAAACCTAATAATGGTTTTATAGGTAAAGGGCAAAAGAAACGAAGATGGAAATCACTTCATGACATCCTGTGAGAACGCATAAAATTGGATAATAATAGGAAACCCTCGCCCGTTTTGTTTGGCTAGTGAACAATCACAATTTGGGGTATTGAATTACAAAACCTATAGATGCTTCTATCGTTCGTAATTTCAATTCTCTTTTGAAATCTTTCAATTCTCAAATTCTTTTTTTTAATTTTTTAAATTGGTTGGCTTTTTGATTTTGGTAACAATTATAATTTAACATTAATCGATTTTGAATTGCTAATTTTATATAATTCAGAATGCTAACCCTTAGTATCTCACCTCCTACCAATGGCGCCGCCGGCCCCTATATTAGCGACGTGTTTATAGATCCTCGTTCTACGTTCCCGAAATTTTAATAGAAAGCCCCTCGGAGGGATAAACATTCCCGTAGGAGCTACCTAAGCTATTAGTGCCCTACAAAAATATCCGCTTTATCCTTTATATAGTTCCAAAAATAACCGATTTTTTTCGTAATCTAGTGCTAATCGATTCGAAACCGACATTATTTGTTACAAGTTCATCGAAAAATTTAGCTTCAAATAAACTTAATTAAAATCAATGGAATGCGGCTTTATATAATTGTTCGCAGGCGTTATATAATTGTTCGGCGAGTCTAATATATTCCATGTTATTTGAAAACACAATAAAATAGCCTTAGGGGCCGAAATGTTTCAATATCGTTTCGAAATAATTAATTAATTCATTAGCAAATTTTGGGTAAAATATTGAAATTATATTTAATTGTATTACAAAATTTTAATAAACAATTTTCTTATTAACATTTTGAAGGAGAAAAGGTATCAGCTATATAGCGCAACAATAGCAAAAAAACAACAAACTCAAATCTCGTGATATCTACCAAAAATACTTAATGAGTTAATTTTTTAATAAGTTTGGAAATTTCAATTTTCGGTTATTCAATTGAGCTTTAGTTCGTTCAATTTCGGCAAAAAAAAATGTGCCGAACAAAACGAATAAAAAATGGGGGATGTTTATTTTGCGGCGGTCAACACACAACTTTCTTTTGCCTTGAATTTAACTACTTAATGTGTCAAGTTCGAGATTAAATGTGGTTTATTTCGGGTTTAGTGCCAAAACGGGTTTAGTTTACATGCACAAATCGCTCTAGTAAGGACGCCGTAATGCAAAATTTATTTTTCATTAGTTGTTTCCATTGGGTAGATCTAATGTTTTATTAGAGGATTAGGGCAAGATTAGCTAAACTCTATTAGTTAATCGACTCTTCTCTTTTTCAATTTTAAGATTCTCGTGAAATTTACTAGTCAAAAATCAATCAGCATTTTCATAACGGCTTCGAAATTTTTAATATTGGCTTGTTTTTTTTTTTGTTGTCTTAGCTGTGAAGAACGAAGCATCTTCCGTTCAGTCGCTTCCTACAAAATCAATGTGTCATGTGTTGAGTGTGTGTGTGTTTTGTAATTTCATAATTTAAAGCAATAGTTGTCTACTTTACTCTTAAATAATTTTTTTTTAAATTGCCTCGAAAAAAATTTTTCTTAAAATTAAAAAGAAACCCGAATTTGTGTAAATAATTCAGTGTTTATCAAAATTCGTAATTCCCGCTTAAATCTTAGAAAAATGGTATAAACCAATATTGTTGCGAATTTAATTTAGAATTCAAAATATTTGCAAAAAACGAAAAAATTCCTACTTACGAAAATTCGTAATTTCCACCAACTATGACAAAATCAACAAGAACTTATTTTTTTTTTTAATTCAATTTAGAATATGATTGGTTTTGTTCTCACTATGTTTCTCGTAATGTCTTCTTTCCTAAATGTTTGCAAAAATTCGTAAATTTTCTTAAATTTTTCTCAAAATTCGACATTTGTTACAAATTTAATTTAGAATCCTATTGTTCTTATTCGATTTTAACTCAATTGCTCTAGTTTTGTAATGTTCACGAAAAACGTTAAAAAATGGAAAAGCCCCTATGGATGCTGCCATTTCCGGTGGGCCAATTTTCGCCGAATTTCACTGGGATCTCCCAATTTATGAAAAAAGGAAGACTAATATGAAATTTTCATATTTAGTCTTAGTATTCAGTCAATCAGATTAGGCTGTGGAGAGCAAACAGACCGACTGATAGACAGGCATGACCTCGTAAACTTCGACAATATAGCGAATATAAAATTACAAAAATCTCGTTGTTGAAAATTATTTTAATTACTATACTGTGTATGACGCCGATATTTTTTTGTCTAAATTTCCGGCGAACTAAATTGATGACTGATTCATACCAGTTATAGATACATGTCTCTAAGGTTCATAAACCAAAATATTTCTGATAATTGGGTTTAAAACTGTTCAGATTTATCAATTGCAGATGGGAAATATTTAAGAGATAAATCTTAATTTATTTAGCAAATTTTAATTAAACACCAGCCATGAAATATTTAGTGCCATCTATGAACTACTGGTTTGTACTACCAATCAGTTTAGTTAGCCGGAAATTTAGACAAAAAAACGATGTCAAACACATTGCATTGTTTTTACTTTGTAAAAGAAAGTAATAGATGGCTATTAAACAAAATTGGAAACTTTTATTTTAGATGGTTCAAAACATATATGGCTTACTATTGTTATGGAAACAACTATTATGTAATATCGCGTATATTAAAGGTTTGTAGATATCTACACAAAAATTAGATATTATATTGCCTTAGCAGAGCTATATTATCTTAAAGTTTAATTAGACATCATGCGTCTTAAACAAGGAATAATTTAGTTCCATTTGGCTCGACTCCGAAATGCTCACTCCCTAATAATAACCTCACTGGATTGGGGCCGACCTGTTGGTAGCTCTGCTCCTACTCTTCTTGCAGTTTAAACACAAAGTCCCTCGTGAGAACCTATTACAAAGTCGACCTAAGCAAAAAATATAAAAAATTTTGCCTTGTTCCAAAACCTTGTATTATTTCTACTCTACTAAAGCTGGTGGCGGACCAATGATCAAAATTTAGTTAGGTAAAATTATTTTAACTCTACACATAAAGAAACTTTTCTTCCCATTTGTGAGTTGAATAAAATAGCCACACATTTATTTTGCAAATAAGGTTTCGAGAATTATAATCTACTTTCTAGATATGCCATCCCGGTGCTATCGAGCACATATCCTCCAGTATATAAGGCCCCAATTTAAATACATGTTCGATCCAAAATTGTTGCCGTGCCGATATTGTCTCGTTGTACATGTATGGAATTTACAAAGTTTTACATATAGGAATTATAATAAATAATAAATGGGCACTGTTAACAAATGTAAGTACATATACTTATGTATAATATGTAGTTGTTGTTATTAACAAATACAACTGTACATCATATGAAAAAAATTGCGCATGCGCGCAACTGAGTGCACTTAAACTTTTGATTCTTTTTCTTCTTATGGTTTCGCTACAGACGATGTACATAATATCTGACAACCGTACATTTGAACAAACATAAATCACGCAGCTGCTTACATCCACATACTTTGCTTTAGTAACCACTCTGTATTTATCAAGTAAAAAAAACAAAACTATAAATATACGCACCTTATACCATAATAATTATTGTATCCTTAAATTATTTCTTGCGCCAATTAGCGAATTTTTGATTGTTTTTAAATCGGTCTCCTATTTTATATATTCGCAGCCAACTATAATTGGAATATATAGAAACTAGAGAGAAGGTACAAAAACAATTGAACCCAAGAAATTTTGAAACTGACATAAATCGGCGAACCAGTAAGAAAATATAACGCCAAATCTTGTTACTATCCTGTACCTAATTATACTGTCACTATAGTATATCACTATAATTAGATAATTTTTAAAGGGCTCACTATGAATTTCGTACTCGTGTAAAGAAAAACCACTTCTTAACATTAATTTACAGAAAATAAATAAAAATATGCACTACCACCACTTTTACAACACCAGCATTTATATTGAAACTTTTTCTGAACCAAAAAAAGGTTTTTGGGAACTTACGCGAGACACAAAAACATTGGAATGCAATGTTTCTTCTAACCGAAAACAAATTATGATGATATGGTAATGATGAGATACCGAGGATGATAGAAGAAATATATAGAAAGAAGTATATAAGCAATGTTTGTGAATGTATAAGTAAACACGAAAATATGTATTTGTGTACATAAAAAAAAAAGTAACTGTGCCCCCTTTACTTGTGGGTTAAAAAAAATATATGCTGGTGTCGCTAGTGGCAGCACAAAAAAATATCTCAAAAATATTGATTATTTTCTAACTGTAATTTGATTTTAATTGATACAGACACAGTATGTCGGGTAACCTTAAAAAATGTTTGTATTCATTATTCACTCACTTTATAAACAGTTTTTTGATAAGTTGATGTATTCCGTGTGTATCCAATAAATTGAGAGAATTTTGCTGTTATCTTATGCAAAATACAGTTTCAACGAATTAATAGCTTATTTATCAATGATTAATCCAATTAAATCCATTTTGGCGATGTCTGATGAGAATCACAAATACTGTGCATATTTAATATGCATTGGTGTATAAAATAAATAAATCATAACCCCAAACTTCAAATAAAAAAAAAACTTTCACTGGTCACAAAACCAAAATTCACACACAGAACTTAACACAAAACCTTAATTATTATTTTTTTTTTTGATATAAATTCACAATATTATTCTTAAGATTTAATTTAATTTATTAAACTATTTTTTTAAATTATTTCACAGAATTTTTATTTTTTTTTCTAACACACGACATCAAAATGTATAAATTTTTGAAGTTTAAAGTTTTTGACTGAAAATAATCTTCTCTCACTCGGTCGTAATTTTTTATTTTCGTTTTCTTCTTTGCTTTGCTTAGGGAAATGCCCCAACCATAAAAATACAAAAAAAAAATTTAGTCTCACTACACAGTCCCCGATTATATCGCCCTCATTTTCCTCCACCTGTGAGTCATTTCCATCGTGTGTGTATGTGTCTATGTGTATGTATATAACGTTTTTTTTTTTTAATTTTATTTAATACGAAATGGCAGCCACACAACGTTTAAATAAAGTTATAAAAAAATTTTGTAACTCAACCAATCACATGACAGTATATTCGATATAATAAAAATAGTACGCAATCTTTTTCAAAGTAGAGAAACGGAAAATATTAACCGGAGCCTTTGGGCGCACACGAGACTACATTTTGTAACGGAAATCTTTTATATACAACATCAAAACTGTATATAGACAACAACTACAATGACGATTCGCTTATATACTTCTATCTAACAAATGTGTATTATCGCAGTAATTTTTAACTGAACAATCAACATCGAAACAAATTCATACATATGACCTTAATATTTATATATCCTTCAATTACAGTAACTATTTTTGGCTTGAATATATGCATGTATTAATACGCTTACATGTATGTATTCGCAATTATGAATTAATTATAATTACATTTTTTTTCGTTTTTTTTTATTATTCAGGGCCTTTACAAATACCCGTTTGTCGACAGCTTTCTAGTATATTGTAAAGGTATTAGTAAGTCTTTTGTTATTTCGAGTACATATGTATATAAAGTATGTATATAAACACATTATATTGTTTTTACATTACAGCGGGGCCTCACAACGAGACTATTTGATTTTTTTTAATTTTTTTTTCTGTATGATATGAAGATAGCAACTTAGATATGGATAGAGAGCGTGCAATGAGAGGGGTTATATGATATTTCAGTTAACTTTTTGTTGTTGATTTTTTAGTATTACGTCAGGAAATTTAGAAACGGCAAAAGTATTTTTGAAATTACAGAATATCAATGTAAATACAGGGTGATCAGAATATCTCTTTATTGACCCCGCGTAGTATTCGACGTCAATGGAAGTTTCCAATAATTTTAACCGTTTTCTTCAAACGCTGTATTTTTATGGGCAGATGTTATTGTCATTTTTCTTGGCAGTTGTGAAATAACTACAGAATTTAGGCATATACCTGGGATTACAGGGGCGTAGAAGGAATCAAATTGAATGATTCACAGAAGAGCTGTTAAACAAAGTAATGAAACACAAAAATATATAAAAATATTCAATTTTTGTCGTATCCTATCACATTTGCCGCTGTTGAGAACATGCAAATTGCCGAAGTTATTTTAAAATTACAAAGTACAGAAGAAAATTAATTCCATCCAAGCAGGGCAAAGGAAACGAGAGCGCGTAATTTGGGTATGGCAAGGTATTTAAAGGATAGGCCTTTCCAAACTACGACCACCCTAATATATTAATCTACAAACTAGCTTAAATTTTATTTATTTTACTAATTTTTATTAGAATACTTTGAAATTAAATTCTAATAGACGGTCAATAAGTCTTGTAAAGACTATCATACCGGTGCTCCTTTTAGCTTTGTGGAGCCTAAACTGATAAGACATTAATTCGCTTAGGGATTTCAGAATTTTATCTAATTGAAAAAATTAGATTGCAAATAATATTTTCAATCATACTTTGGTTAACTGACTAAACTAGGTAAATACTAGGAGTAACTTAGGAACTTCTCTTCCAAACTAATTGAAACACAAATGGTCTAAATAATAGTTAATCAAAGCTTAAGCTTCAGTATTTTACCATTTGCCAAGCTTAAAAACAACCCTATGTTACTGTTACAATAATATTGATTTAATAAACATCCTGTAAATATAGCAGCATGTACATTGTACAAAAATAAATATCCGTTCTGTTGTGCTCTGTCGTCGTTTCCCGCAATCCAATGTAATTAACTACAAAGCAACAACTACGGTAAAAATATGAGGCCCCGAATAATTCAACAAAATTCCGTAATATGTACATACAATAAATAATAGCCGATAATCTTATCAAATCTAATTTTTTTTTATTGTGGTTTGAGGTCAAAATATATAAAGGGCAACGGGATGTACCCAACTAGTGGTAAGCCAATATTATATTATAAAGATTTATGTTTCCAACACATTTGTACAGAAAAATATTCTACATTGAAAATCGATAAATTTAATTTGTATTAGGTGATACATCTGACTAACAAACAAATTAAATTTCTTTTGTAGCGTGTGTTAAAACAAACGATGATGATTCACATGTTAATGAGCGTTCCGACTTAAGCGCAAAGAAAACGCTTTTTTATGATTTTATATGGTTTTCAGACAATTTTTGTTGCGTAGCTTAGCTTACCTATTGAAAATTGTATAAACCGTGGTGATGCGGTCATAGCTAAATTAGTCATGTCGGTCGAATGCAGCATGACATGACTAAGTTCCAAGGTCATTGTATTCATTTTTAAACAGTAAGCCGCACCACAAAATACAGGTTTTGAATTTTTTGAGTTTGTTAAAATAATCGCGCGGGATTAATAAATATCTCGTTTGAAATAAATCAAAACCGGTTCGTAACGTAAACTGCAAAATTATTTTCTCTTTATAATACACATTATAAATTTGATCCCAGCCCAGTAATCATATTCTACGAAATTAGAGGATCAAACAAAGAAAATTAGAATAGTCTCGTCGGTTCGAAGCAGGGCCCCATTAAATTACAAATCGTTCATCTTTTTCAAATTAAAAAAGAAAAAACAAACGAAAAGAAAACGAAGAAAACATAAAATATTCAAAAAAAAAACCAAAAAAAACGTGCTAGTCTCGTAAACAGGCCCCAACCCGTGAGATTTTTTTTTATATTTTTGTTTCGTGTAGTCATCGTATTTATTTTTAATGCAAAGTATATAAGTCAGTTATATACAAAACTAGTATATACTTCTCTACATATATACATGTATCGTCCACCCACACTAATACCACGTCAAATAGCTCGAATGCTAATATGTGTTAAGTTAAGAAACAAAATAAATTTCCAAATAAATAAAAACAATTTTCTATTCCTTTCGCAATATTGGTATTTATGATATTTGTGTTTCATTCACGCGAACGCTATGTACCAATTTTATTTTGAAGTACATACGTAATACGATCGTATCTACATACTCAATATTGTGTTTATGCCTATATACTTCATATGCGGCGCGTATACAATCATAAAAGGAAGTTTTTACGTATGTATAAAATAGTATAGATGTGGTAGTAAGTAAATAATTTTGTGTAAACATAAATATAAAATATCTTACGATTTATTTGGGGATCTCTGGTATAGATGTATATGCATATAATATGTAAGATATAAAGCGAGACAAAAAAAAAATTAATTAGGTATACGGTAAAAATTCTGTCGCGTGCGAAATGAGCTTCGTATATCGTTGTTTAGTAAGCGCTAGTTTTTTTACATACACCAAATATTTTTATTACATTTCTTTTTATAATTATTATAAAGTTAATCACGTTTTGTTTCTTATTTCTTTACGATTATTATTTTAATCTTACTCTGTGGTATTTTTCCAAAGCATGAAAAAAGCATCGACAGGTAGGTAAATACAATTTTTATTTTGTATTATAAATTTAGCATTAGACGGCGAGCGAAAGAGAATGCGAAGCTTAAAAGTTTTTAGGTAAATTACTATTAGCAACATGTGCGTGAATAATGTGTCACCCCGTAATTCTAAAATAATTATAAGGGTGTCCATTAGCAATTTTTATTATATACCAAGCATTTTTATTTACCAAAGCGTTTTTAGTTTTGATTTAGGACCGCGTTGCAGAATTTTTGGGTGACATATAGAACGCATGTCGATATCAAGATGTACAAATTTATTGACAGTTTTTTTACTAACGTAAAATAAGATTTAATCGGGAGTTTTGCAGATGATATTGTCGATACTATAGTAATTTTTTTTCGATACTTTGGCTGTATGAAAAATACTTATATACTTTCGAGTAATTTTTAGTACTTTTGAGAAAATTAAAGCAATACAACTCGTAATTCGTTGATGAGAGAACTTTTGTAGAAACAAATAATAGCAATAACGAAATTTATGGGATTTCACCTAGATATCTGGATGTTCAACAACTATAATTCAAAGGCTAAGATATCAATCCGGTTTATGAATAGTTACAAGAGTAACTAAATATTAGGAGTGAAAGTAGAAACTGTGCTTCTTTTGGCCAAATTCAACTACATATATTGAAAATATAATTGTTACAAAGATTAAATATCGAAATATTCGTCAATACTATCTATGGTATTTTGCCATTTATCAGGTAGATGATGAATGCCTTCGCGATAGAAACTTGGTGGTTTCGAAACAAAATAGTCATCGAGCCATTTTTGTACATATTCAACTTTCGTGAGCCGCTGGAGGCATCGATCTGAATAAGTAGTAATCAGACCCAAGCTTGGAGAATACGCCGCATGCTGTAAAACTTCCCAGCCTAAGAAGAAGATGAGTTCCTGGGTGGATTTTGCTGTATGTGGACGAGTGTTTCCATGCACTCTTCCAATCCCACCAGACACACAGTAACACTTTCTTGGCTGGCCTGGATCAACCCTAATGATGTTTCATCATCCGTAATGATTTTGTGCAAAAAATTATTTCTGTTGTACCGAGAAAGCAATGCAGATGTCAACTCTTCGGTTTTTGTTTTCTTCGGTCAGTTTATGAGGAACCCATTTTCCTTCCTTCTGTATTTTTGCCATTACATGCGATCGAAGTGATATTAATAACTCCTAACTGTGCTGCAAGCTCTTTTTATGTTCTACTGCAGCTGGACATGGATCGTCCTCAAGACTAAAATTGCCATCACAAAATCTTGCAAACCACTTTTTTACTGTTGACTGACTCACAGAATGTTCCCTGAAAGTCGAATTAATCAATTCCATTTCATTTCAATCAATTCCATCAATTTTTTCGTTTGAAAACAGAATAGAATGCAATGATGTAAATGTTGCTTATCGACATCCATCTTTAAAAATTAATGCACACGGAACGACAGCTACATATATCCAAGATGGCGGGCGATTTGGATGTGTTCACGTATATTTTATTGCAACCAACTTCAGAGCCGAGTTTCTACTTACACACCTAATATTTTAAGTCAAGTGCGAACTTCGACTTTTTCTTCTGAATCTGAGATGGGTCTGAAATCTAAATAATAAACCTAAAAAGAGAGTTTCATTTATACTCAGAAAATTTGCGAATTGATTAATTAAATACTAGTAATGCTCATCAAGCTACGAGACAGGTAAATGAGGGTAAGTAAAGAAGGCCCTAAGTGATCTCATTAGTTTAACCCCATTTTGCTAAAAGGTCAGTGTGACATTTGACGAAATATTGCAATACAAATAGAAATATTTCACTTTTGAAATTGACAGAATACACTTATCAAGTTTCAATATTTACAATGTTTACATTGTTTACATTGAAATAAACCAGTAAAATCCAAATTATCCACAATTATGGTAGATTTGCAAAATCTTCTTGTCATGAGAATTTTGATAAAGATTTAACATCTGTTTATATGTTTAATTTGCACCCAAACAGACTAAATATAACTTTCTTTCAAATTAGCTTCTTTCTTTACTGAAATATTGGCGGATTTGATAAACGCGTAGAAAGTACTTCCAAGATAGATTAAATATTCTGTTCATCAAAAATTCAGTACTACGATTCGTTTAAAACCAGCCAGAATGGTTAGCGATTCATTATTTAATTTTTTTTATATGAACTTTTAAACTCTGCCGCTGTAAATTCTATGAGTTATATAATCGAGGTGATTAAGAAAATGAATCCATACCTAATGGCGTTTTGGCCAAAAAGTAAGATTTTTCTTTTTAAAACTTATTTAAATTTTTCTTCGATCATCGTCAAATTTGGATCATGGATAGGTATTCTAACATTAATGTTGGTCTTTGGCTGAAGGTTAAGCAAAGCAACAGCAAGATTTATTTTATTTAAATTTGTACTACTTGTAAAATAACAAGCGCTTGGCATGCTGACTACATTAAAAGTAATTAATAAAATTATGCATGAGGTGTTATGATCTCAAGCCAAGTCTCCATAATGTATTGTATCTCAATAAAAATTTAAAGTGAAATACTCTTGCCTTATTCCCCAAAGATCAATTTTTTGCTTGGAATTAGTCAAGGAATCAACTTCGAAATATTTTCGTTCAAGCACAACACACCCCGCAAATGAAATGAACCTCTCGTTTCCTTCATTTTTCAATCAGATTTATTTTATTTATTGAACTCAATAAATTTATTTTTTGCAATTCTCTTTTGCAGCGTGACGTAAAACAAAACCTTTTTAAGAACTGTAAATACAATCAACTCAATCAACTAATAATATGGCTCAATTACGCTTAAATTATTCTGGTTAGAAATAGGTTAACAAAACCTCTATTTATTGAAGTTTAATTTTTGACAATCGAAATTTTGAAAAGCGAATTTCTGATCGAATGGAATATCGATCTCGCTGAATGCAAGGAGACATTGGCAGACCTACACATGAATGCGAAACTAACTTACTCAATTTGAACATCAGTAAATGTAAGGCTTGAATGAACCTTTAAAATCTTTAAAAATTTAGAAATCAAAGATCTATGAGTAACTTTTGTGACACCGATTACTGCGTAGCTAAAGCCAACTCTGCTAAGCGTTAGTAAACGCTACCATCTTATGATGCTGGATAAGAGAGTATTATATCAAAACATCTTTGGCTAATAGAAGTGAGTTACTTAAGTTATCTTTTGTTGGAAACGAGGCGCTAGACCATAGATGCGTCGTTTAGTTTAGAAAAGATAAGCATCAATGTACCAAGCAGGGGTTTGCGTAGCCGTGAGTTCATTCATCTGGAGCCACACACAAACAATTAGAGCGACAACGAACCAAAAACAATGATGCCCAAAATTTCAACAAAACTGATCTCATTTGGGACTATTTTGCTAATATCTTGGAAATTGGGGAAGGATTTACATACAATTTTTGTTAAAATTATTTTTTCAGGCATATTAAGTAAGGTAAGCAGTTAATGGTAATTTTCCCCATAAATATGGAATGCCGATCAACTAGCGCCACACGACTTAGAAGTCGGCCTCTGAAACATAAAGCTTACAACACCTAACATGCGTACGGGAATTCTGGTGGTGGGTCATTAATTATTATTATAAATAGAATTAAAGGGTGTTTTTTTAGAGGTTCACAATTTTAAATTAAAATAGAACAAAGAAAAACATTTTGAATATCAGTGAAACTAGCTTGATAGATAATTTTATGCCATTAATGCTTGAATATGATTTCAACCATGTGGCCGCCGCGGCTGGCGCGTAATCTGGAGGTCCAATTTTCGATCACTCTTCGCAGCAATTGCGGCCGTATCTCGTTAATAACTCGCCGAATGCTGTGTTCCAAGTGTTCAATCGTCTCTGGTTTATCGGCGTAGACAAGTGGCTTAACATATCCCCAAAGAAAATAATCTAATTAGTTAGATCACACGATCTCGGTGGCCAATTACGGAAGGGCCATTACGAGAAATTAGTCTTTCATTAAATGTTTAAGTAAATTAATTGTATCCCGCGGTGTGTGGCATGAGGCACCGTCCTGTTGGAACTACATAGCAACAAGATTTATGCCAGCCAAATGGGGTACAAAAAAGTTAGAAATCATGTCTCTATATCGTTCACCGTTGACTGTAACATTCCGCCCATCATCGTTTGTGAAGACATATGGACCAATGATCCCGTCGACCCATAAAGCGCACCAAATAGTGATTTTCTATGAAAATAATGGTGTTTCGGCAAATGCTTATGGATTATCTTCACTTCAAATCCGACAATTCTGTTTATTAACGTAGCTATTCAACCAAAAGTGAACTTCATCGCTAAACAAAATTTTGTTGCGAAAATCAACATCAATATCAATTTGTGCTTCAGCCCATTGGTCGGCGTGTGCGATGGTCGGATGGCTTCAATTCCTGCACAAGTTGAATTTTGTAAGCACGTAAACCAAGATCCTTAGATAAAATCTATCATAAAGTGGATGGACACATTTCCAGTTGCTGAGATCGACGTCGAATTGATTGATTTGGGTGTTCCTCAATGCTACGCTACAGCGTCTATCGCTTGTTCGGTATGCACTGTTTGACGTCTTACTGGATGCGTATTATTATTCAGAGTTTACGTGGTGCGAAAACGATCTATAGTTAACCGAATTACCCGCTCTGATGGACGATTATGACGACCGTAAAATGAACGCAATGCACGATGAGTTTGGCGAACAGAAATGGGAAATCAAACTAATGACAAAGCAAATGTCAGCTGCCAAATCAGTTGTCAAACAAAACAGCGTTGCCAACTTAAAGATGTGCACCCCTAAAAAACACCCTTTAGATTACGATTTGTGATGAAAAGGAACACATCTATGACACCTGTCGGAGTGCAACACTCATGGACCGACCCATCTTACAGGCCCAGTAAGTACTATAGGCTGGCATGGAGCTATGTAATGTGCAGATGGTTCTACGAAAGTCGGACCCATAGCCGTAAGTTCTTGAATTGGCTGGCAACGGCGTAAAAGTAAGGACGGAAAATGCGACCCGCGAAAGAGTTGGAAGAGTCTTGCCTCCAGAACACATTACAAGGATAATATGAAAAAAAATAAGACATCTAGCTTCTGCCAAAAGAATAGTCACGAACATTAACCGTATCTGCAGTCTACTGACAGCCGAAACATTCTGTCAAAAGCGGAAGGCTTCAACTCGAAAATACTGCACATTGAGTTTGTTTGTGTTGGAATCAACAATAGCAAAAAACATTTCTAACATATCTAGCACAGGAAGATTATTTTGTGTTTAACATCATGGATACCTCCTATAACATAGCTACGGACGCAATCACTATAGGATACTTTAGTCGCGGCTGTAGACGCTGTTAACATTGTTTACAAAAGCTAATCTCGTAGAGGAAGTATCGTGCTAGTGTGCGAATGGATAGCCTTCACTCGGACAACCCGTATAAAAATTGGCCGTTACGATCAAAATGGGCTAGTTTACAAATTTATAGTAATCAGAAACTTAATTGGGCAAAAAAAATATTTTGCAAGAAAAAAATTGTAAAGCTGCTTAAAACTAGACGCGACATAGCAGCCTGCATTGCTTGCTACTTTTACCTTTCAAATGTTTTCAAAAAAAATCTAACATTTATTTTTGGGCAAACGATCAAAAAAAAATGATTTCGACCAGATAGCCAACCTTCGGTATTCGGCGATAACTGAATAAGCAGTACCACCTTAATTATAGAGTATAATATTATATATTTGATAGCACGGGATAACAAGATCCAACAAACTAGGATGCAGCGGATAAGAAATTCTGTAAAATTTGACCAGAAAAGGAACGAAGGGAAATAATTATAGATCAATTTGGCAACACTGATTTTAATGATACTATAGTATAGGGTTTTCCAGTAGGAATGATATGATTTTTAAGTGACGTTTCGGCCATTTGTAATATGTCATACCTGTCATTTTTTGTTTCATTGTACTCAGTAATGTTTACAATTTCATCATGGTGAGATATACACTAGAACAACGTTTACAAATTGCAATTATAAACGATAACGATTTTTTTAAGAAAATCATCTTCTCCGATGAGGCTCACTTTTATCTGAGTGGTGCGGTAATTAAACAAAACTGTCGATTCTGGTGCTAAGAAAATCCACAAATTATTCATGAAAAACCATTACATTCGCCTAAATTGTCAGTTTGGTGTGGTTTTTGGTCTGATGGAATCATCGGTCCGTATTTTTTTTTCGAAATGAAGCTGGTAACACCGTTACTGTCAATGGAGATCGGTATAAATCGATGATAACCAACTTTTTATGGCCGAAATTGGCAGAAGTTGATCTTGATAACATTTTGTTCCTACAAGACGGGGCTACATGCCACACAGCAAGTGCAACAATTGAATTATTGCGAGAAAAGTTTGGATCATATCACTCTTATTGGAAACCCCTATATTATCTCTGGATAATTTTTGGTTTAATTTTACAGACCCGCTTCCCTAAATGAATTATCGCCCATCTCACCAATCAGTCAATTTAAGAAAAAGTATAAAATGGCAGGCGCATCTGTCTAATGAGCTCTATGGACATCCATTTTGTCGTGGTTAAATTCGAATAGAGATTTTTATTATTGGGAAATTTATTTTGGTGATTGTGTGGCCAACTCTTAAATTTTATAACCGCAATCTAAATCGATAAAATCTACCGAAGAAAAGTAGCACTAAAGCCCCTTTTATGATTATTGTTTGTTTTTTTATTAGTTTTTAGTTGATCGTGTTGGTCGTGTACGCTTCAGGGCTGAGAAAACTAAATTGGTAATGGCTCCAATAATAATAAACAAAAGAGACGTTTGGTTCTTGGATTCATTCACTTGTGGTTACATAAGCTATTGGTGTGCTTAACTTCGGAATTTCAAAAAGATAACATTCTCAGTGATCATCGGGATGGTACTGTATGTGACACACGCGAGGAACTTTTTTGGGGTCTATAAATAAATTCCGTGTGCTGCAATTATTTACGTGGATGTGTTCGGATGTTGTCGTAAGACATATAAACAATATTCGTGTCTGTCACAAACCAACCACAACCAACCATAGCAGCCGAAACCAAAGCACCTATGGCACAAGCAGCACGACCTAAATTGTGCACCATTGTTCACTTTCTAATTTTACCGAAACCAATATAATGCCAGCCAGAACCATATAAAGCTACTTCAGATGGTTGTGTAACATACCGGAACATTTGCCGGAGCAAAACCAACTAAGTCACAAGTAGCCCAATACATTGTGTATCATTTTCACCAGCTGATTTTGCAGCTCGAATCAATGCAAGTCAGAATCATTTAAAAACAACCGGTATAGTTGTCCCAGCCAGATCCATTGCAGGCTTGCACAATGTACTTTAGTTGTTTGCGCAACATATATTCTTTCACCGGAATCATACCATTATCAGCCGGAACCATATGAAGCCGGTCCGGACTATACGAAGCCAGCCGGAACTAAAACAACTAAGGGACAATGCCATGAGCTCATTGTACCATCTAATTTCTCAGCTGGAATCAATTTTATGCTTAACCAGGGGGAACCAGAGTTTTGACAGCCCGAACCACTAAAAGGCTGCATCATGAGTACAATGGACTTTGTTTGTTGTGCAACATTTAAGCTTTCAGCCAGAATCAAAAAGAAGTCAGCTGGAACCACTACAGTGCCAGCTGGAACTATATGAAGCCAGCCAGACCATGCCAGGCGGGTCGAAACTAACTATGGCACAAGCATCATTGTGCACTATATGAATTTTCAGTTGAAACTAAAACAATGCCAGCCGAAATCATATAAAGCCAACCGAAACCATACGAAGTCAACTGAAACCGAACTAACTATGACAAAAGTAGTACAATACACACTATCTGATTTTTCAGCCGTAATCAATAGTATGCCAACCAGAACTATTTAAAGGTTACAAGTAAAACTCTTCTTCCGGTTAGTTTTATGTCGGTCCGACTAGCTTTATATGGTTCCGGCTGGCATAAAAATGCACCATGATGCACAATGAATTGTATTGGTTTGGTTCCGGTTTTGTTCCAGCTGGCTTAAAATGATTCCTGCTAAAACGTTACGGCTGGCATGGTTCCGGCTGGCATGGTTCCGGCTGGTATGGTGCCGACTGGCATAACGAAAACCAATATGCGCATAATCAGGTCGGATAATTAAACAGGCGGTCTATTATGAACGTCGAAAATACCTATTATGAATTTTTTGATTGTACCAAAAATATAAAAATCTCAATAAAATTTTATTATTTATTAAATTTTTTATAATTAAACTAATTAAATTTATTTAATTCAATATTTAATATTTTATGTATAATTTTATAAATATTTTGTGTATTCGCAACGATATTCGACAGCATAATAGACCCCAGAGTTTGTTAACGATAAATTAACCAAATTTTTCGACGACGCGAGAATTCATTACAAGTGTAGCGGAGCAAAAGGTAAGAGTCGAATTGACAATACAAATATTTTTGAATGCAATGGAAACATATTTTAAGTTTGGGGGACCCAGTCAACTCAGCACAGTGCCAAATAAATTTCTGTACGAGTTGTGGTTTGAAACGGCACAGAATATTGATCATTTACGAGTTTCGTGTTCTAACGTTTTCGTACATGCTCAAAAAGAAATAGATGAAGACTTATTCCGAAGACGATCAAATCGTTGGTTATGCCAATCATTAGAAGGCATATCGGGTCTGGAATCCAAGCCTGAATAAGGTTGAGATGGTTGAAATAAGGACAATAAGAATAAAGTCGTGAAAACGTGAACAAAGGTGATTGCAGCTCTCGGCAAGACCTGTCTATTATATGTGGTAACGACAGACCAGGTCGCGTTTCTGACCATTAACGAAGAATCAAACTCGTACGAAATAATTAAATTATCATGAACACTGGCAGAAGATGAAGGATAGTTTGCTCATTCTAAATCATAATGGATTTGAAACGGGTATCACGATGTAGAGCAAGAAATGTAACACATGATCCCACTAGTCGTTTCGATTATGATAATCGGTAGTCTTGCGAGAATATATAATATCTTTATTATACAAGTCATTTCAAACGGAGTGTGAAACTGAATGGCCAGCAAATATTACATGTAGGGCAAGTATCCGACCCGTGTATATATATTCAAATATTCTATTCAAAGTGGCATGTTTCAATGATGACAATCTAAGTTGATAATGGATTGATAGTTGTCCAGTAAGGAGTTCTAAACTGGGTTCGAACGAAAGTTTATTCATTTTCGCAAATTAGATTTTGCATGCCATAAAGCTATTGATAGCTTGATGTATTTTGCTGTAACAACACGACCGAATATAAGTTTTGTGGTCATTACCGTCAGCCGGTACTATGCAAAATGGGAGTTTTTTCGAGGAAGAAGTCATCTTTGACTTCAATGTGTGTGTTACATCGAGACTATAGGGAGTCATCATCTAGTTAAGTTTTCATAATCCGAAGTCACAGATTTTGCTCGTGTAAATGGATGATATTTATTTACCCGGATAGACCAACCAACTAACTAAATCTTTATTCTTTCATACACTAAAAACGGATTGCTCGTCGCCATTACTAAATAAAATATTTGGTTGTATGGAAGTTATGCGATTAATATTTTCCTCTATAGGTACTCCACCAAAATGTCTAGATGGAATGTGAAGAATATTTTGCGTCATGCATGACTTATAGGTTATACACAATACAATCTTTGTATCTGAATAAAAAATTGAACTTATGCCAATAATTTTCCCAATTTGATGTGTCACGATCGTTTTTACGAAATTAATGTTACAGGTTACATTGTATATGTATAGGTAATTCTCCCACAACCCAAAACTACGTATATTCGATGAATTTGTAATCGGGTGCGTTTGGTAATGTATAATACAACAAAAATATCGATCGAATTCGGTTCACTAATGGGATTTTTCTGTTAGTTGCGTCGTTGTTGCTGTACCGTTTTTCATTATTTTTAACCGACCCATTTTATGTGTACGTCATAAACGATGATTCATTACTGCAATAAAGCAGCAGGGTGATTTGAGGCGAGCTGTATTTATATATGTATGTGTGAAATACGGGCTGGGTGGTGCAGAATGACAATGTAATTTATCGATAAAAATACTTTTAAAAATTTGTTATATACTTTGACATAGAAATTACACATACATCCAGATATTTTAATCGACTAAAACAACGTGATTCATTCTGTGCTGCTGATGAATAACGTGTGCGCCATAAAATTTTTATCAGATTACTCACTAAAATTCCGTGTTATCAAATTTATCGAAAAATATTTCCCTTGATTTGCGACATTTAGAGTTATGATTTAATTAAAAGCGATAAAAGGACCTCCTATCACAAATGGGGGAAAATCAATATTTAATGTTACATGAATTGTAAGCCAAGCCGTACTCTACTACTTAGTTATAAATAAGAAAAATAGTGCCTTGGTTACTTTTGTTTTGGAAATATTGAAGAAAATAATTTTACCAATAATTAATTTTACAAGCTCAATGTTTTAATTAATATTTTAGATTTAATTTTCATTAAGCACGGATGTTCGGCCTTAGTAGTATAAAACTTCTGTCATCTCAGGATCCACATTTATTTCCAGGGCTATACCATAAAAAGTATTAATATTAGAAGCTGTATGGCTAGACAAAAAGCTACGAATGAGCTTACACCAATGTTATACTAATCACATGAACAGAGCACAGAACACTTACAAATATTATTTGGAACGCGAATGGATTACCACAGCAAGTTCCGTAGTTAGAAATTATTCTAAACTTAAAAACAATCGATATAAATCTTGTATCGGAAACTCATTTAACAGAAACTTAATTTATTAAAAGACATGACTATGAATGCTGCCATGCTATTCATTTAGGAGGTAACGCTAGAGGTGGTCCTACCGTAATTGTTAAGAATATTATTAAACATTACGAAGAGCCCGGTATCGAAACAGAAATAAAGCAAGTTCAAACCAGATAAGTTGAATCAATCTATAATAGAAATTTCAGTATCTCCTCTATTTACTGCCTCCCATGCCATCAGATAAAAAAAGAAAACTTCAGTCGACTTTTTAAATCACTAGGACCAAATTTAATCATAGGCAGTGATTTCAATGAAAATAATACCTATTGCGGATCCAAACTTACAACCTCTAAAGAAACAGAATTATTTACTCTCGCGAGTAAACCGTGAATTTCACACTAACGATAAATCAATATGTTGGCCTATTGACATTCATAAAACACATTGAAAACAGTGAAGGACTATCATGTGACCACTCACCTCTGATCATGACTCTGAGTACAATGATTAATTAACAAACAATGGAACCAATTGGGATTTATTTAAGAAGTTAGTGGAAGAGCGAAGAAATCTCCAAATAAATATTACAACAAGAGATGCAGCTGGAAGATGAACTAGAAGCATATTGCTGAGCACCAAAAGCAGCACGGGAAAGTTCACCTATTCTTCATACCAACTTCGTAAGGAAACATAAGTATCCTCTTGAGGTGAGAGAACTAGTTAGAGAGAAACGGAAATCTCGTAAAATATGGCAGCATATTCGTGCTCCGCAACATAAAAATACTTAGGGCTAAAAGTGACAACCAGAAAGTCTCTTTATTTGCCCCCCATTTGGAAGAGACTTTTCAACCATTGCCATAAAAAAATAGATGATCTTAACATAAGAAATGTTGCTGTATTGAAACTAAAATGTGCTCCTGGTTATGACATAATTACTGGGCAAATTGTGAAAGTCACTCCCGAGAAAGGCTTGTGTAAATTAGTTCAAATAATTAATGCAGCCTTCAGACTGAAATATGTTCCACGTCAATGGAAGGAAACTGAAGTAATTATGATTTCTAAGAGCTTTAAAAAAATTATGCCGTCGTTTGTTTCGGAGATTACGGAGAGCGCGGAGTTCACTACTATACCATATGGCGGCGACGACAAACTGTTTTCTTTTCAATGTAAGGTAGTACTACTTGCAAAGTAAGATCATTTTTGGTAAAGTCAGCCTTGTGAAAGTTGAAACGGTATACAATATTTCTGATTCCAAGCGAGCCTGGCCGTTCTGATCGCAAAAATTGATTGACATCGGTGGTTGATAAGAGTCAATATTTGTAAGGATTAGGTTATAGTATCTGTGACAGTGCAATTCTTAGTATCAGATGAAAAAACTAGATCTAATTGTCTTTTCAAGCTGTTTTTGATATTCCTGATTTGAAATAAACTGGAGTCCAACATATTATCCATAAATAAAACTTCCTTGGATGTAATTGAGTTAGAGTACCAGAAGTTCATCTTGGAACATTATCTGATAAAAAGTCAACAGCATCTACAAGTAGCTGTAGGTTCCCTCTTGTCTTTTTTATTGTCAATTTTCACACAAAGCTGCTCAGTTCCAAGAATGAAAAATTCAGAAGTTACAACAAACTGCAATGAGACTCATCGTTTGTTTACACGTCAGTTAAGACGGCGAGTAACTGGATTAAAAAATGGCACATCTTATTAAATGAAGCCAAATCAGTATGTCAATTTTACAAATCCAAATTTGAACTAGTTTTTCGTGGTTCTTAACTCAAACCAAATTCCATATGCAAATACAGCTAAATATCTAGGCATGACCCTTGATGCTAAACTAAAATGGAACGAGCACATCAAGAAGAAAAAAGAAGAGTCAAACATCAAATATAAGAAAATGTAATGGCTCATGGGTAGAAATTCTGAGTTCATTATCATTATTAACCTGTGGTACTCAATTTTGGGGTTGTGCCAGAAGACCAATGTACAAATAATCAAAATAAAATGATGCGAGGGACTCTGAATACCTTGTAGCTGTCACTCAACTAAGGTGGATGACAAATGGATGAACATATACCGTTGATTCGGCGGTTATAGAAATACAATAACAGCCAAAGTGGTGACTGACGTGATTTTCTGAGGTCGTAGCCCCTATACTAGTAGCAAGCTCAGACATTTACACATAAAAATAAACGATCTCTATCTACAGTGACGATAAGCAGTCACTTATTTACGTAAACAAAAGAAAGGGAATTGCCTCATGGACGGGGGGATCTATCAGTTAACCGTTCAACTAGGCGCCAAGCAACAACAGAAGTCACCACGAGTGCCACCTCAGCATCGGATATCGAAAGTTTGGTGCAGGATCAAGTTAGGAGAATATTGCTAGCAACGTCAAATGACCAAACATGAGTATCAATAGCAGAATCATCCAAAAATCAATCCAGAGGTAATTATGGTACACCTTTCCCTCAAACTTAGTCTACTATTATCCCATGATCCCAGAATTTGGTTTCATATTATCGAATCTCAATTTTTCATGGGTAAAATCAACACATTAAATGACCTTGTCATTTAAGCGATGTTATTATAGGTCCAAAGTCTAACACACCGTACACCGATCTTAAAAAGTTTATTTTAGAAAGGCTATGTGATTCAAACAGCCGCAAATTAAGAGATTGTTCCAGGATCTTGATAATCTAGGTGATTTGAAGCCATCACAGTTACTCTGCCGAATGCAAACCAATGGCGGAGATAACGTAGACGATAACGACGTAATTTATTAAAAATTGCAGAATTAGTAGATCGACTACAAGAGACTATGTCACAATCTCATGTCATGCCGTTATCAAACAGTCAGCTCGATAATCTAAATGAGCCATCTATCTTGTTGCAAATTAACGAAATAAATCGCCGGCTTGATGAGATAACACGTGTAAGATCCCAAAATATTTTCAATCACCGGTCTCGGTAAAAAATAGATCCACCAGTCTGATCCGGAAAAGGGATAATCCATTGGTATTCTATTTCTATCAGAGCTTTAAGGGCAATGCCAAGAATTCTAAAACAAATTGCTCTCGATTGAGTGAATTTAAAGCCAAAAACTAGTCAAACCTTTACAAACGGCGACTTGTGAATGAAAAATATCGTATTGTCATCTCAATTTTTGATTCAACATCCAAAACTAAAATTTTAATTGACACCAGCAGACGTTTCTATAATACCGGTCAATAATAATGAAAGGAAGAATATTTCGGTTTCCGACGAATTGATTTAGATCTCGGCCTACGATGACGATTCTCATTGTCATTCAATTTAGTAAATGAAACAATGGCGATTACAAGAGCAGATTTCTTCAAACTCTCAGGTTTGTTGGTTGATATCCAAATTTAATTGGCATACCAGCAGCAGAATAGAAAATTACCTCTTAGTCACGAGAAGATTCAACGAGCTGGATATCATCGCTCCTTCACCAGAATCCGAAGATCAACGTTACTGTGTAACCATAATAGACCTCTTTACGAAATGGACAAAGGCTGCACTATTCCAGACATCAAAGCAGAACCTGTCACCGCAGCAGTATGTAATACATGGATCTCTAGTTTTTGTGTACCAGCCATTATTGTAACAGACCAAGAAATGCAGTTCGAGTCCGAGTTATTCAACGAGTTTTCAAGAATTTCGAGTTTCAGACGCAAGAGAATAACGTCAAACCAGACAATGGACGCGTATTCTGTCAGTAGCGGGGTCTCCCGTACTACATATCGCAAAAATGTTGGAACTATTTCGGCGGAGCTTGTCTTTGAAGAACAGATCCGGATTCCTGGCCAGACGTTGGAAAATTCAAAGAAGGAACAAAACCAAACCAGTCGGAATTACCAATGAAATTAGGACACATTTCGAATTTATCCGGCCATATCCACCAGCCAGACATCAAGGAGATAAATACAAACAGCGGAAAGTGTAAAGAAATGATCAGCTTAATTGTAACCATAAAAAATACAATGTAAAATATTAAATGACAAATAAAAATATTAACTTAAAATAATATTGAATTACTTTTATTAGTAGTAGTGTAGTCAGAATTTGGGGCAGATATATTGTTGTGGCAGTTAATAGAAATACAATAATAGCCAAAGCCCCATGGTACATTAGGAACGACAGCCGTCATAGAGACTTACAGAGGGAATACGTCACCGAGGAAATAGAGAAACAAGCAAGGAACACGTACATTATTAATCGAAGCATTATTAATAGATTTAGCCTTAAACTAAGAATTTAAATTTATATCAATTTACATAGCCAATTATGTATTGTTATATCAATTAGCATTGTTAACTGATATCAGTGCTTTATACATTTAGCCCTTTACAATTAAATAATTATAATCGTGACCATCCCTCGCGTGGAGACATGTACAGTCCGGGTTTCTGGTCTACTATCACGCACTATTCCGTTTTCTTAAGAAATTGTTCAGTTCAGCACAAAATAGCCGAAACTTTGGAAGAACTTCGTCGCTTATAGTAATGATGGCCATGGTAATCCATGTGTAGTATGTTCATATTACCAGCCACTTTTGTTTTAGTGACACGACGGTCACTTCGTTACATTCGAAAAATAGATGCTTAACGTAGATGCTTAAACCTCTGTAGGTAGGCTTTAAACTTACCATGTCCCGAGATTGCTTGGCCCATCGAGCTCATTTGTAATAATTTTAATTTGAGTTTTGCTTTAATGTCTGGAATGAAGTCAAATGTATGCCTACCATTGACCGATTCACTCCACCTTCTATTCCATAGGTCAATCACCATTACCTCTATTTCAGATTTGTTTCTATATTGATTATGCCTACTATCTGCAGCATGTACAGAGTCACCTATTTCGTTTGGGGCACTTCTTCTTAGGTGGTGAAAGTGCGCTCGCTTTTTGATTACAATATCTGCCGGGAGTACGCCGGCCAGAACCACAACAGCTACTTTAGACACTGTTCGGTAGGCCTTTGCCACTTTTATAAATTATAATATTACAAGTGTTTTGTGATTCAGTCCCCATCCCTCTCTTGTCAATCTCGCCGGGGAGTGCAATAGCTTCTTAGCGTTTTCACAGAGTCTTAGAACGCGAGATGTTACGCCCATACTTTCATCAAGGTCAACTCCTAGATATCTCACAGACTTGACTTTTTGTTTGTTTTTAATTCATGATTAATCATGTTTTTTACTATTTTAAAATACTTTTGTCACTTAAATTAATTATCAATAAAAAATTTTTTTTTTTTGAACTTTTAATAATATTTATTAAGCCTTAATTATAGTGATTTTTTTTTATGATTATCACTATAAGGAAGGCTTAATAAATATTACTAAAAGTTCAAAAAACTAAAATTAGTTTTTATTTATAATATTGTTGGAGGTCGACAAGAGTCAAATATGCCTTTTAGCTACAGCATCACTGTTTTCTCTGCAGATAGTGACATTTTATTTGCGACACACCATTGCTTCCTACTATTTATTGCGATTTCATCCTGACGCTGAAGTTCGAGTCTCGAGTTGCCATGCACCATAACTTTGTCATCCGTGAATGCAATTTCATTAAAGTCATTAATCATGCTTGTGTAAAACACGATATTCCAGACTAGAGGACCTAAAATAGAGCCCTGAGGGTATCCTTTTTTATTTTGCTTAGATACATGTCTCTGATAACTGTGGATCGATTACTGAAGTAGCTCCTAAACATTCATAGTGTTTCTAGGAAGATTATAGACCAATAAACTTGCGATGACAATAGGCCACGTAAGGTTATCAAATGCTCCGGCGATATCTAAGAATATACCCACAACATATTTTGTTTTCTACACCTTAGGAAACTAACCAAATTCTAAGCAGCTGCGTGTGACCCAGTTTCGTCCGGTAGAAGTAAGTTAAGTAACTTCACGCGTGTGTAATGCCACGTGTCTGTGATGACTCCATTTGCCTTCCTATTGGTAATTTAAACTTCAAGAGATCTTGCTTTGCCAGCGGCTAATTTGTATACACGACCCCATGGGTCTTTATTACCATGTCCTGCGACGAACCGTTGGATACTATACTTTGCATCGCTTTACATATTTCATAGAAGTACTTATTTCTTTCCTCTCTAAAAAATAACAATTTTTTAAAGAATAGACCCCAGTCAGCTATCTTAATGGCAAATTTTGAAGTTTTGCTCCTTGCAAGCGAACTATTCTGTGGCGAGTTTGATAGCTCAAACGTTACCAGCAAGGTTTTGTTGACTATTATTAGGTGAATATTGGACTTCGCATTAGACGAGAATATCGTTGGGTTCCCCTGCAAGTTTATTATAAAAAAGTAACTCCTAGGCACGAAGTCCTCTATTTTTCTTCCGTTTTCACGGTTAAGCTGTCAGGCCACATTTTACTTCTAGCATTGAAGCCTCCGGTGATCATTACCTTTTTGTGTTGACTCAATAGAGCCTAGGATCCTTTCGATTTTGCGCAGATGGTACTCGATCGGTTCACTATATTAGGCATATATTGAAAATAGGTAGAATGAACCATTGTGGCTATCACAAAACTGACTTAGCTTCACCATGTTCAAGCCAACATTATGAATGCTAATTGCAGTATTGGGATTCTCAGAGCAGCCTGTTGTGACTCTGGCTACTAGACGATGAATAAAAAAACTTTTTTTTCTAGAAGTATCGTAAATTTATATGTCTATGTATGTTACGGTTAAAGTCCGAAGTCGGAGCAAAATTTTTAATTTTATAAATTCGTTTACACAATTAAAAACCGATGGTCCAGAGGTCCGAATTCCCCATCAGAGGGCTAAGCGTCATGAGGAGTTCAGTTAGTAAAGCCGTTACTCCCTATTATTCCAAAATCCAATTTGCAATACACGAACATACACCGATTTCGGGCTTTTTCGGGACTCACACGCAACCGGTAAAGGTAAAGTGTTAAATTAGTGTGAAGTGTATATTAAAACTATTAATTCGTGTGGTGCCTGCGGTTTCACTAAAGTGACAAACATAACTAATGGAGCATTTCATGAAAAACAGTCCACCGTACCCTGTTTAATAAAAGCAATTTTAAATACTAATTACATTCTATAATTAACATACATCCTAATGCATTTTTAATAGCCATAAACGTAATATGTCTAGCTAGTAGCTATACGTCTGAAATTGTCGCAATTAAAAACTATTCAGTGGCGTACTCAAATTTAACTGTAATCTACAATTTTATTGTATGTACACGCAAATTAATAATTACGTAATTAACTATCACAACATTTTATTTTTATGGTGATAACGATGATAACCTTTGAAAGTTTGAATTTTCTATTTACGTATGCGCAATATATATGTAAATATATTGCAAAACTTCCCAATTGTTTTTCATCATTGTGCGAATTTTCACGCTCTCCCTTTTACTATTATGTACGTATTGTGTTTTGTTATTGTGTAGTGTTGTTTGTTAATTACATTACACATTTATGTACGAGCAATTATACGTTTTGGCAAAAAAGAGTAAATATTTATTTATATCATGCTTTATTACATACCTATACATTTATAGAAATCCGCAACGTGCTTATTTTTTTGTTTTATCAGAGAAAATTTGTATACTTTTTGACTTATATCTAGAGCAATGCAAATAATAATCACACACAAGTGCCTACAGTACTAATCTAATTAAGGACGCACAAAAAAGCGCGACTAATTTTCTAAACGTGTCAATTAAAATTTGTATGTATTCAGCAGATGCTGGTTTTGTTCGACTCGTGTGTGCATTCAAGTTTTATTTCTATATACATAGACTTTAGTATATAAGAGACACAATGTCCCTGGATTTGTTAGAAACACGACCCAAAAAAAAAAAATAAAATAAATACATAACCAACAATCAAGTTAGCATTGGATTTTTTGCTCATAGAATTATTCAGCGCCTTGATAGTCTCGCAGCCATACTTTGAAACGAGATATTTACACATACATATCTATTACTTTATATACAATCTATATACTTGTGTGTATTTACATTAATTTGGTTGAGTGACTGTGCTTACTGCTTAAACAACACACACAACATATGTACGAGCGAAGTTTTTTATATTCATAGAATGGGAAGGGAAAGGAAAGCAAAAGACTGATAGGTTTAAATCCAATAATAATTTTAATCTTTATTTTTCTATATAATCTCCTCGCACATTAATACATTTATAACATCTGCTAATTAATTTTTCCAAACCGGCAAAAAAATATGTTTCCGGTTTATCTGCAAAATGTGCATCCACCGCATCCCGCAATGCTGGCATATCGTCAAACTGTCTTCCGCGGAGACTATTTTCTAAATTTGGAAATAAATAATAATCGCTGGGATACAGATCAGGACTGTGTGGCGGATGGTTGATATCTTCGAAGCCGCATGACGCCATTGTTTTCATTGCGTGGCTCTTGTGAACAGGCGTATTATCATGGAGTAAAAATACGCGTGTGGTTAATTCTCGTTTTTCATTTATAGCTTCTTTTAATTGAGTTAAAATGTCAGTATAAAAACCATCTGAAGTAATCTCCTTTTTTGTTTTATATACTGTAAGCAGAATCCCTTGAGAATCCCAAAAAATTACTCTCAATACTTGTATGTTCGATTGTATAGTGATTTTCGGCTTTTTTGTGGGTGGATCATCTTCCTGTCTCGATTCTGTCACTGGCTTAGAATCTGATAATTGCACCCAGCTTTCATCTACGGTTACAATCCTATTAACAACATCTTGGTCATCTCGATAGAGTTTCAGCAACCGCTTGCAGTAATCAACACGGCATTGTTTTTGGTCAGTCGTAAGATTTTGGGGCACCCAGCTTGTCAACACCTTTGACATTCCAAGATTTTCATGAATAATTTTAAATGTCGTTGATTTCGAAATTTTAAACATGTCCGCAATTTCTTTCAGTTTTAATCGATCGTTTTCCATAATTGCAAGTTCGACTTTCTTTACCATTTCGTCGGTAGCAATATCTCTTGGTCTTCCAACTCGGTCATAATCTTTAAGTAACTCTCTACCTTGTCTAAATAAACGTGCCCATTTATAGATTGTTGTTTTACCTGGGCAAGCACTTCCATAAACCGTTTGCATTTCGTTTACAATGGTTCCAATATTTAGTCCTTGCTTTGTAAGAAATTTTATAACCGCTCGAAATTCAATATTAGAATTAGACATTTTTAAAAAAATATAAAACGTCAACAATTTATACACGTAAAATTACTGTTTATCCACAGATTACAAAAATATTACTGACGGACGATTTTTTATATTTTCACTCAAACATTTTTGTACTTTCAACTCAATCGTATTCATTCTACGAATATATAAAACAGCTCCCATAATAACATATTGTATATAAAAGAAATGCTAACAGTATGCGTCTCACACATCCAAACGTGTTATTCGTTTATGTATTTCGAGAAAATTTTTATATATTTTATAATATGCAAGCGAGTGTGAAGATTTTTTAAGTACATAAATTTATAAAAATTACAACATCATGGCCAGATTGCTTAGGGCTCTATAATTGTATTTTATTTATTGGGTTATGTCGGCCTTATATACTCGTACAATTACATTGTTCGCATTGGTATGTGTTTTGTTTACCTACTCGACGACTAGCATTATGCCAAGACACAGGGTACACATTTTTTAAGAACAATAAAATATCTAAAAACATCGACTTAGTCCTTGGATTCGTTTTAAAGGGGCTTGATTTATAAAATCGCATTCTTACGCTTTACGTTTTTTACATTGTTCTTATCTTTCCAAATATTATGCGCGAACTATGAATTTTTATCACCAAATCATTACTGTTATATTCTATTTCTCGCGTGATAGTTTTTTTATCAGTATGTAAGTATTAATGCAATTGTATCATTCCCGCCGTATTTAATGTTGCAAAGCGGCAGCAGCCGCAGAGCTCTTGTTTTGATATGCATACATACGTATGCGTATATTTGTGTATGTTGCTTGAACGTAGTATTGGTTTGGTTTATTTTTTCTTTTTAATGGTTTCACATTTATTGATCTGTTTCAAAAGTTTACTGAATTGGAAAAAAGTAGTAGTGTAGAAGAAATTAACGGATTGTACCCGTAATAGTTTTTTAATGCAGACAAACTGAAGCGCGCAACGACTGGAATAATGTATTATTTCTGGAGTAGCCATTGAAGCAATGTGGTCGGCTTAAAGGCAGCATGTTTGGTAATTAACGAGTTCGGTCTGGATACACGACCCACCCTTGTATTTGTTTTAGATTTAGGTGAAAGATCAAAACGAACATGTTTGCGAACTTTCAGCTCCACGGTAGGTAATTTAGGTCCATCAGCTGAAATAAGGAGTTCTGGTTCGTGAGTTGGTAAAAGTAATCCAGTCTATGTAGTTGGTGCGTCCGTAATTTGTGATTTATTGTCCGAGTAAAAATTTTGGCGTGTCGTCCATTCAGATCCAAAGTGATAAATTTTTCTGTACGGTCGATAACCAAATGCTGCGTACTGCGTCAGTCCGCAAGAAAACGTGCAACCAAGTCGATAGATCTTTACTAATGAAAATTTTGTCCGTAGTATATCGAGAAGCCGGTACAGGTTGTACGGTAAAAATATTCCAGGAACTCGAGTCGAACATCCATAAACAAGTTCGGCTGGAGTAGCTTTTAGTGCGTCACTGTAAGTCGTTCGTAGTCCTAGTAAGATTGAAGGAAGAACACAGATTTGACAACACGATGCCATCTCTCGATCATGTCATTATACATTTTGGATTGTAACTGGTTGTTCTCCTGCGCTCAAAACCGAGTAAGTTAGCCAGTTCGTGAAAAAGTTGTGATTCGAATCGCATGCCTTGGTCCGTGACGATGAACTCAATACCGCTGATGAAAGACTTTAGGCTTTTGGCAAGCCACACAACTTTGAGCTATTTTCTGAACGTCTTTTATAATTGATGACCAGATAGCATTCTGAGTCAAAAGTTTGATGGAAGCTTTAACAAGAAAGATTATGGAAAGCCACGAAAACTTGCTTTCGGAAATTTAAGGGAATGAATGGCCTAGTAGAAATATCGCAATAAATTATTTCTTTCGAATTGAAAGAAACAGGAAATTTCTCAAATTTGAGAACAGAGTTACTCCTTAAAATTTCTTGAAGACCTTCATCATTGGTCCGAGCATCTGCGATGATAGCATAATCAATACCTACGGGAATATAAATTTGATTAATACGTGAAAGAGCATTTGCAACAACGTTATCCAGTCCAGAGATGTGCTGAATATCAGGCGTGAATTTACCAATGAAATCTAAGTGTTGAAATTAACGAGGAGATGCTTTTTCGAGTTTCTGATTAAAAGTGTAGACAAGTGGTTTATGATCGGTATAAAGCGTGAATATACGACCTTTGAAAAGATGTTGAAAGTGTTTGATCTCCGTATAAGCCGCGGGAAGTTCACCATCATAAGCACTGTATCTTTTTTGCGTATCATTGAGACGTACTGAAAAGAACGCGAGTAGTTGCCAAGTGTCTGATATGACGATAGCTTCAGTTGACCATTGTATTGGAACTCGACTGTTGTTAATGTAACCTTTTAGGTAGTCGTTCAACAATTCCTGGTCAGCAGCAGCACCTGGAATGAACCGTCGATAAAATTTTATCATGCCTAAAAAGCGTTTCAGTTGTTTAACAATCTGTGGTCGTTCGAAATTGTTGATGACTTGAACCCGTTCGACGGTAATATACCGAAAGTCATTCTAAAAAAATTCAAATAGTCCGAAAGGTGTCGAAATTGCTGTTTTTGGAATGTCAATCGGTACAATAGGAATTTGGTGGTAGGCCTGGACAAGGTCTATCGTTGTGAATATAGTGCAGCCCGCGAGTTGTTGTGTAAAGTCCTGGAGATGTGGAATCGGATACCTGTCTGGAATCGTGACTTTATTTAATGCTCGAAAGTCTCCACACGGCCTCCACTCTCGATTCCTTTTAGCTATACTAAGTGTAACGGACTGGACCAAGGACTGCTACTAGGTCGACAAATCCCGAGTTTCAGCATGTTTTCGAATTCTGTCTTCGCAATGATGAATTTGTCCGGTGCTAGTCGTCGTGGTTTGCATGCAACCGGTGGTCCTCACGTTTCAATTTGGTAAGTCACGTTATGTTTTGTATTATCAATGTTAATGTTGCCTTGAATGACAGTTAAAAATTTTGAGATCACGTTGAAAACTCCCGGATCTGTTGCTGACCTGTCAATCTTAGGTAAACAATAGTAATATCGCAGGAAGAAGGGGTACCATTTGTATATAGAGAGGTTAACGGGTCTATGAGCCTCTGTCTCTGCATATCAACTAGCAACCCAGTTTGCGTCAAAAAAAATCCGCACCGATGATAGACATCGACACCTCAGCAATGATGAACTCCCAGGAGAATTCACGACGCAGTCCGATGTCAAGTCTTAAGAATTTACGTTTTCCGAAGAACCGTTCGCTGCAAACAACCTGAATGATGGATCGACCCTTGCATTCCGAACAAAACGAGCTGATAAAACCGAGACATCTGCACCTGTATCTATTAAAAAATGAGTCTGAAGAAAAATTTCGAAGATTAAAAGGCGGTTAGTTTTAGATACGTCATTGCACATCACCAATTGTGAACATTGTTATCGGCTAAATTATTTGATACAAATTTGCCATTTGATTTACATTTAAACGCCTTTGTGCCGAAATAATAATGATAGAAACAGATGAAGTTGTTTTTGGCTGAAGGTTTGAAGGAATTTCGAGAATTTGGCGAGTTTTTCCGAAAATTTGCGAGTTTTAGAGTTTGATCGAGAATTGTTACGACTTCGTGAATTTGAATTGGATCTTGATCTAGAATTTTGATAAAAGATTTCCGCAATCTCCGATAACGTCTCTCAGCTCGTTATGCCAGGACTGACAGAGAGACGTCGTTTTCAATTGGTGTGAGCACCATTGGAACTGACTGGTGCAACCTCGTCATCCAAAATTGACAAAGTGTTGCTTCGTTTAAATTATTACCAGCATTCAACTTCATGACGCTCAACAGTTGGGACGGCTTCCTGTCCCCAAGTGTCAAGCCATGCAACAGATTGTTAAGTTTCGTTTTCCCCGGATCACCTCAGCTTCGTACGTAGAATAAGGTATATTACCCCTTGGGCTAGTAATGAGATACGCCAAGATGTTGTGGAGTCGTGCATCCAGCACTCCCACCGCATGAGCATATTTAGTTGCTTCGATAGTAATATCTGCCACCGCGAATCGCTGCTCGAGTATTTCAAACCACTCATTAGGGTTTTGTGAGTGAAGTGGCTGTGGAGGCCTAAAAGCCACTCGAGCAATCATTCCCGCACTCGCAGGCAAATTAGTATCTGCTTGCGATGTCCTCGATGCCTAAGGTGAATTTACTTTTACACGTCACAGCATCATTGATGAGTCCAGCCAGTTGAGTGGTCGTTATCGATATATTGGGCTCCTCTGTTAAAACGCTGCCTGATGCTGATGTCAAGACAGCCTCACTCGGTGGCAAAAGAGTAGTTGGTAGATCATTAACACCTTGTACAATGCGCCGAAACAAAAAATCAAAAATGAGGAATAAGATCAAAAACAAAAATAAAGCGAAATGTCATCATCAGCGAGCTTGTATCATCTTCGTCTTTTCCAAAAAAGATATTGGTGAACCTAATTTAGTAGCATCTACCGACATAATTCCCGGTTCCAATTGCCGATTGGAATTTAGCATATCGGCTGATAAAGCACGATATACCACGTCAACTGATATAATGGCCCCAATTCGCTGTGTAATCGAGGCTTTGTAATACGAAGTGAATGGTGTTAATTTTGAATTTTTTACCGACTGTAAGGCCGTGCCCAATTCATTGAACAACGTCAGGTCCCTTCCAAACTTCTAAAATAATTATCTAGGAAATAATAAGACGCAGTTACTCGTATCCGGGTGCGCCAGCTGACTTATTCCGTCGTTGAAGTTAATGAGATGGCCGACTCCTTAGACAACGCGGGTTCACCACAACCAGTTCACTAGCTTAGTCGGTGCTAAAACATATATTTTATTTATTAAACATCATATTTTGTTATCGTGAGTTTTCGCGAGGCCTAATATTTCATTAAGGAACCTAACATTCATCTAGTTTCATCGTCATTGCGACTCTAACTAGACAAAGGGACTCGACCGCATCATATTTGTCTCACTCCGAAAACGTGCGCGTGCACATTGTGGTATTCAAATCATGGATATTGAACAATTGTCAGCGTTTCTTGGTCGAAGCTTTGCTAAGACATCCGAGAGCATCTCCACTGTTTGACGGAATCACTGGTTTACCCCGTGAGTCTTTTACGGCACTCCAATTTAATAAAAAATTAATAAAAGTAAATTACCGCCAAAATAATCATTTGAAATAATATAAAAGTAGAATATTTTATAATAGATATCTCTAAAACTGCCTTTAAAAACTTATCTGGTAACACTACGTGACTTGTGCGGGGTCAAGAAACCTGCGCCTAACCACATTAAGAGACTCGTTTAGTGGATTCACCGTGAGCTATGTCCCAGCGCAATGCGTCACCATACCAATACGTGAGGACAACATGTCCACATCTATCACAATCTCCATCAGAGATGAGCTGACATGTTTAGAACTGAAAAAAAATCGAAACTGGTACTTACAACAATGCATCTCATCCAACACGGCTGAGAATCTTAAAGGTACAGACTGACCCCATTGAGACTTAAAAGGTTATGTTAAAACATACAAAAAAGGGCCCGGTGTAACCACTAACGGCCCATCGAACGTACAGCATGTTAAGGTGCGTTCAGATTAATCTGTAAAGAAGTATTCTTGGAAGTTCAAACAGGATAGGTAAGTTATTTATAACAGGGGAGGCGAGAGACAAAAAGCAGCTATATTCTTTGCCAAGTTGCACTTAATATCTTCTCTATAAGCCAATTTTTTCCAATTTATATGCGATCTCTTTAGAGACACATCATCCAATGAAGGCAGGAACATCGTTAATGTTGCTTATTTTACCGGTGACGAGGACCACTTCGTTTCACGTAATCGTACCAAGGCCATCATCAAAAATTGATCATCGGGTGCAGCACAAATTCACACCACATAATTTGGGGAAGCATCGACACCAACGACAGAAGTGGGTCCTCCGCAATCTTTCGAATATAACACACACAAAACGATGCGATCTTCATTAATGCCATACGGTGAGAGGTACTGGATCTGTATCGAACCTGGATACAACCAGCATCATTCTCGACTTGCATATATCGAAGAAGGCCTTTTTCGCTGACAACATCTACAAGGTGGCTGAGACCAAATATTACTGACTTCACTCTGCTGCTCATCTTCATAAAAAAATCGTAATGGAATTCAAACGTAATAGTGTAATTGCACTGTATTTGGGTGGAAATTCACAAACAGCAATAGTTCGTCAGCTCCAGCATTTGAATGTGAATAAAATGTTTGTGTATCGAACCATAACTCGATACAACGAAACTGGTAGCATCGCTAAACGCAACAGAGGCGGTCCTAAAAAGATGGCGGTCAAAGTGCCAATCAATTAGCCGCACGTCTACATGTTTCACGATACAGCATTCAAACCATATTGAAAAATGAACTACACTTGAAGCCCTACAAGATACAAAAAGTTCAAGATCTTACGGAGGCACAAAAAAAAGTTAGGCTTGAAAGAACACGAGCATTGAAGGCCTTGGCCGAACGTGATGAGATTCCAAAAATTGTCTTTTCTGATGAGAAAATTTTCAAAATGATCGTGTTTCGTTAGAGCACAAGTCCAACGATAATTTGGACACAAGAGTTGCCATGCGCAAGCAATCACCAGCTTATGTTATGGTTTGGGCTGCAGTGACTGCAGATGGACGCACTCCTCTGGTTTTCATCGAACATGGAGTCAAGGTAAACCAAAATGTGTACCGCCAAAAGATCCTAAACGATGCTTTGCTACCTTGGGCACGTAAACACTTTGGTACGAACCGTTGGGCATTCCAACAGGACTCGGCACCGTCACACAAAGCTCGAGCGACACAACAATTTTTACAAAATTGCGTTCCGCGGCTGATTTCGTCGAAAGAATGGCCACCATATTCACCAGACTTGAATCCCATGGATTTCTCCATACGGTCCATTTTGGAGAGTAAGGTGTCTACTAAAAAATACGAAAGTGTTGTTGCATTGAAGTCAGCTCTTGTTCGAGAATGGAATAAAATTCCGCAAGCTCACGTTCGGTCAGCATGCAATGCTTTCTATGGAAGACTGAATCAAATAATCAGTGCCAAAGGAGGTCATATCGAGCAGTAACATTTCAGTTTCCAACATATTCCACGAAATTTCAATAAAAAATAATCAAAATTAAAAAAATTACAGCGTTTTCATTTGGTAACACTTGGTCTCAGCCACCCTGTATATTAGATTAAATATCGAAATACCTCAAACATTAGAAACCTTGTATGTTTATAGTTGATCCGTAATAAATTTATTGGAATTTGTTTGAATTATTGCGATCCGATTCATTGAAAAAAATCTGGATGTCTACACCAGATCCAACATACTAAAACTTTACCTCTTGGACCCCGGTCGCCGTTCAACATGTGTCTCAAATTTAAAAATCGACAGCCTGGTCTACGTAACGATACCCTTAATAAGATGGTGTTATACAACCATCTGAACGGGAACATGGATTATCAATCGAGCGTTTGAGTAGTACATTTTTCAGATTCAAAGCAAACACTCGAATATTTCAAAGAACGAATTCGGGACACTGCTCCGTTTTTCGAACCATCACAATAGCATCGCTAATATATGGGACAATTTACCAAGTTGATTTTGAGCTGGGGTTTTTGAGAGGCAATAGACGAAATTACCGTGTTCACTCTGTTAGTAGACACATCTAAATCATCAAAAACCGACAAGTCATGTATACCAATTTCACCAGTGCATAGCACCTGTTAGCTATTTCTCATAAAAAAACGACTGTGTAGGCCAAATCAATATACTGATGAGTAACGTGGAGAACCAAGGCCACAATAGAGAAAGCATACGATCTGTCTTTGGGAGGATTGATTATCGCTTTCCGAGGATTCATAGGCAGACGAGGAAATGTTACTCATCTATATAGCGATAACAGGAATAATTTAGGAAGCTATAGGAAAATGTTACAACAATAAATTGCCACTTGATACATTAGAAGTATTAACAAGTGGACATTTTGGTTTCCTCTGTTAATAGCTTAACTGTTAAAAACTTTTAAAAACATTCCATGATGGAACTGCTACATGAACTAACAGGAGCAAAAAACACAACTTCATACATCCCGCGCTTCTCTCCCAAATAGCTACAAAACAAATTTTCCAAAATATTATTTATTAAATAACAAGTGCCTATTACCTACTTTAGATTATTCGCTGTCTTTAATAAACATATGTCATGGACAAATATACTTTGGCGCAACCCTCCACTGCCAGATGGTGAAAACATCTCCATTGTGGACAGAGAATGCAGTAAGGGAGTACTTAAAATGTACTAATGTACTTAAGAAGCGCCTAAACCAACGCCTGGAAACCCTTCTTTGGTAATAAAGAGTTACTTGAGACTTTAAGGATGCATAAAGTATTAGCTTCCATTTCTAACAACTGGAGTCACCTACAACGACTCTTTTGATTCTAAACCATAATCTTTTCAGATTTACTAGTTTTCCTTCTTTCCATCGTACCATGAAGGATAACGGTTAAGTTTAGTTGTTTAGTGACAAATCAATATATTTCGTTACAGATAGTAGCGTGTAGAATTTGTCTGCATTTACGTCAACTGTCTTCTATTTAATTCGTCGTCTCAGCTAATGTTTTTAAAATAAAATCCAAGTTCGCTGTGTAGTTGTAGTACGGCCTTTGGTTCAGGAGCTCTCTCATACTATGGTCAATAATATCGTTATTGACCATAGTATCTATGAAGACACTCAGTTTCCATTAATTGATGGCAAATTAAAATCACCCGTTAATAGAATAGTGTCGAACGAATTAGCTTTGTTGTTGATTTCTACGATGGTGTCGCGGGAAGCAGTAGAGATGTGGATGGAGAATTCGGTGGAATACTTGCAACGTGGATAAATAATAATATTTTGTTGATCGTTGCTTTAACACATGCTTGTTCGACGGATAAGTTCGATGGATTAATCGGTAGGCGATCACATTTATACACCAAGTATTAGGATGGAAGGAATTCGGAGCTGTGATTTAGACGGCGAAAAGAAAGCCACATTCGATTGTATGGGGTTACTGTCTGCTGGCCCACTTTAAATATTCGAATCTTACGTCTTTGAAAAAAGTACTGCAGCAAATCCATTGAACCTTTTGATCTCAAACCCTTAGGCAACGAGCCCAGTTATAACTTGTCTATTATATATAACGATTAATTTCATCTTTCTGTTTATCAGGAATAATACTAGACACTGATGTTTTCTAAGTAAAAGAGGCATCACCAAAATTATCGACTGTGATATTCTCTACAAACAAACATTTCGGTATTCGGAAGGTGCTAACTTTGTCCCGGATGGGTCAAATACGAATGGGCCTTGGCTACTGCTGTATTTTTCAAGCTTAACTTCTATACGTCGAAAGTAGTTTACCGATTTTAAAACAGAGCCAATTCTACTCAATACAAATCAAGTTTGTCATTTCGCGTTGAAGAAGGCAACAACCAGAAACACCCGATTATTGCGCATAGGGTGATTGCAATAATCACCCTATGCGCAACGTAATAATAGCAACATTATCCAAACCAATACATGTTACGCTTGGGTTAAAATAACACAAAATCCCATTAAATTCTTTCTACATTTTGAGCGGTGCCCGTTAAAGCTAACACATTTTTCATGCACATATACAACATTTATGTATATCATATATGTATATAGTGGATGGGTTTTATGTATTTATTTTTGGTACATAGAACCAATATATACATACATTTCATGTTCGATCCACCACATAAAATCTCTACTTTGTATTTTTTTTTAAATAGGACGAATCGAAAAATCGTTATCTACAGCAGAAAGTATATAATCTCAGCATTATATACAGGTTTATATATACAACATTGAGATAGGCTTAGGATGGTCAAAACAAAACAAAAAGTCAAATCAACGCATACGACGTGTTATGGTTTTGCTGCCTTTTCATGCTGATTTAATGGTGCAGAAAGAAAACCCAAATGTTTCTTGCTCCTGAATTTTTTATACCAATCAGAAATCTAAAACGATTGTATTTATCGATTTGTTTTTGTGTTTAAGTTTAGTTACGTCTTATTTAGGCACGTCAATAAAAAAAACATTAAAATGTAGAACAAATTAAATTTTAATTACACGCACACACCTTCAGAGGCATAATTTATCTAGATGAGATTCTTGTCTCCTTTGCTATGTTCGGTTTCAAATTAAGTCAATGTGGCAAATTGTAATTTCTTGCTCTTGAAAATTGAATAGCGTTTTTGTTAGCTTTGTCCAAAATTTTATTGTTACGGTTCATTGGTCCTTCAAAATTTTCCTTAAGCATGTGTCCCTGAATATCGGTCAGGATGATTGTAAATGTCACCAAGGATGAGCCCCAATTGCAATGAATTAGAAGACTCCGGCAATTCGTTATTCGAGTGACTTTACGCTTTGTGTCAGATAGAATAAAATGGACGAAATGCAAAAATCATAAGAAACATATGCGTGCTACGCTAGAATAAGGACGAAAATGAACAATGCCGAATTCTCGTTTACCGAATGAGTTGTAAATTCTGATAGAATAGGTTTTATGTGGCTACCTTGAAGGCATTTTTTAAGGGAGCAAAGACTCTTATTTTAGAATTTATAAAGAGAGTTTGGTTGTGTGGGACGTGGGTAACTCCAGCATGGAAACTTTCAAATTTCAAAATGAAATTTTGCGTATCGATAAAGTCCAACTTGTGCTAGTTAGCGAATCATGCCGAAGAATTAGTGCTAGTCTATCAGTCTAGTAAAAATTAAATTAAAATTTCAAATTTCGCCTTAAAGTCGATATAAATAAAACCCGATTTCCAAGGAAAACCTGAAATTATTTAAACCCCACTTTAACATTTTCGAAAGATGATAAAAGTAATTAGCATTCATAAATGAAGGAAAAACAAAAACCCCAAAAAGATACTAAGCACGAAATTTTTTCCCGATTAATAATATTTTTGTTGACCAACAAAGAATGTTGAATGAACGAATTTCTTACATAGAGCGTTCTAGATACAAACGAACTTGGCACTTCTGATTACATATTGCTATTAGGTATCTTCGTTACCGTCCGAAAAATATAGTGGCTGAATTTGTGCCAATCCAGAATTGGCCCAATTCCATTGAACAACAAAAACGGTTGAATCAACAATCTTTGTTGTTCAATGCGCATGTTATTAACGGTCTATACTAGTATATTTCGCTTTTAATATAGGATCTGTTAGGTTTGTTTTGTGTTTACTCAATTTATGAATGAACATCAAACACTCAACAGCCTAATTAAAAGCCACTTAAAGAATCACTACATCAAGAACATCAATCTACTGCCATTCTCTCTTTCTTCCTTACGACAATTGAACATATTTATATTTGATAACGCCACCAAACAATATCTTGAAAAACCGATCACAAAACATTAGGTTGGCTTTGTTGGGAATAATATGGTCCAATTGTGTGAAGACACTGACACATTTATTACCCCAAACAGATATATTTTTGTTCATCGGGTACGGAAATTATGTTAGATTATCAGACTTACAACTCGTTAAACAATATCTTAGAGCGAATAAATAGATGCCGAACATTATAAATATTCAATGTGTACCTGGATGAACAACCTGGATGCTGATATTAAATTAAACGTTGCATCTTGTTGCGTGCACGAAAACATTGGCTTTAATAACAAATTTAGCTACAAAACAATAGGACCTGCGGTACAGTTTTTATTGATGAGTACATGATGGTGCATATACGAGTATGTATATACAGGGTGGCTGAGACCAAATGCTACTGACTTCACTCTGCTGTCATTTGTGTAGTTCTCATTTTCGCGCGTCAATTTTTTGACAGATTGAAGTTTGGTTAGTTGTTTACATGTGGTCAACAAATAATTGTTCTAAATTAATATCTTCATAAAAAAAACGTAATGGAAATCAAACGTAATAGTGTAATTGCACTGTATTTGGGTGGAAATTCACAAACAGCAATAGTTCGTCAGCTCCAGCATTTGAATGTGAATAAAATGTTTGTGTATCGAACCATAACTCGATACGAAAATAAATGGTATAAATGATACGAAATGTGAAGAAATGAATCTAACGAAATCTTCGTCAAAGTGCCAATCAATTAGCCGCAAGTCTACATGTTTCACGATACAGCATTCAAACCATATTGAAAAATGAACTACACTTGAAGCCCTACAAGATACAAAAAGTTCAAGATCTTACGGAGGCACAAAAAAAATTAGGCTTGAAAGAACACGAGCATTGAAGGCCTTGGCCGAACGTGATGAGATTCCAAAAATTGTCTTTTCTGATGAGAAAATTTTCACCATTCAACAGTTATGTGAATAAACAAAATGATCGTGTTTGGTTAGAGCACAAGTCCAACGATAATTTGGACACAAGAGTTGCCATGCGCAAGCAATCACCAGCTTATGTTATGGTTTGGGCTGCAGTGACTGCAGATGGACGCACTCCTCTGGATTTCATCGAACATGGAGTCAAGGTAAACCAAGAGGTGTACCGCCAAAAGATCCTAAACAATGCTTTGCTACCTTGGGCACGTAAACACTTTGGTACGAACCGTTGGACATTCCAACAGGACTCGGCACCGTCACACAAAGCTCGAGCGACACAGCAATTTTTACAAAATTGCGTTCCGCGGCTGATTTCTTCGAAAGAATGGCCACCATATTCACCAGACTTGAATCCCATGGATTTCTCCATATAGTCCATTTTGGAGAGTAAGGTGTCCACTAAAAAATACGAAAGTGTTGATGCATTGAAGTCAGCTCTTGTTCGAGAATGGAATAAAATTCCGCAAGCTCACGTTCGGTCAGCATGCAATGCTTTCTATGGAAGACTGAATCAAATAATCAGAGTCAAAGGAGGTCATATCGAGCAGTAACATGTTTTTCTTAAAATGTAATATGTTTTCAACATATTCCACGAAATTTCAATAAAAAAGAATCAAAATTAAAAAAATTACAGCGTTTTCATTTGGTAACACTTGGTCTCAGCCACCCTGTATATATATATGACTTGTAGTTGACAGATTACTTCATGTCAATATGCAATTTTCCGATTCAAGCGCTTTCGTAACAACGTCTGAATACATGAATGTGACGTATATATGCCCAGCTGAGATTACTTCTGCTCCCAAAGAATACTACCCTAACATCAGTAGTATGAGTACTGCAGAAACTTGAGCCAAATTTATAAATCTGCCTCCAACATTGTCGTCGTTACCTGTGTTAGATAACACATTCTCTCTAACTTTTACCAAAGCTGATAAACAATTAGTCTCTCAGCTTAAGATACAGAAACCGGTAAAGTCATGGCCAACCATGAAGCACAAGGTTTAACCGCACCTAATATGATATGTATAAGGATCGAGCTGCTCGATAGTGTACCATGCCATACTTGCAATTTCAAGACACACACAATCATTTAGATATTTTTCATCAATGGCTAATGATAGACTAAACTCACTTACTTACTATACTACTGCTCGAATGATAAATCAACCCAAAAATCCAAGAAAACAATGATTTATGAGAAATGTGCAATTTACTATCAAAATGTAAACAAAATGGCGTCAAAAGCGTTACAGTTTTATAATTTCGCCTTAAATCAAATTACCTTATGTATATAATTTGTGAAACTTCATTAAAACCCGGCATAAGGAGCAATGAATTGTTTGGCCATGATTATACGTTGTTTACAGATAAGATCGCTCTCTCGAAACTAGGTTAAAGAAATCGGGTGGTGGCATACTAATAGCAACCCAAGCAACAAAATGAAACCGAGATTTCAGAACGTTTTTGGAACGTTTATGGAATGATTTTTAAACTCTAAAATAATTAATATTAAATATACTGAACCCAGTTTCTTTAAAATGGTTACGAAACTAAATTTTTGTGGTGTTGAAATTCCATTATTTTAATAATTTTGAAACGTTTTCTATCCGTTTTATTGAGCCTCGTATAGTACTTTTTAGTTTTTTTTGAATACTATCCAATAACTTTTAAAAAAACCGATTTGAAACCGTAGTTTTTAAATCGAGTTTAAAACGTATTAAATACGTTTCAGAATCGGTATAAAAAAACAGTCTGAAACTTTGCCGAAGAGATGTGGTAGAAGCTACTACGAGTAGATCGTATAAAAATCATAAAACAATTAGTTTTTTCTACAATTTTAGCGTGCTAGTCGGGATAAAATAAAAAAGTGTTATTTGTTTTAATAATTCAATTTTAGTAGTTTAGTGTTGAAAAAGATTTGTGTTCTTTGGTGATAAAGTAATTACATATTGTAATTAGTGAAAATATAAAAATATAATTTAAAAGTTTATGTTGGAGTTCTGTGTGATAATTTGATTTCCATTCGAATAGTAATTTATCAATTAAAGTAAATTAAAACCCAGAATTTGAAAGTGAAATGGTAAGTAATTTTGAGGAATATATCATTATCATTTAAATCTTAATAGCCTTAAATTTAACTTTTTGAATATAATTTGTTTTCCTTATACTTTAAATAGCCTGCATGTCGTCTTTCAGTGGGCCGAATTTTAATGGATGTACCAGAAGCATCTTACGGCAACTTATTAAAGATGATTTTTTGGTGCTCTATGCGAGCAGTGATCGTGGCTGCCGTTAAAAGCAAGTATCGTGAATATACCCGATCATGACAGCAAAATTTGTCTAAAGGAATATTTGAAATCTGACAGTACCAGAATAATTCCCGTCTTTTAAATATGATTGAAAGAGAATTCTGAAATCGAATTACGCTTATTATAATTTATATTATTAAATTTTTTATAATTTTTACCATTAAACTAAAACTGTTTTATTTCAATTATACTCGTACCCACAACATTATTTCATGAAAATAAAGTAATCACGCAAAAAGGCTAGATAGAGTTTTAATCACAATCCTTGAATCTTGTTACACCGATTTCAACGAATTTTTAATTTTCAAAAAATCTTTGAGAAACGAATTTTTAAAATTTAGCATCAGGAAAATTTAGGCAGGTAACCAAATTAAAAAATATTCTCTAAGAATGAAAGCGAAAATTGGCGAAAATTGGGGGAAAAAATAATAAATTTGATTCATATAAAATATACTATTTATGAAAAAGTTTAATAATTTGGTCCTATTAATTTATTGCATTGAAAGTGTAATTGGGTTTTATTAATAATTTTTATACAACTTCTGTAAATATTTATATAATATTTTATTGATTTATTCACCTGTTTTATATAAAATTACATCATAATTAAAAATGTATAAATTGGGTCGCATGTTTAAATTTTATTCACCTCAATATATGTAATCGTCGTTGTAAATAAAATATTAAAAATTCGTGTAATAACCGCTTTTTGACAATTAAAGTTTCATTGAAAGCGGTGCAACATAATTCCAGCAATGGTTTTAAAAACACGATCTAGTTTTTTGTTTCTTATGTATTTAAAGTGGTGAAATGCCAGTTTTCTGTACCCCAATAAAATAGGTTTATGAATGGATTCTATAAAACCAAAAAGTTCCAAAAACCTGAAAATTACAAAGGGTTTCTACCGCTTTGTAAAACTTTGGTTTCATGTAGAACGCCAAAATTCCGCCCAGAAAAGTTTCTATAAAATTATGTATTTTTTAAACCATTTAAGCACGCTTTGGAAGAATTTACTAAATCTTACTAAAATTTTATTGTTGAATGATCGTGAGGTAAATTGAATGATAATGATAAATTGATCAAAAATATTATAAAATTTATTTTACACATTCATGTAATTTAAAATGCAACAATTATAACTTAATTAATAAAAAAGCAATAAAATAATGATAAATAAAAAATACAAAATATTAAGATTTAACCTTGAGTATCTTAATATAATAGTAAGTTAACATTCAGTGATTTTAATTCGACAGAGTAGCCTTCTGTTTAACTAATAACAAATATTTATCCCTAACAAACGAAATGAGTTTCGATGAGAGGGATGGCCAACTGAACTAATAGACAAGTTTGACCACTTTCTCATACTTGTGGCCTGATATAGGGGGGTGGTTTTGATTGATGCTAATACCGTTTACATTTGAACTATTTAATCGCTTACTAAACTGCTATAACCTATTTGCCCGTTCACAAACGAATGAGTTTTGTTGAGAGGGATGGCCAACTGAACTAATAGACAAGTATGACCACTTTCTTATACTTGTGGTCTGATATAGAGGGGTGGTGTTTATTGAGCCCGACTCAAGGCCTCCTCGATGGTACTCCCCTTGCCCATCAGGACAAAGTCCCTGTCATCCCTCTCAACAAAACTCATTCGTTTGTGAACGGGCAAATAGTTTATGGTAGTTTAGTAAGCGATTAAATAGTTGAAATCTAAACGGTTTGAGCATCAATCAAAACCACCCCCCTATATCAGACCACAAGTATGAGAAAGTGGTCAAACTTGTCTATTAGTTCAGTTGGCCATCCCCCTCAACAAAACTCATTCGTTTGTGAACGGGCAAATAGGTTATAGCAGTTTAGTAAGCGATTAAATAGTTCAAATGTAAATGGTTTGAGCATCAATCAAAACCACCGCTCGATATCAGGCCACAATTATAAGAAATTTTTTAAACTTTTCAGTACATCAAAACCGTTTATCTATATCAGGCCACGGATGTGACAATTTTCTAAAACTTGCCAGGTAAATAATTTGATCATCATACTCATTCAAATGTATCCATTCGTGGACGGCTATATTGTATTGTAGTGTAACAGCGATTAAATTGATCGGATATGAATAGATTAATTCTAACTCGGTGTCACATAAACAAAGTTATATTGTAATTTTTACCATAAAATATTTTCAATGATTTTTGTTATTATTGTGATATAATCAATTTTTTAAATTTCTTTTATATTTTTAATTTATTTTGCAGGCCAACATATTTCTTTACACAAAATAAAATATTCGTTTTTATTAATTGATCAATATCATTCAATTTACGACACATTCAATCTACAAAAAATTAGTAAAGTTTAGTAAATACTTCCATCGCTTAGATACACGAATGAAGTTTTTTACTAAAACATAACTAAATAAAAATGACGCCACTTAAAAAAGTTCATTACCATCATTTAAGCAGGTTTTTAAACCGATACCTAATTTGTCTAAAGTTTATTTGAAACTAAATTTATCAGGTGTGTGCACTGTTCTCATAAAACCCAAAAGTTTCAAAAACCACGATCAAACAAGGTTACCAGTTTGGATTCGTAAGGTGTCAGTAAAGGATTTGAAACTTTTGTTGAAACTTTTTAGTTTTGACACCACAGTTACGAACAAGCATTGAAACCGTATTGAAACCAAAAATTGTTACTTGGGAATACGTTCTAAACTCTGGAATGCTCCAGTAACTTTGTTTTTCATTGCGATTCGAATGAGGGACACACATTCGAGACGTGGTATCGATGTTACGAGGAAACACTCCAGAAAATGCCACATCACTCGATAATGCAGGAAAACTTCGATTGTGTTTACACAATTTGGACACAAACTCTCATGACAATTTGAAAGATGCCGTCCAAAAGACAAGAATCGTTGTAGGGTGCGAGCACCGATTTTGTCACTTATGCAGCGCTAGTAAATCGACAGTGTGAGGGGTTCAAGATAAAAGATCTAACCGATAATCAGTTTAAATGTTTGATGTTAGTACGCGGTTTACAATCTTAAGATGCTGAAATTCGAACGCGTCTTCTCACAAAATTAGATGGGAAGGATGCAAACCAACAGTCACTAGAGAACCTTAAGCAATCAGGTCCTTCAATTTCGTCAAAATAGCCTATGGGTAAATCGAGCAACTTAACCCCAACTAACAAACAATCATCTGGCCCATCCAGACCATATTGGCTCTGTCGTGGTTTTCACTTCGCTCGACATTGATAAATTTTGACACATTTTTGACGCAGTCATATTAATTTATTTAATATAAGTATATTGCAGGCTATCACAGCCCATACCAGTAAGCACAAATACAAAAATTATGTTACATAGCTAGAGTTATAGTAATATGTTCAAATCTTCTCAAGTTATACACAACTAGTAATGGAATTCAACGCATCCTGTAGTCTTCTACAGGAATGATAATTTAGTTTACTAAGAACTACATCTGAATAGAATATTTGAGCAAAAACCAACGAAGGAGCACGTTATTTTATAGTTTTGATGGGGCATAGAGGACGTAAATTTAGAAAACCGAATTAAACCAGCGTAAATATTGTAACAAATAAGGTTAACTTGCTTATCCAACTTGAGATTGGAAGTCATCTTAAAACCAAGATTTAGCGCAATATCTTATCATTACTTTATTCAATAGGAGTAGCATTCCCTCTTGTAGCAAGTTTAGAAATATGGTGTAAATAACCGTTGATTAATAACTAATAAATTCCAAATTACTATTTAAATAAATTTGAAGATCATCTGCATATACGTGGTATTTACAAGGAGAGATTGCATTGGCAATAATCAATAAGAAAAATAGTTCTGGACCCAATACAGATCCTTACGGAACACCACAGTTAGTAGATATTGGTGCAGATGCCTGAGATTTAGAAATTCTGAATTGAGCATTTTCTTAAATTTATTTATAATGTTTTGAAAGGATCATTTCATCGGAATGACGTTAAAGAACTCATTATTCAATTGTACTTGTTATGAATAATTTCCATAAATTGGCAAACGAATTACATTAATCAATTTTACACAAGGAATTAAAAAGCTAAAATAGAAATAGTTAACCGACATTATTTGTTTAATTCGAAACGAAAAAGGAATGGCCGATGTTTTATTATTTTTCCGCCAAATGAAGTTGAAACAATATCCTTTTGGATATAGGGAATAAATATTTTAAAAAATTTTAACAAAACATTTTAAAATTACGAATATTACATACCAAATAAATATGTAATTGTTTTAATACTTTTACAACATCATCTCTTCTTTTGTTTAAATAATTTGTTTGGCTTGACCATTGCTGGTCAGTTCACATCGCTAACATTTTTCTTAGTCTTCTTAGTCTTATCTTATACCGATTTTATATTAATATAAACTTTTAATTACTCGTTTTTTGATATGATTACACTCCAGAAAGCCACATGATAAAATAGATCCTTAATGCAACATCGATTAAAAACATTTTCATATTAGAATTTGACAAACATTAAGCTACTAACGCCACTTTTGAATAATCTTAGAACTAAAATTGATTAATTTGGCGCGCTTAATGACAATTGCAGCTGTGATTTTAGACGCATTTTGTAGTTACATAACTTTAAAATTTCTCCGCTCATAGCCGTATTGTAAGCGCTGGCGATCATTTCTTTTAGGCTGCTTTAGGTTAAGCATTATTTTATTCCGATAGGTTGTGTTCTCTTAAATTGAAAGACTTTATAAAATAGGTATAGGCGGCACTGCGGCAGTCACCATTAATTTGTTTCTAAACCATACGAAAAACAAAAGTACCAATGTAAAATTTAAAATATGTACCCAGAAACCATCGAGGTAAATATATTCAAGAGTATGTATCTTGTAAAAAATCTTAGGAACTTCCATTTTCAGTTTTGACCGTTGTAACAAAGCACATGTCAAAAACTCGCACGTGGTTTGTCGCAAATTTCTCAATTATAATTTTATAGTACCGTATCACGGAAATATTAATAGAATACTGATAAATAATTCAAAATTATTTTTATTTATATTAAAATTAATTGTAGGTATTTATTTAAAAATAAAATAAAATTGTAACAACAAAATTATATCAAACTGTCATGATACAAAATGGCATATTGTGTAATGATACTTTTGCGGCAAAATAATATTGTTTTGATGGTATACAATTTTACGTCTCTCGCTCTCTCTCGTTGTAGCGCGCGCGTGCAAATTCTATTTCCTCGCGCTAATCATACTCATCATCATCGATAGTAACTTCTAAAATGGCTTTCTGTATTAACCGTTTTAATTTTTTACGATTCGATGGATTTTTTAGTGATCGTAATTCATTTGCAACAAATTGACCAAAAATCGAATACTCGTCTTCTCGTCGATTTCCTTGTTGTGTATTATTATTGTTGCAGGAAGCATCGTTAACGGGCGTTTCCATCAACACTGTACTGTTTCGAGTGTCGTACACCGTCATGCTGTTTGAATTGATTTCGTCGTAGTCACGTTTCTTGCTTGCCATTATTTGCTGATGCTGGGATGATTGCCGATGTTGATGCTGCGATTGTTGTTGTGACTGAGGTTTTTGGTGTATGACATATTTCTCTACCACCGTATCTGTAGTGTTTTCGTATTCGAGTGGGTCCAATGAACCGTCATCGTTTTTCGATTGATTTGCTTCTACGCTAGTGTTCTGTTGCGTCTTAATTACTTTTTTAGGTACATACTCTTCGATTTCAATGTAACGTTTTTTTGGTTCATGCTTTATATTTGTTACGCCTCCCTCCTCGTCCGATGTGTCTGCGTATGATATGTCTATTGATTGCCGCGATTTTGATGTGTTCACATAAATTGTTTGCTAAAAATCGAAAATACGATACTATAATGAGAGTTGTATGTTGAATAATGGACGCGTAGAACTATCGTGTATGCAGAAAAGATTCCGCCAAATACAGTGCGTTTATACTTAAGAATATTTTGGGAATGAATCACCGCAAAACATTAAATTACGTGTTTGTGTATGTAACATTTCTAAAATTACGTAACTAATTACAACAAATAAGTTGATGGCCCTGAAAGATATAAAATTTCTTATATATCGTCGTGATATATAACCCTAAGGAAGACGTTGAGATACTATGATTAGATATTTAGGCAGAAAGTAAATAACGCGCGAAATATTGCTAATATATATGATAAGCACTTCATGAATTAAAAAATGTTTACTAGCCCTACATGATGGGATTTCTATATTTGTATACATATCCATATACTAAAAAACCCAGATAAACAGCTATAAACAAAATATTTTCATTCTCTTTCTCGACTGTCACTGTACACGAACACATAATCAAGCAAAAGCAAAAAAAAGTTCATATTACATGAAACTATAGTTTCTAATATGGCGGCTACTTTTCAGCATTCTTGTTATGTATATTTATATTTTTACTTACCGTTATAGTTGGCTTACTAGCCGATCGAATAAATTTCAACTGATCGTAATATGACCAACGTGATCTTGTATCTTCTGGATCACCACTATGCGACAATCGAACCGTTTTATTGTATTCCTGATTAAATTGATTCCGCAAATTGTGTATTTTTCGTTTTATTTCGTTCGACGTCAAACCAAAATAATTTGATATCTCTAGCAGGGCATTTTCACGTTTTACCCGATCCTTGTACTTATCATCGGTCTGATCCCATAAACATTTATTTTCATGATACAATTCAATTAATTTTGATGTTAATGTTGGCGTCCAATCGTACCGTTTATCATCCATTTCGTAAAACTGTCAGATATCAACTAATAATTTCATATAAAATATGCATATAGAAATTATTGTTGTGTGTAGCTATATATTTTGCTATATAATAGAGAGAGCGATGCGAGAAGGAGAAACTAGTGGCTTTTATATACAAAAAGTTTCAAGAGAGTATTTCGCAAAAAATTTGTGTTTATTTTTGTGGTAAATAAACCACGTGACTTTTCGTGCGGGTTCGGATTTGACTCGGTTTTGTTATTATTATTATTATTATGTATTTGTTATTTTTAAAACAATTCGTGAAAAACAAAATTTTTATTATTAATCATTAATTATTTATGCATTAAATTTAGTGTTGGCTTCAATTTTAGTTATTAATTCAATTTTAGTCAATAATATAGTGTTTGTCTCATTCGATAGTAGATGGCAGTATCAAATGAATCAGATTATGCAACATAATAATGTTAAATACTTATTCGTTCACCTAGTTTACATGTGATTAATAGTTTGTTTGACTTTAGTTTGAACTGCATATTTGAATCGGAAACAAAGCAAAGCAATGAAGGAAACAATTTTTGTATTCAAAACTAGAAAGTAGAATGGTTTTTAATTTTTGGTGTAAATAATTAATTCCCTACGATAATTTTAATGTATAACCAGGTTTTGAACAGCTTGATTACCTAATTAGGGAGCACATTTATTTTAATTCAATTTGCTCGTTGCGTAATCATTTCGGAAATCCCTTTTCATAGAGAGAATCCCATATAAACAGTTAAGTTATCTTTCATTCATTCAACTACTTCATCTCCATGCAATCCATTCACAAGCCCACTCGTGGTCAAAATATATATCAGTTTGTTGTAAAAAATTATTTTACAGTTTTAAATTTTAAAATATAAATTTTAATAGTATCACATTACTTATATTAATTTATAATGTTTATACATATTAATTTACATTGTGCCGGTTCTTATAGTGCGGCAAACCGACGCGTTTTTTCTTCGTCTTTTACTTCTTCACCTACAAACAAAATTTTAAAGTGGGGCTTTTGCAGCACGTTTGCAGCAATAACTTTATGTGCGGCTGGTGTTGGACGCTCACTAACACAAACGAAAAACAAAAAGAAATTAGGTACAGACCCACTAGTACTTTTTCATGTTTTAATTTATACAATCTGTTCTGGGGCCGAAGCACTCCCAACTCTATCGCCGTTCGCTTTTCACGTCCTACCTTATGCATTGCTTACCAAATTGGGGACGTATGACTACAGGTCAATTTTTCTTAATTTTGTTTTTTGTTCGTCCTAATCGTTTCGCGCAAACCTCCAATATAAAATGAAAATAATTTTACAAATGCTTGTGAGGCTTTGTGAGGAGAGGCAAGTGCTGCTCGAATTTTATTTGAAAAGGCAATGTGCGAACCGACTAATTGGGCTGTCTCAGGTCCCATATCATGATTAGTGAAATCTCCACCAATTTACTTTGAAAAATTCATAGTTCTAAACATTTTCATAACGTTGACTTCGATTTTACTCAACATGTTCCCAACTATTGAGTGTTCTGAAAGCGCCTATTGTCAAAATGAACTGATTGATTCTGATCTCGAAGAATAACATTTGGAAATTCAATATTATCTCCCGGCAAGGTTTGCTTTGTCATTTTAGTACATTTGGAACATCTGAGAATGATTTATTTGTACTATTATAATTCGAGGAGTTTATAAGAAATTCTAATCATAGACTCTTTCAAAACTTTATTTGACTCTTTCGGATGTATCATACTCCTGTATCAGTAAATTTATTTTTATTTTCTCGCCAATATTACAATTCTAAGTGACTGTTTCATATTTCAAATGTTTGCAAGCTCTTTTTATAGAATCTCTCCCTCTTCTATTTTGACAAACATCTACTTGACGAATATTGAGCCATACGACCAACGCGTGATTGTATTTGTCGGTTAAAAATAAGCAAAAATTTGAGTTCCTAGTAAAATTTCTGTTAAATATACTTCAATTTTCCTAGTTTTGTTTATAAATACATACTCAATCCTTTATACCTCAACACCAAACGAAGTGCGGGTATCCTAAATTTGAAATAAATCGATCCTAATACTCGAAGTTAATTAATCCCACAAAATCTACAATCATCCAATATTTAAACCTATTGAATACTCTTACTATCGAAAATGTATCCAAAAAAAATCTACGCGAAATTTCTTTCGATCGTTTTAAAAGATTTTGATCAATTTCATCAACTCGGGTAACAATGGACGGATTTTATTAAAAATTTCATAAAATATTAGACGCTTTTATATGAGACAATACGATGGTAGGTATGTTGTCATCAGGTGATGTTCATATAGATTGTTCTTTGTGTATTGGAATTTATGTTTCTTAACAAAGAGGTCGCTGGTTCGGATGGGATTGTACCAGCAGAAATTCAGAAGAAGTCGGAGGTCTTGCTCCCCTAGCTGCGGAGATTATCTTCAAAGAGTGTCTGAAGTGTACATCCCGAAGAAATGGAGGGATGCTAAGGTGATTTTCATCCCGAAAGCGGGTAGAAGCTCGCACAGCAACCCCAATGACTTAAGGCCAATATCTCTGTCATTCTTTCTGCTGAAAATCATGGAAAGTCCGAGGACACGGCATTACATGCCTTGGTTTGGGAAATTAAGAAGTCACTGGATTTTCAGGAATTCTCGTTGGTAATGTTTCTCGATATCGATGGCGCTTTTAACCACGTGAAGGTTGAGGCAATTAGAGAAGGATTGTTGCCACTTGAGATTGAATCCAGTAACCAGGCTAATTAATCACTTGCCAGGAAGCAGAAGGGTCATAGCGGGGATGGGGGAAGTCTTCGGCGGAAGATGGGTTGTTCGGGGAACACCTTATGGTGGCAAACACGATAAAAATAGTGAAGAAGGTCACTGTGGCACTCTACTCTTCCAAAAATGCCATCGGAAGGAAATGGGGTCTGAAACCGGAGCTAGTGTACTGGCTTTACACGATAGTAGTAAAACCCATACCGCTGTATGGTGTGAGTGTATGGTGGCCAACTCTGGAGAAATTATCATACAGGAACATAATGGGGAAGGTGCAGAGGGCAGCCTGTTTGCTTAGTAGTGGGACGCTGAAAACGATACCCACTAGTGCCTAAGAGGTCATGCTGTACCTTCTCTCAATACGGCCGCCCGGCTATCAGCGGTTTCGAGGTGGAATTGCCTCCAAAATGGGCACTCAACTATAGTCAATTCTGTGAGGCATGACCTGGTGAATTTGGATTATATAACACGCTTTTTGTGCTTTTGCAAGTGTTTTAAGGTGATTCTCTCCACTAGAGAGGATTGGAAGAGTGGTCTCAATGGCTCCAAGATAGAAGGAAGAGTGGGAGCTGGTATGTTCTGTGGGGAATTAAATGTGAGCCTGTCCTTTCGTCTCCCTGTTTACTGCAGCGTATACCAGGCTGAAGTTACAGCGATTGAAGAGGTCATGAACTGGTTGAAGCACAGTGCAATATCGTTGACTGATATCACCATATGTGTGGATAGTTGGGCGGCCATTCTTTCGCTGGATTTAGTTTCCCTGGCGTCAAGGGTGGCGTTGGATTGTCTCACATCTCTTAATGAGATGAGTTACACTTCAATATCCAGTTGGTCTGGGTTCCGGGCCACTCTGACGTTGAGGGAAATTGCAGGGCAGACGAATTAGCAAGGTACGGTACAACTCTCCAACTGGAACCAGGGAAAGAATGTGTAGCAAGGCCTATGTCTTTGCTGCAAGCAGCAAGCCGTAGAAAAGCAGTTGCCTTAGCAAATGCTAGGTGGCTCGCCAGCCCGACTGGTACGGTAGCGAAGCAAGTATGGTCTGAGCTGAACTTGAAGCTCTTCGAGATCTTAATCACAATCTTAAGGAAGCATGATTTAGGTAGAATTGTAAGAGCACTTACCGGACACTTCCTTTTCGGAGATCATGCGAGAAGGTTGCAAGGACGAGGAGGAGGAGAAGGAGCAGACTCCTGTTCACTTTCTAAGGTTATGCCCTGCGCTAGCTGGCAGAAGACATGAACACTTGGGCAAATACACTATGGACAGCCTCTCTGATATCGAAAGCGACGAGGAGGAGGAGGAGGAGGAACAGACTCTTGTTCACTTTCTAAGGTTATGCCCTGCGCTAGCTGGCAGAAGACATGAACACTTGGGCAAATACACTATGGACAGCCTCTCTGATATCGAAAGCTGTAATGTGCGAAATCTTTTACACTATCTCAATAGCACTAGCAGCCACTGAAATCTAACTTAACCTAACCTAACAAAGAGGAATAGCTGTTTCCACGGGTCGGCCCCTCAATGTTGAATGAATCTAATTGATCCATTAGACGTGGTTTAGAGATGGTACACATAAAGGGCACGACAAATGAGCCTCTTTACACTTTGTTCATTTCGTCGCGATTCCATGGCTTCAAAAAAATGTGTTTAAAATTATTTGTTTTTTGATGTATTCGCATAGTAAAAAAAAATTATTTTTACTTGTGTGGTGGTTTAAAAATAAACAAAACGGGCTTAAGATATTTTATCTTTGTAGTAGTGCGAGAATCAGTAGAGTCAAAAAAAAATGTTGAAGAAAATTACAAATTTATAGTGGAGTACATAGTATAGTGGTGTAGGGCCTATATGCTGGGTCCACGAAAACCTTGATAAAAAATGTATATGGATAGCGTTCAAGGGATACCATGCTCGAAGAAAACATGCCTCTGCACTGGGTGTTTCAGCGGAACAATGATCCGAAGCACACGGCAAAGGTGGTAAAAGACTGGTTTGCTGCAAACACAATTAATGTAATGGAATGGCTAGCTTAATCTCCCGATCTAACCAAAAAATAAAAATGGTATTTGGGAAAACGTTCAAAGGCGCTTGGTGGCGCCTTCCAGTTGAAAGGTATCAATCACTGGTAGAATATATGAGGCGGCGATGTATTGCGATGCTTATAAATAACGGGTACAGCACCAAATCTTTATGTAAAAATTAATTATTTCCGACGAATAATTTATTTTAAACAAGATTGCTTAAATTTCGCTATTTATTTACACAGATGGAGTAAATGAATTAAAATTGAACTATTTTAAAACGATTTGTGATTACAATGAAGTGATATTGAATAAATATTTTGTTTTTTCAAAACTCAAAAGAAACTGACAATTAAAAAAGGTGTTTCAATTTTTGATATTGATGATTTTATAAAAAAAGCGTATTGTTTTAAACGGTAAACGTAACATTTAATAAAATTACCTATTATATTGCACACAACTGTAAACGAACATTTAATTTTAACAATTATTGTAAGTTTATTTTGTCGATTAATTTGTTATTCATATTTTGTAAATTTTTATTTTCTTTCCGCTAATTGTTGCAGAAAATATATATATGCCCTGAAGACGAACAAGAATTCATTAATAAATACAAAATTTTATTTAAACATAGCCTAATCCAGAAAAAGATTTGTTGAAACCAAATTACCACCATAAGAAAAAATACATCAATAATCATAATTTCTTTTCCATGTTCTATTTACACAAGAAAATTGACGTTTTTTAAAAATTCTACAGAACATCACATAATGCCCAATTTAATGTAGAAAATTGTTTCTTCTGCAAATTTTTGCAGGTTAAAAGAAGCATCCGCTATATAAACATATTCAATGTGCGAAAAAGAAATAAACATGGATTTGGATCGAATATATTTTATGGCAACATTTTCATTTTGATAGTGGTTTTGGTGGTGTAGTGGCTCAAAAAATCTTCTGCAAACTTTTGTTGAGATGTATTTCTTTTCTTGTCTCTCTTGCGCAGAAAGTCAATGTTATATCTCTTTCATTTTGCAGATGTTGGTCGCATGTAAATGGGTTTCAAGTGGTTTAAATACCGTGGTAAATATTTTTTAACTTTTTATCTGTTTCAATTGGGTAAAATTTTGACAATAACTATGGTTGTTTATTTTATGTGTAATTGTGACGTATATAGCAAATTTAAATATTAAAATATGTAAAATAAATATATATATTAGTCAATTATGGACAGTTTACATCTATATCATTGCGATTTTTCTCAAAATTTGTACATGGCAGATTTCTGTTTACAAACAAATATTTTTGACAGCCAAATGTTTCCCATATAAAAATTTTATCGGCTCTTGAAGTAGATCAAAGTTTGACATATTTATTCAATCTCAATTTTTAACTTTTTATGCGGTTTTTAAACAAATTGAAACACATTATACACACTCCGCATTGTGTGGAGGGGCACTATCACTGATGCTGTTTACGCCTGTATTCAGTATAAAACACATTTCAAACTCACATCAAACCATTATGTAATCATACGTTTTGTGCAATACTGCCAACAGAAAAAACACGAAAATAAAATCATCAATTTTTGACTTGACAAAGTCATTTTTGTTCTCGTATGTTGCGATAAATAGTGCAATTTTATTTGTTCATTCATAAAATTTAAAGAGAGTTAAAAAAAGAAAATATATTTTCACAAAGTTTTTAAAATATATTCAGTAGTTAAATAATAAATACTAGTGTAACCAAAAAAATATATAGTGTGTAAGTAATATAATAGTAATGAAAATTATGTACTGTGCTTTTGTGTATCGATGGGTTGATTTTTTTAAAACTTTTGGTGGAAAAATGTTACATTGGAATTGTAGTAGCCATTAAAAAAAAATTACATTTTTTTTGTTGTTCTGTCACCAACACACAAACAACAAAAAATTTCGATAGAAGAAAAATTTAACGAAATTTCGAAGTTAATTTAATTTTTATATTTATTTATTTATTTAGTTTTTTGATATAACTACATTATAATCCATAGAAAAAAGCGCGATAAATTCCTGGATTTTTATATAAAAATTTATATTACAAATTTGCATAGAGACAAACCAAAATAATAAAAAAAAATGTCTGAAAGGTTAGAGAAAATATATGAAATTTTTATTTTTATTTTTTCTTGTCTTAAGTGACGTCTGTCATTTTTTTGTTATTATCTTTTATTTTTTTTTGTTGGTTAAATTTTTTATTTTATTTGTTGAAAGGAGATGCATTGCGCAAATGATTGAAAGAGAAAAAAGTTGACGTCATAAAAAAAATTCATATATCTTCTCGTATTTTAAACTAAATTTTTCAATTAATTTTTGTGTATTTTCCCAATTCTAAATAACGATACACACAAAACGATATTTTATTTAATAAAAAAAACATTTCTTTTTTTGGGTGCTATTTATAATAATATAAATACGAAACAAAAATACAATATTCTTTTGTAAAGACCTACTAAAAGAAGGTGAGAATAATAAGAAGTAAAAATTTCGTTTGCTTATTATAACAAACACACAAGAAAATTTAGTTCATTTGTGTTTTTGTTTAAATACACTATTTATTATAAATAATTAAAATACACACAGTACACATTAATTTAAATTAATCAAATAAAATTTTTCTTTCCACGATTTCTCTTCGCTTGTGTTCTCTGGTGCCCGCTACTATACACATCAGAAAAATGGATTCAGAAGATGATTCATACAAAGATGACAATGATTCTGGTAATGTATCCAGTGATGATGATGATTATGCTATGGATGCAATAGATGTAAATTTACCGAAGGACCATCAACAGGAATCGGATGAATATCCGTGTGAAGTTTTAACCCCCGAGGAGATTGTAAAACATATGTCGGATTGTATAAAAGAAGTGAACACTGTAGTTCAGGTAATTATTCGTTGTGTATATGAATTGTATTTTTGTTATTGCTGATATTGTGTTACGTGTGAATTATCTATAAGAACGTTTTAATTCTAAATGTGGATTAGATTCGTCGTTCTGATTTCCTGGAAATGTATGTGTTATGTCGAAATAGAAGGTTTTCTCAGAGAATACAGCAACACTGTGCAATACGTGAAATGATGAAATACAGTGCGAGTTAAGATTGCCGTCTTTTTTACATGTTTCATGTGAGTCACGAATTCAAGGTTAATTTATTGTGTGCGGTGGAAAATTCATTTAAAATTCAAGATGTATATGTTTTTCCGATCGTTTTATGGGTCAAGGACTTATTTTAGTTTTCCATGGAAATGATATCCTTTTATGTTTGTTATCGAAATGTTTAATTAGTTATACATGATAAAATCCACGAGCCCGCTTCGTTCTTCCCAAGAGTACCAATGTTGTTAATAAATTCTAAAAATTCCGCAATATTATGAAATAAGCATTTTTATATAAAGTGATTTAGAAGTTAAAGGCTTGTGTTCGTGATTGGTGGGTGTAAACAAACAACCAACAATCGTTTAAAATCACCCAAGGAAGGAATTATCGAATCACTGAGCTGCGAGTTTGTAGTAGTTAAATTTTAATGAGTGGGTTGCCCAACAATTTGATATACTAGTATGGCCACCTGTTGCTATTTTACGAGAATTTATAAGGTTTGGAGTTATTTAGGAATTTGTTATTTAAGCTGCATTTTAGTAAAAGCAGTCCGAGTTTGTGACACCAGTCAATTTAAAATGAAAAAAGTATTATTTTGAATAACTTAGATCAACTAGTCCTGTTTGAAGGTATTCTGTAATATCCTTGTTCTTGACATTTCTTAACTGTTTTGTATAGTAACAGAACTGTTGAGAACAAGGATATTACAAGAAAACTATCGAACTTTTAACATGATTAGTTGACTAAGTTCGGTAAATGCTGTCGCGAACTCGATACGATTATTTTTACAAAGCACCGCATTAAATATTAGAGTTATTGTTTCTTAGGAAGATGAACATTGAAATCCAACTAATATAAATTATACAACCAACTGATAGTGTGGTATGATGGCACATTGTCTATAGCATTAGGATTGTTTTGATAATTCAATGTAATCAGTCACTGTGAAATATCCCTTCCTCTCCTTGAAATTTGGTTCATTGTGTGTAGTTATTATAATTTTTCAATTCTAACAAAGCCGTATTAATCTTTCATCTGTGACAAATTCACTTAATCTAGTGAACGATTTATAGCTATAAAACAAGGACATCCTATGGCTGTTTCTACGCTAATGATATGTTAGCTCGGGTAAAGCTAGCTAATTTATTGTTTTTTTCGCTCAAACATAAACAATTCATGGTTTTAAATAACCCTGACTTTAATAACCCCAGTAACATTGACATGAAAAATGGTTCGGCGCTGAGTTTGGCACGCAAAGATTTATGCTTTGTATGAGTTTATCCAAGCCAAGTATCCTTCGATCCAAATCTTGCAGTTTACATCGTCGTGTCATGTGTTGGTAGCCTTCCCAGTCGCAATAGGCGTCGTTTCATCGATTTGGTTACCTAAAGTGTAGAAAAGTTGTCGGTTATCAGGCCTTATTGCAAGGAGATTATAAAATGCACATCTCGGACCGACAACGCGTTCCTTACTCTAGGGATATAGATTGAACCGAATTGGTGTTGGTTTCACAACTCCTCTTTTCTTGATAAATAGATTAATCGGTTTGTGGTGATAATATGTCGGTTATATTACTGATTAAACTAAGCAGATTAATCAGAGTGTACGTATTTTTACATGATTTTCTCAAAATATGTCACTTCGATAGAATGCAAATAATACTAAATTACAATAAATTGTAAATGATTTACCCGATCGAAATAGTATACAATCCAATTTTGTAATTATTTAATATTTTAACCAAATTATATAAATTAATGGGAAGCTATGTCCGATATACGGAGTTCCAAAACTTTTAAATTTGCGAGAAAAGCCTGGACTCCCAAATTAATTTTGGAGATGGAGAAATTTTAACATTAAAATCCTAGGCTTAGATTCGATTTTGCGTTCAGCGGTATGTGATTTTCGATGAATGAATTAAACGGCCACTGAGTTATACGAGTATTAATTCCAATATTATACGGATAACGTTGGAATAACTACGGAACAATTCAGTGGAGAGAGACTTCGACCGACTTGTTTTACTATATGGAAGTTGGAGGCCAATGGTTCGTATAAAGTAATTTTCAATGTTTTAGTTTCAAAATCTTATTATTTTCCCGTTTTAATTGAAACTTTTTTGTCTCGTATAACAGTAACCGTTTGGCCCAAATACGAAACCACATACCGTTGTACGCAGAGTTATTGAATTTCCATTCTTGGGAGTCAAAAAATTGTAAATATTCAAATAGATTTGTTGTGCCGATTTCGATTGATTTTTCTTACTCTGAAAATATTTCTCTCATTTTATACATCATTGGAACAGAAAAATGAAATGCAATGCTGTATAAGTCAAAATAATATGTTCTACCAAAGTTAATACGAATTTAGGTTTAATTGAGTTGAAAATACCGTTTCCATGAACCCGGGATAAGTTGACGGCTTGTATTTTATTTCAATAGTTTACCCATTTTAATAGTTTACAAAATGAGTGTCATTCTAAAATACACGTAGAAAACAGACAGATAGAACCTGACCCATTCGAACTAGTTTCTTTGAGTTAATACCGATTTAACGACATTCGAATTTAATCTGACATGGAAACATGGTATATGTTACTGACTGCGCATATGCTACTTGACTCATAAGTTCAGAAATTAGCTATATGTACTCAATCACAAAACCTAGATTAACAAAAATTACCCTGGTTGTAGCAAAAAATTACCCTAACGGTAATTTTGACAGCATTTGCGAGTACCGCGACCGAACAAATTTATAGGCCTTTTAAAACAAGAGAATCAAACTGGTCAACTGTTGCAACTAAAGATTGAACTGAATATGTCAAAAATATCTTAAAAATGGAAAATTAGAATTGTAAAATTGGTTTCAAATATTAAAATACAATTACGAGTGTGGGCGAGTAGTCGGGTAAATTATTTACTGTCGGTAAAATCAATTTTAGAACAACATATAATTTTCGAAATAATTGAATTTATTTCGACGCAAAGTAAATATTGGAGTTTATCTGCGTATTCGCCTCCACTCTAAGTAACAATAAATATTAATTTTTAAAAAGGTCCTTAGAAATTTGAAATCAACATACTATAGAAAGCATACAAACGACTTCCTGTATTAGTTTCGGAGAAATTAATTCTGGCCGGCACATAAATTACTATAAATTCAATACGTTCGGAATTTTCGGAATTTAATTAATTTGGCCCGTAAATATAATTTTATTCTGCCCGAATTTATTTCAATATACATTTAAGTCGAGGCGACGAACAACAGAATTAAATTGTAGGGTAATCAATTCATAGTATCAATAGTATCAACACAAAATTTTACGACGAAATTAATTCACTGTATATCGATTCTAAAATGTATTTCGGCATTTAAGTATTAAATGAATTTACTAAATTTGAACTCTTGAGCTGAGTTGTTAGACTATGTATTTTGATTCCCCAGTTTCTATTTTCCAAGACTCAAATAGTGAAACTTTTGACTAATATATTTCGGATTAAGCCCCTCCGGAATAGTAATGTGTTTCAGTCTTGGACACAGTGGAAAGGATTTGATCTCAAAACGGAGCTGGTCTTGTAAAATATGAAAGCGGATAATTGCAAATATTTTTGCCGCAGAGAAATTTGCAGCACGAGACACCTAAATGGCTAATCGAAGCAGGCCATTTTGTAAACAAATTTCCCCTTCGTAACTAATCTATTCTGCTGAAAATTTTTCAGCTAGCAAAATGTATAAAATTCGCACTAAATGTCAATCGAAGCATGGTTAGGATTTCAACTTAAATTTATGTATCATTTTTAACAAGTAAAATCAGGTAAAACGTCATTCTTTTTCTATTCTACAATTTCTAAGAGTACGAGATTGATTGATTTTATTAACACTAAATAGTTTTTTGGTGAGACGTTTAAGGAAATGAAGAAAAGAGAACCAGAGATACTACAATTTTATAAATAGGTTAAATTGCGATCAAAACCGCGTAATTCTTTACACGAAATAGAATGTTAATTGACTCCTGAAAAATGAGACAAATTTAGTAGTAGGAATCAATTAAAATTATATTTCGCGTAAACAATTACGTTCCCTTACGTTTCCTGGTTTAAAATTAGACATTAACTAAGTCGAATGTCGAAAATTGTGATGGTACAACCCAGAATTCCTATACGGATCTACAAAAAGTTACTTTTTAGTAAACGCATTCAACTCTAGGCAAGATTCTAGAAACCTATTGAAGTTCTTCTTATTTTATAAAATCGGAAATAAGAATATTTCAAGTTCATCACATACAACTAGTATACATAGATTTGCCGTTTTCAAAATTATAATTCTTTATTTCACAGATTCCAACTAACTAATCATAATGCAGTGATCTTTAGCCCAAGAAAGGAATACTAAGCTTTGGTGTATAGGTTGTTCATTTCTCAAAATTAAATTTTTCATTTTCCGAATCCGACCCCAATATTTCGTTTACGATTAGACGAGTTCGAAGGATCCGATTAGAGGACCCCTAATCAAAAACCAACTTTTTTTCCAAAATTTTGTAATTTATTAAATTTATCCAATTTGCTGCTAATAAAAACTATTTCCCAAATTTTTCAACCACATGATATACAAATCGTACAACTGTTTTCCATAATTAGAGTTGAGCTGTTAATTAGTTGTTACTAAAGGAAATAGGAAATTTCCACAAAAAATCTACGATACATGTCTTTTCAAAATGATCAAAGAGCCATCAATACAATACGCCAAATTGCATTGAACACAAAAATTATTTTTTATTGTTTTAGCAAGTGGCGGATGGTTTTATTGACTTCTTCAAGATGGCTTTAATAAGTAAATAAGCAACAGAAACATCGTGGTTTCGGAAGTAGCATTAGGCTTTGAACTAATAGTAGCCTAATCAATAATTAAAAAGTTTACGAACGTTACATGCGAGTATAAACCGAACAGTCGAGCAAATCATTTACCACCGGTAACATCGATTTTAGTTCTATCTTGCCATTGAAATTTGAAAATATAGCTGAATTTATCTTAAATCAACTTAAATGTTGACATTTACTATATATAGTACATGTATATGATTTTACCAAAGAGTATGTATTCTTAACTATACATACTCTTTGCTTTTACCCAGGAATGTCGGCACGCTAAGTTGCTTTTCTGTAGCTTGAGTAGTAAAGCTTGGGTATAATCTTAATGTAAACAATATTACGTCGTTAACTTATAATATCATATTTTAAAGGAGGCTTGTGTTGACGGCTTCAAGCGTGTTTACGGTGGAAGTGAAACTACTGGCCTCATAAAGATAATTAAAAAAGCCTTTGCGTTTCTTTATTTTTTCCGAGCGTTCAGATAAAACATCTTCTATTGTTTAATTGTTTCTGAACTCTCGGATATTGCGATTGTTCTATCTGAAATTTTTTTCAGATTTTGTAATTTTGTAGAGCAAAATAAGTAAATATTTTTCATTTAAAGACGTATCTGATCTCTCTGGAATTTGTCGCCTCTCTAGAGGTCGTCTTGCCAGCGCATTCAGAGTTCCTCTATGACGTACATTGGCTGGTTATTGCTGGTGGTGTCCTTGCAACGTGGTCCAGCTATCTAATTCGGTTAGATTTAATGAATCCAATAATACCATTCGTTGTCCGCAACGTTAATTGGACCAAAGATGTTACGAATGACTCCTTTCGAAAGTAGATAATATTCTCCAGTCCTTAGAGGTCAGAGCCCAGCAGTCGCGGCAGCAATTCAGGGTTGTATGTCTGCTTGTATTTTATTTGATGATGTCACTACTGATTCGAGGTATTTGAAGTCTTCTATGCTATCAAAACTATAGTTGCCGATTCCGATATTTTCCACAGAGATGATCCTTTGTGTTGATACGAGTTTGTTTTATTGTTGTTCACTTTAAAACCAAGTCTTATGCGTAGCGATCGAGCGGTATGAAACTCCTTAATATCGCTACTTCTTCGGCCCAAAATCACGATATCATCTGCGTATCCAAGGACCCTGATACAGTTCCTTCGATTACGATGGTACATATAGACACATGGTTAACTTACTCAGGGAATCGAATGTCTCTGGTTCTTGCAGTTGATACTGTCTTATGTCTGCTGAAAGTATATAGTTGATGTATGCTAATATTGTACTCACAACATTTATCCAGAACCATCCTCATGGGAAGCCATCAGTGGTTGATCGGTTGGGACGAAATTCACACTGATAGTCGCCGATGATGTTTTGGTAAGAGGGACGAGTCTGTCAACTACAACATTAACCAACATTTTGTAAGCAGTGTTCAATATGGCTATGCCACAACAGTTTTCACACTTTAGATGTTTGTTTTGTTGTGCAGCTGACACACATATGAGCATGGTCTTCCGATTCTCCTACTTCCCCTCTACTGTATGATATTCGATAAAAACCTCTACACCCGGCGGGATAGTTGGTCTAAATAGGGGTCACTTCGCCAGTCCCATTTAGCAGATTTTGGAAATAGCTTTGTCATACTGAGACGACGTCAGCCACGTTTGTTCTCAGTTCTCCATTTCCGTCAACAACTGTAGTTCTCGGGTGGAAGTCTAAAGTGAGTCTCCTAACGTTAGCAAAACAGAATCCTGAGTTTCTTTGCTTTGAACCTAGTATGATGTGTTCAACTGAGATATTTAGTCGTAGCTTTCCTAGCGTGGAGATATTCTGCTAGAGTGGTTCTAGTATTGCGAGCCAACCATTTATCGGTTTTATTTTCGACAACCAGGCGGCACTGATCATCGAACCAATCATTGCGGCAACTCGGTGTGTTTCTTCCTATTTTGCGCCGTGTTAGTTATGGATGTTTTTAAATCATCGGTTTTCCAATCTATAGTCTTTCGTGCTTGTGTACTATGTAGATGACAATTTGCACCTGTATTTTAAAACTACAATCATGTAATCGCTGTCCTTCCTAGAATGTCTCTTAGAGATCATGACGTGAACAATTTGGGTTTTCTTTTTCCGTAATTCGATCTCCACGTTACTTTGTGAATTCTATTCTTTTATGACAAAACTTAATACAACTAAATTGGACGTTATTGCCAGTTCGGTGGCGCCTTGGCCATTGTTGCTACTGCTGTCAGGACCGATATGCGATATATTTTCTGCACTCCTACAGAATTTTGAACACACTATACGATCTCTCATCTACATTTATGTATTTCAATAAATATGCAGTTTTAGTGAGACTGAAAATCCCCGCTGTTTCTGCGACGACTTCTTCTTTTGAGGTCGAGCCGCTTTTCTTATGCGAAAAGCCATGTCCTCTTGGGCACTTTGTCAAAACCAATATTTGACGCTAGTCATCGAAGGTGCATGGTTCTTATAAACGGCATGCAACTTCATTTTGATTTCCTCGCACGTCTGAATCATTTGATCCAGTCTAAACAATTTAAAATTTTCTGTCACTTAAGTAATAAACGATTTTGCTTGTTTTAGACATTTACTTCTTAGTAGATATTAACTTTAGTAATTTAGGCTTCCAGTTTTAGGCTATCATTTTATGCTTTGTTGTGTCTTTGTTGCTTTGTAACTTTGTTGTAACACTGAACTAAAAAAATGACTAGTACATATTCTGATTATTTTATGATCGATCTGGTTCAAAGTTATTCATTTTAACGATTATTATAATTTATTACGCCCTAGATCTACATTATACTTACAGCAGGCTATATGTCAATATGATTGATTTGAATTTACGAGAAACACAGTATTTCTATAAGGTGTAGAAATCATTGTTGTTGCAGTAAACGAAGAACCACAAGAAACCATATTATTTGTTTTTGTTAATTTAATGTTTTATATCAAATATTAATAGTTTCTGGCACAACACTCTCCTTTTAATTTGAGGGCCATTTTGACCTGCGTCTTTTAAAATGAGATGGCAGAACTTTTGACCTTGTATAAATAAGTTTTAATTTCTTTAGTAACACATTTATAGTAATAACAATTAAATTTTCTTATCGAATTTCAATTCGTTTCATAGGTATTTTGATAATAATATCACATTACCTAGCAGACCAAAACAGTTATTTACCTGTTACCTCATCGCTTACTCTTATCACCCATGACGACGAGTCAAACAAATAATCTACTTTTCGATCGATCTGACTCGTGTTCTAGGTGAATGAAATGAAGAAGATCAATCACGTTTGAAGGTGATGTTCACGTAATTAAAAAGTAAACAAAAATTGAAAATAAGATCAGTGGTTGATTTTTATTTTATTTTTTGTATTCTATTTCAATACAGACAATTGTATGTGATGTAGTCTGCCATAAATCTGAAAATTTCAATATTACTTTACGATATCCTAAAGATGGTAAATTTGTTTCATATTATTTTGTGCGGTATGATTTTGTACATCATTTAAATCGTTTTAATAATTTTATTTATCAATTTGAGCCAAATTGAACAATAGCCAATCGCATCATTAATATGAAATTAGTTATAAATTTTGTAAAGATCACCGCATCACTTGCAAATTGAAGTCATTGATGGATGTGAATTTATGTCATCATCATCTACTCTATTCACTGTTCTATATACTTCCGCATCTTGATTTATGCTAAATTTTTCATTTTTTTTTACAGATTCCTGCCACCACAACACGAATTTTACTAAACCATTTTAAATGGGACAAAGAAAAGCTGATGGAAAGGTACTATGATGATGGTGATCAGGAAAGTTTATTTCGGGATGCTCATGTTATAAATCCATTTACACAAGCATCAGTCAAGCCAAAGATTCGGAGATCTGGACCTGAAGAATGTGAAATTTGTTTTTCATGTTATCCGTCTAGCGTATGTTATTATCCTTTATTCGTAGTGACGATTAAAATTTTAATTAATTCCACTTAACTTTTTCTTTTAGTCAATGACAGGATTGGAATGTGGACATAGATTTTGTAAAACCTGTTGGCGAGAATATCTAACAACAAAAATTATGGAAGAAGGTTTGGGACAATCAATTGCGTGCGCAGCACATCAGTGTGATATTTTAGTTGATGATGTGACTGTAATGACATTAATAACAGAGCCGCGTGTCAAATTGAAATACCAAGTCTTAATAACAAATAGTTTTGTCGAATGTAATAGATTATTGCGATGGTGTCCATCGGCTGATTGTAAAAATGCAATTAAAGTACAATACGTTGATTCGAAACCAGTTAAATGTAGATGTGGTCATATATTTTGTTTTGAATGCGGTGAAAATTGGCATGATCCGGTGCTCTGCCATTTGCTTAAGAAATGGATTAAAAAATGTGATGATGATTCAGAAACATCGAACTGGATAGCGGCGAATACGAAAGAATGTCCGAAATGTAATGTAACAATTGAAAAAGATGGTGGTTGTAATCATATGGTGTGTAAAAATCAAAATTGTAAATATGACTTTTGCTGGGTATGCCTTGGATCATGGGAACCGCACGGTTCATCGTGGTATAATTGTAATCGATATGATGAGGATGAAGCGAGGGCGGCACGTGATGCACAGGAACGGTTGCGTTCATCGCTTGCACGATATTTACATTACTATAATAGGTATATGAATCATATGCAGTCGCTAAAGTTCGAGAATAAATTATATTCTTCAGTTAAAACAAAAATGGAGGAAATGCAACAGCATAATATGTCTTGGATAGAAGTAAATTATAAAAATTGGAAAACACGACATTTTGAGTAACACAATTTTTTCACCTTTCAGGTACAATTTCTTAAAAAAGCAGTAGATATTTTATGCCTATGTCGACAAACACTTATGTACACATACGTATTTGCCTATTATTTATGTAAAAATAATCAATCAATGATTTTTGAGGATAATCAAAAGGATTTGGAATCCGCTACAGAAAAACTATCTGAATATTTAGAAAGAGATATTACATCCGAAAATTTAGCCGATATAAAACAAAAAGTCCAAGATAAATACAGGTGAGTCAAACGTTTTATAGTACTCCCATTCCCCTGGCTTTCTTGACGCGCCCGATGGTAACGTTTTTTTTAAAGTAGCAACAAAGATAAAATTACGTTTGTTTTCAAGTTTAATGTGTACGAATTAGGTCACAATATGTTGGATGACACAGAATGAATAGATTTCTTTTTCTGAGTGTTTTAAATTTGATTTATGTCAGGCGCGTCCACTAATTTTTTTGGGAGATCTACTTTTCCGAACAATATTTTTTCGCGAACTACTTTTTGATTTCCACAAATTTTGACCGCGATCGACGTTATAGACACCTCTGATATACATATGCCTTAGAAGAGATGACAAATATTGGAACCGTTTTTTAAGCATCGTGATGTTAAAGAAACGTGTGTGTCATCGCAGTTTATCGTTGTGTGCTTTATTTTTTGGCTGTTACGTATTTACGTTAACTAGAAAATTCCAATTATTGAATTAGGTGCGGCTTATCTGGTGTTTAGTTTTGGCTTTTCCATTTCAAATTCAGGTTTTTTGATATTTATGTCAATTTTTCTAGCAGAACTAGCGAAAACAAGTATTATTAAGTTTCTGAATTATAGCTTAAATTAGTTTAGGGGTAGGATTATTATTCGATGATAAATTTTATTAGAAAATATCATCAATGGTACTATGATATTTTTATTCTTTCAATGATTTTTTTTCCATTAATATACACATTAAACAAGATTATTATCTTAGTACCATAAATCTAAAGAGAACTTCAACGAAATATAAAGAAGCATTGGAAGTTGGTAATAGTAAAACAAATGAAAATTTCAACTCGGTTTGTCGCTTATGATTATTTTGGCGTTAAATATAAGGGTTTTGAATAATGCAATCCAGTCTGGCGTTTTTCTCCAAATATGTCAAACCTTGGTGTTTAGCATTTATCGAAGAATGTTTTTATCCTTAAGATAGTTTCTGTAAATGTTTTCATTTAGCATCATTGTTCAAGTAGTTAATGACGAACATTATTGGTGAAAAGCGAGCTAGATCGCTAGATCGCCCGTCTTCGTGGACACGTGGGTTCTTCTATATTGAAAATTGCAATTAGCTTTCGAAAAATTCTGTCCTTTGATTTCTAGACTAAAGATTTGGTACACACCGACGCTTTGGTGTACTGATCTCAACGACAATGGAAATCGCGAAGAAGACTCCAGAGCAGGAGCAACATACCTAATCTCCAGTTTAACTGCAATAACATTATAGCAGTATAAAAATAATATAAAAAAGTCTAAGGTTAGTTCACAGGACTTTTGAATTAATTTCGGTCAAGAAATTAACAGTATCTGATATTCCCAGAGTTAATAAGTTTCTTGATAAAAACATGATTCCGGGAATGCTATGTATGCATGCCTTGAAATTTCAATAACGTGAGTGTTTTTCGGCTGCTCGCACTATTAATTTGCACAACACAACATTGATCTATATAAAAAAAATAATTTTAAACAAAGCCACTCCCGAAATTGAAATTCATATTTCAAAAGGAAATTAAGGACCTTATATTATACTGTATGAAAATTGGCCACAATTTTACTTTCGACAAAAGTTGCCAAATCCCCTATTGATTTCAAGGCGCCCTATTATCTGGACTCTGCAAATTCCTCTAGAACATTTTAACCTTAAATCCAGTTAAAAAGCAATAAGCTTTGTTAAATGTTAACGAAAATCAAGAATTTGTCCTGCAACAGGAAAAGTATTACGTCAATACAAAGTACCAGATCGTAATATGCTTTTGACATGATTTCGTGGTGTAGGCAAATAAAAAAATATAAAATGAAGGATCTAAATGAATGAATTTCAAATTGATGAATTAAAACGTAACCTGCAGGGTGAACAAAAGAGTAATAAATACAAATGTACAAAACGCATATCTGTGAAACGGAAACATTTTTCGAGTCTTCGTAAAGATTTTCAAAAGCATGCAATTTTGTAGAATTTCATTCAAAGTTTTCAGTACTTGGAATTATGGAATATTACAAAAGTTATGACTATTCATCTTTGACGTACCACCATACAAAATAATCCAAAGGATTAAAATCACGTGAATAGGGAAGGCCTTTGGCAAAAAGCCGGTTAGATTTCTCCTACACCGCCACTGTTGTACTATATTAGCCGTGTGTGTGTCTTGTTAGAAACAATAATACTTATCTCCGTAGAGAGTATTGTTGTTTGGTAACATAGTGTTCTACAAAATTTCCTCGAGGTAGTAGCACAGAGAAGAAGTCTTTTTCTCTGTGGTAATAGTTTGAATAAAGCATTCTGTTGACATAGAATTGCGTCTTCTACGATGGTTTCTATTTTGACTGACCAAACCCGAGTATCCCAGGCATCTGTTGTAGCATAAATAATTTCTCTTCAGAAAACAAAACGAATTCATCAGTGACAGTCAAGTATTGGAGATACTCTTTCACACCATTGCAGGTTGTTGAAAATCGGGAAATTTTAGGTATTTTGTAACGTTAACGACAAATATATTTTCAAAATATTCGTTGCTGCGGATGACAGAAATTTTCAAATCGTTAGCTAGTTAGTTGTTGATCTCTGTAGATTGCGCCGAATCTGTTCCCTATGAAAAATGAAATTATTTTTTCCGAATAAAAATATTCCCAGCCGTCAGACTTGCATGGTACTAGGATCACGTCTCAAATTAACAATTCCCCATTCTCGGGGAAAACCAGAATAGGGCCACAGGAGTATCTGTGTAAACTTCAATGCAATGAATCTTAGAAGAGGCTAAATCATAAAACCTATCATAAAACATAAAACTGGAAATAATCTCTTGACGACGATTTAATTCAATCGACAACCAACAAAACAAATTAATATAGGGTGTTTTTTTAAGAGGTTGCCGATTTTTTTTTTGAATAAAACACATATAAAATTATGAAATGACCAAAATTTTTTTTTATTTGGTAGATAATTTTTTGGCATTTAACATTTAAACACAATTTCTGGCATATGGCTACCACGACTATTTTTCACAAATGTCATTCTGGAGGTCCAATTTTCCAGCACTTTTTCAAGCATTTGAGGGCGTATGTCAGCAATGACACGTTGAATATTGGTTTCCAAAGCGTCAATCGATTGAGGTTTATCCACATAAACCAATGACTTCACGTATCCCCACAAAAAGTAATCGAGTGGCGTCAAATCGCACGAACGCGGAGGCCAATTCACCGGACCATTTCTCGAAATAATGTTGTCGTTGAAAGTTTCTTTCAATAAGTCGATTGTTTCACGTGCTGTATGGCAAGTGGCACCATCTTGTTGAAACCACATTTCATCCATATCCATATCTTCAAGATTTGACAACAAAAACTCATTTAACATGGTTCTGTATCGATTTCCATTCACGGTAACGCGTCGTCCTTCCTCATTTTTAAAGAAATATGGACCGATGATCCCACCAGCCCATAGACCGCACCAAACAGTACATTTATCAGGATGCATTGGTAATTCTTGAACGGCGTGTGGATTATCTTTGCTCCAAATGCGACAATTTTGTTTGTTGACGTATCCATTTAACCAAAAATGCGCCTCACCACTGAAGAGAATTTTACGGTAAAAAAATGGATCTTCGTTCAATTGATTTAACGACCAATCACTGAATTCACGGCGCAAACGATGGTCGTGTGGCTTTAATTCTTGCACCAATTGAATTTTGTATGGCACCAAACCCAAATCTTTACGTAAAATTTTCCATAAAGTCGATGGACAAAGTCCAATTTGCTGAGCACGACGACGAATCGATAAATTGTCGTTTTCTTCGACACTGGCCTCAACGACAGCAATATTTTCTTCTGTACGAACTCTTCTCATTCTTGTCGGTGGCTTGGCATCCAAAAGAGTGAATGTAGACCGAAATTTGGTAATTACGTTCTTTATGGTGGTCTCTGACGGACGATTATGTGCACCATAAAATTCACGAAGTGCTCTATAAACATTTTTAATTGAACACTGATTTTGAAAATAAATTTCCACGATTTGAAAACGTTGTTCTGGAGTTAACCTATTCATAATGATTTGCCAAACAATACTGAGTAGAAATGCCACTTTGAGCTGTCAAAACAACTGTCATAAAATAAAACGACATCTATCGGAAAAACAAACCTCCTAAAAAAACACCCTTTAATAGGTTCATGCTACTTGGGAAATTAATTTCGAGACATCGCTCTGAATTTAGTAATTGAATACTGTTCACTTTCAACAACATGATAAACAATTTATTCATACATAATCATACCAATATTAAAATTAAAGAAGAACCCGAATTTGTGCGAGAACTACAGAGCAATAAATATAGTTCCTAATATTGCTAAGAAATTTCAACCACAATAGAATCACTGGTGCGGTCTTAATAGATATTGAACGTGCATTTGATTCGGTTTGGTTAGATGGCCTTATTTTTGTACTTAATGTCGTAACAAACTGTAAATTAGTAACCGAAAATAGGTTTATGCTGTATAACAGACTGCAACAAGGTATTATCCTAGCATTCATTTTATTCTCACTTTATATTACAAGTTGACCCATTACTGAACTCATCAAAATGCCACACATTAGCATATGCCGATGATCTGATAATATACTCTTCGGATAATAATATTTTTAGAATATGATCAAATTTACAAAACAATTTCTTAAATAATTCGAAGATTAAAATCAACACAAATAAATCTGAAACTGATTTTGTCGTGCTTTATCTTTTCCAAACACATATTCAAATACAAATCAGTAAGGCTCATATAGCATTCAAGATGTTGCACAAACTCTTTTTCTCGAAACATATTGATCAAAAAGTGAAAAAACAGCACTCAGTAGACCAATTTTAGCCTACGCGACAGCTTATTGGTATAATATAAGCAGCTCATGCATGGGCAAATTTAGAGTGATAGAACGAAGGTGTTTAAGAGCATACACATTCAAATACAGGAAGTTATATAACCTTCAAGAATATAAATCGACTAAAAAATTAGACAATTACGCTAACATATTACGTATAAACTCACATATAACTAAATTAATAAGACAGCACATAGAACATTGATGCATGAATCAAGAGAACTCTTTAATTTATGGACTTTACTTATATAGAATTTCCCACCTCCAGAATGTTTTACTTATTTAGATATGAACAAATACATTCAAAACGAAATTGGTGTCCTAATCATTTATCATATTTTTCGAAAAAGTAATATTAAAAACTTTAATCAACAACACCTTAATGATTGAAATATAATATACATTATCTAATAAGTTTGTTTTAAAATATAAGGAATGGAAATCAAGTGAGGTTTACCTCTTTTGTTAATCTATCCTTAAACAACCGACTTTTATCGAAAGGATAACATCGCGCCTTCCTTCTTATATTCTAGTCAAATGATACGCAAAGGTATACAAAAAGAAATCGAATGAGAATTGTTTTCAGCATTTTTAATTTTCAAACAAAAAATTTTATTGTATAAAATACCACCTGATTGCAGGTAACCCTATGTGATATTAGAATTTAAGTTAACATTTAAATTTTGAAAGCTAGTGATTTAGCCATTTTAAGATTTAAATTGAATATGTAATAGAATTGTATTTTTTTGAAATTTTTCTACAAATATTTATATAATTAACTTTGTTACTGAATTGTTGTAATTTAATGCTAATAAAAATTTTCTATTATTCATTAAAAAAAGGAAATAATCTCTATTTAGCTAGCTAGGGCCTAAAATGCTTGTTTTTGCACGAGAATGAAAGTTAAGCTTTCGTTATTAAAATAAAAGAGCGAAGCCAATTTTACAATCATTGAAATGCAAAAAGCATTTTAGGTGAGGCGTGAACACAATTTTTCCAGCTACCTTCATCTAATGTTCACCTGTGATGAAAGGAAGAATCTCGTTTGTTTTACTGTTTCTATATATAAAAAAATTTGCTGCGATTTGCAACTAGTGCATAAAATACTATTTTCTAATCCTGCGACCGAACCAGTACTCATTCGCACTGCAAAGTGCAAGCAATTTGCTAGTCGAAATGCTAATTGCAAAATAAACAAAAATTTTACAAAAAGTATAACTTGAATTTCAAATTTCCTTGGGAAAATTGATTGAGTAGCCAAGATTTCGACTAGCAAATTGCTTGCTTGCTAGCCGATCGAATATCTTCCCCAATAATAGCTAAACAAAATTACATTTTTGTGAATTTACGTAAAAAAAAGAATTTGATGATTTATTGTATTTTTGACATAAATGTCAAGCAGTTCTATAGACAACCACCTAGCGGCTAAATTATGCGTACTATAGTAGTATAGTACTACATACTCATAAAAAAATCGATTAGCGATGTATATGCCAGTGGTTGGTAAACAGGAAAGCCCATAAAAATCTACAAAAAATACAAACAAAATTACAAATAAGGGTAGATATCAAATGGAAAGAACTTATTATGAAGAGCAAATTACTTTTGTAAAAAGCATGAGTAGCTGCATTCAGCCAGAAGTACTTGTGAGTATTTTGCCGCGTTAAATAGAACGCTGCAAATAATGAAGAAACAGCGATTGCAGGATGTATACGCATTTCTGTCCTTGCTTGTATAATACGCTATGATTAATTAGTTACTTTATTTCACTTTAAAGCTGTGAATGTTAGCATCTCTGTAAGATCTAACATCGTTATTGATTTGGTTAGCCATTCTTCCATTATTCGATCTCTAGATTTGATACAACTAGGTTGTACATTATTTCCAGTTAAGTACTGCTTTTGCCGTCGTAAGTAAGTGAGTGAGGAGCGAGATGTATATTGCTATGGCTGATTATGTCTTAATATTAACGATCGGATTATTAAATTGCACAAAATGGTGCCTTACACGAGTTCCGCGTCGTTGGATGAGAAGGCTGACAGCAAATTTTTCAACGATCTGATGGCGATCCAGACCATAGAAACTGTTGTAGTATAATTACGTTTAATGTGTAAATGTTTGCCTGGTACAATTCCCGAGTACGTTTTTGTGATGAATACGATATTGTAATCCCTGGCATTGGCGTAGAATTTATAACTTGAAAGTTTTTGTGACAGGTTGGCTGTCGCTCGCCAGCGCCACGCTTTTTACGTCACTTACTGAGTACGTTTATTTAACAAACCATCTCTTAAGTAGGATAAAATCGTCGGACCAACTTCACCAAAAAAAAGAGCTGATAATGCGCTTACGAAAGGTTTATTTTGAACTAATTAGTTAATGATAGATCTAGTTTGTACTAATTATAATTAGATAAAACGATTTAGATTCGATTATTACTTTGGTTTACAATTAATTTTATTCACAGTTCGTATGGGTTTTATTTTACAAAAAACCAAACTTCATTCTTCGCCTGGAGGTTTAAGCAAATCAAGTTCTGGTTTATTCGGTTGAAAACACGCCAAATAAGTTTGGATTAGGCATTTGCGACATTAATAATTACTGAATTTCAAAAATGGGTTCTTTTTTAGATGGGATTTTACATAATTCTAATATGAAGGAAAGCTCGAATTTGTTTTTGGTTTAAGTTTCTACTTAAGTAGTACATGTCGACACATTCACATTCAATTAAGTGTACAAGTATGGCTAATGCCTAACTTCAAATTTTTGATAATTTTTGTTTTTACTTATTAAAATTATTACGTACCTTGAGTCTCGGCCATTTCGGCGTAGTTTCGTGAATTGCTTGATTCTTGGCCTCTGCTCGCTGCGTGATTCTGTAAAATAAATAAGATTAGAGTTACAACAAAGAATTGAAAGAAGATTTTCACTTTACGATTGATGTTAACATGTTTTTTATTAATTAAATTTTTGTGTTTTTTTATTTTCCAGATATTGTGAAAAACGTCGTAAAGTTTTATTGGATCATGTACATGAAGGTTATGATAAAGAATGGTGGATTTATACAGAATGATTAGAATCTAATGATTAATTAATTAATTACAAAATAAACAAAAACTTTAACTAAATAAATTGAACAAAAAAAAAATTAAATAAAAACACAAAGCAGAGCAAACATTTTTATTAAAACCAAAACTAAACTAAAACAAAAAACAAAATATCAAAAAAATGGAAAAATATATAAATCAATTTTTTTAATTTCAATTTTAATTTTTAAATTTTCGATAAATTAAATGTGTACATTAAAAAAGAAAAAAGAAAACAGACAAAACCTAAATAAATGAATGAAATCAATTTTTTAAGACACTCACCACACAACAAAACACAACAAATTATATCTCTTATAAAATAATAAACCATACAAAATTTGATCTACCTATTACTACTACTACTACTATTACTAAATTAATAATAATTAATTAATTAATTATTAAAAAATAAATAATAAGAAAATAATTATATTTTTGTTTTTAGTTTTTTTTTGGAAATGAGTAAGATTTATAAAAAAAATACATACATATATATATATTTATTTAGAATTTTTATTGTTAAAAATAAAATATAATTAAATATGCATATATTTATAATTATTGTTTTTTTTTTGTATTAGATTATTATTATTATTGCTATTGATAACTCAATTTTTTTACATTGTTATATATTATATAAAGGTTGTAACGTTATTGAGAAGATTAATTAACAAACAAAAATTAATTAATAATAATAATAATTATGTTTTTAAATTTAGTTCTTACACACGCATAATATATATGTTTTTTTGTCATTCATACATTTTTTTATATTATATATTTTAATTTGTTTTTAATTTAAATTATTATTTTATTGCTTACTATTATTATTATTATTATTTTAAAAATAATATTTAAATATATTAGAAATCGAGAAAAGTAAAATTTATATTATGTAATTATTTTCCCCAATTGTAAAATCTTTATATATTTTTTACACTATGAATTTTTGTGATCAATTAATTAATAATAAATTAAATAAAATTAAAAAAAAAACAAAAAATTAGAAAATATTTTTTTTAAACCAAAATTTTATCAGCTTTACGAAGTAAAATAAATAAAAAACAGTCTTAGACAAAATTTAAATAATTAACAAAAAAGTGAATATATATATATATATATATATATATATATATATATATATATATATATATATATATATATATATATATATATATATATATATATATATATGTACGAGTATATATATATATATACAGGCAACCCTCCAAGAACACGATACTGGAAGAACACGAGTTTCGAAGAACACGGATACCTTCCCTCGAATTACACGGCTTCAAACTACACGATTTTCGAGAAATTCTTATTCCTCCTCTTTTATTTTGTTTTTGTATACCATAACAAAAAAAATGTAATGTTTTTTCTTATTTTCACACTCCCGGTTTTTGCATTCTCGAACAACACGGTTCTAAAGAACACGGAACCAATTAATCGTGTTCTTCGAGAGTTTCCTTAATATATCGCTTATTTGCTGCAAGAGTGACACAATCCAACATTTTTAATTTTTTAGTAGAGCGTTTTGAAAATATCATTGAAAATTGTTTGGAAAAACGGCGTTTTTCAAAAGTAAATAAGAATACATTCTGATTAGTAAAATAAATTTTTTTCTAGAATAGTTTCCAATATCTTAAAATGTTAATTTGTTTCGCGAATTGATACAAAATCAAAATATGAACTATTGGGAATCGTTTGATTCGAATATCTTAGGAATGAGTGAATTTGGAGTAGTCATTGTTGCAGCAAATAAGCGATATATATATATATATATATATATATATATATATATATATATATATATATATATATATATATATATATATATATATATATATATATATATATATATATGTAAATTAAAATAAACTTTAAGTTACAGGAAAATTAATTTTTTTAATGGGTTTAGATTACAAAAATAAAATGCCAAACCGCAAAAAACATCAAGAACACTTTTGGGATATTCCAAAATAGCGCAACATTTCGTCTACTTTCTGGTAATTTTACAATTATTTTTGGAATACCCTTGCATGTTCTTAAACTTTTTAATTCTGAATAAATCCCCAAAAAGTGCGCTATAAATTACTATTTTTTTAAATTGATTAATGATTATTATTATTAAATTAAACAAAGAAAACTTTATATATAAAAAAAACAATTATTATTATTATATTATAACTATTATAAATATATAAATATTTTATTAATTTGTTTTTATATATATAAAAAATAAAAAAAAAATTAAAATTAAAAGAATAATATGTAATAAAAAAATTAAGAAAGTAAATAATATTAATAATAATGTGTAAATAAAGAAAATAATTATTTTTAAAAAACTAAAAAATTGTAAAAAACTTTAAAAAAATCTTAAAACAAAAAGAATCACAAAAACAAAAAACGCGAAGGAAAATTAGAATAACTAATAAAGAAAATAAATAAAATGATTAAAAATATATTGTTTTCCATTTTAATTAATAAACGAATATAAGTTCCGAAAAGTGGCGACTGTTACGAAAAATTTCGATAAGCGTTTATTTTAAACAACGAAAACAAAATCGAAATTGATTTTTTTCAAACGCGCCTTTCTTTTCTCACACTTCTCCCTAGCTGAAAGTTTTAAGTTTTGCGAGGCATACCATATAGTTTGATCACAGATAATCAAAGGAGATTTGCATTTGAACTATAAAAGTAAAGCAAACTTTATTTCTGGTAATTCCAATGTCATCTTTGCACCTCTGATTTTTCGTTAAACTGCGTATACGTACATATATGCAAAATATTCAAAATGAAATAAAATTTTATATATAAATATATATGCGTTCTACAACTCTCTAACTGAGATATAATATTCAAAAAAAAAAATTTAAATTACCCAAAATCTCGCCTTTATATGGCATACATTTTTGTTTGTAGTCGTAAAGGCACGAAATAAATTTTATTGTATTCTGCTAGAGTATAAAAAGTATGAAAAATGTCACCTTCTACATTCACTAAAAAACTAAATGTTATTTTGAAATTAGCTTTATTTTAAAAAATTCTCTAGTTTATGCTCTTTCCAATGGTATACTACCTGTCATAGAAATCATTCATTTTGTGGTCAAAATAAGCGACACTATTTTGGCCAGGGTTAAGAAAATACCTTTTAAGTTAGTTATTGATAAATTTTTACTCAACTTCATTTATTAGATTTTGCTCAAAAGGGCCTCTTCCACTCCGTATACATGCACGGCATCGTTTGTTTTCTTATCTCCATAGTTTTTGTGCGAAGTTGCATTTCTATTTTCATTTCTTCAAAGCGGCGCTTATTCTTTTTAATAAAATTTCTCTTGTGAGCACGTCCCGAGACGTAGAAATCCTGGAGGTCTATTATGGTATTTTCGATAGCGTTTTTATTCGATACTATCGAAAATGCGCTATTATGTAATTTTCGACCGAGTTATCGAAAAATTTACGACACCTCATAAGGAGTCGAATATCTTTACGAATACATAAAAGACCTTTATTCCCTTAGGCGTATCACTTGGCTATGGTATCACTGACTATGGATCTTCTTGCTTACTAGATTGTAAAATCGAAATATGCTGAAAAATTTCGTACAAAACTTCGCAGTTAATATTTTTTAAATGTTATTTGGCTGCCTTAGTTTGAAAAAAATTATATTTATTTGTCGCATCAAAATTTCAAGTGATGGAAATTGTCGTTTGAAGTGATAGAAATCTCTAGAAAATATTTATAAAGCAGCATACTAAGATTTAAAAACAACCGCAACGAGTTTTGTAAATAATTATTTTGTAAGTTTCGATTTAATAATCTAGTAACCAAGAAGATGAGTAGTCACATCGCATGAAGTGATGCGCCTAAGGGAATAAGGGTGAAAATATTTAGGAAATTATACTTAAATATTAAATTTCGGATTAAACGATTTTAATTATTAAAATTTAATGAGTTTATAAAATAATTAATTAAATAATTATAAAAAATTATCGTAATACAATTTTATTGAGATTTTTGCATCGAAACAATCGAAAATTTCATAATAACTATTTTCGATGTTATCGAAATGTTCGATAAATAAACGCTATCGAAAATACCCAGGGGTGTCAGATCTGGGGACCGTGCGGGCCAAGGAATAGAGCTACCTCTACCAATACATGAGTTTGCGGATGAATCACCCAAGTATTATCTTGCTGTTCGTTGGTTATGTGCCGGACAGCCGTCATTTTGAAAAACATTCGGAAAATCTTTTTCTAAAACTGGTAAAATCAGCTCAGGTAGCTCATTTTGAACAAATTGGACATAAATATCTCCGGAAAGGCGTTCTGATAAGAAATATTGGTCGATTAGGTTTCGACCAATAACACCAGCCCAAATATTCACGCTGAATTTTCTTTGGAAATAATCCTGCCTTTTCTTGGGAGGATTTTGGCCTTTTCTACCCCAAATTCACAATTCCCTTACTATTGAAGTTAGGCTTATCTGTCTACAAAATCCTTTTCAAAAAGCTATCATTCTCAACATCTGTATGGAGCATAAATCTAAAAACTGCCGTCTAAAAAGCCGTCTAGATTTATCCGAGGCCTAGAATAATTAATTAAATCCGTGAGTTTGTGACAATTGTTCAAATATGATACATTTTCTGTAAACTGAGAGAAGAAAAAACTGGGTGTAATTACCTTGAACTGGAATGTTATGGAATGCATGCCTTCCATCTACTCGTAGAACCCACCACACTTTCCAGACTGATAAGTTTAGTCTTTCAGTGACAACTAGTATGCTTGTGGTAGGATCCTCGCCAAAAGCTTGTATTATTCTTTCTTCGACTGCAACATTATGTTGCCTCCCATTCACCTGAGACTCGTGAACATGTAAGCTGCCGATCTCCCTCAGACGTTGATAGGTGGTTAAAAGGTTTCGTGGTGTGGCAAACGTCTCGTTTCACGCCCATTGCAATTAGCACTGCTGTACGCCAACTACATATCAGCATACTCTTCGTTACTAAAGTTGGGCATCATGAACAGCTCAAGGCAATTAACATCCAGTTTACTTCTTTTTAAAAAGGCATTTTCTTAACCCTGGCACAAATGACCCTGACAAACTAGTATCTCTTATTTTGACCACAAAATGAGTGATTTTTATGACAAGTAGTATACCATTAGAAAGGGCATAAACTAGAGATTTATTTTAGTTTTTTTAATGGATTTAGAAGGTGACATTTTTTATACTTTTACACATTTTTTAGGATTTGGAAGCCCATAATGATTTATTTAGAATAAAATCACATCGTAAAATAGAATAAAATTTATTTCGTGCGTTTACGACTATAAACAAACAGTTATGATCATTTAAAGGCGAGATTTTAGATAATTTATAAAAAACTTCTATGGGATGAAAGCTTCCAAATGGCCACTCCAATCTGCCAAAAAATGTTGTCGGCCCACGCGCCAAACACCATGTATTAAACAAATTAAAAGAAAATGGTGTTCGACTATGTGCAGAAAAAGAATAAGCAGTTTAAATTTTTACGTTTACAAAGAATGAAATATCTGTTTGAGACTCTTGTTTGACTCATGCGTTTCTTCAAAAAATGAGTTTAATACCGTAGAGACCCAAAAATTATTGTGATCATCTCCAATCGCGATTGAATGACACACGCAAACGCGATTTTTAGCTCTGCCAAACGTTTAAATTCATATCTTATTATTTAAAAAAACATTTTAATGTGTATCTATTTACGAATTTTGAATTTTGTCGAACCAATTCGATTACCTAATTTGCATAAATAATTCTTGCCACAATCCACAAAATTTTAAATTTTAATCGATAATCTTAACATTTTCCTGTACGTACTTTCAATAAAATTGACATAAATTTTACTGCTACCTCTCATACCAATCACTGCCTATTTCTTATAAAGGGGTTGTCAATAAGGACATAACAATTTTGTATTTAAATAAAACACAGAATAATTGAGATATTGGGCTGATATTTATTCCAGATACACATGTTACATTTAACTATGGAATTCGTTCGTGCACGTTTGCAGCGATCGATTCTTTGGAGTAAATTCTCCATCACTCTTCCAGACATATCGGCGCCGGAACGTTGGCAATTTCGCGCCCGACATTGTCCCTGAGATTCTCTAACGTTTTTGGCTTATTGACGTAAACCAAAAACTTATCGTAACACCATAAAAAGAAATCCAACGGCGTTAAATCGCATGAGCGAGGTTTCACCAGCTGTGTGGCATGTTGGAACCACATATAACTGATGTCAAGTCCACTCAATTCTGGCCAAAAATAGTCTTCCAACATGGCACGATAGCGAACTCCATTGACCGTAACATGGCGATCATTTTCATCGACGACAAAATATGGTCCAATCACACCTCCAGCATGACCGCCACACCACACAGTCACTTTTTGTAGATGCAATGCAGTCTCGTTGACGCAATTGTGGGTTTGTTGCTGTTCAATAATGCATATTTTGCTCATTGACAAAGCAAATTTTAGCAGCGCCCAATCGGATTAGCTCGTTTTGAACTGAAACACTTACGACTTCGATATTTTCGGTACTTCGACCGGTGCGTGGCCTCACTGGCACAGGAACATACAATAGTGAATAGTTTGACTCGAATTTTATGGTGGGACGCACAGCCTGTCTGGTGGGATGATTATTACGACCGAAAATTGGAGTAAGCGCTTTTAAAGTTGCGACCACCGATTCAGAATTGCGGTGGTAATTTTTAATATTTTTCAAACGTTGCTCAGTCGTGAACTTCACCGTGATAAAATTTTTAATATTAACTGACGTTTTGACGTTGGCAAGACGATACTAAACGATATGCAATTAGAATAAACAAATTATACTTTCATTTGACACATTGAGGATTTCTACTAAATAGGAACTCTAGAACTGTGCGCTTTGTCGTTCGATTTTTTTAGTGTTAAGGCAAATATTAAACCGTTCAAAACTCAAGTTGCCTTTTCTTCTGACTTTATATAAGGATTATTATTCAAGATCAAGCTGAACGTCTAGAAGATCTACTTATAATTTAAGGAGGTGGCCTAGTGAATTTGCCTGCAAAATCAAGTAATTTATCTCGCTTCATATTCGGTAGTTTTGGTAGGATTTCTCGTATTATTTGATCGCTGATGAAAACCAGGGAAGTAGCTTAGTTACTAAGGTGTGCTAAGGCTGAATCATGGTGATAATGTATACCGAATTGACCATATGAGATGTTGAAATTTTTTCAATCTACTAAAATAATAAAACATTCTCAACTGCGGTGTTTTATTTTTTTATTTCCCTGGCCACTATATTTGGCCGTCTCATTGAGGTTATCATTATCCAATTTATTTTCAGACCCAGGGCTGCTGGAAGGGGCATACTGGCATTTTGATCTTGTTTCTTCCCTCCATTTTACAATTTTCTTTTATGCTATTCCCATGCGTCATCCTAGTTGTACTAACCCAAGCAACTTTTGCTTGACGTCGATGGTGATGTTGTTGTCCTCCACCCAGTTTAATAATTTTTGTACGCATATTATTGACAGTACAAAACCTAACCTAACCTATTGGGTTGCACTGTATGCCATCTGGTGCTTCATTATTTAGTTTGCGCAAGATACTGTCCAGGAGAGGAAATAATATGTTTAGCAAGAACCCTGTTTTTGCGCGGCCTGTTTTACGGCGTTTTCACGGTACAAAAAATGATTTATATTTCTTTGGTGATTATTCTTTTTGGTGAGGTAGTCTTAGACGAATAACCAACTGTACAAGAAGTAGAAGCAGCTATTATACTAGCTTATCATGAAGATGATTCTGCACAAATGGTGGGAGTATAATATAAGCTTATATCAACTAGAAATAGACTTTCAGCAAGCATATGACGGTATTAATGGCGAGAACCTTTGAGCCACGTTCATATGTCTAGCTATACCAGAGAAAGTCGTTTCTATGTATAAATTAACAACGTCCAGGCCTATATATGTAGAATCGTAGTATCAGATTCCTGTGAAATAATATCTGGTGTTCGACAGAGTGATGTAATCGCGCCTGGCTGTTCAATTTGGAGCTTGAGTACGTAGTAAGAAAAAGTAACATCAAAACTTCGCGTTGCATATTTAATAAGTCAGGCAAACGATAAACCTAACGATATCAAGGCCAACTTTAAACCGCTTGATCGCTACGCAAGAAGATTTGGTTTTGGATATGAAGAGCAAAACAAACCTCGTATCAACACGCAGAAGCATCTCTATGACAAATAACGGAATTGGCGACTATAATTTCGAGTTTTCTACGCCCGGTAAGGATAATTATAAAGCGTTCTTTCGGAAGCGAAAGTTGGACCCTGAACTTTAGAGATTGCGAAACGTTATCTACGTTTGAAAATAAGGTGATTCACTCCATCTTTGGTTCAGTTAAAGTTGCGCAAACCGAATATCGGATTAATAGGAACCAGTATTAGATGGCTAAGGTCCCACAAGTATGAATGATAAAAGCAACAACAACCACCCGGTACGCGTCGTGGAAGAAAAGCCCGACTGCGCTAGCGAGACAATATCGAATTAGGTCCACGTAAGAGCGATGGATCGAGATAAGGATGGGGTACCATGGTGCAGGCGGCATAATCCCTTCATGGGATGTGTTAGCTAGAGAGAGAGTGAGAATGATTATTCAAATACGGCGTTATTATTATGTTGATGGTTGTTGCCTAAATTCAAGTGCAATTAAGAAAATGCCAAAAATCTGATCCTTAGAAACCCCCATAAAAATATAAGATCGTCTTTCGAGAGTTCAACGTCAGTTGGAAAATCAAACAAAAAGCGTTAAAAATGTTTTAACAAATCAAACGATTAGAACCAGGAACCATACAACGACTGGTTATACAATTTTTAGAGAGGTATATATTTCTAGCTCAAACATGGAGTAGGCTCCGAGAATGGGTAGCCAGAGAGTATTCCGCAAAGCTGTCAAAATTATTCGAGTACCTACTACTACAAAGATGAAGTATTTAATGTAAATGAAACTGGTATTTTCCGGAAGAGGAGACATAACAAAAAACTTGTGTAAATTACATGTTGAAAAGCTCGTTGACCAGATTGTGTGTAATTTCTTGGTTGGTGAAATAAACGAATCGATTGAAGGAATATAACTCTAACTGGGAATGAAGCGCTATAGTGATCACACTAGCAAAACCATACTCAAAAATTACCCGCGGTTTTTAATTTAGTTATTATTTATTTCGCTGGCACTACATCCCATAAAAAGATTTTATGGGATGCATCCCATAGAAAGAGGCCACCTCATTTCTAAGATTACATGATCAGTTTTTATATTTAGATTAATGATTGATTACTCCATTGAGTCCTGGCCAGTTCCGAGATCTGCTGGACGAGGCATATGGGCATGCCAGGGGAAAGGTGTATCCAATTCATTCCGTTTTTGTGTTTTCTGTTTTGCGTTCCCGTCCGGTCACTACCAAATTTGTAGGTACTAATTGTAGCAATGGTTGCTTGACGTGGTGATGATGTTGCCTACGTCTTTGCTTTGAAATTATCCAATGGTTGTATTGCACCAATATCAAGCAGATCTGAAATCCTGAATAGCTCGATACGAGGAGTTGTATAAAGAGTTTCCAAGGCAATTTCGCAATGATCCATTTTAGAATTTGCGGTTATGATTAGCCGAACTCATTGATCATAAATTGTTTTTAAGCACAATTTCCGATCGATGTGTTTGGAGGAGAAGTCCAAAAAGCGAATGTTCAAATTTTGTTAGTGAAAACGATTTTGTATCAAGGTAACCACGAATGAATATATAATTTCTAAAATAGGCTTAATGTCTTTTTTTGCACGATTTTTAATTACACGGTGAAGTTTGGAGCGTATTTTCCGTGAAAATTTTGATTTTGTGTCGTGTTCTCATAACAAAGTTGTATTTTTGCTGACGGAGTACCTCAGTTTCATCCAACTTCCTTTAGGTAGCCTTTTCTTTTTGTTTCCATTTCTCACCGATAGTACTGGTTTCGTCGTTTGGTAGATTGGGTTGGCGCGTTTCTTTGGAGATAATTCTTGTGTCAGTAATTTTCAATCTCTCGATGTATATGTAGAATGTCTTCCGATTAATTTTTGTGCATTTCACCGCTCAGCCTAGGGTACTCAGAGGGCTTTGGCTACCTCTGTGTACACCTAGGTAACACCAAGGTAGCCGCGTCCTCGTCGCGGGGGGCGAGTACTGCTTCGACAGTAGCAAAGTGCTACCGGGGACCAAATGCCAGTGGTATAAATTGGCTAAAACAAACAATGAGGTCAACAAATACGGAATGTAATACCCCAGGTGATACAGCAGCAGATATGCTGCCAAATCCACACTCTTCGGAGGCAGGCCCAACAGATTCAGGGGTGGGCCAATCATTGTTTAACCCATTTGGACGAAGTTCCAAATTATCAAGATCACCAAGATCTTCAACTGGAAATATATTTCAGTACGAGAAGGAAAATGCAGAACTCCGTGAACAACTAAGAGAAATAAAAGAATTTACTACTAAATTGAAAGAAGAATTTACAATTTTAAAGAAAGAAAATGAAGAACTCAAAAAAGCAGTTGAAACACGTGCAGAACTTGGGACGACACCTAGCCCAACAGTCGATGATAGCATTAATTCATTCCATACGGATGAAGAAGAATTAGAAAGAGAAACAAATTGGATGTTGAACCGGAATAAAAGACCAAGTAAGAAAAGGAAAGTGCAACACTCACCAGAAATGGCGGTGACTTTACCATCAACTTCAAAAGACGTTTTCAGAAATCAATTAATCATCAAGAAACAACTAGCTCTAGAGCAACAACCAGCTAAACCGAAAGAAAATTCACCTCCACCAATAAATGTCGTCGGGATACCAAATTTCTCCACTATACAGTACAAACTCGTATCTCTAAACAACGGCGTCTGGTAAATTAATGTTGTAGACTCTGAAACTTATAGAGCTTTGGCTACAAAGCTTAATTCCGAGGGGAGTCAGTGGTTTACCTATGAGTATTATAGTGATCGCCCAATCAAAGTTATGGCTAGAGGTCATCAACCAACCTGTGCAAAAGAGGAAATTATTGAGGATCTCAAGCAAAAGGATTATCAAATAGAAAATGCCGTAAACATCATTAAGAAAGAAAAAATCGAAACTGAACAAGGAGTTCAAATTAACAAAAGAGGGCTTCCATCCACTATTTATGCTCACTTTTATTAACAAACAAAAAGTGGAGATGTGTATAATATCAAGGCAATACTTAGCATTAGAGTTAAATAGAGCCATTGAAAAAAATAACGGATTAATACCGCAGTGCGATATTGCTGCAAAATGTGTCAATCGCAATAAGTCACATCTCACACACTAGCGGGGATGTTAAATAGCTAAGGAGCTACAAAGAATAAGATATAAAAAGCGAAAACAAAGTCCAGGAATATCGGTAAAAAATTGTCAAACTTCCACCAAAGAGGAACCTAAACCTCATGCTAGTAAAACGGGAGAACCAAAACCAAAGCTGTACTCGCAAGTAGTCATGACAAAACCAGTTATTTCGGAGGGCACTACTGAAGGTACAGCAGTGCTCCAAAAGATACTAAGAAGCATGGAAGCTCTTAACATTCGTCTAGCTAAACAAGAGAAATGCCTTCCTGCTCTAAGCAACAGGTTAGATAAGCAAGGCTCTCTAAATGAAATGAAATCCATGCTCTATTAAAATTATGCAAACAACAACAAATAAAACATTAAGAATAGTAACCTGGAATGCAAATGGGCTAATGCAACATATTCCAGAATTATAAATTTTCCTAAATACTGAAAAAGTAGATATATGCCTAGTATCGGAAACCTATTTTACTTCGACTTCATCTCTTAAAATATATGGATACAATTTTACCACGCCATTCATCCAGCAGGAAGGGCAAGGGGAGGATCGTCGGTGGTTATAAAAGAAAACATCAAACACTTTATAGATCTTAAAATTGAAGAGGAATTTATGCAAGAAGTCACCTTAAAAGTATTTATAAATAACAACAAAGAATATAGTGTATCGTCAATATATTGCCCCCCAAGATATAATTTAATTAAACAAGACTATTGCACGTTATTTAAATCACTTGGATCAAGTTTCATAATCGGAGGTGATTTTAATGCAAAAAACACCTACTGGGGATCAAGAGTAAGCTCTAAAAAAGGAAGAGAGCTGTTTGCAGCAGGAAGACTATGCAATTGCGATTTTCATTCTGGAGATCAACCATCTTATTAGCCTACGGATAGAAACAAAATACCCGATATCATTGACTTCTTTATCACCAAAGGTATAGACGAAAACTACATATACCTAGAAAGCAGCGAGGGGATTATGTCGGATCATACGCCTGTTATTATGACAATCAGTGCAACGATTATTAAAAAAACTAGTCCACCTTCGCTAACGAACAAAAAACCTGCTGGGAGAAATTCCAGAAACTTATTGAGGATAATATTGATCTTCAGGTGCCAATTAAAAACCCGATAGAGCTAGAAGAAGAATTAGAACAACTCAACAACAGTATACAAGAAGCGGCGTGGAGTAGTACCCCCTCAAGTTCAAAGGAAATGCGCCGAAATGCTACTTATCCTCTAGAAGTTAGGGAACTGGTTGCAGCAAAACGAAAAGCAAGAAAGGCCTGGCAAAGAAGTCGAGCGCCAGAATATAAAACAACTCTTAATTTTTATCCAATAAACTAAAGTTGCTAATTAAAGAAATCAAAAACGAATCCATTAATAAATACTTGAGGGGCCTTACTGGGGAAAAAGATACCGAGTACTCCCTTTGGAAAGCGACAAAAAGTTTAAAACGACCTAAACTACAAACTCCACCAGTAAAAAATGAAGATGGTACATGGGCTATAAGTGCAAAGCAAAAAGCTTCGTTGTTTGCAACCCACCTCGAGAACACGTTTCAGCCACTACCTAGACAAACTGCAGAGGAAAACATACCACCAGTATATAAAATGGATAACTGCAATATATCTCCTGTCACACTACAAAGCAGAGGAATTAAAAGAGGAAATCAACTCAACCTAAATACAAAGAAATCTCCAGGATATGACTTAATTACAGGACAAATAGTAAAAGCTCTTCATGAAAAAGGTCTACGTAAACTACTCCACATAATTAATGCAGTGTTCAGACTTAAACACGTTCCAAGTCAATGGAAAGTAGCAGAAGTAATTATGATACCTAAACCAAACAAACCACTTAATGACAAAAATTCGTATAGGCCGATTTCCTTACTTCCAATAATTTCAAAATTATTCGAGAAACTACTCCTAAAGAGACTAAAACCAATAATAGCAGAAAGAAATCTTGTTCCTCCACATCAATTTGGCTTCAGAGAAAACCATTCAACAATAGAACAAGTACACCTAATTACAAACATAATTGAAGACGTACTTGACAAAAAGAAAGTATGTTCAAGCGTCTTCTTGGATGTAGCACAGGCCTTTAACAGAGTATGGCATAAAAGTTTGGAATATAAATTACAAAGAGACTTACCAAAGCAGTTTTATGAAATTCTAAAATCTTACATATCTAACCGACACTTTCGAGTTAAATTAGATGGCGAATACTCAGAAATAAAGAAAATATCAGCAGGGGTACACAAGGTAGCGTTCTGATAGAGGAGACTAACAACGACGTTTGCGGATGATACGGCCATCTTAGCAGTTGCTAATTGCATAGAAGAATCTACAAGCAAATTGCAAAGAGCTACTAATATTGTCAGTACCTGGACCAAGAGATGGCGAATAAAACTTAATGAAACAAAATCTGTCCACGTAAACTTTACCAACAAGAAGGTCAACTGGATACCAGTAGAACTGAACTCCCCTCCCCCCTGGGGCTGTACAAAGAAAACCAATGTCAATATCATCCAGTCATTCCAAAGCAAAGTTCTTCGTGGAATAGTTAATGCACCGTGGTACATAAGAAATGACAACCTCCGTAGAGATCTGAAGATGGATTTCGTTAGTGTAGAAATAAGCAACCACGCGAGAAAACACATGCAACGTATTAGTCTACACCAAAATGCTGAGATACGTCCTATGTTGGATGATTCAAACCCAGTAAGACGGCTGCGAAGGAAGAAACCGCATGATCTACAAGATCCAATCATGATCGACTAAAAATAGAATAAAATTGTAAAGGGGACTAGCCAAAGGGCTACAACCCTCCAAACAAGAATATAAATTATGAAAGATAAATTATTAGATGATTTGTAAATCAGTTGTAATAAATAAGTAAAAAAAAAAATTTCACCGCTGCTGGCTTAACCATGAATACCTACGACTAGCTGGTAAACGCTCTCTATATTTCCTCCTCAATATGCTCTGAGTTCTTGTAAGGAGGATACACATTTCTTATTAACCAATACACGATCGATTTGGTTCTTGGTTCTTCCATCTGGTGATGTTCAATTGTATTTGTGTATATTTTGTGTGGCGCCTTGCTGGCATTTCCATGGGACGTACCGCGAGTGAAACAAAAAAAGGAATATTCGGTAGCTTCATTTTAAAGTCATAATCGTGCAGCGAAACATGTGTTATCATTAATTCTAATTCTGGCTAATCTACATGACGATATACCTATATACATAAATGTGTATACAAGGATAGTAATAAACATATTTAGTTTTAGTTGTATTTTTATATTGATTGAATAGTGAAGCTCTGCATATTGCACTCAAATGTAGTTTTTCGTTTTATAAGAATTCTTTTGTTAATAATTCTAATATTGTAAATTGCCGATATACTTACGAAAAGTGAAAAATTTACCCAACAAACCGAAAATCAAAAGTCAAAAGATTTAATTGAACTTTATCGTTTAAATCGCGCAATAGACCAATTATTGCTGTTATATATAAAATTGCAATGATGTTTAGAAAAACACTATCGTTCGACGCCAGTTTCATTTCAGTTTACACCTTGGTAGCTTCTAAACTCGAAACGTTCTATACGTTATGTGTTTGAATCGTGTCGAATCGCAAATCGCACATAATTTAAATTAAAAATAGTGATAACAACAAAATTGTAATAACGACGGTTTAATAGTTTTGTGTTTGTTTGTGAATTGCTTATACTCGTATGTTTTGGAACATTATATTCCATATGTGTCACACTCGTACATATAACACACTGTATCGTATATGTACATGCTGTTTGGTTCTGTGTTATATGTGAAATAATAATACGCTGCGGAAAAGTTTGTTTCAGGTCCATTAACCTAATGACGGATGATTTTTGAACGGATACATATTTTGGATTGAACATTAGATTTTATTATTTTGTAAGCGATTTTATATAAACCTAGCATTAAGTAGTTTGCAACTGGCTTAATCCGGTATGCTAAGCATCATATGATTTGTGCCTAGCTTGTACTAGTCAATATAACATGTTTTTATGTATGTACACGTGTCGCGAAACGGAAGAAAACTAAGTTGTATGGTATTATACCTATAATGACGGGTGGCAGTATTAGATAATACATCTTTACTGAGTTGGAAGTTAAATATTAAACGTGAAGGTCAGCATAAGTAAAGCTACATGCTTGACTAAACCTTGGTTTTGCTAACATCTGCCAACATTTTTAATTAAAAGTTAGGAGGTGAAATCTGAGAGGTCAAAGTTACGTGGAAATATATCCTTCTTCGCTCGTGTGAAGAAATTTGGGTTCTAGTTAAGAATTTGTACCAATTTATTCCGATTACCAGTATTACGAAATAGTTATTGATGGCCGCCACGAAGTAGCTGCTTTCTGATTTTGGAATATTCAAATTATTTCAGGAACTTGTTTATATATTTGTGAAACGCTTTGTTTCCCCGTATGGTTACCAGAGACGAGATATTTTAATTAGTTAATAAGGTTACCACTGGTGGGGTCTTATTACTTAGACGAAACATTTGAGGTTGCTGAAAGTAATTCTAATTTATCTCACAATAATTTTAGCCTTTACATACCGGTGTGAGTATTTAATACATTTGGTTATTTTTCTACCAATTTTTTATTAATTTACAATTTACGAAAGTGGGTGTTGAATTATTAGCAGGGTAACTAAACTGTGAATGCAATTATTAATAAATCTTATCAAATAACTAAAATCTCAGAGATGTCTAAACAAAACCATTATATACAGACAGGGGCCACTCAGGCCTATATAAATTGGCATGTGTGTAACCCGAAATATCATTCGAAAGGAATCGTGCTTGTGCTGCATATCCAAGAATTTGGCCTAACTTATTTATTATTCAACGCGATTCGCGAATACAAAATTGTCAATACCACAATTCCTTATTATATACTCGAGCGTTAGATTAAACAGCACAATCTCGAGTGCAGTGATTGTCCCTTGCACTACGATTCTACATATAGAGCCAGATGTTAGTAGCCTAGCTTCTCTCGAATTCCTAGTCATAGGAGCGTATCCCAAAGGTTTTCGTTATTGATGCACTCCCAACATTTTCCAAGATCAACCATAGCGTGATTAAGAGTTGATCGAAGTCTGGCACATATACATTTTGTTTGAGAACTCCAAGATTACGAGACAACCATTCTTCACGCAGATTTTGCAAATCTCTTAGATTTTTTTAATTGGTACGATGTGTGATCCCATTGGCAATATTATATTACTTTTTATTATACTTCAAATCGGTGTGTACCTTAAATCACATCGGATTGACGGGATGGCCAGCCGCAATCATGATCAGTAGATTTTGTGTGAAGGAGGCGCCCATGTCGCGTTCTATTGCCGAATTCGTATTACACTCTCGAATCGATTTAACATTTTCCATCTCGGTCACGCAGCCCTCGCTGTCGAGAAGATCACAAGCACGTTGGCGTCCCCACCAATTAACACGCATCAATGTCTCATTACTATCGACCGAACAAGACAGATATTTTAGTCGGATCCGACATCATCGGGATGCTTCAGAATGCTACCATCGACAACACGCTTAGGTCATTTTGGCAAATCGAAGATGTTCGTGCACCTCGAGAATTAACGCAAGATGAGTCAGAATGTGAACGGCACTACGAGTCGACACTACATCAGGATTATCCGCACGGTGTGAGGCAACGCATCACAAAATACTAACCCGTTTTCGCAAACATCAATTTGTTTTTGTTTCAGACATAAAGCAAATGTATCGTCAGATCTTGGTGGGGACCGAACACAGAAGTACAGTACTGCCAGCGCTCCGTACCTCGCAATTCGCACCATCCTTCAGCTGGTACGAGACGAACAGGAGAAATATCCAATTATAGTTAAAGCCGCATCCAGAGAGTTCTACGTCAGAGCAGATGACGGGCGCAGACAACATCGCGGATTTAACCAGCGCATCATCAGGTGTTCGTGCACCAACCAAACGAATACAACTGTCGCTCGGCCGAGTATCTTCTAGCACAATTATCGCGAACATCGTACTACAAGAATTATGGGTATACTGTACTGTATTCGTACGTTCTGCATTCTTGATGCTTGATCAAATTGTTTATTGATGTCGCGGTAAGGTTTGCGTTGTTGTATTAAATTAATGGTGTTATCGACTTTAGTTGTTTGATCTTTGATAAGCCAAAGATGATTCTATAGTTATTGTTAATTTTTTCAAACTGGGACTCATAATTTTCAGCCTCTCGGCGGGTGGTGACTCCGAACATATCCCCTAACACAAGGCCCATTTGTCTCCAAAATCTCGTTTGCGATCCTTGTTGCTTTCGAATAATAAATCGTTGTCTGCTATTAATTACTTGTATTGCCATAGAAGTTGTTGTAGAATGACATTGCATTTTAAACCGGGGAGCTCCAAACAAATCGACTGTAGCTCTGTGTGGGCTGTTTCAGATAACTCAATTTCTTCCCAGTAGAAAGCCAAGTTGTATGGAACAACTAATGTCAATTGCATCGCCATTATTTTGAGCTTGGCTAATTCCTCAAAGTGTATCCCGGTGGACTGGTTAAAAGAACTTATTTCGATGGTGGCTTGTGCAAGTCCCAGATTGTAGCACATAGAGAATATTGCTAATGTCACATGATTTGTTCCTCTATACATGTTTTGCTTGTCTATGTGGTTGTTGCTAGTCCACCGAGGAATTGTTTCCTTATACTTCATCAATTCAGAGTGTAACTGGAAGCCAATCATACCATCCTATTCCAATTGTCAATGCCTCTTGCATCATACGTTTGGCCGTGATGGTTATTAGCGACGGGTCGAGTAATGTGTGATAGTTGCAATCTTGAGACATCAATCAAGAAACATTTTAATCTGAAGGGAGATGATACAAGATTCCTAAGGTTTAGGAATTTGTAATATGTTGCAATTAGGTTTCCATGGAATTAGGAGCCCATTTTCTGAGGATCAAAACCCTGATTCCTTCGTGAGGGCTCCAGTTAATTTCAGTTAACAGATGATTGACGTAAAGATCCAATGACAGGATTCTAGCTGCTGTTGGATAAGCAATGCTACCATCTTGTGCCACTTGTAATAATTTGAGCACACCGTGATGCAGTATATAATAGGTTTGATTCACTTCGACATCTTCATGCTCTGCTCGGATAATATGCTTCAGGTCGATGTATTCCTGAATGAACTGATGATACATCTGTTTGAATGATTCATTCTTTGTAAATTTCCTGTCGAGCTCTAATAATCTGGCTACAGCCATTTTTCTTGATTCACCTAGAGTCTATAACTTCTTTTAAAAGCAGAAAATGTTCAGCGTGTATCTTCCATCTGGATTGCGCCCCATATTTTTTTTGAAAGAGCTATTCAATCTTTATTTCCCCCTCGGTAAGGGTTCTTTCCGCGAATTTGGCGCAAAAACTAGTAAATGAGCAGCAATAATAATATTTATCGGCCCAAATAATTTATTTAAAATGATCTCGCGAAGATGCGGCACTGGAAACTGAGTCCCGCAGATTAGAAGTCAAACATTTTGAAGTCAAGGATTAGAGCCTTCTAACGACTGGGCTGAGGTTGAAGGCATGCTGCATTGTCGAAAATCAAGAAACGTATTGTAAATATTGACATTCTTTGTGAATCTGTAAGCATCCAGCTCTACCTGAACACCTGAACTCAAACATTTAGTTCATTTCGAAACGGACACTCGGTGTTTTAATTGAGCTTTGATTAATTAAACATTTTATAAACGCAATGTCAACTTTATAATTTATTATTAAACTCCATTATGACATTTAATAATGGTTAAAATATTCACGTGTATAGCTACTATGAATAAAATTGAGTACCGCAAATCTCGGGCTTACACAAGCACGTGACGATTTTTCTGGATTTATAAACGCATGTGACTAATACGTAGTAAATCCAAACGGGTAATGGGTGTGTCGGAAAAGCTAATTCTCGGAATTGTACATTTTAGAATATTAAAATAAATTTAGCAATATCTTTGTAGGCAAAAGGGTAGACAAGTACTACATCTCAAGAAGTTTTTGAAATTAGTCTTGGCTAAATTGAATTTTTTTTACTTTAGATACACCCTGGTTTATGACGCAGTATATTACATTAATAGTCTAAACTAACTTAGAGCTAGCTAGGATTTCTATGAATGAATAATAATGAATTGTTACGATAGTTCTCAGTCTTACTACAATATAAATGTCGATTTAATAGAAACCAAGGAAAAGGCTGTCCTTTTTATAAGAAAAATATCTCACAGGTGTACAGTAAGTAGCTTACCATTCATATTCATCGGGCTCTTTAAAATGACACTGAATGGTAACAAATTAATTAATTAAAGCAAACAAAATGTGCCGTGGCTACCGTTGACACACTCGAGATGGACAGGATTAGCTACTAATCGAATTTACAAACGCGTTATCACAAACAGTTAGGAAATGGCGCTCAAAGTTTCATCGACAGATACAGTTAGGGGTCAAGTAGATTCAAATATTCCTTCTAGATGCAGCATGATTTACGAATTTGAAGTTTCCGACAAAATTAAAAAATAACGAAACATGCATAAAACAGTTGGCAAAAGTAATGTTAGACTTATTCTAAAATTTTGTTATGAACACGTAATAACGCCTATTACTAAACTAGCGACTTTGGAAACAAATGACAAAAATAAATAAACTAATAAGAAATTCGAGATGTTGCATTTACACTTTACTATAAATTGCAAAAATATTTCATTTCGGAACTTACTTTACGTTTCTTGTACAAGGTGGGCCAACAATACCGGGCCACTCGCTAACAATTTAACAACGCATTTTGATTGTGCAAATTTTAACATTTCGTAAATTACGTGAGAGTTTTGGTCGACATGGACGTCCTACTGAGCGTGCAATTGGTAAAATTATTGATCGTTTTGAAGAAACTGTTCAGTATGGAAGGTCGTAGACCGTGTTAGTGAAATTATTCGTAATGAACCAAGCACATCAACCAGGCATCGTTCACAAGAACTACACATTTCACGAATCACATTATGACGCATCTTGCAAGTTGATCTTTGATCTAGGTTTTTCATCATAAATCATCTTTAGCGATGAAGCTAATTTTCATCTTAATGAGTACGTCAATAAGCAAAATTGTCGAATTTGGGGAGCGAAGAATCCTCATGTTATTCACGAAACAGAAATTCATCCTCCAAGAGTCACTGTTGATGTGGTTTATGGGCTGGTGGCATCATTGAGCTGTTTTTCTTTGAAAACGAACAGGAAAATGCCCTTACAGTGTGTCAACGAACTTTGGTTTCAACAAAACGGAGCGACATGCCACGCAAGGCGTGCAACAATCCATTTATTGTCAACAAAATTTGCCGATCACATAATTTCAAGAAAATGTGAAGATCCTTGGTCACCAAAAAGCCCGGATTTAACACCATTTGATTACTTTTTGTGGGGTTATTTGAAAGGTAAGGTGTATGCTAATCATCCACAAACAATTCAACAACTTAAAAGCAACATTCGAGCTGAAATTGAGGTCATTGATCCGCTTTTATTGGAAAAAGTCATCGACAATTTTGATGTTCGGATGCAGGCTTGTAGACGAAGCCGTGATGGGCATATGAACGATATTGTTTTTCATATACAAATGGCATAGAACCATTCCTTAACAATATAATTTTTTGAATTTTCATCCCAAAATGTGTTTTATTTACAAATGAAAACGGGACTAACAGATGGCCCACCCTATACTATTGAAATATTTTTGGCAATAGATTTCGAATAATAACATTCACCAATTGTCCAAATCTCAGAGACGTCTAAAAGAAACGACATCTCTGACGTTTGGGCAATTTTTTAAACAGCCATCATCCCTTGGTTATTTAGACAGTCATATTCAACGTCAACGACAAATGTTTACAGGTCATCGTATTAATATATGGTTCTACAATTTGCTAAAATTCAGTTCGGTATCGGTATCAATGAGAATTCGCTTCTTGCTGGAATACGTGATGGATTTGTATTGATTTACATTTAACTTGAGGTTGTTGTTACTATTACACCGTATGCTGGTTAAAAGTTTCCGACAAATTTTCAAATCATCGGCGTACACAGATCATTAGTATGAAATTTCACGAAATTTCTATCATACAATAAACCGCTGGTATCAGAAGGGTGGATTTCCAACTCAGCCCAATATGTTTAATTTTATTGATTCAGAAAACAGATTTTCTGATGCTGCTTCATTTTGGCCCTCAAATCGAGTTTTAGATGATCATCTACACTACATTATTAAATGCGTTGAATATTAATCAATTTAAAACGATCTCGACATAGACTGTTTGTATCTTAATCCTAACTAATGTCAAAACGTAATAAAAGGGTTTTCGAATTTGGGTAGGTCGATGTTGGCAGCCTGTGGCGGCCATGTTGTTTTGTTGGTGTCTGTCTAATCTGGTATTTTTTCAGTCCCTCATGCCAAATCACTATGGTCAGTTACACGATTGAGTAGCATGTTCCGCGCGTTGCGCCCATTTTACGACAGACGCGGTGGTCCTTCCAAGTCGACTCTCCAACGTTTGGTGGCCGAATTCGAGACAACCGGTTCGGTAAACAATCAGCCAACACTCGTACGTCAAAGGAACGCCAGATCGGCGGAGAACATTGCCATGGCTCGTGAAAGTGTACAGGATAACCCGAGGCAGTGCATTCCTCGCCGTGCACAAGAACTCGGCCTTTCACAGACTTCAACTTGGGAATTTTGCGTTTTGGGCCTACACCCGTACAAGATCCAACTGACCCAAGAGCTCAAAGTTAATGAACATAGACAACGCCGTTTGTTCGCTGACTGGGCTTCAGAGCGTCTGGAAGAGGAGACCAATTTTGGCCGAAAAATTATCTTTAGCGACAAAGCGCATTTTTGGATGGATGGCTATGTTGACAAGCAAAATTGTCGTATATGGGATGGCGCCAACCCACACGAGGTTCACTGGGTGGCAATGTATCCAGAAAAAGTTACTTTTTGAAAATGGCGCTGGTGAGGCTATCGCCATCAACGGCGAGCGCTATAAAACGATGCTAACCGATTTCTTTTGGTTCAAATTGAACGATATGGAGGTAGACGACTTGTGTTTCCAGCAGGACGCGGCTACGTGCCACACAGAAGACGCAACGATTGATATTCTGCATGCACGATTTGAGGGTAAGGTTATCTCTCGCAGGGGTGACGTGAATTGGCCACCAAGATCGTGCGATTTGACCCCGCTAGACTTTTTCTTGTGGGGTTTCCTCAAGTCACAGGTCTATATCAATAAGCCGCAATCGATTGATGTCCTTAAAGCCAACATACCAAATACCATCGTTCAAAGTTAGCTGGGTCTATGCGGCAGAGTCATTGAAAACTGGACCACTCGGATCCGTGTCATCATGAGAATTTCGTTAACACCTCACACCCAGCTCGTTTTATTCCATTTCAATACTTCATCTGTCTTGCCTCCCAGAGTCAATCTATTACGATGTATCGCGATCTGCTGAGCCCTCTCATCGGTAGGCGAGGCACGATTTCTAAGCTTCACTATTTATATTTTTTCAATGAATTTCTATCTTCTTTAAATCTATTTAAATTCTTGGAACGCGCTTCAGAATTCGAGGGACTATAAATCTTTCCTGATTCATTTACTTGAAGATCTTAAATCCGTTTAATTTGTCTCTGCTAGTTTTTGTTAATTCCTTTAATCAGAACTTGCTTATCTAATATGGTATTTTGCAGGTTTGATTTTATACCTTACTAAGCTAGTTATGCTGATCAAATTTAGCATCTAGGATCAATGAGTACTTCATCAGGTAACCTATATGCATGATTGGTTTTTGTTGTTTGGATGTGAGCGGCAGCACACCGATATTATCGTTGATGACTTTGCGTGACCCACTGTGCTCACTTGTTACATGCCCTTTGCTCAACTGTTTCTTCTTCAGTTCGAATAACTAAAAGTGTCAGAGAATAGTTATTAATGAAAGAAATTTCATTTTGATAAACCATAACCAAGTTTTATGGAAAATGAACGCAATTTGGCTCTTCTGCTTTTCACGGGATAATTTTGACAACTCAAATCTGATCAAACAGATCTGATCTCGATCAAACAGATCTGATCTGGATCAAACAGATCCGAGAGGAATCACCACGAGTCGAAAAAACTATTTGGAGCGCTTATTTCCGATGAAATACCAAAATTGTCAAATTTCAGTTGCCAAATTATCCCTTGAAAAGCAGAAGAGCCAAATTGCCTTCATTTTCCATAAAATTTGGTTATGATTTACCAAAATTAAATTTCTTTCATTTATTCTCTGACAATTTTTCTGATCACTGCACTCAAAAAACTCAAATCCGAACTCTTCGATTTCTCTTTCTCGTGTATGGAGCAAAAGCTTTACTTAGCATACTACTTCCACCTCAAGCATTGTAGATGCGATACTTAAAACCAGGACTCTTATGTGATATGCTATTATTGTACTGAAACAGGGATTTGTGAAATATTCTTCGGCATCGAATATACTTCCTGTCAATTAATTAAAGTAGTTTAAGTCATTTTTTACCTACTTAAAGCTTTTTCTATGTCCAACATAGTCCGACTAGTAACGCTTAGAAATATTATTATTGACATTTCAGTATTTGACGCATATGCCAACCATACGGTAGTTCAAATCATGCGTGGCCAAGCAATAATTATATTTGCTTAAGTTTATTGACTTGCATGTTTACATCAGCTATGTGTCGACTTACTATCTCATGGGAACGTGAGAAATAATTTGAAATTTTTTGTCGATTTGTTCATCACCTTTATGTATTTAGCTTGTTAACATAAATACCACACGAGCAACTTGTTTATGATAACGTTAAATTGTCGCTTAAAAAGGGACACCACATCCATTAAGCTGTAGCTTAGCTCTTACACCAATATACTCAATGGCAGTAAATATAATCGTCACATTATTACCTGTGATTGGTGGTTTTTTCATCCAATGTTTAATCTACCACTGTACTCAGAATCATGTCAGTCACTCTTGCGTAATCATTCTCTAATTTAATCGATTAGGTAAATTCAACAGTGGCCGTTTATCACACTTTTATGCCTGATTGGATACGGCAAATAAACCATTAGAATCGGTAGATTAGTAATCATCACTTTTGGTAATCGCGCAAAGGCAATAATCAATGTAAACTTGTTAAATAGCCGCAACTTTTTAGTTCTATTTATATTGCGGCAAGCGCGACCTAAAAAACCAATAAAAAATTTTTAACGCGGACTAATCGAAATGCGCCTCGTTCGAACCAGAAAAAACACGAAAAGTCCCAATAAATGCGACACTAAATTAAATCCAGTTAGTTTATTGTTTAGACTCAATTAGTTAATATTAATGTTTTCTTGATTTCGTATTTTATGAATTTTTATTACTTGCTAATTTAAAATAAAATCACTGTAAAAAATTAGTAGCGGAAAAGTGTCGGAAAAATTGGCAAACATATATAGATTTGAGCTCTTAGCTCAAATACCACAAATTTAGCTTAGTCATAAATCAATAGGTACAATGACCAAAGGAGGAAATCTACGTGAATCTAAAAATCAAAACAAACCAAAAATTTAGTGCTCTTAACCTGCACCGACCAAATTAGCCCGCCTCAATGAAACCTGTACTATAATTTGTTATACATTTATTACAATTTATTACAACAAATCCCGATTTTATTACAGTTACTGTTTTCGAGGAACGAGTGGTCGGTTTAGCTTACAATTAAACCTGCACCGCCAAAATTGTAACTTTTGATGTAGCTATGATATCGGGATGATTCTTGAACCAGAATTTGTTACAAATTAATTACATTGAATAAGTTAGTTCAAGACCACGCCTATAACTATCCTAAGGGTAAATTTCACCCCAAAACGATTATATATTTCAAAAACGTCAATTTAACCAAATTTAATAAATTTTTTTACACTAGACTGCCACCAGATTTTAGGAAAAATGTTGCAAGAAGTCTTGTCGAGAGTAGTTAAGCCCGATCCAGATGTGTAATAAATTATTTTTGTGTCACGATACGCGGAATTCGCTCCCAACGGTAGAGGCCTCGAATAGGTAATTTAAGGGTCGATTTTACCATCTTTAATAATTTATTACACCAGACCGCCATCAGATATTGAGTCAAATGTTACTCCTTGGACATTGTGGTGGGTAGGTCAACCTCATCCAGTTGTGTGATAAAATATTTTTGTGTCAGGATACGCGGAATTGGCTCCCAATGGTAGAGGCTTCAAATAGGTAATTTAAGGGTTGATTTTACCATCTTTAATAATTTATTACACCAGACCGCCACCAGATATTGAGTCAAATGTTACTCCTTGGACATTGTGGGGGTTGGGTGTTTTTTTAGGAGGTTTGTTTTTCCGATAGATGTCGTTTTATTTTATGACAGTTGTTTTGACAGCTCAAAGTGGCATTTCTACTCAGTATTGTTTGGCAAATCATTATGAATAGGTTAACTCCAGAACAACGTTTTCAAATCGTGGAAATTTATTTTCAAAATCAGTGTTCAATTAAAAATGTTTATAGAGCACTTCGTGAATTTTATGGTGCACATAATCGTCCGTCAGAGACCACCATAAAGAACGTAATTACCAAATTTCGGTCTACATTCACTCTTTTGGATGCCAAGCCACCGACAAGAATGAGAAGAGTTCGTACAGAAGAAAATATTGCTGTCGTTGAGGCCAGTGTCGAAGAAAACGACAATTTATCGATTCGTCGTCGTGCTCAGCAAATTGGACTTTGTCCATCGACTTTATGGAAAATTTTACGTAAAGATTTGGGTTTGGTGCCATACAAAATTCAATTGGTGCAAGAATTAAAGCCACACGACCATCGTTTGCGCCGTGAATTCAGTGATTGGTCGTTAAATCAATTGAACGAAGATCCATTTTTTTACCGTAAAATTCTCTTCAGTGGTGAGGCGCATTTTTGGTTAAATGGATACGTCAACAAACAAAATTGTCGCATTTGGAGCAAAGATAATCCACACGCCGTTCAAGAATTACCAATGCATCCTGATAAATGTACTGTTTGGTGCGGTCTATGGGCTGGTGGGATCATCGGTCCATATTTCTTTAAAAATGAGGAAGGACGACGCGTTACCGTGAATGGAAATCGATACAGAACCATGTTAAATGAGTTTTTGTTGTCAAATCTTGAAGATATGGATATGGATGAAATGTGGTTTCAACAAGATGGTGCCACTTGCCATACAGCACGTGAAACAATCGACTTATTGAAAGAAACTTTCAACGACAACATTATTTCGAGAAATGGTCCGGTGAATTGGCCTCCGCGTTCGTGCGATTTGACGCCACTCGATTACTTTTTGTGGGGATACGTGAAGTCATTGGTTTATGTGGATAAACCTCAATCGATTGACGCTTTGGAAACCAATATTCAACGTGTCATTGCTGACATACGCCCTCAAATGCTTGAAAAAGTGCTGGAAAATTGGACCTCCAGAATGACATTTGTGAAAAATAGTCGTGGTAGCCATATGCCAGAAATTGTGTTTAAATGTTAAATGCCAAAAAATTATCTACCAAATAAAAAAAAATTTTGGTCATTTCATAATTTTATATGTGTTTTATTCAAAAAAAAAATCGGCAACCTCTTAAAAAAACACCCTTTATAATCGTTTTGGGGTGAAATTTACCCTTAGGATAGTTATAGGCGTGGTCTTGAACTAACTTATTCAATGTAATTAATTTGTAACAAATTCTGGTTCAAGAATCATCCCGATATCATAGCTACATCAAAAGTTACAATTTTGGCGGTGCAGGTTTAATTGTAAGCTAAACCGACCACTCGTTGCTCGAAAACGGTAACTGTAATAAAATCGGGATTTGTTGTAATAAATTGTAATAAATGTGTAACAAATTATAGTACAGGATTCATTGTGGCGGGCTAATTTTGTCGGTGCAGGTTAAGAGCACTCAAAAATTTGTAATTTGTAGGAGGTTTCATTGTATGAGTACTGCGAGGCAAATTACAAAAGGAACTTGTTCCAAAATCGACGGTTTCCTTCTTCGCGTTGGAGCTGCATACCTTCTTGATAAATACTTGTCGTTTCGTAATGTTCTATGTAATCGATAAGCTCATACAATTTGTATGAATTAGGATGAATATCAGTTGGGACAAATCAGTTTAGGCCGCATTAAATTAATACGTGAACGCAGAATAACACAGTTAAATTATTTTCTCTCTATGTCTCCCTACATCAAGACACGACTTAGACTGATGACAAGCAATGACCTTGCATCTGTTATCTCACTATAGTATAGTTTCCGCCAACATACGTGTGCACCTGTAAATTATAGTTTCCAGACTTGGCAATACATTTACAAATGCATATATTAACAACTATAATACCTGTTATAATTAATTGCTGATTGATAAATTACCTTTATAATTATTACGAGTATGACAAGGTAAAAACAATAATATCGCACGAATAGGTTTTTGTCTAGCTAAAATTTTTAAGTTCAAACAAATTAATTTTGAAATCATCTGTTCGTGACGAGAAACATAACAATCAGAATGGCGGCAGGATTGTAGTTCCAGTTCACTTTCATCATTACTATTTTTGAGAACAAATCTAATGAACGGTATAGAACTACAGTATCACTTGAAGGGGTTATAATGATTATTGACAGCTAAGGAGACAGAAAATTTTTACAGATTAAAAACGAATCAGTAAAAGTACTGTAACTGTCACAAAGGTCTAGTATTAACGGTAAAACAAACGATAACTCTATGTACATTTGTTAGGTTTATTCGAGCGCGCCAAGATGAGGTGATTGTGAGGTGATTCCAAAAATATTTATTATGTTTCACTGTGCCGATATGACATTTATCAATTATTTATAGACCCCAGAACCTCACTTTCAATCGAAATGCGGGGTTGAAACGATCGGTCATTGAAATTGAACAATTCGTATACTGAAAGTGAAATTGTAAATTCTGTTCATTTCTACTGTGAGTCCGCCAGAAATCCCATTTTAGAAATCCCACGGTTTTTTTATTTTGTCGAGTAGTATTTGATTGTGCAATTAACGGCGCGTCTAACGGTAACACCCCAGAAATCCCATAGAACCGTTTAATCATTAGTGCATATGTTTCGGTTTAGTTTAATTGTGCAAAACTGTGCATGCCAAAAACAATTTAGTTCTTCTCTAGAATTGGTGAGGAATTTTCCTAGAACGGCTATATCTGCCCATTTACATGCGTTATGCACAAAATCTGTTAAAGTAGATCGACTATGTAAGAAAAAGTCGTAGGTTTCTAGTCGCAGTGTTTAGACTAGATGTACATAACCTGATAAGACCAGGATTCACTGGTGGCATACTCCATATCAGCCAAAATTGGGAATAGAAAACCCTTAATTCAACCCTATATTTAAAACTTAAATTTTTGAAATACACTTAATGAATGATTTTTGAATATCGCACATTTTATTTATTAAATCGCTTGAAGCGCTTGCTTTTGATGATCGACACTTTGGAATTTTTTGTCCCAACCTTGCTCTTCAAAACACCCCAAACCGAGAAATCTAGGGGATTTGCATCCGGTGAATTTGGTGGCCATTGGGCAGTGGAAATGAACCGCGGAACGTTGTTTCTCAGCCAATCTTGATTGACGCGCGCTTTATGACTCGATGCCGAGTCCTGTTAAAATGTCCAGGCTCTGCGGCCAAAATGTTTTTGTGCCCAAGGTTTCAACGCTCCCTCCAACACATGATCCTGATAAATTTGAGCTTGTATCTTGATGCCACGGTTCAAAAAACGAGCGGTGAACGGCTTTCGGCCGTTACAGCGGCTCAAACCATCAACATCGGTGGCGCTTGGTTTCGAGTGGCAAACCATTGGTCCAAATTTTCAGTAGAAAGGCCGGGCAAGTAAATCCGGTCGTTTTGCTTGTTCACATATTGCTCAATAACGAACGGTGACTCGATGTTCTAGATGTTTTAACTGATTAACAATCTGCGGCTATGGTTTTCCAGCCAAATATCGAGCACTCACACTGCTTGCGCTTGAATTCCATTGCGGATAATTTTTTTTCTGAATATTTCCCACTGAAATGCTTTTGTACGCTTGTAAACAATGGAATGAACTGTCATTAATGTAAATTTGAGCGCTCTGTCATCACTTGTTTGACAGCAATGACAGTCTGAAGTTGGTAACACTTTGTGTCAGTCACCCCGTAGTTGATCTACTTTAACAGCTTTTGTGCATAACGCATATAAATGGGCAGATATAGCCGTTCTAGGAAAAACCCTCATCAATTCTGGAGAAGAACTAAATTTTTTTTGGCATGCACAGTTTTGCACAATTAAACTAAAGCAAAACATATGCGCTAATGATTAAACGGATCTATGAGATTTCTGGTGTGATAATCACGTCAGAAATCCCACATTATCTCCCAAAATACATTATGCACAAATTTTACCGTTAGTCGCACAAAATTGCACAATCAAATACTACTCGACAAAATAAGAAAACCGTGGGATTTCCAAAATGGGATTTCTGGCATGACACACATGTAAAGGGATGGGGTGTATATTATCACTTCTTTATTTTTAATTATTATTTATTATTATATTATATATATTATACATTTTATTTATTTATTATTAACATAGTTGCTTCTTCCTCGAGCAACCAAATCTATCTCTTTTTATATTAACTTAATATTAATTATTACAATATTTTGTAATGCCTAATAAACATATTTTATCGTTATTGAATTATCGTAAAAGAAATAAATTTCGAAATATAAAATGTGTTTATTTTACAAAATACAATTTCATGGAATTTCTTCGCATCATTAAATATTTTCGCGCGTGCAATGTTTCGAAATGTTAAGTATATTGTACCGCGTATGATGTCGAAATTTCCATGACAAGTGTGTGGCATTACATCCTTCCCCTTTAGAAAAATTTACCAATTGAAGATTAGTAAATTTTTTTATTATCATTATTATTTTTGTTTATTTATATATATATATTTTTTATTTAGCTTCTAAAATATTATCTTGTTATTCTAATTAAGTAATCTTAATTCTACTCAAATGAATTCATCTTAAATTTATATGCTTATAAAAATTACATTCTTGTTTTTATTTTTTTAGACGGTTATTGTGTATTTCTTTAATTTCATTCTCTATTTTAATCTTCGAGTTCACATCATTTCTTTCCACTATTTCGAAAGGTCCAGTATAATTACTTTCAAGCTTTCTTCTGTTACCCCTTTTCAGATAAACAAGATCACCTACGCTGAAATTTCCTGGATTTATTTTTTTATCTAATTCCTTTTTTCTATTTTCTTTGGTTCTTTTCAATAATTCATTAGCTTTTTTGTGAGCCTCTTGTAATCTAAACCTAACTTCTTCTGCATAATTATCATAATTATAAATCGGATTCGTTTTTTCAGTATCTATGAATGATGGTATGGTAGCTAACTTTCCAAACACTAACTCATATGGAGTGTATTGTGTATCGGTATGTGGAGTTGTATTATACGAGAATACAAAGTATGGTAACCATTCATCCCAGTTGCCGTTGGTAGTGAAATTATTTAAGTATTCATTTAAAACTCTATGGTTTCGTTCTATTGAACCCAAGGTTTCATGATGATATGGTGTAGAGTTGACTTGATTGATTTTTAGTAATTTACAAATGTTTTTCATTAATTCATTTAAAAATTCAGTTCCCATATCTGTTTTTAAAACCTGGAAAATACCATATTTTAACACAAACTTTTCTACTATTGATTTCGCAATGGTTATGGCTTCTTTATTTATTAATGGAATTGCTTCTATGTATTTGGTTAATTCGCATTGTAAAGTTAATATGTATCTAAATCCATTTGAAATCTTCAGTGGTCCTACCGTATCTACTGCTACTACTTCAAAACTATTCCCTGGTGTTTCTGTAATTTTCATTTTCTCTTTCGTATGCCTGATTATCTTATTCTTTTTGCAAGATTCACATTTATTTACAAAATCTTTGACCATTCTACTCATATTTTTCCACACATATCTCTGTTTTATTCTACAGATTGTTCTTTTAACACCTGAGTGACCTCCAATTGGATTCGTGTGATTTTCTAAAATTATTCCTAACATTTCTTCGGTATCTATTATTCTTTTCGGCGGTTTATAAATTATTATTTTTAAATTATTTTCTTCTTTTTTACCTTTTTTTGAGTTCTGCAGAACATTAAATTTATTTTTGAATTCATTAATATCTATGTGACTAAAAATTAAATCGTTGCTTTTCAATGCTAGTTTATCTATTTTCAGTTTTTGCATGCAGTTAATTAACTTCTCCAATTTTGAATTCATTTCCATAATTGGATTATTGCTAATCAAAATAGTCACAGTTTTTAACCATTTGTTGTCATTGCCGAATTTATTTATAACCTGCAAGCCTGTTGGTACGTTTATAAATTTATTGTTTTTAGTTTCTCGCGAGTTTTCTGTTTGTTCATACACAAACCTTAATTCTCTTAATTTCTGTACTTCAGTTATAGATGTACATTCCCAAGCGTAGAGTTGATCGGGCTCTTTTCTTGGTACATCTACACTAAAATCTTTAAAATTTTCATCCAGTTTATTTTTCATACTTCTAGTGATTACATTAACTTTTTCTTTTGGTATTAATGCTTTTAATGCTTCAATGTCCCAAACTATTCTAGATAAAGCATCTGCATTGGTATTTAGTTTACCTTGTTTAAAAATTATGTTGAAATTGTAGTCAATTAGATCTAATCGTATTCTGGTCATTTTAGACGATGGATTCTTATTTGTAAACAGACTTACCAGTGGTCTGTGGTCAGTTACCACAGTAAATTGTCTACCGTAAAGGTAAGGTTTAAAATAATTTATGGCCCAATGTATAGCTAATAGTTCTTTTTCAATAACTGGTTTATTTAGTTCGTGTTTATCCATAGATCTACTTGCGAAGGCAATTGGTAGATCTTTCCCAACTTCACCTTGTGATAAGATAGCACCTAACGTGAAATTTGATGCATCCGTTGTTAGAACAAACTCTTTATCAAAATTTGGATACTGTAGGATTGGTGGATTAATTAATTTTGTTTTAAGTAAATTAAATGCTTTTTCACAATCGTCAGACCAAACAAACACTGTTCCCTTTTTTAATAGGTTATTGAGAGGTTTCGCTATCAAAGCAAAGTTATTGATGAACCTTCTGTAATAGTTACAGAATGCAACGAATCGGCGTGTACTATCCGAATCGGTTGGGCGAGGATAATTTTTAATCACTTCATATTTCGCAGGGTCAGGCTTAACCCCTTCACTTGTGATGTAGTGACCTAAATACGTGACTTCCTTTTTCAAGAAATTACATTTAGATGGATTGATTTTTAAATTATAGGCTCTTAATCTTTTAAATATTTTAATTAAATTATTATTGTGGTGTTTCATTCCACAACCAAAAACAATTATATCATCCACGTATAGAAACGCAAGTTCCTCTAGACCAGCTAATGCTATTGATAGCATTCTTTGGAAGCTGTTCGTGGATATTTTGAGTCCAAATGGTAACCTTTTAAATTGAAAGTGTCCTTTATTCGTCGAAAAGGCTGTCATAGGACGAGATTCCTTCTCTAGTTCTATTTGATGAAAAGAACTAGTTAGGTCTAACGTCGAAAAATATTTCGCTCGGCCTAAATTATCTAATATGTCCTCTAGACGAGTTAATGGAAATTTATCGTCTATAATTTTTTTATTTAATTGCCTATAATCTACAACTAATCTCCATTTTCTATCACCTTCAGAAGATTTTTTTGGGACAATTAACAATGGAGAATTATACGGGCTGATTGAAGGTTCTATGATATCATTATTTAAAAGTTTTTCGATTTCTTTATCTATTTCATTATATTGAGCTTTTGGCAACCTATAATTTTTTATATAAACAGGCGTATTATCCTCTTTTATTATTTCTTGCTTGTAAAAATTGTTAGTTGTTAATGTATCACCAGAAACGTAGAAAACATCTGTAAATTCCCTACAAATTTTAAAAATTTCCTCCTTTTCGTAATCATTATTATTTTCCATGTTCAATTCTTTAATTATTTTCGTGTACCGTTCTTTATTTGAAATGTTAGTGTCTTTAGTGTTCCGTATTATATGATAATTACTTAAATTCTTTAATTTTGGTTCATATTTATCTATTTGCACTGCCTCTTCATTAGTGTTTATTATTCTTATATGTGCAATACCATTCTTAGGAATTATTCCATTGCAAATAAATACTCCTTTACTTATTTCTTCATTTAAAATTATACTATCTTCACTTCTTTTAATATTTAGAGCTTTCAAAATTTCTGTTCTCGCTGGTATTGTAAAAGTATTTTGTGTTGGAAGATTCGTCTCCAAGGGTAGGATAATTTCTTCATCTACAGAGTTAATAGTGATTGTGTAAGTTTCATAATCAATCTTACATCCATTTTTGCTCAAAAAATCCCTACCTATTATTCCATCTGTGTTTATGGGGAAATTTGTTTCAACTATGTGTATATTTTGTTTAATAATATGATTATGGAATTTAAAGTTTGTATATACAGTGCCTAATGAATATGTTTCGGAGCCTGTCACTCCCGTTATTCTACATCTATTATTACTATCTATAGCTATATTTTCTCTTAATTTATCCACTTTGCAAACAGTGATATCCGATCCTGTATCAACCAGAAATGTCAAGACGTCTCCGGACAAATCTGATTGTAACATTACCAGACTTCCTGAATTTGCATTTATATGGAAAATTAGTGAATTGCTAACTCGTTCAATTGTTTTGTTATATCCTCCTGTGATGTTATCGGAGGAATAGCCCCGTTTCCCGACCTTTGTAATACATGTATATTTCGGTTTCTTCGATTTTCATTATTATAATTTTGATTTCTATGACTTTGATTATTATAATTCTGATTTCTATAATCAAAATATCCTTGGTTATAATTATTATTTTGGTTTGAGAAACGATTCGAATTTCGTTGTCCATAATTTGCATTACCACGATATAAATTATTTTTGTGTTGAAAACTATTGCTATTTCTATAGTTATTATAATGTTCACTATTATAACTGTTATTGCTCCGACCGGCAATTCTGCTGTTCCTATTAAATTTCTTTCTGGTAAATTGAGATATTTGGTGTTTAAGTTGTGACACATTTTGTGTGTCTGTTTGAAAAACTTTTGAGGCCTCTCTTGCTACTTCGATAGCCTCAGCTAAAGTTTTTGGTCTAGCTGCCATTACAGTGGGTTTCAATATATCTATTAATCCCTCTTTGAATGCATTTAAACCCAATTGATCCGATATCAAATGTACGGTTTTTATATCTGCATCAGCTAGGATTTTTACTTGTACACTATTTAGTTCGTTAACTAACTTTTCAATTTTTTCTATATAGTGTTCTATTTTACCCGTTTGCCTGGCTCTATGTATTTCTGATTGTATCTCTAGTGGAGAACGCCTTAAGCCAAACACTTTGTAAAATAATTCTTTTAGCTTCTTAAAAGTTTCTGGTTTTTCCTCTAACGTGATTTTTGATTTTACACTATCACTAATTCTAGCCGCTAACACAATCGCGATCAATTTTGGTTGATCAGCTATTTTTAATTCGTCATGTAACAACTTGAACAAACTTAAAAAATTTTCTAGATCTTTGTGTTCACCTGTGAAGATCGGTAACACTTTAATAACTTCACTAATTTTTAGATCCATTTTCTTCTTAAATGGCATTTAAATATTACACATAATCTAAATTAATTCTATATCTAATTTATATTGGAAATTTGATCACACCAGAAATGAAATTAAAGGGAAATTATATGTGTGTCATAAAATTATTTTTCAAAGCATATTTTGTTAATTGTAACTTAATAGGTGGTGACTACACACTCATTAAAAAATAAAAAAAAATATTTATAAAATATGTTGTGCAATTGGATCTTCTTGACATCAATTTTTTTTGTTCTATATTCATATATATACTATACTATCGTACTTATTCATGTTTATTGTTTAAGAGTTTATTACTCTTGTTAAATTTGTAACAATTTTTTCTTTGCATTTTCGTATGCTTTCTTAATTATATAGATTATAGCTAATATTATTATTACAACTATTGTTACCTTAAAATACCCTGACATGTCCGTATTGTTTGATGATTGATGGTCATTGCTGACGGTCTTCTGGTTGCTCTGCACAGCCTCAAGGTTCCTCGCGCCATTGAAGAAATCCATTTTTTTTTGTGTATACCCAAATTTTAAGTGGGGGTTTCCACTCTCGTCTATCAATTTTTTTTTTATATTATATATACTATATATAGTGTGGTGCGACGGACACCCAACACTTTAGATTCACTTTTTTTATTATATTCCGTATCTATTATTTATTATCAACATTTTTTTTTTTTATGTTTCACTGCACAGTTTAAAAATAAATATATACGTAATGTTGTTTAATGCACCATTATTCGCTTATTAGTATTAAATTTACTTTTCACGCGTTGTATATTACTAAAACTTATCACCGCAAATTCACTATACATTCAGATTCATATTCGGCAAGATCGCCATGTAAAGGGATGGGGTGTATATTATCACTTCTTTATTTTTAATTATTATTTATTATTATATTATATATATTATACATTTTATTTATTTATTATTAACATAGTTGCTTCTTCCTCGAGCAACCAAATCTATCTCTTTTTATATTAACTTAATATTAATTATTACAATATTTTGTAATGCCTAATAAACATATTTTATCGTTATTGAATTATCGTAAAAGAAATAAATTTCGAAATATAAAATGTGTTTATTTTACAAAATACAATTTCATGGAATTTCTTCGCATCATTAAATATTTTCGCGCGTGCAATGTTTCGAAATGTTAAGTATATTGTACCGCGTATGATGTCGAAATTTCCATGACAAGTGTGTGGCATTACACACACCATTTCTAATCATTGTGAACTTTCATGACTTCATCTACCCTTTGATATAATTTGTCTATTAAGGAAGGCAATTTTAGGCGTATTTTTTTAATTTGCACTTCTGCGCAATTAGAGCAAACAGTACACTAATTATATGTTTAGTTTTCTCAACATTGGATCCTTCAACTTCCAATGGATTATTCGAGTTTACTAAAATGTCTCTCGGTCTTAGGAACGCAGCTCAAACTATTCAAAGATTTATGCATTCCGTTTTTTGGGACTAAAATTTGCTTTAGTCTATTTAGTGAAATATTAAGAGCTTCTAAATCTTATGAAGAGCACCTAAACATGATTTTTCAAAAGCTAGCAGAAAACAGATTAACCAGGATTGATGTCTGGTAAATGTGCATTCCCTTCACACGAGATTATATTTCTCGGACATACTGTTAATGCAAAAGGCATTTTATCTAACCCCGAGAGTGTTGAAGTAATAATAAATGTTGACCGTCCATTAATAGTTAATCATCTTAAACGATTTTTGGGTACGATTAACTTTTATTAACGCTTCATCCCAAATACAGAAGCCGTTCAAATCTTACCTAACGATAATTTGAAAGATTACAAAAAAAACAGTAAGACTCCAATCAATTGGTCAGCGGAATCTATGAGGCCTTCAACAATTATGTAAGGAGAATGTCTCAAGCAACTCTTCTTGCATATCCGTCCTCTACTGTAAAATTGACAATTATATGGTCGACGCATCAGCCTCGGCAATTGGGGCGGTGGTTCAACAGTATATGCCAACCGTTAAATTTTTTCTCGGTTCGTCTTAATAATACGCAACGTTGATATAGCGCTTGTGACAGAGAATTGCTTGCAGCTTATTCTGGCTTCAAATACTGTAAATATATCTTTTAGAAGTTCGTTAGTTTACCTTGTTTACGGATGACAAACCATTAATCTACGATTTTTACTTGGATTCGTCACTTGGATTTTATCGGTCAATTCACTACCGACATCCAACATATGTATTTCGGACATTAATAATGTAGTTGCATATATCCTCTAACACATCAATCTAATTTCCATTGCTGATGCACAAACCAATGATGCATAACTCCGAGAACTTTTACGTGAAAACACATCTTTAAAATGTATGCAAATTCCATTAAATTTCAATTCCAATAAAACAATTTATAGCGACGTTTCAACTGCTACGAGTATTTAAAGACCTTTTATACCAATTAATTTTCTGTTTAATGCCAGTCAAATTATTGATAAAAAATATCGTCTGGCCATCTATCTCTAATGGTTCAAATACAATGGCTCAATGTTGTTTAGCTTGTCAACATTTCAAGGCATACCATTATACCTTTCGGAACTTGTAAATTAACTTCGCAACGCTTCGCAGAAATCTACTTAGACATCATTGGTCCTTTACCTATTTCTTATAATCGGCGATATTGCGTAACATTAATCGATCGATATTCGAGATAGGCTGAGACAGTTTCCGTACCGAATATTACGGCGGCCACCGCCGAATGAATTCGTTTCAAGCGTGATAGTTTTAGATCAGGGGTCGCTATTCGAATAACATTTATTTAGCGAGTTATCAGCATAAATTGGATTTAATCGGGCCAGACAACACCCTACAATACGAAGACAAAGGGCATGATTGAGAGATGGCATCGAACTCTCAAAACTACAATAATGTGTCACGAATGGTCAGACTGGATAAATTTATTACCAACCAAGCTATTACCAAGGTGATAGCTCCAATCGCATAAAGCGATGTTACTGGATCAAAAAGTTTCTGTTTAAATAAATCCACGATCAATCCTGTATTTTGAAGAAAGATAGACCCAAATTATAGGTAATGGCTGCAACAATGAATTACCATTTAAAATTTCATCTAAGTCCAAAATTAAAATCCAAAATTTTCGTTCTGTAAACCTGAATTGGTGTTCCATTTGTTTCAAATAATTTTGATGACGTGATTGCTTGCGAAATTTTATACAAGTTTAATGGAACTACTGACAAATCGGGCCCACTATCTATTAAAAACTTGGCCTTTGAAATAAGGTCTAAAACTAATAGACGACGTATTACTTCATCATCTTCGATATTCGCCACATCCTGATGAGAATTTAAAAATCCTTATTATCCTTTTTATTTATACAAAATTGATTGTCAAATTTGCTTATAATATCGGGCGTTTTCAAGATTAAACGACCATTTGATCAGGACCGCGATTTGCTTCTAAAATTAACCGTTGAATTTGGCTGAGATCGAGAACGTGGGTTAGTAATAGTTTTAATTTTTGAAAAAATCTGAATTCTAAAATTTAGATCAGCACCTTCGTCGTTAAATTTAAATGGTGGCTTTTGAAAACTATTACCAGATGATGATGGACCAAAAGGTTTAGTAGAATTAACTGCCTTTCCTAAAAACTAAAAATGGTTATTTGAATGTAGCTCAAGTTGTGTAAACGTTAAAAAATATTAATTTGTAGAAATATACAATTTAGATTATATAGAATCAAAATTAATAATGCTAAAATTAATGAAATAGTGGAGTTTTTGTGAGCCCCACATTTCTGGGGCAAATAGTTAGCAAATTTGTTAGAAAATAGTTAAGCACGATTTGCTAATTTCCGTTTCAAAACAATAATAATCAATTTTTATCAACTTGCAAGTTTAACGTTAGTAATTTACGATCCGCAAGCAAACATTAACACAACAACAGAATCAAATTCGGCTAAGCAGTAATATTAATCTATTAATCCAACGCAACATCACACAGTAATCCAATTCATCTCATTTCATTGCATCGTATCATGGAAGTATATCGTCATAAGTAGCAGTAGCAGTTCCTAAGCAATCATCTTTTCAATTGTAAAAGTAACAAACATCAGCAGCATAAACATCAGTACATAAGAGTGGGTAATATACAGCAAAGTAGACGTCAAATTCAATCAGAGTCATAGTCCTTACCCGGGGTAAGTGCCCTTTTGAATTTGGCAAATCCAGTCTAAAACCGGTAACGTGCAGAATAGCAGGGGCAAGTCAGTTGAAATCATAGCCGTCACCCGAGGTAGGCGTCCAATCTGAATTGACAAAATTACAATTTAAAAGCGACAGTCCATTGAATAGGAGCTATAGTCCTCATCCGTATGGAAAATACACATACATAAATGGAAAACATTTGTTATTAATCATAGCAACCTAGAAAATTTATTGATTTCCTTACAGAACATTTTGTATGGATCGCACAAACACAGTAAAATAGTTGAAGATCTAAATTTTGCTTTACTAATTGTATGAAAATGTGTTTTTTTATATGCAGTTTTCAATCCGCAATCGATTCGCTTACACGGATTCTATAATTGACGTGATTACTTGGCGTTATTGGTGCGTTTGAAGGAAGAAGTTGCGAAGAAACGGTCCCAAATACAAAAGAAAATTGTTCTCATGAATTGAAGTTTGAATTACTTTCTCATCCACCGTATTCTTTGGATCTGGCTCTCCCTCTCAGTGACTCCAAGGAAAGACATTTGCGTGAAATGTTGCTAGGCATCGAAATGTTAGAGAAGTTGGAATGAATGTATTACTCTTGAAAGAAACTATGTTGTTGAATAAAGTTGAATTTTGCAACAAAAACAAACTTGTTTTAGGAATTAGACTCGGAACTTATTGAGCGACGAATTAGGGTGATATTTTTGATTTTCGTTTGTTAAGTACTAAAGGGTGTTTGGACGAGGCGCATTTCCATCTCGATGGGTTCGTAAACAAACAAAATTATCGCATTTGGGGATCGGAAAATCCAGGATATGTGTAGAAGCCAATGCATCCATTGCGTATTACTGTTTGATGTGGCTTGTGGCGTGGCGACATTATTGGGCCGTATTTTTTCGAAGGTGAGGCCGGCGCAGCCGTTACGGTCAACGGAATCAACTACCGCCACATGTTAACATGTTTTTTGTGGCCATATCTTGAAGATATTGGTTTGAACGGCCTTTGGTTCCAGCAAGATGTTGCGCCATGCCACACATCGGGCGTTACAATAGCGAAACTGCGTCAAAAATGGCCGCATTATCAGTCGAAATGGTGACGTGAATTGGCCTTGCCGGCTAGTTTTATTTGTGGGGTGTCGTGAAGGACAAATGTTATACGGACAATCCACAAACAATTGAGCATTTGAAAGCCAATATTGAAGCAACCATTGCCGAAATAGATCCGCACACAATCCAAAATGTGTTCAAAAATTGGACCGACCGAATGGAGTAGGTATGCCAAGGTCAGCCGCGGCTCCCATTTGAATGAAATCATTTTCCATAAATAACCAGGAAAATTGTACTTTCAAACCAAAAAGTAAATTTGGGCGCATATTAAGCCGTTTTTGTTTTATTAAATTTTTAAATCTGAACTTCTTATGGAGACACCCTTTAAATTATAAACGTCTGTGAAATGTAAGTGAAAATGGTGTTTTTAGCATACAATCGTTTATGGTTCATTCCGATTTTTTACTAATGCGTCGAATACCGCTCAATCGTAGTCGACATTTTGTCCTCTTGTAGTCCTCTTCCGTGTGAAACATATAAGGTAAGTGCCTAGAAATACTTTTGATTTTTAATTCAACTTTGGATCCAGTCAAAATTTTATTTTCATCTGTAAATAACCGGCTATTGCTTGTAGTTTTGCTTTATCCAATTGTAGCGGATTACTCTAGAACGGTAGATACCCCTCGTACATTGAATCTATTAATTTGCTTCAACAGTAGATTAACATTGGCCTTCGGGTTCTGTGGGATTACCTTCTGTTTCAATAACTTCGATTTTCCTTTTATCGCGGCATACAGCATGTCTTACCGCTTTGATTTGCTGGTTTATTCCGGAAATTTCGTCAAATGTGTGTTGTGTCGGCATTACCAGTTCCGCTACAAATGTAATAATCGTCGCTGCTATCCGTGATCAATTATAAAACGCAATAATATTTCACTACCAAAGTCGTATCTCTATTATTGCTGCTACCGCACAACAATGGTACTATACCAACTAACTAGCATTTTTATGTGGTGAGACAATTTATGTAGTCGAAATCACGCAAACATTTTGGACAAAATTTTGTACGCTAGGCAAATTCAACTCCCAAGTTTAAAGATAACTGGAGGTTTTCACTGGTGACGTGGGAAAAATATTATTAGTTTGTTTATTTTACATAACTTTTATGGTTCTTTGAATCTTAAATTATTTTCGACGTTTGAAATGCTTTTACGGGGCAGATGCGTGATCAACCAGCAAACAAGACATTTGCTAGCCAAAACCTGGTCTAATTTTTTTATAACAAAATTGTTGTTTATGCTGTGACTGTGCCGCTCCACACAGTGCGGGAAATGCATTTTCTTCGTCTCTTACCTCTTTATCTATTACAAAATTTTAAAGTAAAGTTTTAAGGTAGGGTCAGATTTTGTTTTGGTTTTAGATGATTAGTATGAATATGAATTTGGGCAATAAATAAATGCCTGCTATAAACCTACTAGACTTTTTAAATTTTATTTTTTGGTTTTCTATCCGTTTCGCTCAAGCAATGCACCTAGAATACCAGGTAATACTGCTTGATTTGTCACTAAATTTTTGTCGGCAGTTCCTTTTCTGAACTTTAGATGGTGCTAATGATTGTAAAAAGTTTCCGAGATTTAGAGGTTTAACGAAATGTTGAATATTCGCATAATTTAATAATAAAATAATAAATTAATTGTTAGTAATATTTTCTAATTGATATTATTGTAGAATTTACTGTTTTTTCACCACGATTAACGTTTTGCGAAAAAAATATTATAGAAAAAAATCATATCATTTATTTCTTTATGCTGCCACCTATAGTCAAAGATTGGGATCGTTGGCATAAAATAACATCAAATAGCACAAATTTTAAAGTCATGGGACAATTTTTAGCTAGGTGCACTGGCACATACATAGACACATGTCGCGCTCGAGTTTTGTGTGGAGGGCAAGAGTTGGGTGAGTTTTGTTTGAAAATGCTGTGTGTGGAAAGATTAATTACAAAGTAAACTTTGTTTTACTGTGTAATCACACTGTGTAATCACAGAATAAATAACAATTTTATAAAAAAATCATATTCAAATTTGCTTGGCAAAATTGATTATGTAATCGCAGGTTCTTGGCTAGCAAATTGCGCTCGCCACTAAGCAATTAGTAGGCGGTCAGCTTAACTACCGGACTACATATAGACAATATTCCAATGTAAAATAATACAACATCAGTCGTCGCGACCTGATGAGAAGACTGATTTTTTCAAATCAATAATCTCATCCGTTCAAAACTGATTGTTGGGATTCTTACAAATTTTCCATCTATGAGTCAAAAATTCAAACAAAGAAGTGATCAGAAATAAGAGCTGGTAACTAAAAATTACGTACCTTACTCTTATTGATGGAGATACGGTGTCGTATTTAGTGTATTATTGCTTTGGTGTTGAATTTCCTGTTCAAAGGGTTGATAAAATCCTACCTATTAAATGAAGTATGTCCAATTTAGCCACAAAAAGAGAAATGTGCCTAAAATGGAAAAAGTGGTTCATGGTCCTCAAAGATCAACCAAAGAACCTCGAAATACCAAAAATCACAAAATATATAGAAAATATTGGAAACTGTCAAAAATGTAAACAAGGGTTTGTGGATATATTTGGTACTGCCAGAATAATATAAAGATTGGTGGAAATTTCTGGAGATCGTTAGGATAGGCGGGTTAAAATCTAAAACTGGTTAAAATTTTAATTTTCTGTCAACCACAATAAGGTTCAATATCACTGAGTTCAGTTCTCCAAAATTTTAGATTACTTGCCTGTAATAAGAGTTCGGTTTCTTTTGGCCACAAAAATCATAATTTAACTAAAGGCTTCCAAGAGGTGGTCTGAACTCTCCAAGTGCATATTTAATTTTGCAGATATTTTAATAAATCTTTAAAGTGCGATCGTCACGGTTTTTTTACAAAACGTATAAACTTAGATATTATGGTACGCATAGTATAGTTCATTATAACCGGGTTTCGAACAGAGTTACCCATGAATTGAAGAATTATGTGTAATCTACACTGCCCGTCAACAAATTTCGGACACTACATTTTTAATAAAAATAACCACAGGATCAAAACAAATGAAATAACAGCATTGCCGAAATGCAATATCCGGTCAATCAATAACAATCAATCTAAGCGGTCGGTCCTCTAATATCGAGTATTTACTCCACGAGCTCTGATCACATCTAGCATTCTTTTTGGCATACTGTACAACAGGTTTGCAATGTACTCCTGAGGCATCATTTCCCATTATTCCTGCAGAGCTAATGGAAGATGATCTAAGGTTTCTGGAACGGCTACTCTTTGCCATAAACAACTCCCTAGCATATCCCACACAAAGAGATAAAAATCAGGACTACGAGCGGGCCAAACAATTCGATCAATGTCCTCCTCATCAAAGTAATTATTGACCACATTTGCAACGTGGTGTCTGGCGTTGTCATGCATTAATATTTCTCGTGTTTCTGGAATTTTGTGACGAGTAGTGTATATTAAAAAAAATGGGTGAGAGCTTCTGAACTTCTGCAGGATTGGAAAATAAAAAACTGAAGTTTGTTAAAAATTTCAGAATTGTAAAATTGATCGGAATCGAGTACTGTTTGCTACAAGTTTAGTGTACTGGTCAAACTGTCGAAAATCATAAGCAAGGACCTTTTATTAAGTTCGAAAATGATTCAAATTCATATACAGTCTCAAATTATCAAACGCCTACGAAAGTTCATTGAATGTAAAATTACGAAACTGTTATGAGTATAAAAAATATAAAACTATATGATCTATCAATATAATTAGTAAGGCCATTAAAAGTTAAATTTTTTTACAAAACATAGTAAATTCCAATCGAAGTATGCCCAACATTTGGATAGTAAGGACCACAAAACGCATCTTATAATGACAATTTGCTTATTATTATAACTCATTTATAATTTCAAAACCACTTTGAATGCCTATGTGCAGCAGCTTTCGGCAGCAGTCAACAGTTTTTATAATTATATACTCGTATATATACACAAATTAGATCAAAGATTAACTATTTTACTAATATGTAATACATACACTTGATATATGAATGAATTTTATTTATTGACGTCTGTTTAATACCACGAAATGTTAAAGGTTCGTGGAACGCGGCCATTCCCCACAATACTATATAACATCATCCACACGCTGATAAATTAAACACGGTCATAGTTGTGTTGTTTATTATTTACAACCTATTAACACACGCTAATGAGCGCGCCAATAGCGATAGTAGCACAAAACAGAAAAACCCAACTAATATCAAGAATACCACAGATGACCCTGTCAAAAATTTCTGAATCATCTTCAACGCAACGATCAATAATTAATTTAAATAAGCTACCTGCTTAAATTTTAGTGTACGGATTTTAATTGTGCTAAGTGTTTGGCCAAATAAATAATTTGTATCGCGCACAAAAACTTTTCTTTTTTGCTGTGCCTTCTTCTATCAACTATTAGTGTGCTCTCTTTGAATCATTCCGTTTATGTATGGATAGATAATAATAATTCTGAAAACTGGTCGTTTTTCATATCGATATGAAACGTAAATATTTCGTTTAATACAGTTAATAAATACTGGAGCAATAAAAATGCAAATACTGGTTATAAATAATATACAGGGTGTGTTTCGCAACTGACTGACACGAACAGAATGATACAATTCTTTGATTGCAAAGCGGAGGTGACTTTACATGCACCACCACATCGCACGAGGATGCCGGTTCTGTCAGGTTACAAACGTTTCAAGGCCTTCCACAGAAATGCAATAAAATAGTGAGAAACTGCTATTTCTTTTAAATCAATATTTAGAATTTTACAGTATTACAATGATTTGGAAGTCCAAAGTAAAAGTATGCTAAAGTGTGTATAACAAACAAAGTATTTTAAATTATTGACATCTGAAATTTTTTTTCTAATCCATGCAATCTTTCCTGGGGCCGAAGCAGTCCCTGCTCTTTTGCGGTTCATTTTCCCGTCTTACGTTACGCAATTTCTGCCAAATCGAAGACGTACGGAGGCTATAGGACCGATTTCAGTTACCATAGCTCCATGCCAGCCCATAGTACTGGACATGGAAAATGGGTCGGGTCCATGAGTTTTGCACTCCGATAGGGGGTCGTAGTTGTGTTCCTTTTAATCACAGATCGTAATCTGTTGATGAAAATTTCCTTTTGTATCCTGTCCCTATCGTGATTCGAACCCAATGTCTCCCCAGATCTAAGTGTCAACGCTTTAACCACTGTGCCACATCTAAAATTTAGTAAGAAATTACAAATTTGAAATTTTATCAACCAAAATTTTTCGTTTTGCAAACGTTTAACGTAATAAGTGCTCTATGGCTTTAGATATTTTTAAATGTGATAAGAAACTCTATCAATGTGCTTTTAGAAAAGCTATAATTTGCCATGATTGCAAGTATGACATCGTCTAAAATGAGACTTTCAAATTAATAAAATTCTAATCCCTGGTTTAATAGACATAGTAGGTTCTTTAGCATAAGATACTTCTGCGGTACTCCTTTTTAAACGTTTATTTATTTCTAAAGAAATCTACTCTGTGAGTGCATGTATGATTCCAGATTAAAGCCGAACATTCAGTTTAAAACAAAAATTAAATTAAAATAAACAAAAAAAATTAAACAAATTTAAAAAATAATTCTTCAGGATTTTTGGCTATCATTTGATAAATTAAAGTAGGGGTTGCTTTCTCCATAGTTTGTAGATTGGTGTTCAAGTGCTAAAATGTTCTGCAATGGCACATGAATTGATATGTTTTCCAAAATGTAAGCTGAATCAATGTGACCAAGCAAAACTTTACCAATAAAAGCCGCACTTAAGAGAAATCGTCTATTTTCAAGGGTGCATGTTTTGTAATCCGTGCATCTTCTTGAGTATGGAGGTGACCGAGCCACATTTTCATGAAATGGTAGTGGTAATGGTATAGGTCACTTTTCTTTAACAAAAAAATCAGAAACATCTTTTAAATGCTTCCAATTTTTTAACGTGCACAGCATGGTATGGATTCCAGACCATTACAGCGTATTCCAGTTGAGATCGAACATAAGCGAAATATAGTGAACATGAGGTTTGCATATCTTTAAATTAACCTGACCAAGAAATCCGAACATGGCGTTCGCCTTTCCAATACAATTTTCAATATGTATATTGAAACTGGCGTTTTCGACAAATGTAACACCAAAATCCATAATCTCATTGACTCTTTGCAATACTTCGCTCTTGACTTTGTTTGAAGTAATTAACGGATTCCGTTTACAATGAAAATACATGATTTTGCATTTCTTAATATTTATACGTATAGTAAGTTTCGATCACACCACCACTCAATCTATCTAAGTTTTCTTGAAGTATTCCCGTATCAAGCATTCCATTTAATTTTTTTATGTTATCTGTAAATATTATCACGTCGTAGTTTTTGATTATCTCGGTTATTCGGTCTATGAAAATAATAAAAATTCAGGACCCGGTGTGTGTTCCTTGGGGAACACCAGACGTAACTTTTATCTAATTAATTGTTTGACCAGATCAGTTTATGTGGATCGGCCAGGCATAAGCCCATGCTGGTTTATTGATGTATGACGTGCAATTGTTCAATTCAAATAATTTAGGATTTGATGATGAATTGATATTCCACGATAGCATGTGAGGTCATCGCGTGCTCGATTTAAATCTTGGTGGAATTTTTGAAATTTTCTATTTTTTGGGAAACACGCCGGTACTTAAGGAGTGATTGAATAGGTAACATAATGGAATTGTTAAAATGTTAGCGTATCCCTTCAGAATAGAAGAGGGTATATTGTCAAGACCACAACCATCTCTGCTGGGTTGTTCGTACAATTCACTAGAAACGCGTGGTCTATAGAATGATTGAAAAAAAGAGGCAGGTATTATTGTAGGTCATATTAGCAGGGTGTCCTTCAATTTCGCGTTTATTCCTAAAGTATGTCCAAAATTGTTTTGGATTTATTTTGATTTTTTCTTGAATTTAATCGAGATACGGACCCGTATTTTGATTTGAAATAACTTTCAAATTCGTTACTATGTTGAAGAAACGTAGTTTCGTCCGCTTGTCGCTTTACAACATTTTAGCGTACACTTTCGACTTGCGATTTTTTAAGTTAACTAGTCTATCATTGATCCACTGAGGGTGAGCATTTTATGGTTTACAGTACATAGGCACATAAAGTTCAAAGCCTTGCAGCATAATGTCATTAAATTTATCAACATTTTCGTTTATATCATGGGAATTGAGAGTTATTTGACAGTTGATAAATTCTACGTAACTTTGTAGCCCCGCACGGTTTGTTTTTTTGAAATTGTATTTGATTGATTGTAGGTGTTCCGAACTCACCATTAAATTAGTTAAGTCAAATACAATATCTAAAGATTTGTGATTGATATCAATTATGACAAAAGGTAACACGGATTCAGAAATTATCGTTGCTGAAGACAAGATCCGTTAATCTATCACGATTATTAGCAATGGTGTTTATTTGGTTAAAATTAGAACCAAGCATATGGCGTCCACAAACAAGAATCCGCATCTGTTGTTATATTGCATGGTAAAATACAATTTAACGAATAACTCTATCAATAGCATCAATGCAGGTTGGGTAATGATCACTATTTGATTGAGGTGGTATACAGAGTAGCTAACACGAAGTGTTACCAAAACAAAACGCCACAGATGAATTTTATTGAATCAAATTAAAAAATGTTCACAAAAAATGTTCACAATAGCAGTGTTCGATTTGGCTACCCTTATACGGGATTATGGCCTTCAAACGGCCGACAAAGCTATTGCATGCAGCACGAAAGTGGTTCTGCGGTATTTTGGCCCATTTCCAGCGAAGCGCTTGCTTGAGATGATCAAAACTTTGGTAATTTTTTGTCCCAACCTTGCTCTTCAAAACACCTCAAAACCGAGAAATCTAGGGGATTTGCATCCGGTGAATTTGGTGGCCATTGGGCAGTAGAAATGAACCGCGGAACGTTGTTTCTCAGCCAATCTTGATCGACGCGCGCTTTATGACTCGGTGCCGAGTCCTGTTAAAAAGTCCAGGCTCTGCGGCCGAAATGTTTTTGAGCCCAAGGCTTCAACGCTCCCTCCAACACATGATCCCGATAAATTTGAGCATTTATCTTGATGTCACGGTCCAAAAAACGAGCGGTGAACGGCTTTCGGCCGTTACAGCGGCTCAAACCATCACCATCGGTGGCGCTTGGTTTCGAGTGGCAAACCGTTGGTTCAAATTTTCAGTAAAACGGCCGGGCAAGTAAATCCGGTCGTTTAGCTTGTTCACATATTGCTCAATGACGAACGGTGACTCATTGGAGAAAATCAAATTCGGCAAATTGCCACTTTCGTGCAGGCAACTCCTTTGCTCTTTATGGAATTTCAAGGCCTTTAGTCCAAGATGATCTTTCAATATGTGCTGCATCCGTTCGAGCTAAACGTTCGCCTCACGAGCCATTTTTCTGCTGCTACGGCGCGGATTCCGACCCAATTTGGCCTTCACCTTTCGAATGATATCCGGTGATGTTGCAGTGCATTTCGGTCCAACACCATGACGTTTTGCAATGCTGTCAGTATCGTTATAACTATTTATGGTGCGATACACAAACATTTTAATCACATGCATATGTTTTAACTGGTTAACCATCTGCGGCTGTGGTTTTCCAGCCAAATATAGAGCAATCACATTATTACGCTTGAATTCAATTGCGGATAACTTTTTTAACTTTTCTGAATATTTCCCACTAAAATGCTTTTGTACGCTTGTAAACAATGGAATGAACTGTCATTAGTGTAAATTTGAGCGCTCTGTCATAACTGGTTTGACTGCAATGACAGTCTGAAGTTGGTAACACTTCGTGTTAGTCACCCGGTATATGCTGCATAGATGGTTAGATTTGTTTGGCTGATTTTAATGTTCACGCTAATTTGTTCAACTCTGGACTAAAGTTACTGAAACATTCCAGAGTTTAGAATGGAATGTACTGCTATCAGTACCCCCGATATCTTTGAGCTAGTTTCGAGAGAGAGATCGCATCTTGTAAACAATGTAATCCTGAAAAAAATGCACTGCCCCGTTTGCCGGATTTTAATGAAGTTTCACAAATTAGATAAATAAGGTAATTTGATTTTAAGACGAAGTTATACACTGTGGCTTCTGACGCCATTTTGTTTACATTTTGATTGTAAATTGCACAATTCTCATGAATCATTGTTTTCTTGGATTTTTGGGTTGATTTATCGTTTGAGCAGTAGTATAGGTTCGAGCCCTAATTAAAAGTGAGTATAGTCTATCATTAGCCACTGGTGAGAAATATCTAAATGATTGTGTGTGTCTTGATATTGCAAGTATGGCATGGTACACTATCGAACAGCTCGATCCTTATACATATCATATTAGGTGCGGTTAGACCTTTTGGTAAAAGTTAGAATGCGTTATCTAACACAGGTAACGACGGCCATGTTGGTGGCAGGTTTAGAAATTTGATTTAAGTTTCGTTAGTATTCCTCGAGAGCAGAAGTAACATCAGCTGGGCATCTATAAGTAGATTCAAGTAATCAGTATTTGTTACGAAAGCGCTTGCACCGAAAAACTGTATATTGACATGATGTAATCTGTCAATATATGGTATTTGGTTTTTATCACCCAGAACACAAGTCCTATATATAACTTGACGGTTGGCTTGCAAGTAAAGTCACATTCGCCTTCATCAAGGAATCCAACAGTACCATAAGTGTCAATCAGTTGCCAGACAACCTATATAAAGAGGGAACGTTTTCTGTTTCAATTACAATTGTATTACAACATCTTGTAAATTGTATACGAGCACTATTTTGCATCTATTCTTCACTATATTGAAGTCCGAAAAAGCTAGTTCGTGTCCTCCCTACAACCCCAGACAGGTTGACTGATTTGGATGGAACTTCATTTTAAGCATAATAAAAGTGCTGTATACAATTTATTTCCAACAGAAAAAAATGTGTTTTTGCTATTCGCCGCTAAAGGCAGGACTATTACAACAAATAAATTTTTTCTGCTGAAATTTTTTGAAACCAAAAGAAAATTTATGAAATGTTTAAGTAAATCAATAATCCTCAGCAGAAAGTTTATGAAAAATTAAAGAATTAAAGGACTCAAGATATACGGAAATTACCATATCATCATAATGCGAATATATGGCAAAACAAAAAAATTTCTTACTTCAGTAGCACTCCTTGAATTTTTAAAGTAATTTTAATGTGAAAAATGTTCAGTTTTTAATAAAAGTGTTAGATACTTCCCAGGGTCGTTACAGGGGGTTTTGAATACTTTTGTTAAAAAAATGAAAACATTTCACACTAAATTACTTCAAAATATGTGCTGCTTCTAGCGGCGAATAACAAAAACACATTTTTCTGCTGGACCTTTTCTGCTATCCTATACAGCAATACAGCATATAATTAAAGCATTTTTTAATTAAAAGCGCCCTGCCCACATTATTGCCGTGACGAAAGTTATTCAGGGAACTCTCCCTTGGCAATATGTTTGTATTAAAAACAACTAAATTGGGAGACCCCAGTGAATTTGGCGGAAATCAGCTCACTGATTCATACAGGTTTTAGAATTTGTCGATATAAGTAATTTATTATGTAAAGTTAGGTCAGAATATCTCAGTTATCAGTTTATATAACATACAAAGTTGGCCGAAGGACGCTACCTTGTTGTACTGCTGATATTTTATTTACTTGAGAGTATCCGTCTTCTAATTTAGAAGTATTTTTTTATTTTATTAGGTGTGTGAATATGACTCCGCCCTTTTTTATTAAAACAAGGCAATTTACGGATTCCCTCTCTGAAGAAATCCTGGTCTTTGGAGGCAATCCAATCAATAAGCCAATTTTTGATCTCTGCACGAGAACTGAACCGTTGTTCAGAAAAAAAACAACTGCGTTAACCGGAATAAGTGGTAAATTGAAGAAGCTATGTCTGGTGAAAACGGCGGGTGGGATAGAACTTCTCAGTCCTGTCTCTTTAAATAATTTTCCACAACGTTTGCAACATGTGGTTTTGCATTGTGGTGCTGAAAAATTAATTTGTTGTGTCTATTTAACCATTCTGGTCGTTTTTCTTCCATAGCTCGCTTCAAACGTATTAGTTATTGTCAGTAAACATCACCATTGACAGTTTCACCTGATTCCAGCAGTTCATAATATACCACACCTTTCTGATCCTACCAGATACAGAGCATAACCTTATTGCAATGAATATCTATCGAAGTCTCTTTTAGTTCATGTGGAATTCAGTTGCTAGCTTTTTAAAACATTCCTATTGTTTGTAAACATTTTGCAACAGTTGATTGATCAACATTTAATGCTACAGTCAATTCTGATTGTGATTGAGAAGAATTTTTAGCCAATAACGTTTCCAATTCAGCATCTTCAAATTGGGTGGCTTTCTTTGATCTTTATCTTCAATGCCAAAATAATCATTTTTAAATTATTGATACCATTCTTTGTACGTTGTGTGCAATAAAGTAATGTAATAAAACTTCCCGCAAATGATATTTATTTGGAATAAAATTCGACATTTTCAAGAAATTGAAAATACTAGTTGTTTACACTTCAACTAAATGTCGAATGCTGCGTTTGCCAGATGGTATCTAGTACATATAATATCAGTATTGCCCATTTATAATACACGTAAGCAGTTCTAGTAACGACCCCTATTGAAAAACGATGGATTCATATTCACACACCCAATAGTATTTCATAAAACTGCTTTGGTAAGCTTCTTTGAAATTTATATTTCAAGCTTTGATGCCACATTTTGTCAAAGACTTGTGCTACATCCAAGATGATACTTGGACACAATTTCCTATTTTCAAGCACATGCTCAATTATGTTTTCAATTCGGTGCAGCTGTTCTATTGTTGAATGGTTTTTTGTTTCCTCTAAAGCCAACTCGGGGTGGAGGAAAAAGATTTCTTCTATTATTGATTTGAGTCTCTTAAGTAGTAACTTTTCGAATATTTTAAAAATTGTTAGAAGTAGGAAATCGACCTATGCGAATTTTTAGCATTTGGTTTGAGTCTCCAGATTTCTTCAGCAATTTTCCTTGGACGTGGAATGTGTTTAAGTTTGAAAACTGCATTCATTATTTGAAGGAGTTTACTAATCATTTTTCAGAATGGCTTTTATTATATATCCTATATACTTAGGTTAAACTTGCTTTCTACTTTTAATTCTCTTAACAGGACCGTGACCGGTATCTTCTATATTGTAATCATCCACTTTATTTAATAAGGCGGTATGTTTCATCCGTTGTTTGTCTCGATAGTAGAGGCTGGAGCGAGTTCTCGAGCTGAGCTCAAAGAACCATACAAAGAAGGTTTTGAAGTTTGGGTCGTTTTAATCTTTTTGTCGCTTGCTGAAGGTAAAATTCGGTATCAATCTCCCAAGTAAGGCTGTACTTGGTATTTGTTAAACGATTTCTTCTTCATTTCTTTAATTAGGAATTTTTGGATTTCTTTAATTTTATTCATATTTTTTTATATTATGGTGCTCGGCTTCTTTGTCAGGCTTTGCACCTCGCTTTCCCTGTTGTTGAGTTGTTCTAACAATAATAAAAATTGCCAAAATTAGCAGGCTTTTGAATTAAGAAACAAAATGAAATTTAAAATTTAAAAGGTGGTGAAGTTACTGGTTATAAAAGTTCAGGAGGATTATTCTCAGTAGAGCAAAGAGGAATGCTATGGAATTTTCAATCAGATTAAAATCGAGGAAAAAAAAGAAAGTGAAAAGTTGTTTGATTATCAAAGAAACAAGAAACCTCTGATTTACAGATCACAGTCAATTAGAAAATTAATTAATTATTTGTTTATGAATTAAAGTTTATTTCAAATAGTCTTGCTGATATTATAGTTAAAAGAATTCGTAATGATTGTGTACTTCTCGCAACAATCTAGTAATGGGATAGTTTTCGTTTGGTCCGTACTCAGCTATGTGTGGTACAATCTTAAAGGCGGTCTCTGTTCTCAAGGCAATAGGATATAAATTGAAAGATATTCTTTCAACTGTGGCTAGAGTTTCAATATCGCTAGATAGTAACTGATGAACAAAACGATATCCGCAACAATTCGACGCGTACTAGCAGTTTGAATAATAAGCTGTCCATCCAGAGAGGTTCATGCAAAGCAAACCGAATAAATCTTCGTTGCACTTCGACGAGTATAAAAACTATGATATGGAGAAATTTTGTCCCTAAATGACAGAAATGGAGTTCAGTGGATGTCGCAATAAATGTAGCGAAAATTGAGAACCTGAAGAGAAATCTATACCTATGCTTGGAAATGCTTGATAGTTTCCGACAGTTAGAAATATCAGAGTTATATCCCTTCTTGTGAATCGGAATTATAAATAAATTCTTCCATATATTTGTAAAATTTTCGGACAATAGGTCATAGAGGCTCATAGAGCCTTGATCGCCAAAATTAATAGATACTTGTAGGACTTCTTGTTAGCAATGAGATCGATTTGCATGAGGGGAATATAGTCGTCGTAAAGCTCATTAGATAAGTTGCTGAGATCATTGTAGGCGCGGTCAGATGATCAGAATAATCAACTTCTGACTGAGGTTTTAAAATTTTTTGCCAGCGTTTGTTTCGGAGGTTACGGATAGTGTGTAGTTCACCATTAAACCAGAACGGGGTCGATGATAATTTATTTTTAAGAGAAACATATGGAGTCAAGTGAATATAAATAAGTAATTGCTTTTATTTCAATTTTTTTTTTTTTTTTATAAATTTGAAAGAATATTTCTAGTAGAACAATTCCAAAACGGAACATGGATTAATCTCCACGAATAAAGTTGCTTGATAAAATTAAATTCAAATAAACGAATTTACTATTTTTATTCACTCGAGCCATGGTGCTACTTCGGAAAAACTTTCCAAAATTGTTGCTGTGATTATTTAAAATGGTGTCAAAATCAGTACTTTAAACCAGCACCGACAAAATTTGTTCGCCTCAATGAAGCCTACACCATTATTTGTTACACTTTTATTGCAATTTATTACAAAAAGTCCCGATTTTTTTACAGGTATCGTTTTCGAGGATCGATTGGTCGGTTTAGCTTATAATTAAACCTGCACCGCCAAAATTGTAACTTTTAATCTAGCTTTGATAACAAAATGTTAGTGCAATACCGCATCCCTTTAACTTGCCTAAGGGCAGATTTCAACCTCAACGATAATTTAAAGGTCGAATTTACCACATTTAATAATTTATTATACCAGACCGCTACCAGATATTGGGTCAAATATTACTCTATGGAACTTTATATATCTCATTGTCTATGTACAAATTTCAATTTCGTTGTTGTGATTCGAGGCATTTTTCCAGATACCTTGCATTACAGTTTCACTGCGTCTTACTTGTGTAGTAAAATGTGTAACTTTGATAGCTCAGCTGCTAGAGCGATGAACTGTAGAAAAACATTTGTAATTATCTATAGGTCGCTCGTTCAATTCCGGCTTGAAGTAAAACATTATTTTCTAATATTTATACAAATAGAAAGCTTGATCATTGGTGCTAAATAAAATATACGAATGCGTGGAATGCTTAAAATTTGATCATAAAATCATATTTTAATGGTAAATTTTGTAATGACACAATTATACATGCGGAGACTGGATGAAACCAGCTAGCATCTACAAGTTTAGAGACACATGTACTATAGACAAACCACCACAACCAATAACAAATATTTAATTAAAATTCGAAGAATCGAAATTACTCATTCAAGAAGTATATTTTGGTATTTGTTAGGTGGCACTCAAAATCACATGCATTCTCCTGCGGCGGTAAACATGACAACGCGTAATTTTTTGTTTTGTTTTGTTTGTGAGCGAGTATCGCGTGATTAGTAAGCATGTAACAAGTACAAGGCTAATATACTCGAAAAATTTGAATATCCAAAACAAAGTTTTCTGGTTTAATAATTAATTTGGGCGACTGATAAACTAACTAACTTATCAATATACGCGTAGTATTTCTCGTAAGAATTGTAAAAAATTTAGAACGCGTACCTTGACCGAGTAGCTTACAAATTATACATTTTGCACCATAAAACTACTGACTGCGATTCAGTAGCGGCTGCGGTAATTGCGTGTGCAATTTATAAAACAATTTTATCTAATTAAAAATTTAAATTATTTATTGAATATACAACATGTGTAATTACTGTAAACAATTATAGAAGTTTAATATTCAAGAATCAATTTAGAAATATGAGATTAATTAATCGAGATATTAGCTACTTGTGTTTTCATTAATATTAAAATTACTTTGTGAATGAAAGTTACATACAAATATTTGCTATTGTTGTAAACTTCATTCATAATTGTATTGCGATCGAGCAATCAAACAATCAAACATACGGGAAGTCGACCGGAAGCCATCAGGTCGAGCTTTTACCACTATCAACGATTTTCTGTTTTCATGTTTACGTTCAGGTATCTTCAGAAATATGTTCGAAAAATTACAGCAAAAGTTTAAAACGGTGTTTTTTGAGAGGTTCACAATTTTAAATTAAAATAGAACGAAGAAAAACATTTTGAATATCAGTAAAACTAGCTTTATTGAACCGCAGCTGCTGCGTACATGGCCCAGGTCCAATTTTCGATCACTATTCGCGGGGAATTGCGGCCGTAGCTCACTAATAACACTCACCGAATGTTGTGTTCCAAGTGTTCAATCATCTCTGGTTTATCAGCGTAGACAAATGACTTAACATATCCCCAATAACATACCCCCATTAAGTGTAATTATTCTTTCATCAAATGTTTCTTTGAGTAAATTAATTGATTCCCGCGCTGTGTAGTGTGTGGCACCGACCTGTTGCATCCATATATCAGCAAGATTTATGCCAGCCAATTGGGGTACAAAAAATTAGAAATCAAGTCTCTATATCGTTCACCGTTGACTGTAACATTCCGCCCAACAACGTTTTTGAAGACGTATGGACCAATGATTCTGCCGGCCCATAAAGCACACCAAACAGTGATTTTCTCTGAATGCAATCATGTTTCGGCAAAGGCTTGTGGATTATCTTCACTCAAAATCCGACAATTCGGTTTATTAACGTAGTAACCGATTCAACTAAAAGTGAGCTTCATCGCTGAACAAAATTTTGTTTGGAAAATCAACACCAATATCAATTTGTGCTTTAGCGCTTCGGCCGAATTGGCGGCGTGTGCGATTGTCTGTGCGATTTATTTCTAGCACAAGTTCAATTTTTTGTAAGCACATAAACCAACCATCCTTAGATAAAATCTTCCTCAATGCTACGCTGTACAGCGTCTATAGGTTGTTCGACACGCACTATTTGACGTCTTACTGGATGCGTATTATCATTTAGAGTATACGCGGTACGATCCATAGTTAAACCGATTTACCCGCTTTGATGGACGATTATGACGACCGTAAAATGAACGTACGATGGGTTTGGCGAACAGATACATTTTTGTTTATTTTTTATTATCTCTGCAATCTGTTCTGGGGCCAAGGCTCTTTACCTGACAAGTGGTGCAGTGGTTAAAGCTTTGCCACTTGGACCGGGAGGTACTGAGTTCGAATCCCACCAGAGGCTGGATGCAAAGCGAATTTTCGTCATCGATTACGATCAGTGATGTTAATAAATACAACTACGACCCTCTGATGGAGTGCAGAATTCCGCACCGACCCACCGTTCATATCAATGTACAGGTTGACATGGAGCTTGCAATGCGCAGGTGGTATACTGTAATAGTGTGAATGGGTGATGTGTGCATGAATGAAAAGGGGAGTATTAATTGATACTCAAAGAACATTAAATCCATTGGACAATTAATACTTTCTTTATATAAAAAAAGGCTCTCCCAACTCTTTTGCGGTTTGCTTTTTCCGTCCTTACTTTTACGACAGTGTTGGCCAATTCGAGGACGTACGGTTATAGATCCGATTTTATCACCATCTGCACAAATTTTGTTCATTTGCATTAAAATAAAAAACAGACTACATATTTTTCATTAGAGGACTGTCACCTGACAAAGATAAATTCCATAATTTATAAATACATTATGTATTTAGAAATAGCATAATGCAAAGATGCAGTTTAATAAATACATAATTTCGTAGATACCATACTATTCACTATGTTTTTTAATCGTAGGAGAAGGGGCATTCCTGTTCAGGCCCCTCAAAGCCGATAAATACAGACTGGTTCCAAAGACGATTTTAGCTATGGAACAAAATTGATCAAATGCAAAATTTATATTGCTGCATGACAACGCTCGTCCTCATACAACAAAATCAACCTAGGAGCTCATTTTCTTCTTAGGCTTCTTAATTTTATTTAAAAGATCAGCGGTTCACGAAAGTTGAAGATGTGCAAAAATGGCTCGATGACTATTTTGCTACGAAAGCACCAATTTTCTATCGCCAAGGTATTCATCATCTACCTGATAAATGGCAAAGATCATAGATAGTAATGGCGAATATTTCGATAATTAATATTTGTAACAATTATATTTTCGATATAGTTGAATTTGACCAAAAAAAGTAGAGTTTCCACTTGCACACCTAATAATATACCTTACTTAAAAGATTTAAAATGTATCAGCTTTTCAATGAATATAATATCGGAAAATCATAATAACTATTTCCCAAGATATTAAAGATTCTTTAACAGGTGGTGCGCTTAAAGACGAAGTGATACAAGAAGTCACTGTCGTTTTAATTAGGCCAACTGTACCATTCGTAGGAGCACCCACTTACGAGACACTCTATGTAAACACTTGTGTGCAAAAAATCGCACATTGATCAATTTTCAACAAAATTTCAAAAATATCAAAAAATCCAATGTTTGTTTAACTTTGTTGAATACAGATTCAAAGTCTATTTCAACACCTATCCAGTGGAACTTTTTTGTACTTATACCATGCCAACAAAGTGATTTTTTAGGTCAACATCTGAAGTTCACGATTTTTTGTGAATTTGTCAGTATGAAAATTAATGGCGGAAATCGAATTAAAACATGAATATCAGAAATTTTTTTCTTTAGTTCGTTCCATGAATGTTCGAAGGGATTGAGATCCGGACTTCGAGCTGGCCACTCCCACTACATAACAGGCACATCCACCTCTTGAAGGTAGTGATACACTATACCAGTATTAAGCGGTCCCGCGTTATCCTCCATGGACAGGAAGTTTTCACCAATAAACTAATGTAAACACATCCTGCACGCGTCAAGAAGGCGAGTTGCTGGTCTGTGTGCAGTCAGATCACCTTCTTGAAGTCGTCTTCTAACTGTCCACCGACTGACTTCGAGACTTCATGAACTTCTTGGAGCCGCTATCCTAGTTGAACCACATTCAAACGACGATTTCGCAACGTTCATTTTTTGATATCTCGGCCACACTCGACGAGTGGATCAATTAGTGCAACTACTTGAGCGGCTACCTCTGCTATTTATTTACTTGTTCCGAATGAAGACGTAATCGATAGAAGACCATTTAGGCTAAGCGTTGACAATTCCCTTAAAACGCACCCTTTTATACCTGCCACAAGTTCCGTAACTGGTGTCACCGGGAACGTGCGTTTCCGGGTTGTTGTGTTATATTGTTAGTTATTGTCCTGGTTTTGGATAGGTGACTTAAAAGTATAATTTGGCCTATATTTAATTTTGATTCATGAATTTGTCGATAGATGCGTTGTATTGGCCCGATAAATGCTATGCGGTAACTCTTCCTATTTGCTTTATCTGAACCAAAATTTAACGAACAATTTATTAATGAAATAAATCTATTTTAAGATAAGACAAAAATAATTAGCTCTAACTAATTACGTAGACCTGTATCGAAAACTGTTCTATTTACTTGATGGGATTTTTTTGAAATTTTCTGTACATTTAAATAATGTCTGCAATAAACTTCATTTTTATGTTAATATGTCAATTAAAAAAAATAAAGGTATGTGTCAATTTTATTTAATTTTCAATTTCTATATTCATTTATTTTTTAAAAGGATAGATTTAATATAATAGACATGTCTAGTAATATTTTACTAGTAGTGGCATTGTGGATAATAGATCAATATTAAATAAAAATATACAATATAACCTCAAATATGAGGCGGCCTCTATGGGATTTAGCACCAGCAAAATAAAAAAAAATTACCGAATTGGGATAAGCTTCACATGTGGTCATAATTAAGATAAAGGTGTCTAATCAAATCTTAAGTCATACATATCTTAAGTCATACATACCATATCATTGAGGCTAATTTCCGGATTTATCTTATACTGTGGATCAAAAAAATTTTCATACACCTTTCATTTTCGTCGATATTTCCTCGTAAATTAAATTTTATTGCAAATATTTTATCGAAATTTGTTTGCTTTATTTTTTCAATTAATATTTATACACATTACAGCAAATAAAGTATAATAATCACATTCATTATTGATCAAAAAAAAAATTAAAAAAACATTAACTTAACTAAAATTACATCAAAAAATTTTCATACACTTCATGTTTTTTCATTCAAAGCCTCCTTAATTGTTGTGTTTCACAGATTTTAGAAATAAAAACAAAATTTCTTTTTCTGGTGTCTAGGCAGCAATATTATAAAAAAAATAATATTTAAATTTAGAAAAAGGGAGTTCTCCAGATAAAAAACCAATTGAACTATAAAAAGTTAAATTAAAAAAGTTGTCATGCAGTTTAAGAAGTCTTGCATATGAAGACAAAAGTGATTTTTTAGGAAAACAGTAAGTTTATTTCATTTTATGAAATTTGGTGGCTAAGTTTCGGATTAACTACTTTACTTAACTTAGATTAACTACGGTTATTATTACAGAAATATGGGTGATTCAGAAAAGGTTCAGAAATTACTATACAAGAGTGCAAACTGTTTTTGAAATTGTATATGGAGAAAAACTCTCTTAGACAAATCGAAGATATAATTGGAAGAAGCCATGCTACGGAAATAATGGAACGTTGCAAAGAATGCCACAAAACGGTCATCCTAAACTATTCTCCCCTAAAGAACAGCAAGCTATTATTAGTATTGTAAGAAGGCACGGAGAACTTCATCTCCAAATATTACGTAACAAATGCAAGATTCATTTGGCAAGGAGTGTAATCCTCAAACAAATAGAAATATTTTAAATAAGGCCGGTTCTCATGGTCGATCACCTCGTAGAAAACCTTTTATATCGAAGGTAAATAAAATAAAACATTTAGCCTTTGCAAAAGACCGCATTAATATGTCAAATGTTGGAGCAATGCTATTTTCTCTGAGAGTAAATACAGCATATTTGGTAGTGACGAGCCTTCAAAATTATGGAGAAAAGCGTACACAGAATTTAATAAAGAAAACATTATACCAACTGTTAAGCATGGTTTGGGATGTATGAGTGCTAGGGGTGTGGGTAATTTGGCTTTCATTGATATGAAGGTGACCAAAGATGGTTACCTGAATATTTTAAAGGCTAATTTAATGGATAGTGTAGATAAAATGGGTCTTAGGGTTTTCCAATAAGAGTGATATGATTTCTTTAAAAAAACACACTAATTGTTAAGGAAATTGAAATGTTTTTTATTTAATGTGAAGTACAATCGATATAATTAAGTTCTGAAGAAAACATCATTCAAATGGCCTCCACGACTTCTTTTGTAGGAACGAATTCGATGAACCCAATTTCCGAGCACTTTTTCCACTAAATCAAGTCGTATGCCATGAATAGCACGTTCAATATTGACTTGTAAAGCTTGAAGAGAGTTTGGTGTATTGCTAAAGACCAATGACTTCAAATAACCCCACAAGAAATAGTCTAATGGTGTTAAATCACAACTTCTTGGAGGCCATTCAATATCACAATTTCTTGAAATAATCCAATCTCCAAACTTTTCTCGCAATAATTCAATTATTGTACTTGCTGTGTGGCACGTAGCCCCGTCTTGTTGGAACCAAATGTTATCAAGATCAACTTCTTCCAATTTCGACCATAAAAAGTTGGTTATCATCGATCTATACCGATCTCCATTGACAATAACGGTGTTACCAGGTTCATTTCGAAAAAAAATACGGACCGATGATTCCACCAGACCAAAAACCACACCACACTGTCGATTTAGGTGAATGTAATGGTTTTTCATGAATAATTTGTGGATTTTCTTCGCACCAGAATCGACAGTTTTGTTTATTTACCGCACCACTCAGATGAAAGTGAGCCTCATTGGAGAAAATGATTTTCTTAAAAAATCGTTAACGTTTTCAAGTTGTTCCAAGGCAAAATCAGCAAATTCACGACGTTTACGGTGGTCCAATGGCTTCAGTTCTTGAGTGAGAACAATTGTATACTGATGCAAACCCAAATCCTTTCTCAAAATCCGCCAGGTTGTGGTTTGAGACAGTCCCAATTCTTGAGAACGTCTTGGAATCCAAATTGCGGGATTTAGCAACACTTGCCTGAACGGCAGCAATATTTGCATTACTTCGAGCGAATCTTTGACTTATTGGCACTTCAACATTATGTAAAGAAAATGTACGCTCAAAATTTTCAACAATTCGACGAATAGCGAGCACACTTGGACGATTATTACGACTATAAAATGGCAAAAGCGCACGAAAAGTTGCAATTGGAGAACGATTATTTTGAAAATAAAACTGAATAATTTGTAAATGTTGTTCTTGCGTATATCTCACCACGATGCAACTGTAAAGATTACTGAATGCAATGAAACAAAAAATGATAGATCATAACATATTACAAATGGCCGAAACGCCACTTAAAAATCATATCATTCCTATTGGAAAACCCTATAAATAGCAATTTCAACAGGATAATGACCCGAAACATATGGCGAAAGAATGGCTGATATTCAATGTTACAAAGCAGTTGCACTCGCCCCCACCAGACTGTTTACCCATCGAACACTTGTGGGAATTTCGTTCCACGACGAATACGAAAACATAACATATCGTCAGCTGAGGCTTTTAAGTCAGCTGTCGCTTTGCTACATGAATGAGAGAAAATAACTTCAACCAAAATTCAAAATTGGTTTTTACCATCAAAAATCGATTGGAAGCTGTTATAAAGGCGAAAGGCCACCAAACAAAATATGAATCGTCTATTGGACATGTGTATGAAATTTTTCTTGATGTAATTTTAGTTAAATTAATGATCTTTTAATTTTTTTTACTAATGAATGTGATTATTATACTTTATTAAATAAAGCAAAAAAGTTTGCAATAAAATTTAATTTACGAACAAAAATCGACGAAAATAAAAGGTGTATGAAAACTTTTTTGACCCACTGTATGTGCGAGTAAAACACAACAACATTTTTCGCGACGTTCTGTAAACAATTCTAAGTCTATATACACAAAACCATTGGTCAATATTTAAGATGCTGAAATATAAACTTTATCTGTAATCACAGTTTTTAATCTGAAATGGAAAAATTTTAATTCACTATAAATAAAATTGTTTACATCGTGACAAAACAGCATATCGTGTACTCGTATTATAGTAAAATATTAAATAAAATAAATAAACCACATTGTCATAATATGTATTCAAAACAGGGAAGGGACCTAGACATTTTTTCATGTCAAACCTATAAACAAACAATGAGATATTTTATCTCGATTTCATTATAGTAAATAGAAAACAAATGAATAAATTCTTAATATTACTGGAAAAAAAAACAGGGAGAAACAGGTTTATTAATCTACATAACCTCAATGTTCAGATTATAGTGATTATACAACGAAAACGTTTTATGCAAATATTTTAAAATACGCAGACTTTATTTGTCGTAGTTTAAAACGTTAATTACGTAAATCCGTTTATGTATAGTTTTAATAAATTAGCCAAGAATAATAATATACAATTAAAATAATGTATCATAAAAATTTGTTTTGAATATTTGATCAATCAATTAACTGTAATAAACAATTATTTGAGATTAGATAAAATTTAACATACGGAAGCTCTGATTAGTCATCGCGCGATATACGACGTACATAAAAATTTATCTCGTGCACGTTTATATAACAATCTGAGATATTTTGGCCAAATAAGACGGCAGATAAAAAATATTTAATATTGTGCTGTGTGCGAAGATTAATCCCAGATTTATTATAAGACGATAAGTATTCTCGTTTTAAGTACGTGGGGATGTTTTGAATGATAGTATGACAGTACTAGAAATTGTTTTTATTTTTGTCTTATCTTATTCGCATCAAGAAGATAAAATAATTTTATTATTGTTAATCTTTGCATATATACATAAATACGGGGTTACATACACACTTGATTTACTAGTATGGTGTAATAGTTATAAATATTACCGCGTCCTTTATGACGTTAATTTGTTGATCAGATTATAACTTAATAGTCTGAGCGACAAGCATTTGACTAAAACAAATGTTCACATGTATCGAGTAATATTATACCAATGGCAGTTCAATACGAGGTTATAGGTGAAAATTTGGCACGTGGACATAATTACAACTATTTACTTTTTACATTTTTCCAATGAGATTAATTTGTAACTTCATCGGGCGCATCCCTAAGTGTCGAATGAACTCAACTAAAAGAAGTAATATTCTAGGTCATACTCCAATGATCAAAATATTATTATAAAATGCTAATGGTCTGCTAAGACATCAACAAAAACTGCAAGCAATCCTCGATATAGAAACCATAGATGTGTGTTTTGTCTCGGAAACTTTACTAAACATCCCCACATTAAATTTAGAGGCTATTGTTTGTATTGTACTATCCATCTACGCAACTCTGCCGGAGGGGGAACCCTGTTCTCATATAAAAGAAAATAACATTTAAAAGAGGCAAAATTGGATAAAGTCGAAATACAACCTACAAATGAAAATATATAAACTAAAAATTATCCAATGATGGGGGGAGGGCGTTATTGTGCCGACCGAGTAGAATGCCTCGGAAAAAATCAAAACTCTGAGTTCTTCAAGCGTTTGGGAAAAAGGTTCATAACGTTAAGATTTATTACAATCAAATGAAAATAACTGCTGATTGCCATTATAGACACGTGCCTTTTTTCAACAAGAAGGAACAATACCTGACCCAATTAATTTCTTTGCAATTAAACTATTTCTAGTAATTGTATTAAAGTTGGAATGGCTAGGATTCGAGTTCCAATCATTCAATTAATTCTCTTCAGTTCAGTTCATTCTCCAATAATCCGAAACAAAAGTTTCAAAATAAATCTGGACAAATCTGGTAAAATAATCGTTAAATGATGATCTACTGGACTTGAAATTATAAAAAGACATAAAACAATCGGCTTGGGAAATTGCTCCCGAAATTAAAAAATACTGAAAGGAAAAAACTTTTGAAACAAATAAGTAGGAGATCACTTAGTGTGAGAGAAGAGAAAACCGACGAAAAGCAGCATCAAGCTAGAGGTCAACGACCACAAAATAAAAAAGATTAAACAACCTTATTCAACAATTATCGAAAACCAATTAAAAACTAAGACGGTTAATTCCTACTTGGGTAAATTAAAAATAATAGAAATGCTGACTATTTACTTTAGAAAACAACTAAATATTTAAAAGGGCAACAATGGTGCTCTATCTTATCTTGAAAGTGAAGAAATGCTTGATCAAATTATATAGGACCTTGAAAATACCCGCCATCTGAAATAGTAATAAAGGGTTTTCCAATTTGGTTGGGTCGATGTTGGCAGCCTGTGGCGGCCATGTTGTTTAGGTGGCGTCTGTCCAATCTGGTGTTTTTTTTCAGTCATTGATGCCAAATCACCATGACAAGTTACACGATTGAGCAGTACGTCCAAATGATAAAACTTTATTATAAAAATGAGCGTTCATTAGTACAAAAGTTGCGCGCGTTGCGCCCATTTTACGGCAGACGCGGTGGTCCTTCAAAGTCGACTCTCCAACATTTGGTGGCCAAATTCGAAACAACCGGTTCGGTAAACAATCAGCCAGGTCGGCCGGGAACATTGCCGCGGTCCGTGAAAATGTACAGGAGAACCCGAGGCAGTCAATTATTCGCCGTGCACAAGAACTCGGCCTTTCACAGACTTCAACTTGGCGAATTGTGCGTCGGGACTTGGGCCTACACTCGTATAAGATTCAACTGACTCAGGAGCTCAAAGTTAATGATCATAGGCAACGCTGTTTATTCGTTGACTGGGCTTCGGAGCGTTTGAAAGAGGACCCCAATTTTGGCCGAAAAATCATCTATAGCGACGAGGCAGATTTTTGGATACATGGCTATGTTAACAAGCAAAATTGTCATATATGGGACGACGCCAATCCACACGAGGTTCACCAGGTGGCAATGCATCCTCAAAAAGTTACTGTATAGTGCGGATTTTTGGCTGGCGGCGTCATTATTCCGTACATTTTTGAAAATGACGTTGGTGATCACCATCGATGGCGAGCACTACGAAACGATGCTAATCGATTTCTTTTGGTCCTAATTGAACAATATGCAGGTAGGCGATATGTGTTTCCAGAAGGACGGAGCTATGTGCCACACAGCAGACACAATGATGGATGTTCCGCATGAAAGATTTGAGGGTAGGGTTTTCTCTCGCAGAGGTGACGTAAATTGGCCACCAAGATCGCGCGATTTGACCCCGCTAGACTTTTTATTGTGGGGTTTCCTCAAGTCGCAGGTCTACGCCAACAAATTACAATCGACCGATGCCCTAAAAGCCAACATAACCAACACCATCGCTCAAATTCAGCCGGTTCTATGCGGCAGAGTCATTGGACCATTCGGATCCGTGTCACCGTGAGAAGTCGCAGCGACAATTTGATCTATGTTATATTCCATAAATAAGGGCATGCATGGGCCTTTCTAATAAAATAAAAATTGTTAATACCTCAGACATAGCTTGTTTTATTCCATTTCTACATCGACCCGCCCAAATTTAAAAACCCTTTAGTAGTTTAAATAACCGTCAGGTTTGGATTTATCGTTCTATTGGTAAACTTTAAAGACCCGAACAGGCCGAATTTGATGCAAAGATAGGTTTTTTACGATTTTTCACAATAAATCGTTAGGAAGTGTTGACCAAGCGAAAACAACTAGTGACCAATGACAATTGTCCAAACGATTAAGTGGATCGTTGGATTTGTTATAATATTAGGATTATCTATAGTAAATTATACCCCAAAGTGCCTTCTGGCATATTATTCTAAACAACATCTTGCATTTAGTTGTTGCCTATGAGCTTTAAAGACCACTTTTGGTCTTATCCTTGGTATTGTGCTTAAAATATCAGTACCTATAGTAAATTGCTTTTTTAAGTAGTTTGTATAGTTCCCCCAATCAGACGGATTCAGATACCATGGATTTCTTCGGTGGTTTGTCAGATAAATGTGTTGACATTCGCAACCAACGTCTCTACTGCGAATAAATTTTGTTGGTAACTTTAATGCCCACCATAAACAATGGTGACCTCCACACAGATTGTTAGTGGTTCCACATTTGAATGTCAAAATTACAAGAGTGCGTATTCTGGATCTTTGGCTCACAACAATCCTCCATTCCCCCCATTACATAATAACCGTAAAAATATTTGTCGGAACACCACCGGAATTCAGACAGCAGCCAAGATTTCTTCGACATTTTAACCAGGCTCATTTCCGGTCCTTGGGAAAGCCATTGTTTCTATAATAATCAAGCACATCAAGTAATAATCAAGTACGTACGACACTGTTTCCAACTGAGACCGTGTTACATGGAATGTAAATATGGAAATATATCCCATCATCATTTTTCAAGCAGAAGTAAACTTTTTAACGAAAAGTGTAGCTACACAAATTAACGGAAAATGTAACTACTAAAAAGTGTAGCAGTAAAAAAGTGTAAAGGACAAACCTTTACTAAAAAAATAATCGTTTGTATATTATACATGCATGCACAAATTGGGATCAAATATGATCTTAATAATTCTAGTCTAGTCCTTAATAGCTTGGGTTTAATAAAAAAATTAATTCTTTGAATGTTTGAAATGATATATGTGTCACTATGGCCGATTAAAAGAATCTCGGAGACGTTATCAAGTGTGGGCATATCCTATCTAATAGTGTACTTGCTGAGCTGTTCAAAACGGTTAACCACAATAAAATAAAAGTTTAGGGGTGGCCGGTTCCAGGAATCTCTGAGATTTAACCATACGTCGACATATATCAAAAAATAACGTTAATAACCCGGGAGTAAACGTCTATTATTGCTTTCGTGCAATTACCGTCCTAGGCTGGAGGTAATTTCTTCACTCGAGCAATCTACTATTTAAAATTCGTTATTTTAAAAAATTATTTTATTTTGTCAATATTTAAGAAAGAAGATTAAAAGGAATAATTTCATATTGTTCAAAGACTCAAATTCAATCCAGAAATATCACAATAAACAGCCAGATGGTGCAAAATATCTTACAGCAAGGGTCGATTAAAACGATAAACTGAAATGATGTTAGTCGCTCTGAACGAGAAATAACTGAATTTCTATTTTGTTCGTTTTAAATTTGAATAAAAAAAATTTGCGAACTACATAGCGGAAGGATTACCAAGGACCAATTTATCTTGGTTTTATTATTTTGTAGAAATCGATGCTTAGAACTTAAAACACTTTAATTTCTCGATCAATAATGTAGTTTGTGCCTGCTTCTCTAAACGTATAAGATACAAGTCTAAGTTTGCGGTTTAGAAGAAAATTCGAATCGCTACAAGGTAGGAAGCAAACACAAATTTTCTTTCTCAGATTACGATTAGAGATGTTAATAAACACAACTATGGCCTGCTTCCATGCTCGTGTATACGCTGACAAAGAGCTAGTAACGATCAAATGGGGCTGTGGCTGAGAGAATAAAAAATTTTTTTGTTGGAAGAAATGAATGCCTAAATAGAGCTGGCAATACGAGATTGTAATTCCAATCGGAAAAACTATTTCATACTGTTGTCCGCATCTACAGCGTTAGTGTTAAACCATGTTTGAATAACCGCGATTAAAACCAGTATTGCAAAACATTATCAAAACTATTTATTTGTATATCAGGGTAAAATGTTGCCGCTTTTAATATTGAATGTAATAAATTTTGGCTTAACTAGAACATTTGACAACAAAAGGCAAGGCAATATACCTACCTACTTTGTAATTACAAATATTAATTGTATGTGCACATGTAGTGTTTAAGTGAAGACATTATCCGGATTGTCGATGAATGAAATTATCACGCACAGAACGAGGTCAAATTATTCGCATTAATGAATTTTATATTAATCAGATACAGAAAGCTGAATTAACCTTATACTTTGTAGGATTTTAACCTTGTTATAAATTAAGAAATTTTACAAATTTAACAACATCTAATTTTTTCATAATTGATTTCGTATATTACTTACGTCACAGGACTTGTTAACTATGATGTCAAACCAGTGAAAACTTGATAATTATAAAAAGAACAGAATTGAGATTACGTCTTTCGTACAATAATTGAAACCGAAAGGTTAATGGAATCTAATTAATTTGACTGAAAGAAGTGAGAAATGTACGAGTAGGTAGACAGTGAGGATAATTTGTTTGTACGCATAGCGTAATAAGATTCTCACATTTGATTCGTTTGTTACCAGTAGTTTTTTGAAACCATCAGCTATCTAATTGGAAAATTGGTTAACATAGTGGTGCTTAACTTTAAAGTAATTAATTTATTATTTAACATTCATTTGATAAGCGGATTCAAATTTAATTTTACCAACATTAATTTCCTATGTATCTTTGCATTTTCGGAGCCATTTTAAAAATACTCATTGGACTGGTCGATGAACTATCACTTGAATAATTGTGCATTCAATAATGTGGACAGTGTGGGTCTTTCTGCGCGTTATTTCGGGGCTATGTCATTTTCATATACCTGTCCAAAATTCATAACCAACAAGAGGAGTCTTCGATTAGTTTGCTTTGGATCTACGATATTGATAAAGAGACTGAACAGAGAGAAGCAGCAACGTCATCCGCGAAGTTGATAAAAGTCACCTGATATGTGCATTTCATTGGCCTTGATGGTATTTAATACATTTTGAGGAAAAAGTTGAAAAAACCGAGGACATTTCCAGGAGAAAGTTGAGAAGTGTTCCTGTGTAAATTCTTATGAACTAATTTGCATTGATCGAATAAAGCTTCCGAAAAAATCGTTTCACAGATTGAATCTCGTGTTAAATCGTGTATTCAAGTTATTGGTTTTGTCTTGAATAGTTTTTACGTTATTGAGCTTACGTAATTTTGTAGTTGAGAAGAACCAAGGTAGATTATGTAACGGTGTGAAGTTTGTCCCAAAAAAATCCCGTGTACATATACAAATCCAATAAGAATTTTATAATACTGAACAAAATTAGCAATTACACTGTTAAACCAAAATTTTGGTGAAATAACGATATTATAATAGAAAGAGACGAAAATAGGCGGCTTATTTTTTTATTTTGCAGAAACGGTTTAAATATTATATTTAAACTAAACATTATTTACAACAAAGATATTTAATTTTTTTTTTAAATGAACTAAAAATGAATCACGAAAAAGTAAACAAAATGAATTCTTGTAAGATTACAAAGTATAACTCAGCACAGGAGTTGAGTTGCTTTAGTGAATTTTATTGATATAAATAATTTAGATAAACATGGTCAACAACAAATCGTAGTCTGTATAATAAAATCCCACTACGTTGAAATGATAGCCTTAGAATAACAGTCACACGCCCTTTCCAAACGGAAAGTAGTGATATAAATATTACTTTGCGATCTCGTAATTCAAAACGTTTTTATTGGTTTGAGTAGTTTTAGTTTAGATAAATTCTGGATATCGTAGAGTTTGTCGGTAAATTCCATTACGTGTAAATGTTAGCTTTAGGTTGACAAAGTGATTCTTCGTTCGCGCAATTCAATTCGATTTTTGTTGGTTTGAGTAGTTTTACTTTATATAAATTCTGGACGTCGAGGAGTTTGTCGGAAAACTCCACTATGGGGAAATGTTGGCTTTAGGTTGACACAATCAAATAAATCAAGAGCCATTTCCATATCTAGGGGATAGGAATGATCTTTCGTCCTCGTAAAGTTCGCGCCTAGTAGGATTTTCTGACAAACTCTTCGATATCTAGAATTTATCTAAACTAAAACTACTCAAACCAATAAAATCGATTTGAATTGCGAGAACGAAGAATCATTCCTATCCCCTAGATATGAAAATGGTTCTTGATTTATTTGATTGTTTCAACCTAAAGCTAACATTTGCACATAGTGGAATTTTTCGACAAACTCTACGACATCCAGAATTTCTCTAAACTAAAACTTCTCAAACCAATAAAATCGAATTGAATTGCGAGAACGAAGAATCATACCTATCCCCTAGATATGTAAATGGTTCGTGATTTATTTGATTGTGTCAACCTAAAGCTAACATTTGCACATAGTGGAATTTTTCGATAAACTCTACGGTATTCAGAATTTCTCTAAACTAAAACTACTCAAACCAATAAAATCGATTTGAATTGCGAGAACGAAGAATCATACCTATCCGCTAGATATGTAAATGGTTCTTGATTTATTTGATTATCTCAACCTAAAGCTAACATTTGCACATAGTGGAATTTTCCGACAAACTCAACGATATCCAGAATATCTCTAAACTAAAACTACTCAAACCAATAAAATCGATTTGAATTGCGAGAACGAAGAATCATACCTATTCCCTAGATATGGAAGTGGTTCTTCATTTATTTGATTGTCTCAACCTAAAGCTAACATTTGCACATAGTGGAATTTTCCGACAAACTCTACGATATCCAGAATTTCTCTAAACTAAAACTACTCAAACCAATAAAATCGATTTGAATTGCGAGAACGAAGAATCATTCCTATCCCCTAGATATGGAAATGGTTCTTCATTTATTTGATTGTCTCAACCTAAAGCTAACATTTGCACATAGTGGAATTTTCCGACAAACTCTACGATATCCAGAATATCTCTAAACTAAAACTACTCAAACCAATAAAATCGATTTGAATTGCGAGAACGAAGAATCATACCGATTCCCTAGATATGGAAATGGTTCTTCATTTATTTGATTGTCTCAACCTAAAGCTAACATTTGCACATAGTGGAATTTTCCGACAAACTCTATGATATCCAGAATTTCTCTAAACTAAAACTACTCAAACCAATAAAATCGATTTGAATTGCGAGAACGAAGAATCATGCCTATCCCCTAGATATGGAAATGGTTCTTGTTTTATTTGATTGTGTCAACCTAAAGCTAACATTTGCACATAGTGGAATTTTTCGACAAACTCTACGGTATTCAGAATTTCTCTAAACTAAAACTACTCAAACCAATAAAATCGATTTGAATTGCGAAAACGAAGAATCATTCCTATCCCCTAGATATGTAAATGGTTCGTGATTTATTTGATTGTGTCAACCTAAAGCTAACATTTGCCCATAGTGGAATTTTCCGATAAACTCTACGGTATCCAGAATTTCTCTAAACTAAAACTACTCAAACCAATAAAATCGATTTGAATTGCGAGAACGATGAGTCATTCCTATCCCTTAGATATGGAAATGGTTCTTGTTTTATTTGATTGTGTCAACCTAAAGCTAACATTTGCACATAGTGGAATTTTTCGACAAACTACGGTATTCAGAATTTCTCTAAACTAAAACTACTCAAACCAATAAAATCGATTTGAATTGCGAGAACGAAGAATCATTCCTATCCCCTAGATATGGAAATGGTTCTTGATTTATTTGATTGTCTCAACCTAAAGCTAACAAGTATTATGCAAACTAATAAAATCGACTTGATTTAGTAGAACTGAAAAAATACACCGTGTCTCAATTTGGCAACTTGAGTCGTTTCATTGTGTTACCTTATAAGCATTTTCCTATAAACCACGATTTAAGTAATAAATTTAAACTGCAACTACCCATATCGAACGATTGACTTAATTTGCCAGAACAAAATTCATAAATATCCCATTTTTATGGAAATATCCATTAGCTCACCTGATTGTCTTATCTGTCTTCTGGAAATCGTTTTATCGTCTAATTTCCACATAGTGGTTTTATACACAAATTTTCTATTCCCGGCATTTCGGTATATTAAAATATTATCTTCTGTAAAACTACTTAAAAATGAGGTAAGAAGGAAATGATTTTCCGGGCTATGATGAATAATGTAAAATACATTTTTTGAGTTTATTTTCTAACTTTCACTCAAAATTCTTATAAGAATATTTTAACAGTGTATTTACTAATACACATGTTGATTTTCGTTATTTGGGACATACTTCACTGCCAAATTATGAATATTTTTAATAATTTATTCTGCGTTACGTGGAGTCTTTTAGATGGCATTGGGAAATTGTTTGCCAGACAGGTAATCCGTAAGTTAAAACAAGAGATAATATGGCTTTCAATATTAAAAATTTATTATTAAGACTTAATTTTAAGATTTATGAAGTGTATAAAATTCGAATAAGTTTAGCCGCCTTTTCAATAGTGTATTCTATATGTTTATGAAATAAACGTTTTAGATCTAGTACTACTCCAAACCTGCGACACAAATATTTATGGACGGCAGAGCATGTTCTGCACGTTTACGAGTAAAAAATATGTTATGCTTATGTTTTCGTGTTGTAAATTTATTTTTCAGTTATGTAAGTAAGTATATTACTATTTCCGCTTAAGCATTTTCCAAATATTATTATGTATATAATTTCTAAAGGATCAGCAGGACTCAAGAGGATTGCTGTATCATCGGCGGATTGGAAAATGTTGCATCCTAGTGAACAAGGAAAATTATAAATATTTATGTTGAATAGCAAGGGACTCAATGAGCAGTATTGAGCTCCTTGCTATTGTGGCACACCAACAGGGATTGGGTATAATTTGGACTGTGCATTTCCCACGAAAATTGAAAATGATTTATGATGTAAATAAGACTGTATGATCTTAATTAAATGTGTAAGTCGGAAAATTAGACTTAATTAATTTATAAATCAATCCGTTGGGTCATACCGTATCAAAAGCCTTTTCAAAGCTTAACATTAGAAATCCAGTAGAATGCTTAGAATTTAGCTGCGATTTTATAGTAATGCATAATCTGCAAGTTTGATGACCTGTTGAAAGATGTTGTCTAAATTCAAATTGAAAAGTTGGATTTAGATTTGCCAAATTTTGATAAGGCTACATTATAAACATATTAGGCTTCGGTATTGCAATTATTTTTGCAGTCTTCCATGCGCTGGGAAAATAGTTTAATGTAAAGCGCGCATTAATAATGTAACATTATCTTCAGGTGCCTGCTCTACGTTTCAATAGATTATTTGTAATCCTATCAATTCCTGGAGATTTTAAATTAAAAAAAAAATTATTTATGAGATTTCCTTAATTGTGTGTGTAGTCTAGTTGGGTTGTTGAGTTTGAAATAGTTTCCAGAATCCTTTTCTTGTGTTGTGATAAGGATTTTATCGTTAACTTTGAGGCAGGGAAAACCAATGTTTTTGTTAAATTCCAAAAAGTTTTACTTCCAGTTTTTTGTAAGGAAGTCAGGAACTTATTCCAATTGTTGTTCCGAATTTCGTTAGTTTTATATTTTATTTTATTGGTCCTTAGATGCGGTTGCCTCGTTCTTTGACATTGGCGTCGATACACCGTATCGTCGTAATGACACCGGGTTCTGATCCGATGAAAGTTCAGGTACTGATATAAGGTTATATATTAAACCGTGCATGTTACATAAAACGAAGTCTAGGATGGATGGAACACCACGTCTTGAACTAGGAGAGTGTTATGGGGAGAAGTTAACTACAAATCTACCTTTGTGCATTTCGTTACAAATTAAATTACCAGTGCGATTCGCTTTTGAGCAATTTCAATATTGATGCTTGGAATTGAAGTCACCACCTAGAACAAAATCGTTTTTAGTATTTGAAAGTATTTTTAAATCATGTGTAAATTCGCTTAATATACTTGAATTAGCTTTGCCGTTGAAATAAGCCGTGATTAAGTTTATAGGTTTGTTTACATTTTCAATTTTAATCTAAATACTTTCACTTACTATGCTTTTGAAAGAGGGGATTAGTTTATGTTTAACAGTTTTTTCACGATAATTGCAACCCCACCACCTGAACTATTGAATCTATCTGGATACAAAATAATCTGGATTAATATATACATATAACGTTTATCTTTTGGATTTAACCAAGTCTCGGTTAACATAACCACTGTGGGCAAAAAGTAGTAAGACTTTTTAATTTAAATTTCGCGCGGAAAACCATTCGTCGAAATATTTTTTTTTCTATGTTGGTATGACTGTCAGTGACATCTGTGCCAAATGTCACATCAAAATAATCATTAGTGTTTAATATACGCCTGTCTTTCTGAAGTACAAAAAGTGCATTAGGCGATTTTTACAATGAGTGAAATTATTCAACAAAGAAGTTCCATTAAATTTTGTGTGCGGAATCAATTTTGTGGTGCCGAAACGTTCAGAATGTTGCAAAAGGCCTTCGGTGATAATTGTATGTCGCGAGCAAGTGTTTTTGGTTGGTACAAAAATGTTAAATAAATTGTTCAAAGAGAGTCGAGAACGTGTTGACAACGAACCACGTCTAGGATGGCCATCTACATCAACTTGACTCAACATTAATACTTTTTACATGTCAAATTAAAATGTTATTTTTGGTCAAAAATGTATTACAAGGAAATATTTTGTTCGGAGCCTAATTTCGCTAGGTTGCAACGGTACTAGTTTGTTCATATTTTGCAAAATGTGAGGTATGGGTCTCGCTATCTAATAACCATATAGTTCTAATCCGACAAATTAATACTTTTTACATGTCAAACTAAAATGTCAATTTGGTCAAAAATGTATTACATGGAAATATTTTGTTCGGAGCCTAATTTCGCTAGGTACAATGGTACGTTTTTTTTATTATTTTCCCAAATATGAGATATGTGTTTTTCGTCCAATAACTTTACTTCATTTTATTAAGTTAATACATTTGTTTTGTGTGCTTTGCAAATTAAAATAATTTTAATATACATTTTCATTTTTCATATAATAAAATTCGGGGCTAACTTCACATATAAAGGTTATTTGGAATAAAATATACCTAATATAAAACGGGCGGGGATAACTTCACACAAGAGTTAGAGGGATATAATTATGTTAGTGTTGCCTGATTATTATTTTTTAATTTCGGGGATAAAATCCGGGGATGACTTCACATACGTTGGCTATTGCATCTTTGCTCCTCTACGGACAGTTGTTTAATATCTGTAGGAAAGAGATTTGATAAAGCCAAATCATCTTTAATGTCTTGGACATCATTAATTTATAAGCTTTCAGGACTTTCACAGGTAAAGAAGTGTGCTTCTTCTCTTGTTGATTTTAACACCGATGGACATTTTTTAATGTTTAGTTTTTAGTACTAACCTATTCATCACTTAAAAATGATCTTATTTGTGGAGGAATCCCCTTTTTAATTATTAGCAGTGGTATTTTGCGTGGCTTATCTGGGATTATATCGCCTCCCGGGAGTATGTGTCAAAACCATGCTGCGAGGTTGTTAATATGGTGCTCATTGCTCCATAATCTTGATTCGAACGAATACTGCAGTCATCACTTGATTTAAGGATTTTACACTCTCTGGTCTGACAGAAGCAACAAGGGCTTCTCTGTCTTTTACTTAAGTAAGACAAATTTGTCTAGAGTTTTATTTTTATATTTATTTCACTGTACTTTAATATACCGTTACATTTACTAACTTTATTATTATTGTTTCAGAAACAAACTGAGTAATAAGTTTTAATTATTTTATTTGTAAAAATAGTCGTAGCATCATGTCTATACCTTGGTCACAGTTTTCTGCGCTTGGCAACTTTCACTATATAAGTTTTTATTTGAGGAGTCTACCATTAAGTCAGTGCAGTCATTAATTGGTAGAACTTCTTAATTTTAATTCTTTCTATAATATCTTTCTCCAGCGTATTAGCAATGATCCATGTGGGTTCAATGACTCGCCATTTCATGGTAATGCAGGATAGCAGGCTTGAACTCTCCCCGCCTACAAAAAGTTCATTTGTTTCTCTTGTTTATTATACTGAACAACAACTTCACTGCTATCTCAAATACATTGCCAAATAGAGATTTATTGAAAGGCATACCCCATTCAACCGATCCTGCATTACAATCTCTCGCAGCTATTTCGGTCTTTATTTATATTTGCTATTGTCCCTCATTTTGAGTAAGGAGTGCCAAAAAATGATGTCTATTAACTTTAGACACGCAAATTCAGGATCTGAATTTTGGTTCTCTTAAGCTGATTACTACCAGTTATAAGGTTTTCCACAACTACGAAGATTATCCCCCGAGTATAGACACAAACTAGACTCTTTTGAGGCCTGTGTCTCCACTCTACCTATACAGGCCCTCTAAACTCTAGTAATGTGCAATTGCTCAATTGTGACCATATAGGTATACGTATAATATCTGCAGCAGAAAGTCACAGGAGCTCCAATTTGAAACCAGAAGGTTACTGCTTTCCGTTGTTAAATTTCACGAGCATCATTTTGAGCTAAATGGGCTTGGCCTAATTTCAGCTAGTCTAGATTTGTGTGAAGTTCTCCACACTTAAATATTCTGTCTCCTGTACTTTTTCGTGCATATTTAGGGCTAGAACAGGCACTGATGATGCTCAAAAATTTAATGATTGCCTTCTGTTAGATGGAGAATCGTTATTTTATGAGTTTAACATAACAGAAAACCAACAGTAATGGACCTGGCAAAGTACATTTTCCCACCTGTAATGTTATTACAATCATCTCACATTCCGATGACCGTGTATAGTATCTTGTTGTTAGTTAAAATAAAAAGTCCTTCATTTATTCAATAACTTAAAAACATTGGTGTCAGCCATTGCACCCACACCATTAGTTATAAATAGTTATAAAATAAATTTATTGTATTAGAAACCTGGCTAATAGCGTCCTTATAATTGATTAGCATTCCATTGCGATTTTGAAGAAATGTTATGCAATGTGGCAACTTGGAAAATTATTAGCGATTCATCACAGAAAATAATCACTTTAAATCAGTTTTATCAACAAAAAAAGATCATTGAAAAATACTTGTCATCTGCCCTACACTTGCAGATCTTATCAATCTTCTTATCTCAAACCTCAAGTACCGAATTTACGAGTATAAAAGCAGGTGAATTTCGATGAAAATTTTGAAAATCTTTTGAGCGCTTGCTCGCTCGAAATCTCTGTGCCTGTTGTTATTACCTGTGGAAAATCCAAGGTATTATTTTAATTAAAGAAGGTTAGTGAAATTTACAAATTTGCTATTTAAAACTTAAATATTATTATTTTTTTTTTTTGCTAATTAATGTTTATTGATTTTTTATGTGTGACTCATTTATTAATATTTTTGTGAGTGTTAATTATTTTGGAATGAGATAAATTCATTCAAACAATGTGTTAAGTTAAAAGATTTTCTTAAGTCAAAATGATTCATGGAAACGTGACTTGATCGATATTATTTAAATGAGTAGCGTTTTTGGGGGAAATTTCTTTTTTGCGCTGCAAAGTCTTTGGAAGACCTCTTGCGAATCGTGTTTATATAAAAATCAAAACAATATGAGTAATTGGTATTTATACGTGTGCAATTTATAAGTGTTAAAATTAGCATTGTCCGGTTAAAAATAAATTTCTACAATATCCGAACCAACGTTAATTTGTGATATGAATATGATTTCATAACAGACATAAGCGTTTTATCATTGATTACATATTATAATAGTGTCACATCTTCTGTGCGATTTATCTTGATATATTAATCTCTTAAAATAAAATTTAAATACAAAGTCAACTTTCTACCGTTCTTTAGACATATATACATACCCAAGTGAACAATTAAAATTGTAAACTATATTTATTTAAATCAGATATATTTATTGTATATCACCTATAAATAAACTACGTCTTAGATATGTGATTCTCTTGTCTATTAACTCGACCATACCACCTATATCTGGTTATTTATTTCACTTAAACAACCAATTTTATATAAGTAAAATTCTTAAAACTATTTACTTATCATTGATCTTGTTTAAAAGGCGCGAGTACAGTAAATATGAGATGAATCAAATTTATGAAATCTATATAAAGTTAATTTGTTGTGCAAAGAACTAGATATTATATTGAAAAGCTCGCAAAATTTTAATGATTACGAGCAGAAAAATTGTATATCAAAATACACCAGGCTTTATTAGCAAAATCTAAGTACATATGTTCGTTGGCACCTCTTTTCCATTTAGCTTTAAACATGAAAGCGCACATGCATGCGTATATCGCGAACACTTTCCTAAAGTTGAAATGAATTTTCAGAAAAAATGTATTTTCTCTGCTGAGATTTTTAAAACGAACACAAAATTTATTAGATTATTAAACAAATCAACAACAGTCAGCAGATAGTTTTATTTTAAAATCAAAATATTTCTAAAATAAACGTAAAAAATATCAGTCAAAACAATTGCCGAGCTCGGTAGCTCTCAAACAACTTTGAAAGACATTTTGATATGAAATTTTTTCAGTTTTTTTAAGAAAGTGTTAGAAAACCCCAACTAACTATTGAAAGATAAATTTATCCTTTTGTCCTTAGCTTTGGATTTGAAAATTTAAAATATATAAGTAAAGTAACAAGTAAGTAACAATAGTAAAATCACTGGGGGGCTTAAAATTGCCTTACTCTACTTTTAAAATTATCATTAGTTAAACAAAACTCAAATAAATAGTTAATTTTATTGAAAGTCTTACAAATCATCTTAACTGGTTCAGTATCGCCATAGTCGGTTCTGTGTCTATCTAAATAGAAAAACTCATGATCTCTTAGTTGTCTACAAGGAACTTTAGGTACTTTAGGTGAATTTAGTGCATCCGGTGTTTCGATTAGACCTAGTAGGAGATTACCAATAAATGTACTTTCTAGCAATTCGCGTAAATTGTCTAGCGTTGACAAGTTGTATATCTTACACCCAGTTAAATTGGTGGTTGCCGCTGTATGTTTACGTGGTATGGTAGATCATGATCACAACCCCCATCCGACTTTCCAGATCAAGTAGCGTATAAAATTCTTTTGAATTTTCTCAATACTTTGGATAAGTTCTTCGTAGAACGGTCACCACAAATTTACAGCATATTCCAGCTGGGATCAAACGTAAGCACAATACAGGATCTTAATTCTTTCCAAATCAAAAATGTCTCCTGTCCAACGTTTGACAAAGCCGAGCACGAAGTTCATTCTAGTGATGCACAGCTCAATGTGTTTAGTAAAGCTCATGTTTTCAACGAAAGTAACCCCTAGGCCTTACTTCAAACTAAAGACTACCTGAAGAAGTACACAACTTAACTTATTTATGTTACAAGGTTGGCTTTTCGGTGAAATGATAGAGATTTACACTTTTTAATGTTGAGATTCAGACTGACGCGGCTGACTCGATGGCTTTGTAGATTTTGAGGTAATCTGCGAACAAGAGGATATTGGAATGCTTTATCGCTTCAGTAATATCATTAATGAAGATTGTGAAAATCCATGGGCCAACATGAGAGTCTTGTGGTACACCAAAATTTTCTTGTATTCTAATCGACCTTCCTGTTTCAATATATTGGATGCGATTGCTCAAATAAGATTTCAACCAAGCTACGAACTGGCACAAAAATCCGGCTGACGGAGTCGAAAGTTTTTGCAAAGCGGTGTATATTACATCAACTTGTTGGTGCTTCTCAATTTATTTAATAGTATAGCTGGTAAGTTCTATGAGATTTGCCGATACTTTACTTTTGGGGACAAAACCATATTGGTATTGCGACATATACCGCGGAAGCACTGATTTGAATGAGTTGCATATTACCAGTTCAAATAAATTAGACTGTAGCAAGAAACATTATTTCTAGATCTAGTTTTGAAAAAAAGCATTACTCTAGTTATTTGCCGCTTTTGTGGAAAACTTGCTAATTTTAATGACTGCGATTAAACAAAATACTTAGAGGAATTGCCAAATTTTTAGACCTTTTCAAAAAATGAAGCCATCCTTCTCCGAATCCTACCAATGCTCGCTGGATAGTAGATGTCTCCTGGCTCGATATGTGGAGTAAATATGAATGTAATATATTCACTAGCAGTTGGATCTTTATAATTATCAATGTCTTCTGCTTTATAAACAGATTGAACAGAACTCCGCAAACATGTTGGTTATGATCTGTGGATTAAAAGACTTTTGATTTTTAAATCTCATCCAGACTGGGTAACCATTAGTTTTGCGTTTGGTTTTAAAAAATCTCTGGAATCGCCGTCTATTTTATGCTTTAGGATGCGAATATATAGATCTCAGTTCAAAATAAGATTCAAAATTATGGTTATACGCAGTAAATTTCAGTTTACTATCCTGGGAACATAATTTGAAGTTTTCTTTATAAGCCTCGTCTTTTTTGTTTTTAAGACGGATAAGTTGATCGTCTTCCCATGGGGGATATTTGTTCGGTTTGCATTCCAATTTATTTGTTTGAAATATTGTTGTAAGTTATTCGAATTGGCTTTTCTGAAATTGTAATATGTTATTCACATTGGTTTCCAATATTGTTTCTATTAGTAAAAAATAAGGTCCAAGGTTCGATCTCAACCATTTTTAATTCATTGATTTGACTCAAATTTCAGTCAAATGTTACTCATTATCCGAATTCACGTTTTAAGGCATAATCTCGTTCGTTTGTTATAAATTTTAAAATTTTATTTACCTTAGCAAGGTTCGTCGGACTCGAGTAAAGTTCAACACCATTTTAGTATACTGGTCTAGCTATAGGAAAACATATCCCACGACCCGTGAACATCTCCAGGTTCGACGATATAAATTTGTGAAAATAATCAAAATCCGTTTAACGTTTTTTAATATACATAGCAAACTTCATTAGGAATTAAATCCAGTTTAAAAGTACATAAAGTATTGAGAGCTATCTAAAAATTATAAATGTTTTACCGATCCTAGAGATAGGCAAAAATTATACAACTGTTAAAATGTGTATAAAATTAACAAAAGACGTTCGAGGTAGTGGTTTGTCTGATCTATTTGTAAACACTGACCTGATCTCGTGTATATATTTAGCGCGCCAGTTATAAACATAATTATATCCCATTCGCTAAATAGACTCAGTAGATTGGATGATATATTTGAAAATGTTGTTGAGACCCTGTGGACATCTCCAGGATTAGCTGGAATATTGTTTGAAAGCCGTTAAAAATGCTCAATTTATAAATACAATTTATAATAGAACGAATCTCAACGGTCTATGCCTTATCTTTCCAAAAATGTTAGCTAGAATCTGTAGATGTTTTTAGATTCGACGATACGACATTTTCAATCGTGTGTCATTTTATAATATTTTTTTAAAAATAAAATATTAAAAATAACAAATTTAACAGTGTAAATTTTAAATAATTTTTTCGAACAAATTTCATTATCATCTTGAATAGGTCAATTCCAAAAACACATTTTTCCTGTTTGTTATTTTCTATTATCTTTACAGCAGATGTCTTTTAGGATCTTTGTTTCAACTTGAGCTTGTTTCAAATCAAATACTGGAGGTAATGATTTGCGGAAAATCTTAACTGCCTAACCAATCTGAGAAAGTGATATTTTATGGTAGGGCAGCATAATTTATGGGTTTCTTTGAACTCGTGTTCAAACTTAAGGTTGCCATAAAAATAATCGAGTCACAAAATTATGACAGAATAGCTCTTGCTTTGCAAGTTAGCTTAATAGCCAATCTTCATTCAAAGAAATTCTGCATTAGCAAGCAAACGAAAGGTACGTCAGGAACAAATATTAGTTGGTAAAAGGAAGGCGAACAGACTTGTCGGGTAATAGATCCGATTCGACATAAAACTTAAATTTTTCTTTTCAATTATAAAACTAGATTCGAAATTCAGAAAACTTTAGCCAAACCTTATGAATTTAGATCGAGTTTAATCGAAAAATAGAAGAATTGAAGGGCAGAAAAATAAACAATACTCCAAAAATCGAGCCCATTGCTTCAATTAAACGTAAAATTTGAATATCTAATTCCTTTTAACAATTTCTATAGAAACTAGGCTGGCTAATTTATTTGTGCTCCTAGTTTTTAATGGAACTTCGATTATAGCCAAAAAATTTTGTATTATTTTTAAAAACATATCAAGAAGCCTTAGAATTCAGATAAATTAACGGTGTTTCATGACACCCATTGATCCCGAGCAGTTCAAATTTTATATGAAAAATTTGATCCAAATTTTATTTTAGATCATAAATTTTGAATTGAAATCCAGTAAGCGTCCTTGTGTTGTTTCACGAAACAAGAACTGAACCGGATCGGATCATGCGTCAAAAAACAGTTATTGTAGAAAACTCCATAGAACACGTGCGTTTAATTAACCTCTTTAATGGTTCTATTTGTTCTTCTTTCTAGATACTTTTACTATCCTCTTGACGTTTTACAAATATAAAGCAAGCATTGAAAAGAAAAAAATTACAAGATGTACTATCGTTTTCATAAAATATTTACTTGAAAACCTAAAAAAATTTTAGACTTGTGTGTTACAAATACTAGTTTCGATTTGTCCTCAAAAGTAATAGAAAACACTTAAGCAAACAGCTTCAGAAAAAACTTTATATCTCATCACAGAACGATGAGCAGAGGTTATTGAGGTTGGCATTTGCGGAGACTCATCGGGATAAATTCAGCAAAGTTCTATTTTCAGTTAAAAAAATTTTTCATTCCGCCGCGACCAAGAGTTCCATTTATACCAACCCAAAACTCAAGATGTAACCAAAAAAAAGTAAATAAATCATTTATGAAGTGAGGTGGGGATTAATGGAGGATGTATGGGCGAATTGAGTCAAATAACTGACCGATCAAGTAGCATAAAATGCACAACAGTTCTCGATTATGTGATGCTACCGATCGCAAGAATACTTTATCTAGTTGTGCTATTCGAATAAATGCACGACCTTGTCTCCGGATTAATAAATTTAATGCCTAGACTAGGTAGCCGCAGTTATATAAAATGAAGGATTTTCAAATAAATATTATTATAACTGCTTTCTATAGATCGAGTGTATCAATTACAAACATTTTTTGTTTAGAATCACCCGGTGTTAATAATTAAAATATTTGACGAACTGCTATGATCACAAAAAACTGAATGCCGTAACGTTCACGGTTTTTCATGGTTTGTATCTCTGATTCACGGGTTTGTGTCGTTTGCTCTTCAAGATTTTTCTAAGCTCTATCAAAATTATTTTGTTATAAGCAAAAATGCATTAACTATAAACCGGTTATTGTATTCTAAGGCTTTCATGCCAAATGCATATTTGGAGTTCAATTATCTTTGGAATATAGAATTTTCCAAAATTCGCGTGTTTATAAATTAATTTCCGGCCTTTAAGTTTTTTGTATGAAAAACGGTGCGGAACGAAACGAAACGATTCTTATGTGTCCCGGGCTTAACTAATTATTTAAATGAACTAACTTATGCGGTGTTTTTTTATTCGCTATCCGGAGCGGGCTATAGAGAGCTGAGTGGGAATCTAGCTTCACTTTATTGTGACAAATTCGAATTGCCAACTAGATTTTTGTGCCTTACAACCTGACGTTAATAAGGGTTTCTGTCAATAGGAGATGTAACTGTTGCATATCCACACATTTTATAGATTGGCGAAGTCTCAAAAACTTTAATTTAATTCCAATTCTACTAAACGGCCCTTTTATGATCTAATATATCTAAATTGACATTTAATTTGACTTGACGTTATAAACAACAATTCAGCTTGCTGCGTTTTCAATTTGTAAAATAGAAAATTTCCTTTATGAAATTTCCCAGCAAGTAGAAATGAGCGCCCGATAGCGGCTCCGTATAAGTATGTGGAGCTAAATAAATTTCTACCTTTGCTTTTCTTTGTTTTGGATACACAGTTGAATTAAAAAATGCAGCTTAGTCCTAAAAACACTGATTGCACCAGTAAGTAGCAAGTTTTATTCAAGTTTTGTTCAAGAAAAGTTACTGTTTCGGATTCATATATCGGGCTCTAATAAAAAAAACGGTAACTGAGTACTGGATACATCTGTTTTAGTTTAAAGGCTAAAGTAAGATATCGAGATTTTCCGAGACAATAATATCTCCTAAGGTTTAAAAACCACCTTGAAACAACCTGATTTTATCGACTTCTGCTGAGATAAATAATTGTTTATCTCAAGACAGGCAGAAAGTAGCTACTATATACGGAATTCATTAAATTTAAACTCCTGCTATGGTAAGAAATTTACTTCTTAATTATTACTCCACCTATTTTAATGATAACTATTTTTGTATGATTAGTCTTTTTCTAAATACAGTCAGTTTTAATTTTTTTTTTTAAATTCGTTTGGTTTCAAAAATCATTATCAAATAGTCGTTCTTTTCCCCCAAATGCTGTACCCCCCCAGACAGTCTCGACGCTGTAACGCACGTATTTCACAAAATATAAAAAATAAGCTAAATTGATTTTGTTTCGTTATAATGTGTGATTAAAATGCGGTAAAGGTATGTTTATGTTAATTCAAGATGATCTATAATATTAAATCGAGAGGATTTTCACATCAGAGTTTATTGCTGAAACAAAAATCGTTAAAATAATATTCTTTACCCCAAAAAGTATATTGCAGTTTAATGGAAAAGTCGCGTGTTATGACACAAACGCCGTCGAGATTATCAGCAAAAACATTTTTATCAAGCACTAATTGATATTTCGGGTTCGTTGCGTAGCTCCGTTTTCTTTCCGTCGAGACTGTTTCAGCGATTAAATTTAAAATATTTTTCTATCATTCCAATATTTGTGTACAATAGATCACGTTTTGCAAGAAAGGCACGCATTGAGCGTAGTATTACTAAACATTTGTCACTAGGTAGCTCTTACCAGGTGGTGTGTAATATTGCAAGATTAAAATTTGTTAAAACAAAATTATAATTTAAGGAAATGTAAAAAATGTATCCGTCATTTAGGGTTACTTATAGTTTAATGAAAATTCAAGGGTAGCGGCGAGTAGACAAAGTAAACATCTCTAGAGCTAGATCATAAAAAATGACTGGAAACAACAGAACATTTTAACAAAATTTTAGCCATCTTGGCGAAATTCTTTTTTTTTCCTGCTATCTGTTCTGGGGCCAAGGCTCTCCCAACTCTTTCGCGGTTTGCTTATTTACGTCCTTACCTTTACGCCTGTATTGGCCAATTCGAGGACGTACGTACCTTTACGCCTGTATTGGCCAATTCGAGGACGTACGGATATTATAGGTCCGATTTTATTACCATCTGCACATTGCATAGAACCATGCCAGTCTATATTGGCATGGAAGATGGGTCGGTCCATGAGTTTTGCACTCCGACAGGGGGTCATAGATATGTTCCTTTTCATCACAAATCGTAATTTGTTGATGAAAATTCCCTTTGCATCCTGCCCCTATCGGGATTCGAGCGCCAAAGCTTTAACCACTACGCCATTTGGTCGGTTGGCGAAATTCGAGAAATCGTTAAACTTGGCTTAAATATTTTATATGAAAATGCAAATAAACAAAAGATAATCGACAAATGCTTAGAGATTCAGACTAATTAGCCATTGTTCTTAAAATATAAACGAAATTGCTTTTATTCATCATCTTAATGGTGGATCTGAAGCGACGAATAAAAGTAATTTCGCCTCATTTGATAATTATAATCAATACTGCACTAGAAGTGCTTGCCAGAAATGTGCGATTGTAAAACAACTAATATGTTGGCTATAATGAAATTTTTTTTTAAAAACTTTCATAATTTCGGCTATATAAAAACCTTTTTCTAAATTTTAACCAAATCGTAATCATAATGTCAATTTGACTTGCGTCGGAAAAATCGAGTCACGTTATTTTGAGCTACTGTGAGAATATAAAGATATAACACGTCCAGGTCACAAAGTAACTCATCATATACAGACGAAAGGACCCCAATTTTCTCTAAATTACCCGACAAATGGAAAATCACGAAAAGGTTTGAGCAGATGGTTAATAAGAGTAATTGTCGATCCAAAGCCCGTGAGCAAGTCCTCCTCACCTCGTCAAGAAAGAAAATTATGAGCGTCGACTCTCCGGCGATTACCACCAGTTAAAGGCTAACATTGTGCTTCATCGCTATCCGATCCCGCACATTCAAGCGGTTAATTCGGTTAAGAACATAATCTGTAAAGCGTGCCACCAAATTCCAAGAGAGAATTTAGAATTTGTTTGAATTCCCAAGAATGATTTTTGGATTGTGCAACGCCACACAAACCTTTCAACAAAATGCGGGAGCCAAATATCTTGATCATCCCAGACTGGTTTTCAACAAACTTGCGAGATTTGGAATCTTAATTAACATGTCGAAATGCCTTTTTGGTAATGGTGAGCCGAGATTCATGGTACATTTGATTTGTTCGAGATATATACAACCTCCCCCACAAAAGGTTAATTCTATTTTGGAATTTCCCGAACCTTCGGAAGGTTTGCGAAAATTTGTGTCCATGTCAAATTTGTATAGGCGGTTTATTCCAAGCGTTGCAGAGATTCAGTCACTGAATGTAAATAGGCTCTTGCTGTTGCAACAATCTTACCACATCCAACATTGTCTTGCCACATCCATTGTGTCGTAGTTCGGCAGACGTCAGGCAGCGGATATAAATCTTTGAGTGTGTATTCGTGAAAGCTTTCTGGAGCGCAAACAAAATACTTCGGCTACAACCGAGAGTTTCTGGCTATGTATACTTACTACACAGTCCTCTCTAAATTTTTTATATATACCAATCATAAGCCAATGTCTATTGATTTCCGTCAGAGAAAAGAGAAGATATCCTCGGGACAGTTAAGGAGTATTGACTATATAAGCCAATTATCTACGAACATTTGCAATATTTCCGGAGGAGATTATGTCTTGGAGTTTCTCGGCGGAAAGAAACAAGAAGACAAAGATTTGAGAAACTTGCTAGAAAATTTGGTATCATTAGGAACTCCGCGGTTGATACCCATTATCATGTCTTCCAGTTCACAAGAATTACGAAGATCGATTTTCGATCAATTTCATAATCTGGCCCACTCAAGGATTAAGGATTAGCAGAACTCGTATGAGTGTGGCATGTTGTTGCGTTCAATGCCAAAGATTTAACGTCTCTCGACACATTCAGAGTATTGTTGCCATTTACGCTTTGCCAAGGGATCGCTTCCATCATATTAATGTCGATATTATTGGACCTCTACTTTGGCCACAAGGTTATAATTACTGTAATAAGTTCACTAGCAGGGACGACAGCTCGAGTCAGTGTTGTTTGCCGAGTTGGGAAAACTGTTGGTAATGGAGCACAATAAGTTGGTAATGCAGCACAGTAGTTACCTTACCATCAACCAACAAACGGCATAATCGAGAGCTGGCACTGTGACATGAAAGCGACACCCAAGGAAAGGTGTGAAAAAGACGACAAATGGGCCGATTTTCAGCTAACGATCCTCATGCGGAAGCGAGCAGCTTTGAAGCCCTATTTGTCAGGAACAATTAGATTGCCGGGAGAGTTCCTGAATCCATTCTCAATCCATTTTGTTAGGACTGATGCTGTTTGCACTCCACTTCAGGCTCCGTATGACGGACCTTATTTGGTTCTAGAGCACAACGAGAAGGTTTTAAAAGATCGCATTAAAACAGGGTTGGTAATATCTCGGTTGATAGATTAAAACCCGCGTACTTGTTAGAAAATATTGACCCTTGCTCCGATAGCCGAGATCAAATAATTCCCAGCGACTTTAGTAATGGAGAATGTCGTTCCTTTACCGGAACAGTTCCAGATAAGCCTGGTGTTGGAAGTAATCGAGCACAATGAGGTCTGGAACGAGGGTTCACTTTCCGGAACATCTCCCAGAATATGTCCCATAGTGAGATTTTTCGACTTATTTTATTTACGACATGTATCGGAATTCGATTACGTATATTGAGTATCGTCAACAGAAGAAAAACAAAAAGAAGAGAAAGAGGGTGCTCCAATTTATTACTGAAACTTGTATAAAAGTTGTGGATTGTTTACATTAAAATAAAGAGATATAGATATCATTTGAAATATAGGAGAGAAAATGTTTTGATTTGCCACGAATTAAAATAAAACTTTAGTTTAAGAACAAACCAAAGGCATAGAAAGGTGTTTCGAGAAATTACACTTAATTTATTTAGGTATAGACTCGCATAAGAGTCCCTTTCTTAACAAAACTATTAAACCTTCTTAATCTACTACAAACAGAAGATGAAAAGATTTCCGCATAGTTACTGTTTACGAAAATCCTGATTCACAAGTTAAGCATTTCAATTATATAATTCCCAGATTACACAAATGAAAGCTGTAACAGTCATTGTTCGCGCCCACAGTAATTATTCTACATGTGTTTACGTATAAATATCGTAAATTGTATGGTTTTTATAAATAGAGAGTCCACAGTCTTTACTTATAGCGATTAGACCAGCTGTTATTAATCTGTATTATTATTATAACAACATAATGAATGAAATTGACATACACAGATTATGACTGTAAAAAGAATGTTCTGTTTTGAATTGGATGTATTATTAGTATTACCTATTTGTAGTTTTTTTAGAAACATGAATGAAGGTTGAATCATATCAAGTATGTAATACTTAAAAAAAATGGCGAGTAGGAACCTAAATAATATTTGGCAAAAAAAAACCGCAATCATTTATGCAAATAAAAGGCATTCGACCATTTTCCATATGCACAGAAAACCAACAAAATCTCATTTGCGTATTCTTTTATAAAAGTTTTTCGTGCGTTAGCATGTTGACTGTTTGTTGGAGTCAATCAAATCGCGGCCAAAACAATATTTCTATCAATTACTACAAATTAAGCCGACTTAAGCTTGTTAACACTAACTAGCTTATGCTGGAAATTTCTTTATTGTGTACGGTACTCCTTTGTTATGATTAATTTATCAAACGTATGTTACAAAAACAAAATAGACGCGAAAATGATATAACGAAACAATTTTATCATCGTGCAATGATCGTCATCAATAATTTTTTTATTTTCATATTCAATTTTAAATAATTTAATTTACACGTTTAATGGGATTTTTAATTTACTATAATTTTATTTTTTAGTTTTTTTTTTTTTGATAAATAAAACGTCCATACATTAGTTTTTGTTGCTAAAAAAATGTATACGTACACACTAACTGGTTGAACAGAAATTCGTTTATCTCAGCTTGAAAATATATCGGTATCTCACGTACGTAAATAGCCGTAGTATTTATATAATTCAGCTTTGGAAATTGGAAAGATTCATTCTTGGAATATGCGTGTGTACTTTGACGAGGTGACTAAATTCTCAAAAACACGCGTATTCAAAAATACCATGAAAATTCCGGAGTACCGCAGATAATGTATGCGCTGTATATAATAACCAACAAGGGCCAAATAGAGCTCGGTGTTTTTGATATAAAAAATTCTTTTAAATGCAAAGTAATTTAAAAGTTTTTTACTAATCATAAAGTTAGTTTTATAAAGATTAATTGATTCCAAGTGCTTTGAAGTTGCAACGACCAAATTAGCCCACCACGTGTGGTCGTTTATCTGATAATTAAAACTTAACGGCAAATAATTATAAATTGATGCAGCTGTAATATCGAGTTGTTCTTGGACCAGACTTATCCACGCCAATGAAAGCATTTCGAGTAAAATCCGAATGATTGGCTTTAAAGGCAAGGAAAATTTAATATAGAATGTAGTACTTTTATATCACAGACATTTTACTCATCTTTAATTTTCAGATAAGCCTCACAACAGACCATTTTAATCCATAGTTGTATTACTCATATTTGAGTCGCTCGCATAGAATTTAACCTGAAAATGGGAACCTTGCCTATATTTTGTTTTCATTTTTATTTTATAATCTATTTCCATTAGGTATTCCCCAAACTAATGGGTATTTGTTCAAATATGACCCATTGTGGTTTGTCCAAATCACCTGTCGTGTGTATCGTGCTCACATTATCAATATCGGCGTAATGAAATAATTTGTTAAATATCAATGCATTTATGTTTAGGCTTTACTTTTAAGTAATCAATAGCAAATGGATTTATGATATTTTATGTAGAGAAATAGATGAAATCTTGAAAGAATTTTTTTTTCAATTATGTTAGTAATAAGTGAACTACGAGGCAAGTTTGAGGAATTTCTCACACTCGTAGCCTGTGCAGAGGGGTGGTTTTAATTGATGCTCATATTGTTTAGGCTTCAACTATTCAGTTGCTTACTAAACTACTATAAACTATTTGTCCGTTCACAAACGAATGAATTTTAATGAAAAAGATGACCACTGAACTACCTAACAAGTTTGAGAAATTTCTCATACTCGTGGCCAGAGGAGTGGTTTTGATTGATGCTCAAATTTTTAAAAATGTTTTATATTTCTAATTTATTTTGCAACCAACATGTTCCTTTACACAAAATAAAATATTTCCGTTTTTATTAATTGATCAATACAATTTCAAACATAGTGAATGTACAAAAAATTTAGCAAGATTTAGTAAATACTTCCATCGCTTATATACGCGAATGAACTTTTTAATAAAACATTATTAAATAAAAATTACCTCACTTAGTAAAATTTAGTACAATGTTCATTACCATATATTTAGCATGTTACTGCTTCTAATTCATCTGCTATTTGATTCTAAGAATTTTTGATTCAAAACACTGTATAATTTACCAATATTACTATTCGCAATTCTTGGATCCCTAATTAAATAGGAGCGAGTTAAATTTACATTGTAAGCAAATTCAGATAATTCGAAATACCCTGGATTTTGAATTTTAACCCTACATGCATACAATATCAAGGTGATATCAAGAGGTTGTGCTATATGTCCATAAATAAGGAAGCCATATCGTACCGCAGCTCTTCTTGTATTACTATAACTAATCTATGTACTTCGTTCTATTGTAAATGGTTCTGGGTTAAATTCGAACTGACGGTCTGAAATCAACTTCCACTGTAGGTGATAATGAGTTTCAAGCTGGTAAAAAAATTACGAATAATTTAGACTTGACTGATTTAGGATACCTTACATTGTACTCGTATACATCGATTTTTATTATTGCATGCAGACCGTTCTTGTCCAGGGCCCGTATTCTTGAATTTAACGTATCTTTTCCCCGTGTAGATATCTGCCAAAGTTCAAAAAACCCTCCGTAAATTATAATTCATGTATTCTTGTATTTCATACCAAGGGTATTTTTCTAACATCAACTTATTTCAAACTTATTGGCTTATTTGACGCCATCTTGAATAAGTTAGTAAATCACTCCAATTCATTGCATTACCTTATTTGTGACGAAATACCAAAAAAAAACGGACAAATAGTGTGGTAATTAAGTGGCCATAACTCTTCTGTATCGCTTAATTTCAATGCTTTGTTTGCTCTCTATAACGAGCAATTTCTTTTATGGTGGTAGCCAGTGAAAAATAATAATAACACAAATGGCTTTAACCGTCATAAATCATTTTTATTTAATCGTTTTATTGGTAACCTTGGAGGTGGACTCTGCATTCGATTGTCTCTTCCCAACCACTCTTCGTTTTTAGATTAATATGTCGGTTTAATTTATATGTCACCTTGCATTTAAAAACATTTATGTCCAGTCTGTTGTTATATAATACCGGAGGTTTTATTAAATCACAGTTCTTTTGAGCCTCTCACCAGTCCTAATATCTTTGGAGGTAAGAGTCGTGAGTGGCCTGACGATAGATCAAATGGCGCTACATTTATATAATTTCATGAGATTCGTATAATGATGCAAAAGTGTCAGTTGAGAATTTACTCTTATTCGTTGGTGGGCTGGTCAGTGGTAACACATATTATGTTTCTGAATAATTTGTAGCAATTCTTGGCCTCTTATAGTCACCAATCTTAATCCCCGTTCTTAGTGTTTTGAATTTTAATCATCTACTACTATAAAGCGATGGACCAATTAATTGAATAAATTTTCGAATTGCTCCAAATTCTTGTCCGCCGAGGTGGTTAAGACTACCTGTAGCCTGTAAGCTTGCAAGTATTCCTACTCACTTTTCTATGTCATTTCCGGGAATAGGGAACTGGGGAACGAATTTACATATAATTTCCGTTTAAATTATTTTTTTCTGGCATACTAAGGTAAAAAGTTATTGGAAATAATTTTCAAAACAAAATAAAATTGGCAATAATTTTCCCTTCCAGTTTCTCTATGGGAAAATTATTCCCAATTTATAAAAATGGATATCAAACTTTTTTTCTCAGAAGGCCAGAAAAAACAGGTTTATAGATAAACGCTATGTAAATTCTTTCCTCAATTCCCTGGTGGCTGTTGTTCCATTTGAATAAAAGCAAATAGTGTTTCTGTAATTTTAGACTAAATAGGTTATTATTGACGTTCCCTAACTATTTTATGGCTTGAAAGCTTTCCTCGCAATTTGTTTTCTGAGTTTCGGAGTGAACATTTACACATTTATAGCCTATTTCAGTTAGCTCTTCTTCTAAATTTTCAACATCTTCTGTTTAGCATTAAACCATTACTAAGTTGCAGCCGCGTTGAGCTAGATTTTAGCTTGGTTTGATCTAATCATTTTATCGTGCTACGGATTCTCTGAGTGCGGCCAGTCGATTGATTATATCGACAAGTGTAGGTTAATTTAACTAAATAGATTTTTTGTGTTTTTGAGAAATTTTAAACCGCCGTATAAGAACGATGAAATTGCAAGCTAAATATCGTATTAAATAACGGGCTATATACTCGATGGGCTAGCTATAGCAAACAAACAATAAACAAAATTTTTATGAAAAATATAATTTGGGATTCAAATTGGCTTTGTAAAATTGATTTAGTAGCCAATCACCAGCCGATCGAGAATAAGTCCAATATCCGTTTTAAATTATTGTTTGATGATATTTTCTTGTATATCTGTATGGTCATTAAAGAAACACTTTAATGTAAACATTTTCGACTAAAATTCGTAGTATTTTCAGTGAAAATATTATCGAAATAGCTAAGTCTAACGGTTAGGAGATTTTTTTGCGACCTACGCAATCAATGTTAATCAGCTGCAGGTGCCATTTATTCCAACGACTGCTTTTACAACAATACTACGTCGGAAATAAGGAATACATTTCATATCCGATGACATGAAAAGTGTCAATGATGTCTTTTTGTATATTCGATTAAATCGCCTAATTCGATTTTACATTTACTTATCTTTAATCTGATACAAGCAGATAATTGCCCTACCTTCTTCCTCAAGCATCAAAGAAGCATCCTCAAGCTAAGCAACATATGAATGGAGATTACTAAACCAAATAAGAAAAAAAAATTGTCTCTTTTATTAGAAGATTTCTCTTCGGAGAAGACTCCTCTACTTATACCAAAAATTATCTAATATTATATTGGACGGTCAGCGTTGTATTTTGATGGTGTGAAAGCAATTACCCCCTAGTAAAAACTGGAACTAAAGCTAGAAAATAAAAACCTGATTTAAGTATGCAAAAGTGATCGATATACTCCAGTTTAAGCGAATCTGAATTTCTTATAACTGTGACGTAAGCCAACAATTTAAATAAAATTTTATTGGATTTCAATCAAACGGTACTGGTCCGTTGTCAGTGTGTATAATGTTTTCTACTGTTCTAGGCTCCTTACTGCCTGATAAATGAATATAAATTAAAGATCTTCTTAACTCGTATTTGTAAAGTGTAATCCGTTTCGTCTAGAGTTCCGGTTTGATAAAAAGCTACAGACAGCTCATTTAAGTTTAACATTATACAAAAAGCTGTAACTTCCTCTCACTAAAAAACTCCAGTGGCATTATTCTGGCTTTCCCTATAGAAAATAGGAATTAAGCAAAATATTTACATAGCATTTTAGTCAAAAAAAAAATTTTCTGGCATCTATGGTAAACAGTTGGCGTAAATTTTTCCAAAAACAAAATTTAATTGACAATAATTTTTCTTTCCACTTTCGGTGCGAAAAATCTATTTCCTAAATTATAAAAATTTAGATTAAACATTTGATTTCTCCGTAGACTAGAAAATTATAATTTGACAAAAATGCTATGCAAATATTTTTCGTAATTCCTTTTCCCTGGGGAAAGCCAGAATAGTGCCAATTCGATGTTTTCACTTTCATAGTGTAATTGAGTTGTATAATTTGTAGTTAGTTTTTTGGCAAACTCATTCAGACGTCCCTGTGCTTGTGAGCACATTAACTATCTTTGTTCTGTCCTCGAGGGCTTTCGAACGCTCGAAATGTCTACTCCAATTTGTATTCGATCCTTACTGTGAGAAAAGAGAAATATGTATGACTTCATCTCATGAAGATATCAGGAAAGATGATTTATTACCCTGCATCGTTGGCGGTATGGCCAGATCAAGTGTGTAAAAAAAATCCAGTATCTCAATCAATCCGGGCTTGTGTTTCTCAACGGGAGTACACGTACCTTTTAGGACGTTTAACTTGAGAAATTTTTTAATAGATGGGAAAACGAAAAACTGAAACGTAAAATGAGTTACGCAGATAAATTATCCTGGGACAAAAGAACGGTCCGATAAGAATTTCATTTTAGAAGAAAAAGTGTTATGCAGAAATTTTCACAGCTTAGTAATTTTGTTCAAGAAAACGAAAGTACTCGAAGTAGAAGTTTTAGTCGAAATTCTAGAAACTATGAAAGATAAACTAATTGAGCTCTCTGCGTGGTTTTGTGTTAAATTAATTAAAAGCAACACCTAAAAAGGTCGTATTCCGACACCGAGATAGCTTTAACTTATAGCAACATCAAGCCTAGAGATAGACATTTTAGTGGCGCAGTCAAACAAACTCAAATCTATGAAATCTACTTGGGGTACTTATAAATCAAACAATAATATTTAAAGAGTGTACTCTAAGCATAAAGTTTAAGAAATACTGATCTAAATATGTAAAATTTGATGAATAAAATTTCGACTAATTTCGAAAATAGTATTCGAATCTTACGTCTGATTCCATTTTACAGCTTAACTAAGGGTGGTATAAGATCTTTACAGCAAAATTCGATCAGGAGATATGAGGGGTGGCCTTATATTTGACCTTACTATTTCCGGAACACAGAACATGATCAGAACACCATCAGTACCACCTCCGAAAGCTGTATATGGTGTTATTTTCGTTTTCTGAATGGTTCTGCTACCTTACACCACTAATTGTTGGATACAAGCATTAGCACACCATACACCGATGACATACTGTTCCGTTCGATTACAAGTTCATATAAATTGATTACAAAAAATATGTAAAACATTTTATGAAAAGGTTACGAGTGGCTTTGTTTGCATTTTTAAAAATAGAAAATGTGTTAGTATCCATTTAACTTTATAAACATTTAAACAATATGACAACGTCCGAATACCTTTCATATAATTTGTATACCGTTATTTTAGAAACGGTATTTCTAGCACTATTAAGCAATTAAATTTAATAAATTATTTTCGACATTGATTCACAAATTATAACATTTTTATTCGTCACTTCCGCTAAAACGGTTGATATTTGTGGGGAAGGGTTAACAAGAGGATAAGTTGAACGATAAATTTACTCAAATGTATTTGAAGTAGACCACATAAAGGGGCGTTTGAAACCAAGCGGTGTAAAATTCGGAAAGAGGCTCTTATAGCTGTTAGCTGCCCTATATTTAACCTAGCTAAATATATTAGTATTTTTATGATCTTAACTATTTTAGATATTATCTAAATTTAAATTTACAACAAACTTTAAAATCTGACAAATAGAGCACATTGACAAAACAACAAGAAATTTCAAAGTCAACACAATCGTATACATTATTAGATAATAAAATTCCACCAAATATCACATTTAAAATAAGTTCAGATCTAGAATCAGATCACAATCGAACTACATTTGAAAATGTAATTATTTAAACAATGACTATTGTAATATACATATGAAACAAAAATATTTGTCTCTCAAAATTGAAAATGAAACTGAAAGCTTGTGCGCGCGCTCCCTTATGAAAGCCAACCAAAATATTAACATGCAAGCAACCTCCAAACCGATTTATCGCCAAATCTAAAAACTACGACTACTGTATTTTATCAATTTAATAATTTGGATCTTGTTCGCATATAATTTAGAGGGAAATTAGATAACTGCGAGAATTGAACATATATTCGTAGCATTAGGTGAGATAGAGCTATTGTAAGTATTGAGATAAGGAGGTAAATAAAACTTTTTAGTAAAAAAAAACTAATCGAAAAACTAAAAAATTCTCGCGATTACTATACTTAGAAATTTACATATTCCTACCATATACTCTACAAGTGAGTATTCGAGTATATAGAGAGGACAATAACAATAAAGAATCGTTTGTAGTGTATTGATAGTAAGTAAGTAAACTATAAAAGAAAACAAAAACAAAAACAATAAAAACTACTACTAAAATATTACTCGCGTAATTGCAAAATAAACTTTAAACAAGATTAAGTAAAAGAGAATTACAATTCATATATCAATTCAGTAATATTTAATCTTCCAAACATAAAGCATAAAACAGAAAAAAGTTTAAACAAATTTTTAAAAAGCTTCAAAATTATATTAATAATTATTATTTGAGAAAAAAAAATGTTCTATTAAAAATTTCCAAAACAAAAGAGTTCAATTCATGTATAAACCGGAAAAGCTCATCTAACAACCAAAAAAAAAGTTCAAAGTGATGTACAACAATACGATACGAATATAAAATTATACGTTAGAAAAAATTTGTGTGGTGTGATTTTTAAAAAATATTTCTTAAAATCTAAATTTAAAATTTGAATGCGTTATAAAAAGTTAAATTTAATTAATTTAATAAATAAAATACAGTTTATTGTAGTTCAAGTGATAAATAAAAAAGTTGTTTTTCGAACTTTTTATAAAAGTGTAAGTTTCGTTTCGTTTTTTTTTTTTGGTTTAGTGATACAATTCTATTTTTTTTTTGTTGCTATTTTGTGTGCCACCGCCACAAAGTCATGTGTTCATTTATAATATATGTTCAATGTTGTAAACCAAAATGCATAAATCGCGCAGTATGAGTTTGTGAGTGAGGTGGATTTTGAGTCATATACGCGCGCGGTATATAGGAAAAGCTCGTTTACTTTATTAACAATCATAATAATAATTTGTTTATGTTAATATACGAGTAAAATCAAAACGATCAAATATTGATATTATTGGTTAATGATCGTACAAAAAAAATAAATATAATTTGGTGCCGTCTGTACTTTTTTTAGTTCAGTTTTTTTTTATATCACGAGTTTAGTGTGTGTATAATTAGAAAATTTGATCATTTTCACGATCACATAATCGTTTAATTTTGAAGATCAAACATTATACATATATTAAGATAAAATAAATATGTGTGAGATGATATATTTTTCCATTTTACTATCCGATCGGAAAATGCGATTGATCGGCATATTACTTGACCATACATGGAATTGTGATATTTAAGTGAAAACTATAATTATACGATCGTGCACGATTGACGTTTTGATCCTCCAAATTGACGGCTTATTTAAAATATTTTTAAATATACTTGAGAATTCAACATGATTTATTCAATTATATCTGTACGAACAATGGAATAAATGAATGAATTTTAAATTAATTTCGTTGAAATTTTTTTGGGCAATGACATTGATCAATATAATTAATTTAAGTGCATACAGGAATTTTAAATCAATTTTGATCCTAATTTAAATATTATTTCTACCAATGGAAAATAGATCCTTCTTGCTTTCGGCTTAAACCAAAACCCATGCGAAAGTAACAGTTTAACCTTTCAAACAAGTAGACAAAATCTTGTTTGCACTAGATTGCAAAATTAAAATAGTGTTTCTAATATTAAACAAACTGGAAATGCCGGCATTAATTACAGATATTAGTTAAATGTGATTTTCTTGAATTTTGATATGTATAAAAAAATTTGCCGCGTGAATAATTTTAAAAAATTGATTTTGTAAAAAAATTTAAACAAGAATTTGTGCGAATCAAACATCCTAGTTGATTTTTTCGAGTTATCGCAATATATAAGTAAACAAATACGCGAAAGACTAGAGATTACATTTTGTCCGAAGCAACAGAAAACGTGGGGATAATTCATTAGGATTAAGATTTGGGATTATAGACGGTTTGATCGCGATAAGCTCATAAGCTCATCTTTGTTTTAAAATTGTAAACCTCCAAAAATTATGGATCACTAAACGACCTGTGCTCTAGAATTAAAAGGGCGTAAGTTTTTTTTTGCAATTTTGCAAGAAAGCATATTAAACACAATTTTTTAAACACTGTGAAAAGAAATCTGGAAACACAAATTAAAACATTTTAAATGTTTCAAGGGCATTTCCAAGATTTTCCGGAAAATAGAATTTGGGCCTTGGAATGATAATATTTTTTGTCAGATAGTTCTGTTAAGTCCTTTTATAAATATTTAAATGGATTGATCATTTTTGCATTTGAACTATTAAAAAACTAAAACATGTTAAATAAATTGAATTCAATGGTTTCTTTAAATTCTAAATAATTTTTAGAAAAGCCTAAATGGAAGGTTCGAAAAATCCTTTGAGTTATGATGATATATACACATGGCAATAAATCTATAATAAATCCTTTTTTGTTTTTGGTTTTGCGTATGTTATTACTAGCTTTATCTTTATCAATATTTATTCACGTGAGTTTTATCTTCGCCACGCCGGAAATCAAAAATATTATCAGATTCACAGTTTCTCAGTTCCAAGTACTCTATGTAAGATCGAGCCGAACTTAAAAACTGGTATCAATCTCTCGGGCTGTAAATATAAAATTAACGTCGATTGTTCTGTTCTCTTGTTATGAGGTGATCACTATCAAAGACCATGTGTGAATAAGCACTTCCGAAAACTTACTCTCCCTCTTTCGTTTTTGGCCGAAACCCCATAAACAGTGATGAAGTAACGCATGAAGCTTAGTACTGAGTTCGAAGTGATATCAAATTTTAATGCGATTTAACGTATAAATTTGTAAACATGCATAGATGAATTTGTTTAGTTTACGTGAATAAATTTCGTTACGTGAATAAATTTAATTAAATTTTAGTAGAGCAAATGTCAAAATTTAACATGAAAATAATATGCCATAATAATTTGGAAAGTTTATGCGCACCATCTTTGATGTATTGAACACCCTTGGATTTTTCGCTAGTGTACTGAGTGACTGACAAAATGAAAACAGAAGTGGAATTTTTTGAGTCGCTAAATAAAATTAACCGTTTCATGTGAATAGATAACGTTTGTAAGTGGTTTAGCAGGCAAGATAAAATACTACTCTCCCTCGATTTTTCAATAGAATCATGCAACATGTGATTTTATGACTGATTTAAAATACAATATCACTCCACTCGTATTGTGATATCCAGTTTGACGTATCCAAATATGATATTGGTATTTTTCCTTTAAAGGCTACCAAATGAAGAGCACTTATTTCTTCTTCGAAATCCTTTATCATTTTCTTCGAAAAATTTAATTTACAGGCAGAAACTATCGTATGTATTACATTGGTTAAGTGGTTCTTGAGCTTGATGTCCCTTGGTAAAATTGGCCTATGGAGTAGGATACCCAACTGTTCTTCATCTATCGATTTTGTCTACGTTATCGGGTGATAAGAATGCTTGATAATTTGTAGCCGCACCAAGTCATGTAATCCTATACATAACCTTATTTAAAAAATACAAACTTGTTTCATTTTGGGCGACTGTGATCAAGTTTCGTGCAAGATTTATGAAGAATTCTTGAAACACAACGAATTAATTATTTTCTAAACGGACATTATACGAAGAAGCGAACATAATTTTGTAATAGCTTGAAAAGCAGATGGAACTTCAGTTGGTATTTCAGATGAGGCTCCCTATGGTATTTCAGACAGAACACTATTTTATCCAGCCATATGTATTATTTATTGATCAATTATATATTTTGAACACTTAACACTAAATATTCAACACTGCAACAAATAAATTTCTCGAAGTTATTTAATTTTCATAAAATTTGTAAATTTTCAAACAATTTGAAAAAATGAATTTTATGAAACTCGCAGAAACAAAGTTTTAAAATGGCTTAACTTATTCTGACTTTCGTTCCATTTTACAATTGCTTACGCTGATTGCTCACGCAATTGATTGGTTTTACAATGGTTTTATGATGTTCCCATATGCGGCCACCCCAAAAGTTACACTAGTAACACTTAATAGTTTGTTTGGAAAATTCTCCTTATCCAGTTATATATGTTTGTGTTATTTATTTACATTATCAGTCATAAATTCTGTTCTACTCTTCGATAATCAATTATAAATCTTTCAAAATTATAAAGGCGACGCTTCACAAATAAAGAATATCATATAAATAATATAAATTAATTTTGTCGATGGACCGTTATGTGGATGTTGCATTTGCAAATAGCAGAAAGCAGTGGCTTGGAGGTAGGAAAATACCAAGTAACACATGGCAAAGTTTATTAGTAAAACAGAAAGATTTTGTTCTGATAAGTGTGCGCTCTGTTTTTTCTAAACATCGACAAAAAAAATTTTATTTGATGGCCTTCTTTTTTTCTGTGCACTCTTACTCCATTATAATTTTCCTTTATTTCTTCCCAGTAGCACTAAAAACATTGTTTTCACCTTAGCCCAATCATAATCGATATATAAATTTCCCAAACTAAATTTAAATACTCTTACCAATACAAGAAATGTCGTATTTATAACTTTGTTTCACTTGCACAATTTCACTACTTTTTTCACTTTTCACTACTAAAAATACACTACTTTTACTTTTGCACTTATTTATTGAGATTTCACGATTTAAATCAAACTACTCATAGTAATAAAGTTCTCGAGCTTATTTAAGTGTCTATTGCTGTTCGAAACATCGTTTTATGTGAATTTGTCTCACATCATACTTGTGATATAGTATTCACGAGTATTCTTAAATATCAATTTTTCCGTATATTTGGTGGGTTACAGTTTGTGATGTAATCCTTATCTTGCCTTCCTCTTTTGGCCATTAAATTAATTTAGTGATATTAATCACATACTACGAACCGATCACCACCAGCGCATCTTTTTTGGTTAAGCTTCTAAGAGTTAAATAAACTCTTAAATGATCACATTGAGGACATCGAAAAAAATTTAATTTCATTGCGTTGGTACATTTTATATATCTACAAGTTTGGTAATTTATTATACGTAAATTTCCATAATTTTAGGTTTAGTATAGCGGTGTTTTAATATGGCAAAAGTTTTTGTTGAAAAGTTGAGTATACTCATTCTGAAAATATTAAGTGGAAACATGTTTTATTAAATCATTAAATCACTAAGACGAATATAATGTAAAAGCCTTGCTTTGTGTCATCTGCTTTTATAAGAATTTCTGTTTTTCAGATGTACTTCTATGTAATAAATTTTTTTGTCTGCCCTAGAGTTAAATTCGTATTCCGTGAACGAAATTTTAAAATCCACTGTATGAAATCTAAATTCGTATGAGCAGTTCAAACCTACTCGATTGCCAACGATAAAAACAATTTTTCTTTTATTTTCGCGGAACGCGAATTTACTCCTCTGTGGCACTTTGGGGGAAAAACATTTTTGTAGCTTTTTTGTCTGAATTATATTTATCTAGCCTACTGATGGAATCAGTTTGATGTAGATATTTCGAAAACCAAGTTAATGCTGGAAACAGACGTGCGGAAAAATGCTTGCGGATACGCTGGCGGAAACGTAAGTCAAAATACATGCGCAGATTTTTTTACCATGACGTTTTTATTTTTTTAAGCCACCTATCGGCAATCTATTGAATTTTATGAATTTTTGATCCTGTAAACACACATTTTTTTAATTATGGTGCTTTTTATTATAAATAAATTCATTTGATTTTACAAATTCTATTATTAATTCATCTATCTTTTAGTTATAGCACAAAAGTTTCCCATTCAACAATGCTTCTAACATATTACAATTCAGACAAAAGAGCTGTTTCCCAATTCCATATTCCCAAGCAAACAGAGAATAGTGCCACTGTTCTAAATAATTATATATTAAACTTAACTAATACGTTTTAAATATTACCTATAGCAATACAGTGCCGGTCAATGGGATATGGAGTGTGGCTAAGGTTGACCTTAATTTAAGTGTGGTCTTAATTTGCATTTAAAATCACAGTTCTGTAAAGAAGTAAAGCACTAATCCTTCTGGATTGATAAATAATCATAAACAAATATATTTTGTGCAAAACAAGAAGCCCTTTCAGTTAAGTTTCGCTGGCGTAATGCATAAATCTAAGGCGTTATTGAACCACCATTGATCTCTTATTAATTGCCATTAGTTTTTAAATCAGTTTTGATGACTACAAATTCGGGTATTACTATGCCCAGTTATTGTTAAAGCTACAAAGCTCCAGTTATTGTAGCTCCATTTTTTGACTCGATATCTCCAATGAAAGGTATACTTTTGCAATCAGTTCATATCTTGAAACTATGGCGCAGACTCTGGCCTTGTTGCACTATGGGTTAAAATGCACAATTTCCTTGTGTTTCTCTCACTTCAAAATCAATCTTATCATATAGAGCTTCCATCTAATTTTCGATTAAATCCTTCATTCTCAATTGGATCTAGAAAGAAATAACAGTTCTAAATTAAGATGGGCTACTAAAATCATTAGAGAACTATTGTTAATCAATTTATTTAGTTTTAAATGTTTAGAGACAATACAAGTCGTCCGCTATTATTTAGTCTAAATTTACCGACTATTTCCAAAGCGAAGTTTTCAATTTCGGTACAGCAACTGTCGTTAATAGCTCTAATTGCATTCTACGTTGAACCATTATAGACTTTCTGACCAGTGGCGAGTTCAGTTTTTATCAAACCTGAACAAAACGAACTGTTTAGTTGGTCTATTAAGTCCCGTTCGTCCAAACGGCGAGTACAGTTAGAACCTTGCACACATTTTGATTGAAGACATAAAATTTGAATCTGTTTGATATAATATAGAAAAACATACATATGCGCATATGGCTAGATATGCACAAAAGTCTGGGACATATAGTCGTAATACTCTAATTTACTCTCAATCATTTTTAAATAAACTTAATCCATTATAAAATTAAAACCCAGGATAAAACAACACAATTTACTAGCTTAAAATATAAAATGAATTCCATATCGTTGTATTCGGTGACGTAAAAATAATGACAAATGAAATTTAAATTACAAACCTTATATAACAGTTTAATTAGTCCAATAATATGCAAATTCGAGTAATTCGAGTAGCAGATCTTTAGTAAGATAACTAAATAGAAAGTTTATCGTAACATTTAAATTTATCCTTAAAACAAATTAAAATCGTATACAACATAACGAAACGATAAGAACACCGCGTGTCGGGTAATAGAAAACTGCCATTTTGAATTTTTGTTTTTATTTGAAAATGTCATCAATATTTTTAGTACCTTTTTTGCGCTACACAATTTTATGTAGTCTACATATGAAATAGGTGCAATAGTGGACAATGATGAATAAAATCGTGTAAAATTTACACGATATGTAAATCAATCCGATAACATTGAATTTAAATCAATAATCGAACTTGCCATTTCATTGTCAATAGTAAAATAAATAAATATAGTATTTTATTTAGAATAACGGTTTTATATTTCTAATGACATGTAAAGGTAAAGACGGTAACATAAAACATAACATAAAAATCTGTATGTAGCACCAAATTTAGATACTATCTGGATATTTATTTCGTGTGTACCGTCGTTGTCGTCGTGCACCATGTGATACAGTTTAAAATTTTTTATGATTGATGTGTAAGCAAAAAAAATTATTAATTGTGACAATTGAACAAAAAAAAAATTGTTTATTATGTATAATACCCAAAATTGATGATAATTTCTGCGGGAAAATCCAAATACCTAACTGAAAGCTATTATAATCGTAAATTAATAGTTTTATACTTTTTTTGCAGTACAAATTTTTAATGAATGGCCCAACGTTTCATCCGATTTACATTTACGCGAAATTATATAAGATAAATTGTAATTAATCTTAGCAAATTTATTAATAAACGATATTTTAACCTTCACAGAAGTTATACATACTCGTAATATACATAAATGCGCATGTTGCATTCGAGGTGAATAAATGAATTTAAAAATAAAAACAATAATAATAAGAAGTTGATCACAGAGCTATGTGCCAACGAATTCAATAATTTTCAAGCAAATTATTTAATTAAAGCGAATCAATATTGGTTATGTATATTATATTATTATTTTGCAAATAAAGAGTCAAATGCATTATATTTGCTAAAATGTACAGACATAAGTTTAACATATAGAGCAAGTGTGTTAAAATAAGGTCTTTGACCGAACTTGCCCAAGGCCGCCAATTAATTCATCCATATGGTACCTCAAGTAATACTTTATGTACTAACTTTATATAATTACCTACCGACTATTACTAGCACATATTTACGAAACGTCGTCCATCTCTTTTCATGAACAGGAACTTATTAATTTTATTCAATTAAATTTGGAAATATTAAATTGAATCAAATTCAATGTCTATATATCTGTCTCACTGTATGTATCAGCATATTAATATAAAACATCTTATAAATGTACGTATGTATTGCGTTTAGATAGATTTTAAAATCCAAGTACAAGGTAGATAAAATAGTATAAAACAGGGGTCACCAACTATAGAATTTTTCGCGGTCATCATTACGGTTCGATTTTTTGTAAAGCTTTTAAGAATTTAAATTAACGAAAAGTGAACACTACAGAAACGTTTAAAAGAAAATTTCATCCACATATAGAACTGGCTAATGTAGTTTATGCAGTTTACGTAAACAGAAAAAACCCATCATAGCGACGTAGTGTAGTACTTTTATTAATATCATAGGATAAGGCCCCCTGGAATTGACCACCCATTGCAAACTTCCTGATTAAACCTAAACAGTTAAATATTAATTTTTAAGAATTTATCAATTCAGGCAAATCGACAACTGATCTATCAAATTGTTCAAATAATGAAGATTCCCGTGTCTTTTGCATAACCATCCTTGTTCCATCCGCTACACATATCATCTCGAATTAACCTTAATATGTATTTTTTTTCACATATTTTATATACGCAAGATATTTACATTTATAATATAAACAACCAAATTAACGTTAAACAAATTAATTAATATATTTATGTAAACAAACAATTATATTATATTTAATTTATAGCTTTCACTGGCTTGTACAATAATCCTTTACGCAAAAGTGTAAATCAAAATTAATTGAACATATTTATGTCACAATACCGGAAAAGATTGTTTAGGTTTATATCGAACGAAGTTTGCTCCAATTCGACTACTAATGTATACATAACCTACAAAAATAAATTACCGGTACAATATAATTCACAAATAACACGCCCACGCGCAATAATAATAATAAATAAATTAAATAATTCATATTTTTTTTAAATAATTTAATTTATGTTATATGATAATTCGTTTTGTTTCAAATTATATAATATAATAAAACCTATTCACTCATGTCAAAACATTATAATTTATCATTCATTTTACGAATCAAATCATTTATGAATTTTATATTTATCATGATAAATCGTTATATATATTTATGCTCATGAAAGAGTGTAAAGGTGATATTTTGGTATTTGCACTTTATATAAATTGCGGAGGCCCACCTTTTCTTTAACAATATATAATATGTAATTACCAATTCATATTTATACATATTCGATTTACGTATTATGTGTGTATTTTTAAAAAAGTGTTTCCTTCAAAATTAATTTAATTCAAGTTCATCCAGTTTTTTAACTCGTGTATATAAAATTTTTGCAAAAATATTAAATTAATTTATAAAAGTCAATCACATTTTAATAAATGTTTCATTTTATAATATGACCTATATAATTAATACGTTTCCGTGTCGCTAACCTTGCCATGTCCATATAGTAACGACAAAATGGCGATAATTGTCAATCAAAATATGTAATATTTTTGTAATTTTGTTTTGCTCTTCTCATTACAGTCGATCAAAATTAGCTGATAATAATCAAGCTGCTTTATAACCAACCATATATATTATATAAGAATAAAAGACTTAATCTAATTTATAATTAATTTATAAATTAATAAGGTTTAACCAAAACAATCGAATTTAACATAAAAAAATTTATTGGTACCTCACGCGCAAGAAATAATTATATAAAAGCTTTCGGTTACATAGAATGGTAGAAGGTGATACGATTAATAAAACTCAAGACAATCCCGATGTAAAAGACGATCGCCAACTAAATGGTGTTGGATCAAAGGAAATTGAATTAAAAAATTATCCTGCAACCGTAACAATACAATTGAATGACGGCAAAGATAAATCAAAAAATAATCAATTAGCCGAATACAAACGTGATCCAGAACGTGGTAGCTTTTTAAAAGCTGATTTTGAGCAGGCTATCGAATTAGCTGGTTATGGAAGGTATACATAAAATTTAAAATATTTTAAAACAATTTCTATAATGTGGTTTTTTTTTTTGTTGTGCACAGGTTTCATTACATCCTACTAGCAATATGTGGTCTTGTAAGTACCAGCGAGGAGATGGACGTCATCTCGATGTCGTTCATCCTACCATCAGCCCAATGTGATCTTGACCTAAATACACAAACAAAAGGATGGCTTAATTCAATCATTTTCATCGGTATGATGGTCGGTGCGTATACATGGGGTAGTGTTGCGGATTCATTGGGCCGCAAAAAAGTCCTAATCGTCATATCATTTATGAACGCTATCTGTATTGTTGCATCATCGTTTTCACAATCTTTTGCAGTATTTATGGTATTTCGATTTTTGAATGGAGCTGCGTAAGTATATATTTTTTTATGTATTTATAATTAATCACGAAGACGGCATATAATATATCATAAATAGATAGCCTATAATACACAAATCAATCAATCTTAAACTTCAATCCTGTTTGCCCAATATAGATACACTGCGCTGAAATAAATTTACAGTGTATAAAGACACATATACAAGTGCAGTACATTTTCCCTCTAATTTGGCTCAATTTGACTTTTCTAGGAAATATCGCGCACGCATTTTGTATAAAACAGATTTTCTCAATCTTTATCATTTTCATTAGCTACCCTACACTAAATTGTGCTAATTTAATTTCGTGCATACGAGTACATATTGTGTACACAAACATCTTAAAAATTAGCAGTGCATGAATCATATAAGTTTTTTTTTTCGCAACAATACATACATAAACACAAACCGATAATTAAATATTTAAATCGTCAAACGATTTATTGACTTTTGTATAAGATATTTTGATGTATATATATTTGCATAATATACGAGATCACGACTCGAAAAGTGATATCAGATTGGTAATCGATTTTCTATTTTTTATATACAGGTTGGGTGGAAGTGGTCCTGTAATTTGGTCGTATTTCGCAGAATTTCAACCGAAATCAAAACGTGGCTCCATGTTAAGTTTTATGGCAGCATTTTGGACACTAGGCAATTTGTTTGTAGCCGGTTTAGCTTGGCTAATCATCCCATCAAGCATTGGTGTACATTCGCCCGCCTTCACATACAATTCATGGCGCATCTTTTTACTTGTGTGCTCGATACCATCGTTTATTGTAGCCGGTCTACTATTTTATTTGCCTGAATCGCCAAAATTCTTATTGTCACAGGGTCGGATCGATGAAGCTCTAAGTATATTCCGTGGTATTTTTGTAACGAACACCGGTAAACCAAAAGAACTGTATCCAGTGCGTGAACTACTGATCGATGAGAAACTAAAACAAGAATTGGAACAAACAAAAAAACATCGAGGTAAATGTTTAACTATGCTGGCCGATATCATGGATAATTCAAAACAGTTATTTATGAGCCCAATACTAAAATTCACCATAATTTCGATCACCATCAACTTTACATTCCACATTGGTTACTATGGACTTATGATGTGGTTCCCCGAATTATTCAATCGATTCGATGAATATACGCGTACTCATCCAGGTGAAGATGCATCAGTGTGCCAAGTAACAGATTATGTTGTCCAATCAGGATCACATTCACATGCGGGCGTATGTAGCGCCACAATACCATCTACAGTATTTATGGAATCGTTAATTACGGTGTCAGCCGCGCTACCTGCTAATATTATTGCGATACTTGGTATGGACCGTTTTGGGCGCAAATTCTTCTTAGTATTCTCAACCGTATCCGCTGGTTTATGTTCAGCTTCAATGTATTTTGTGTTCAACAAAATGCAAAATTTAGTTGTATCAGCTGTATTTAGCGGGGTGATATCATGCGGTAATGCGGCCCTAGATTGTTTAATCACAGAAGTTTTTCCAACTAATTTAAGGTAAACAGAATAAAATAATTTTATCATAAATAAATCAAATTAAATATTTTTTTTCCCTTTTATTGCAGAGCTACAGGAGTTGCTATTTCAATGGTAGCAGCACGGCTCGGCGGTATTATTGGTAATGTTGTGATAGCAACACTGCTAGATATGTATTGCCCGGCACCAACATTTATCGTCGCCATTCTACTGGCTGGTGGTGGTCTACTGTGTCTCTTCTTGCCAAATACAACACGGACATCACTGTCCTAGTACCCATTTAGCCATATTATGTATTAAAATTGTGTATACTTATGTAAATAGTCCTTTATATTCCAATCTACGTTATCCTTTTATTATTAAGTTTAAACTATTGTTACTCAAATTATTATTTCTCCACTAGTTTTGTTTTTAGAATCTTTACTCACTTCACACACTCGAATTTCCTTTCCTCCTCTAATATTATATATCTTTCCTTATTTTAGAATTAAAATGTGCATTTAAGATCATATAAATTAACATCTAATTTAAAGCACACGGATTATAATAAATTTTTATAAAATTTAATATTACGGTTTAACCTTTTTTTTTTAAATATAAATTAATATTAATTGATTACCTCAAATTTTTATCTATATGTATAATATTTAATTTTTACTTTATAGTTTTATTGAAAGAAAAACCACAAAAAATATTAGGAATAATAATTATAAGTTATGTATAATTATATAATATTTAAAATAATAGAAAACGATGATCTGTATTTTTGTTATTTTTTATTTGATTTAAGACAAATAAAAACAAAATCTAGTGAAATTGAGAATAAGATGTATTATATTAAAAGTTAAAAAAATGAAAAGAAATATATTATGAAAAAATTATGAATATTTTAAGTTTTATTATTTCAATGAAATAGTAGTGTCATAGATACAACTATTCACTACAGGTCGTCGTTCAGGTAAAATAACGACGAAATGGATTGGCGGCGCCCGTGAAACACAAGCCGACCGAAAATTAAACTTCCTTCTCCAGGACCGTTCAATATCGGTCCATAATGTAACAACGTCAAAATATTTATTTTAGTTATTTTAGGTATTTAGTTACAATACTCTAAGATCACTTGATCCACTGGAGAGAAATAACAGTCTAATAATAGCCCGTAATGTACCGAAATCAAAATACTGATTTCAGTTTTATTTGATAAATTGGAATGCCAAGTTTAACAGCAATGACATAGATTTAAATGTGGGAAAATTTTACACGCGTCTATTTAAAGGCACTGATTTATTCATTCCCGTGTCTATGAAAAAACCGAACAAATATTCTCCATGGTATGATAATCAAATTATTAGTCTTAAAAACAAATAAGACAGGGCTTATAAAGAAAACCGCAAATTATGTTCCGAATTATGTTTTGAACTGAGATACAGAAAACCGAAGCGAAGATACGTTCTAAAGGATAAAATAAAAGGCAATCTCAGACACTTTTGGAATTTTTTTAAAACCAAATACAAAACTAATGGTTACCCAGTCTGGATGAGATTTAAAGATCAAAATTCTTGTTACCCACAGATCATAACCAACATGTTTGCTGAGATTTTCCAATCTGATTTTTAAAGCAAAAGACATTGATAAAGATAAAGATCCAATCGCTAGTGAATATATAGCACATCCATATTTACACCACATATCTAGCCGGAAGATATCCAGCGAGCAGTAGTAGGATTCAGAGAAGGATGTGGTCTTGATGGTAGTCCTGCTTCATTTTTGAATTCTGAAAATTTGGTAATTCCTCTAAGCATTTTGTTTAATCGTATAGTCATTACAATTGGCAAGGCTTTTCCACAAAAATGGAAAATAACTAGAATGACGCCTATTTTCAAAACTTGACCTAGGAATGAAGTTTATTGCTACCCAGGTATTATATTTTTATCTGCTATACCGTAGTTATTTGAACTGGAACCGCTTCCGCGGTAACAATACCACTATGATAAAACCATAAAGCCAAAAGATCAGTATCGACAATTCTCCTAGAATCTACCAGCTATACTATTAAAGAAATTGAGAAACACAAACAAGTTGATATAATATATACCGCTTTGCAAAAGCTTTCGACTCCGTCAGCCACTGCAAAACTTTGGAACACATTTTAAAGTTCGAATTTTCCAGCCGATTACAATACACGCAACCTCTCGTGTACCACAAGGCTCCCACGTTAGCCAATGGACAATCTTCACCTTCTTTCACAATCTTCATTAATGGTATTACTGAAGTGATAAGCATTCCAAAACTCTAATGTTCGCAGATGACCTCGAAACCTACAAAGCCATCGGGTCAGTCGACGATTCCAATAAACTACAAGAAGACATTGACAACCCTCGCTATAGCGATATGGTGCGAGTTTAATTCTCTGAAAAACCAATCCTGTTACACAAGATTGTAAGATAAATGTATGTACTTGTGTACTTCTTCCGGTAGTACTATAGAAACTAAAGACTTAAGGGTTATTTTCGTCGAAAACATGAGCTTTACTAAGCACATTGAGCTGTGCATCGCTAGAGCGAACTCCATGCTCGAGTTTATCAAATGTTGGGCGGGTGACATTTTCGATTTGGAAACAATCAAGATCCTGTATTGTGCTTACGTTTGATCCCAGCTGGAATATGCTGTAAATTTGTGTTGTCCGTTCTATGAAGAACATATCCAAAGCTAAAAAGTACATTTATTGGTAATATCCTACTAGGCCTAAACGACACAACGGATGTACTAAATTCAATTAAAATAAAGGTTCCTATTAGACAACTAGGAGATCATACCTTCCTCCACTTAGATAAACACAGAACCAACTATGGCGATAATGAACCAGTCACGATTGATTTATTTGATTTTTGCTTAACTAAAGATAATTTTAAAAGTAGATTAAGACAATTTTATGTCCCCCAGCGATTTTATTATTGTTACTTACTTGTTACTTTACTTTTATATTTTTAAGTTTCAAATCCAAAGCGGATTTATTTTATTTTGTATTTTTACATTAATATTTCTCAAGTTAAATTTGTAGATTTATTTCAATATAAATAAATTAATTGTAATGATCTTTTCTTTTTGTTTTTCCAGAATTCGTCACAAAAAATGACCTCTAACAATGGGTTCGCGTTATAAGTAGTAATTTATATATTTTACAAGATCAAATAATTTCTGTAACATAAAATATTTTGCATGGGTACATTGCAATGACTTGGATGCAAAGGAGCGATCGTTATCGTAAAAATGAAACAAGAAATAATATTTTCGGCCAAAAATAAAATTTATGTTTCACCGTAGTCGCCTTTTAGCTCGATACACTTAGTCCAACGCTTTTTCCAATTTTTCGATCCCTTCCGAATCATACGATTTCTCCAACCCTTCAAAATAAGCGTTTGCTGCATCGATGATCTCCTCATTATAGCCGAATCTCTTTCCGCCGAGCCATTTATTCAAGTTCGGAAACAGGAAATAGTCGCAGGGGCTAAATCTGGAGAATATGGAGGATGTGGAAGCAATTCGAAGCGTAATTCATCAATTTGGCCATGGCAACTACACACGTGTGCACTCGTGCATTGTCTTGATGGAAGAGAACTTTTTTCTTCGCTAAATGCGGTCGTTTTTTTTTCAAAACGTCGTTGAAACGACTCAATAAGTTGCAGTAATATTCGCCGTTAATGCCGCGTGGATTATGCCGCGTGCATCCCAAAAAACGGCGGCCATGACCTTGTTGGCCGATAAAACCGCCTTAGCTTTCTTCGGCGCAGATTCGACAGTAGAAATCCACTGTTTAGACTGTTCTTTGGTCCCCGGTGTATAGTGATTGACGCAAAAACTCCTTTTTATTTCGCTTGAATATCACCAAACCTGCCTCTGAAGTTGTCACACGTGTGCGTTTTTGGCCGATTGTAAGCAAACGCGACACCGTACGTGCGAATAGCATTTTCATATTCAACTGTTCGTGTAATATATTGCGCACACGTTCATCTGTGATGCCTACTATCTCAGCTATCTCGCGCACTTTCACTCTGCGGTCGGGGGTAAGTAATGGGTCAGTACTCGGTAAACGGTATTTGTGTTTCGACGACGAACTGGATTGGCGACGGTTTGTCATTTACTGGACCTGGAAGATTATCCGTTTTTTACGAAGACCTTGAATAATTTGAACTAGATCGATTATAAAAAAAATCCTCATTTTTTGGTAAGGGAACCTAGCAAATAATTGGCTAGGTTGGTAGCTACTGCATTAACCAGTCCGTAGAGTATTAATGGAAAAGAAAATTATACACCAGAAAATTATTTCAACTACCCAATTGGCGAACCCACAATCTAACGAGACCGATTCAATGGATTTAAAAAAGAAGGCTACAATCGACTTTTTAAAGCACTAAGACCAAATTTTATCATAGGTGGTGATTTTAATGCAAAGAATACCTATTGGGAATCTAGACTTACAACCTGTAAAGTAAAAGAGTTACCTATTTAATTCAGGTCACAAAAATAACTGTAAATTTCACACTGGGGATAAATTAACATATTGGCCTATTGGCATACATAAAATACCAGATCTTCTTGATTTCTTTATAACGAAAGGAGTTTTAGAAGACTAAAAGACCATTCATCTGTTATCATGACTCTGAGTACGATGATAATTAAATACAAAAACTTGCCTAAATTAACAATAAACTTTAAAATACTCTAAGAACGATGTAACAACAGAAGTTGATATGGTTCGAAGCTGTAGACCCCCCAAGATAAAACCCATGCTGAATTAATTAATTTAAAAAGTTGAAGTTTGACGAAAAGAATGTCTGGTAATTACTTATGTCATTCAAAATTGGTGAATACACGAATTTTTGGGGCCGGAAATGTAGACTTTCATTGAATGTAAAGATAATCGGAGAAATACATAAACTTTTTGTGTAATACTCAATAAGAATTGGGAGTAATCACATGAGAACTTCTTGTTCATTGAACTTATACTATATCGCAACACTCTGAAGAATTTAACTCTTATAAAGTTTAATTTTTTAGAGCCACCAGAGAATTGCGGAACAATAGATTGGATCGAACTGGTTTATTATGCGGCGAAACATATCGCAAACAAATCACAAATTTCGGAGGGAAGATTAGCAATCGAACTCTAGTAGGCCATTGGAAACGGGAAACGAATTATTTTTTTTTGTATTCCTAATCCTTTCCTTACCATAAATCCTCGAGTCTTTAAACATTAAAAATATTCCGTTTACATTACATTTTTCGTCATCTTCTGTAAAAGTAAAAACATCTTTGCCGTCTTCAGGACTGCTTCGTCCCGTACCAGTTCGATTACGAATTTTTTAAATCTTTAGTTTTGGATTTATGTCTTATCCAAGCCTGTGGGTTAGCAAAAATAGATGACAGCAAAATAAAAAGAGACCGGTTACTTAAAAACCATTCCCAAATGTTCCTAAACACCAATTTCTACTGTACAGGAGATTTTACAACTGGACCGGTCTCATCTAAACTGCTTGTAATATTCTGCCAACAAGTTAATTTAGATTTATTTGCAGAAGCCGTTGAATGCTTACCTAGAAGCATAATAGAGAAAAGTCAAAATTCATGACGAAATTTATTAAACGTCCAAGAAGTCTCCAAAATGTTGTTCAATTACTACAGTAGATACAAAATGTTGTTTTTAGTTAAAAATGTGTTTAGGTTTCGGTATAATTTGAACTATGTTTCTCGATCGAGGTTTTATAATAAAATTATAATGAAACGGCGTTAAGATTTAATTAAATAAAATAATGCGAACTAACCTTTTTTCTCCAAAAAATTGACAACTGATGCTGTTGGGCAAACAAAAACTAATAAAATTTATTTGTAATTTTGAATGTTTTGACATAACCACACACAACTACAACGTTTAATGATCAAAACGTAACGTTTGGCCTACTCGTTGGTAAACTCAAATGGTTTAGATGTCAAATTTTCAGTTCATGGACTCTCTAGTGTACCAATGTACAATTGGTAAGCAATGTTAATAATTCAAATTGGGGAAATATAAAGACATAATAGAAGACATTAAGGCAATTCAAATTGATTTAAAAATTTATAATCGAAATGCAACATGGATTAATAACGTTCCTACATTACAACAAATAAAAATACTCGCACAAGTAACATATGAATTCACACATTAGTAAACAATTTTCCCATTTCCAATAATTACATACATATAAAAATTCTCCCACTAACTAACTATTCACATTCAAAACCACTTGGTAAATTTAAATTTTTGTTCAAAATCGATTTTATTGTTGAACACTTTCCATACATTTATTACGGTCGACGGAGAAATATTTATTCACTTCTCATCATTTTTTCCTTTTGTCTTTGCAACTTCTTCTTGGACACTTTCTTCTTTGTTGGCTCCTCTTCAGCTGCTTTAGGCACAACTTCCTCTTCTGTTTCAGTTAATATAACTTCAATATGACACGGTGATGACATATAAGGATTAATACGACCATGGGCACGATACGTACGACGACGTAAACATGGTGCACGGTTTACCTACGCAAAAATAATACAAGATTATATATGCACAGATAATTATATATACACTTTCGACACAAAGCTTATAGAGTATACTCACTTGAATATGATCAATTACTAATCTATCAACATCAAGGCCTTTATAGTCGGCATTTGATTCAGCATTTCTTAAAAGTTGTAACAAGAATTCAGCTGATTTTTTGGGCCATCTACCTTGTGTTGTGTTCCATTGTTTGGCTTGGGCACAACGGCCGACACCACCATTGAAACGGCGGAATGGTACACATTCCTTCTTGTCTACAACATTTTTAAGAAAGGCCTGGGCACGGTGTAATGGCATATGTTTAATAGCCTGTGCTGTCTCATGTGTATTCTAAAAGTAAAAAAAAGTCGCGAGTTAGAACACTAACAAATCACTACACTTTTCACACAACCCACTTTGAAGTGAACTCTTAAATTTGAGCCACGGGATTTACACGATTTGGTGGCATTATCAGGTTCACGAGCGTATCGACCCATTATAATTAATCTGTAATGAAATTAAACAAATATCAAGACATCAATATATACACAATGTTAGGTTATAAAATATTTATTTAAAAGTATTTACAATAAATTGATATATCACTAAATAATGAGCGAATTGAATGCGATTGATTTTTAATATATTTGTCAACATTATATCCACGTTAATATTCATTTAATAAAACACGATGAAATGGTATTTTTAAATAAAAACTAAAATCCGACATACCTATCTTGCTACGATTAAACCGGAAAAGAAAGAAAATATTTTTGACATTTGACAATTCGTTCGTTGCATACGAAAATTATATGGGGCACGTTTACAGTACAACAATCCAACTAGTGACATCTTTTATCCAATATTGTTTATTAGAAATGTAAATAAATAGTATAAAATGTCAAAAATTTAGTCAAAAGCTTTAAAACTGAGTTTTATCTTGATTTTTATTTTTTGTTTAAGATTTAGTTTAAAACTTTATCTTAATTATATATTTTCCGAGTTTTTTTTTATTATAAACATTAATTAGAATGTAAGTACTATCGATTTTCATTTATTAATTTTATTTGTAAAACGGTTGAACCAGTTTAATTTATAATTTTCAAAAATTTTAATTTTTTTGCAAATCAAAATATTTTGATTTTTCTCAAAAGGAAAAGCAAAAAAAATTTTTTTTGTGTGATTGAAAATAAATCAATAATTTATGTTTACACATTTATCTATTTACATAATAAATTTAGAGACAAAATTAAAATTTTAATTTATAATTATAAATAAAAAAATTTTTAAATAAATTTAATGGATAATAAATATAATTTAGATTTATTACATAATAAAAAATATATAAATAATGATTTATATACATATACAATATAATTATTATAATTATATTATATTTTATTGATTTTAGATAAGAAGAAACCCAAAAAATAAGAAAAAGAAGAAGAAAGTACGAAAAAAAGAAAATCCGAAAAACAATTTTTGAGTTTTTCTTTTCGTTCGAATAAGGGGATTATGGAAAAAACTCCCAGATACACATCAAATGAGAAGCGCTTGTTGTTAAAATTAATTTACAATCAACGTGATATTATTGAAAAGAAGAAAACAGATTCGTTTACAAATCGTGCCAAAGAAAATGCATGGTCGATTATTACAAAATCCTATAACCAGTGTGTTAAATTTAAACGAACAACAAAACAATTGCGCCAATTGTACAAGAATATGAAATATGCGGCAAATGTTAATAGCACATCGACGACAAATTTATCAGAGATGCTGGAAATTTTGAATATGCAAATCTTGAGCGATCCGAATGTACGTATTGGTGAAAATTTTTCGGTGAGTACTTTTCTTATAATAATCTAAAACTTATTAGTTATAATTATAACCCCGCCATAAGCAAGGTATTTTCCAAAAATTCCGTTTTTCATCCATTGAAAACCGGGGGTTATATAAATCTTGGGTGTCAGCAGCAACGTCCTCACTATTCGTTCATTGGACGTTATGCTCCCCAGGACAAGGAAGGAAGAGTAAATTTGGTCAATTTGAGGGTATGTGACAGTAAACATGTTGATCTAGTGAATTAAATAGAACGCGAAAACAAAATGTTAGTACCTTTATCAGATGCACTATGCATTCAAGTAACGTTCTTGATTAGTGGGCTAGAGTGAAAGCCGCTAATAATTAAAGTATGTTTTATCCTCGACTACTGAAATACTCATACTTTTGGTTCTTCAATTATATTGATATACTACTAGCAATGAATAATCATAACTAGTTTACTACTAACAAGTAAATCATTCATTTACCTAGGATGCACATTTTCTGATATTTTATTTCATGGCAACTATTTTGTGAATGTGTTTGTGAATATGACATTTAAAATGTTGACACTCGCGGTAAACTTTCAGCCTGATTTCGCTAAAAACACTCAGCAAACTTGCATAGTGAAAACCCTAGGTTGATTTCAAGTACATAGTACAGCAAACTTGAGTAGTGCTATGGACAGACGAAAATACGCAGATCTTGCATTTGGAGCAATTGTTTTTGAATAATTAAATTGAAACGTTCAAAATATTAAGAATAGTTAGGTAATAATTGTCGTGGTCAAAGTATAGTAGTCTACTTGCATATAGTCGCTGTTATTCACTAGGATGATTTTCGACACTCACCTAACGACTCGGGTCGTAATCTCCATCCTCGTGAACAACAACCATCATTGTGCTCGTTGAATTGAACGTGATTTGAATACTCAACCGACATTCATTCTGAAGTATAGTCGTTTGTTTTTAGTTTGGTTATTATCCATTTTTCTAAAATGATCTGCTTTCGTTTACGCATTTTATGATTTGTTGTCCAATTATTCGTATAAAAGTAAAAATTTCGAACTTGCTTTGAAAGTGTAACTGGTTAGAAATTTGGGCTTAGAATAATTTTGTTGTCTGTCAAGAATATATACAATGGGGGTTTACAGCGCAAAGGAAGGAAATTTGTTTAAACTGTTAAATATTTTATAATAAAATTTTCCCACAATCAAAATTAAATGAATAATAATAATTTGTTGTCCGGTTTGAGAGGTGAGTCCGAAAAACTCAAGTTCGCTTAATTTTGAAAGAAATTTTGATCACAATTGGTACTAAAGAGATAATTTACTAAATATTTAAATTTCTATTCAAAAATTTGTCTCAACATAAAACTTTTGAATATTTGGCCAAATAATTAATAATTATTATGACAACAAACACCGACCTTAGAATATTTTAGGGCGCATTTCAAACTAAAAGAAGATTAAAACCACAACGTACGAGGAGTAACAGGGCTCGATGGGACTGGAAAATAGCAGATATGTTCGCTGCCTTTTTCAATTAGTTATATACCTAAAAGTATAAATATCAATTTAAGGCAAACAATGATTTTAACAATTTATCAATTATCGATTTTTTTAAATAAACAAATAAATATTCCCGCGCTATTGGTGAATGGGTGTTAATTGTTCATTATATCGAAACCCCTTTCCAGTTGCGTAGCTTTTGATTTTCTGTGATTAGGACTTGCCAAGTTTCCTTTGTTGCTAGTAAGTTTGTAAATTTTCCTATAGTTAAGAATATTTTTTTGCATTTTGTGATTTAATTATTAAAATGTCTGGTATTACTAAAATTTGTTGAAGAAAAATCAAAATTAAATTTCACTTCAGCAACAGCTGAATCGGTACTATCAATCACTTGAAATGAATTGGCAAGCAATCCTAGTAAACGTGATTTGCTTACTAATTTAACTGAATCTCGGCAGGGAAAATTATTTTAAGTGGGTCAACTAAAATATGGAAAAATTACCTTAATGTACACACTGGTTGGCCTTAGGCGAACATAGTTCCTTTATCAGCTGGAAGGACCTTAATCAAAATGCTGGAATATAAATTTCCTCTTTGATCAATTAAGGCTTCCGTGGAAAGGCGATGCTCAGTCAGACAGAAATTATTGGAAACCACTTTTCCCTCTATCTTAAAATTTTCGAAAATTCAGTACGGTCACAAGGCCTATAAAATAATGTTTGGTAAATTTCTGCCGAAAATCATTTGAATTACCCGTTTGATTGCCCGTTGAAGAACAAAACAAAAACCGAAAACTAGCAAAACCCTCTTTTCTAGCTCAAACTACTTTGAGAATCATTCATTTGTAAAAATTTGAGGTCTAAAATGTGTATTTGCGAGCGGCTTACAACATTAGCTTACAGCAACTTTGTCTCAAAAATATTTGCCTTAAATAGAAATTACATTTTGATATGCGTTATAAAATTAAGATTATCAGTTTTTTGTAAAGTAAAATGAGACCAGACAGATTGAACAAAAAAATGCCGAATAATTTCCAGGTTTGGTACGAAACCTCGTACAAACTTATTTAAGTTTCACGAAAACGTGTTAAAGAATTATACCGAATAAATTACCCTGTGGTACTATCATTTACTAGATATCGCTGAAGTTTTATTCATGTTTGCGTACATATTGTAATTGTTATTGTCTATGCTAAATTCTAAATGCTTTAACATATCAACTTATTTACATTTTTTTTAGATGAAACAAACCAACCCAACCGATTTATCGCAATCATCATCATCTTCCCAACAGCAACAGCTGCAGCAGCAACACCATCTGCAACAACCATATATGCCAAAGCAACATAATTTTTTTATTAATAATATTATTAAGACTGAATTAATGGATGCCGATGATGTTGACGATATTGATAATGATATCCTAGCCGTTGCCCAACAAAATAACGAAAAACTAAGCAATTTACAACAACAGCTCGAATCAAATTTGGATTTAGCCCAATTTGCTGCTTCGGTTGCGCCGAGCGGAGGTGGTGGTGGAGCGCCAGGTCCGGGTACCGGTGGTGGTATTCCAGGTGGTCTCGGTAATCTACCACAAAATTTATTGTTTCCAAATATAGCACATCAAGTTGATCTAGACGATATTGATGACGATGACGACGACGACGAAGGAGAAGACGACGATGAAATCGATTGTAAAACAAATGTCCATGATCTGAAAAAAATCGCATCGAAACTATTTCAAAATCCGTATACAATGAAAAATAATAACAGCAACGATAATAATTGTGCGATAAACATGACAAATAATAACAACAATATGAATAATCAACATTCGATTGTTTCAAAACGAGAGACAAAAGACGAGTTAATATCGATCGCGATCGAGGAGCGACGGAAAAAAATTGAATTACTTGAAACGCAAATCAACTATTGGAAAACGTTAACGAGTAAAATTGAAACGTGCGAGAAAATATGTTGCTGTAAAATTGAAAGTTTTCACAATCGGAATAGCAATAACACAAATACAAGTAATATTAATACAATTAACAACACCAGTAGTAATAATAATATTACTACCCCCATTATTAATAATATAGAAAATAATTAAGATTTTTTTTTTAAATAAGGTATTTACATATATACATACTAAGAAATAATTTACAAATATCGAAAACCAAAACCAAAAACACTATTTAAGTAACTGACAATACAATGGAATTTTGAAAAATTTTAATTAATAAAAATTGTACAGATCTCGTATAAAATACTCATATCATATATAAATTTTGTAAAAATTAAAATTAAATTAAATATTTCGAGCGTATTTAAATTAAATTTTTATAAAAATTTACATATCACGAACGCGTATATCAATCGATTTAAAACAAACCCGGAAACAACATTTAAAAATTTAATTAAAAAACTAACCAAAAACACCATTTCGAAAATAAATGAAAAGTAAAATTAATAATTTTTTAGAACCAAAAAAAAACAAATCATTGTAATGTTAGAAAATTTAAATATGTATTTTAACAAAAAAAAACAAACAAATATCTATTTACATATATTTATTTATAAATAAATAAATAATACAAAATTACAAATGTAATTACAAATTATATTCTACTATATAATTAGCAAATAAGTGAGATTTGTAATTTTAATTTTGATATTTTCTTTTGTTTTCGTCTGGATGAACAGTAATTTATTGTTTATAAAGTTTTTTTTTTGTTTCTAGTATTAATAAGAGAACATACCTAAGTCAAGTCCAAAGTCACGTATACATACATACATATATATATAAATAATTAATTTAATTTAAATTATAAATTTAATAACTTTATTCATGAACATTATTATAACATAATTTTGCCATAATATTTATAATAATATATATATATATATTTATTTATTTATATGTCAATAATTTATTTATTTATTGTATTTTATTATTATTACATTAAATTTAATGTCGTATGTATTTTTTTCATACGAATATTGTATTTTAATTATATTAAATTGATAATATAATTATTTATTTAAATGTAATGAATTAAAATTTTTTGTTTTTTTCTTTGAAAATGTCGTCTTAATTTGTAATATGTCATATAAGAAAAACCAAAAAAAACTACCTAATAAAAAATTAACGAAATATTAATGAATTTATAAAATTTGGTTTTAATTAAATTTAAACCGCAGGTTGTACCACAACTACTGAGTTAGTAGTTATTACATCGTTCAATGAGCTGGTTTAATGAATAGTGGGTAAACCAACCATTCTATCCCCACTCGAACGAATCTCAAAATAATCTAGGTACCAGAATGTACCCCTAACAAAGAAAACGATCTTGACGAAATCTTGATATGAATTTTGATATAACAATTTGGATAAGCAATGTATTATAATTAGGTAATTCAAAATAAATTATACTAATTAATTCTAAAATTTACAATAAAAAATTAATTTTACAAACTTTCATTCATACTTCAAGTTTGCTCATCATTCGCACAGTCATACATTTGCAAGTATACATTTAAACCACCATTCATAACTTGTGTCACACTATTTGCGAACCTCAGAATTTTGAACCCTAGCTGGAACAATACAATATCAAATGATCAATATACAATATTAAATGGTTAATATTCACATCTGATGTTCTCTACATGTTGTTTAATCAAGCACTCTTTCCAATTTTCGCGATTCAATCTTTCTCTTCAAAATGTTTTAGAGAAATGAGCTCTTAATTAACTGAACTCTCTCCTTTGCGGAGAAATCCATTGTACGACACTACTTCTGCATAGACCAGATCGCGTCCATTCATATATTAAATTCACATACACACATTACCTTCTTTGCCACCAGTCACCACCCTTGCTTAATATAGGCATCATTCTATGATGCCTATATCAGAACATTTTTCAATATTCAAGCTTTTAATAATACACTCTACCCTCCAACATCCACTCCTTTATCGTTTAAATTGTCATCTGTATAAATCTGTTCGCATTCACCATACATATTTTCTTTAATTCTCTCAAATACACATTTCACCATGGTCCAATTCCATTCTTTGATTGTGGGGTAATAGTTTCAGACCAGAGTTACACATATCCTTATCAGTATTTTGAAGTTTTCTTGTACTAATCTGGATCTGTATGTTTATAAACTTTATCTCTGATTAACCTTACCATCGTTGACGTGAAAGATCTATCGTTGGCGCAGTTCATGAATATCATACCGCACCATGACATTAAAATCATCGTGGATGACTTTAATGCACAAATCTGTGGGAGTGCAGAAAATATCTCTTATATCGGTCCTAACAAGTTGTACCTCACCATTAGCAACAACGGCCAACGGGTCATCACCTGTCAATAATTTACAATTTAGTTGTATCAAGTACGTTTTTCCATATAAAAGAATCCACAAAGTAACGTAGAGATCGAGAGATAAAATAAATACTCAGCAACGGTGTTAAGATCTCGTTGGATGCGCGTTGCAGGATCATCGTAGCTGTAGTTGAAGAAACTCATGTGGGCGTAAGGTGCGTTGAGGAGCGTAAATATTAAAGAGTGAAAGTATGTCAGCACATCAACTTTACCACAAATAATATAACTTGCAAAGGTAGCATTGGTACATGTACGCCTAGAAGCCAGTGACTGAAGGCCCAGGAAACGACAATGGTCAAGGTAAGGTAAGAGACTATAGTCGTCGCGCTGTAAAGAAGGTAATTTTTTGAGAACAAATAACAGAAACTGCTTTTATATACTCCCAATTTGCGTATTCAAGCTTAGAACGAACGAAAGAAGTGTACAGTGACTTAAAAGTCAGTGAGTCGTGAAATCTTTCAAATTTCGCTTAAAAAATCCCAACATTGAATAGGCTTTATTAAAAATCGATGTGCGAGTTAAACGTTAAATCAGATCTAAAAAATAAACCCCAAATCGTTAATCATATTAACTCTGTTCAAAATACAGTTGTTTAAAGAGTAAACAAAGACTATTGGAGACGTGCTTCTACAATATGTGATTACTTGGCATTTATCCACATTCAAAAACATATAATTTATAACACACCAATCGCAAAACATGTTCAAGTCCCATTGGAACAGAACACGGTCTAATTCGCATGAAATATTAGCAAATATTTTCATGTTGTCTAAATAAAATACAATCAGCGAATGTGAAACAGTCCACAATGTCGTTAATAAAGAATAAAAGTAACAGTGGACCCAAGTTGCTATCTTGAGACACATCAGAGGAAAGAATGAAATACTCTGAGTACGTAATATCAATCTTGATAGCCATTAGCCAACCTAAATGAATAATGTGGCAATTCAGATCGCTAAGCTTTTTCAACAATGTCCGATGATTGAGTTTATCGAAAGCTTTAGCGAAGTCGGTATAAACCACATCGACCTGAATTTTTGAAACAATGGAATTGATTAACTTATTCTGAAAAACTGCCAAATTAGTGACCGTTGAGCGGCGCGGAAAGAATCCATGCTGACGTCTGCTAATACATTGCTTAGAATAGAAGAAGATTATGTTGTTGACCATTGACTCGAAGAGCTTTGGAATGCAGGGCAGAATAGCAATGCCACGATAATTAGTCATATCACTGCGGGATCCATTTTTATAGATTGGAATTACATTTGATATTTTCCAAACATTTTCCAACATGTTAAACAATTGGCATAAAGGGGAGGCAAAACCAACTACACAAAGTGTCAACAGAGACGCTGGTAAACCATCGCCAGACCCTTTGACGCGTCCATATTTATCAATGCCTGCAACACATCAAGCTCAGAAAAAACAATTTTTTGTTTATTAGAGATAGGAATCATTGGAGTTTGTGAGACATCCTTCACAAAAACGCTACTGAAGTAATCGGCAAAGAAATTGCAGATTGTTAATGGATTATCGGAGTTTTGACCACTGAATTCCATAAACGACGGTAAGCCGTTATTATGGTCCTTCAGTATCACAAATCTCCAAAATTTCTTCGGGTTACAATGTAAATCGTCCTCTACATCAATCATCTGATTATTGTAAAGGAATCGGTTAAGACAGGAGAACTGCCTGCGCTGAAATTGAAACTGATTAACGCCTATATCTCCTGTGAGCTTTATTACGCAGGACCTCCAGTTTCTTGAGCTCTTGAGTGAACCATGGGCAATGACGGGCGCGAAGCTTTTTTATTACCTTTTTAGGGATTAACTTGCATGTAGCAATATTTAACAACTCATTGAAGGTGTCTACTGCACCATTGATATCCATGTTTGATAGAACAACTGCCCAATCAACTTCAGCTATATAGGAAATTGTTTATAGAACCGTGGTCGGCATTCGCACAATCAAATACAGAGCAATTTTTAATGAAATCCATGTTATTTAAAAATCCGCCAGAAACCTGGATTGAAACTGGAGTGAGATAAATTCTCGAAGATCCGGCAAGGTCATCGCAGGGCTCAAGTTTATAAGATCGATTATTGTTGGTGTAAAAAATTAAGTCCATATAAGTTCCGCAACTGTTTGGTATATTGTTAATCTGAGAAGCGCCTATGTTTGTCATAAAATCACACATTAAGGCGGAATGATCGTTAGTATTAGCTGGAATAAAGACATTGTCGCCCATATCATCCAGACTAACTCTGGAAAGTTGAAATCACCAAAAATAATAAAGTGAATGTTCTCAGTCAGTTCTGTAGACTAACACAATAAAACCAAGAACTTCCACTTAATAACATCCAAGAGCAGTGAGAGTGATAACTACCGCGGCGCAAAATACCATCAGAAAACTTGAAAATAAGCGAAAGCTTCGTGATAAATGTTTCGCTCGTAACACTAGAAACACTCTTGCAGAATATATCCGTGCTAAAAAAATATTATTAAATATCTCTGATAAAAGAAGAGCAAACATATAAGAAAATGCATCGAAAACATCAGCTTCCAAGCGGAACAAGAAAACTCACCATACTGTTTCACTAACGCCAGAAATCTCGCTAAAGACACTAAAAACAGAATGGAGAGCTGAGAAAAACGCGACTGATGTTCTTTCAGTACGGCAAACCTACTTCCAAAATCTGCTAAATCAGAATGTAGAAGTGACTCTATTAGAACAATTAACCTGTGAGGTTGTTGGTGAAGGAGGTTTTTGCCGAATGTTCCACAGAAGAGGAATTAGATGCGGCTAATATAGTTAACTGATAATGGAAAGATACTCGATCTCGATGGAATCCCCGCAGAATTGGTTAAGCTCGGAGGAAAATCATCTCTATTTTGCGGTGCGTACTAATCTCTTAAACCCTGGACATCCCTAGGCAGACGTTGTTGTACTTTCCAGACTCGTCCCTCGTCCCAGAGCCGTTGTAACGAAAACTGACCAACCACTGATCAGTGCTTAACCATGAGGTCGACTCTGGGAAAATATAACCATCAACTATATACTCGTATAGGGCGAGTTTTTAAAAATTGCAGGCATTTATCTCGGAAAGGATGCAAGATAGGGGAAAATCACTTATAAAGGAAATTATTCATTGTTGAGGGGGACGTATTGGTGATCTTCTGTTTCACAGCAATAAAGTCGAGTTTTGCGTAGGTTTATAGCCATCGATGAAACATGGGTCTCTTAATTCACACCTGAGACGAAGGAATTGTTAAAAAATAGACTGAAAGGGGAGAATCGGGTCCACAGAAAGCCAAGACAGTTTCATCTTCAGGTTATGCTGACCGTTTCTGGAATGCGTGTGGGAGAACTTTCATACATTATTTACGTAACATTTAACTGATGAAATAAAGGAAAAAACAGTGGCATTTGGCGAAAAGGAAAGTACTGTTTCAGCAGGACAAAGCGCCAGTCCACACATCCGTTACCGCGATGGCCAAAAGCAAAGAGTTACATTTCGAATTGCTTCCTCACTCAAACTATCCGACAGATTTAGCCTCCTCGGATTATTTTCTCTTTCCAAACTTTTTGAGGAATTTATGGTAACAGCCAACAATGAAGCATTGGTTGTTGCATTGGTATTTTTTTGGTTACTATTTTGATCAATTCGTCGGTTCTCACTATAAAAAGGGTATCGAATCTATTGAACATCGCTGGGAAAAGAGTGAGCTGAAAAAGGAGACTATGTTGAGAAATTAAAATATTTTATAACTTTGTGTTTTCATTGTCAGGTTGGGTACTTCTGGAGATACACTCCCACTTTCAGTATAATAGAAATTAAAATAGTATTTTTAGGAAAAATAAAGAAAATCGTATACATCGGCTGACCCAATAGTAGGGTAAAAGTCAATTTTAGGTAAATTTTTCGATTCAAATTCATTTATTTTTCAAAAAAACTATGGCAAACTGATCGGAAAATCTGTACTAAAACCGATTTTTACCACAGTAAGGGGAAAATTATACCATTCAGAAAAAAACGTTTCTTGGAACGGCAAAATGACAATTTTTCAATTAAAATTGTTCAATAATTGTAAATTTATTATTTTGGCTAATAAATAAAGTTATTTTACATTATATCTCATTGATTTTAATAAAATATATGCAATAATTTATTCTTAAATGAGAAAAACGTTTTCAGAAAACGTTCGTAGAAATTGTAATGTGACATCGCCTTAAACGATTTACCCGACTATTTCTAAAATTCGTGGTTATGAGTGCACTTAGGAAGAAACGAGAGGTGGATCTACGGTAATATTTAAGAATAATGTCAATCATTATGAAGAGCCTGGTATCGAAATAGAAAGAATTCAATTTAAAATATAAAGTTTAAAAAATAAAAATAAAATAAAATTATTAATTGGGCAACAATTTAATGTAGGATCAAAGTAATCTCCGGACACCAAATAAAACGATGGAACAGCTGGAAAACCAAACCAGCGAACAACTTGGAAAAGATCGTAAATTCTGACGGAGGACACACGGCCCCATATATATATATCGTAACTAAAATAAAATAGAGATGTCTCCAATATAAACAAGAAATTTTAACGACAGGCACCTACCCTATAGAATTGATGTTGCTTCTAAATAAATAGGTACCACGCAAGAATTGAATATTGTCAACAATTTCGACTGTGTCAAATATTATAATCGTCCAATGAGGGATCTCTATAATAATTCGATTCAGTTCATATACCAATTCTCGTTAGAAAAGTGGGAGATTGATGAGAATGACGACTTTGGCTTATTTACTGTTGGCTCTACGATGATCTTTGAATTAAATAATAAAACATTGTTTATGTTAGCTGAATTACAGATGGTAATACTATCAGATTATGTAAAATAATATTACAATCTGTAATTTGAAAATCGTTTATTTTAGAAGAACAATTGTAAGCATATGATGTGTACATATTACTAGTCTTTCTATCTTGATCTAGATCGCTTTCTATCGTGTTCTTTATTTTTATTCTTATCGGATTTCTTCGATTTTTTACCATGGCGCTTTGAGGAATTACTATTCGACGATTTTTCCCGACGACGCTTTTTGTTTTTCTCCTTGCCTTCCCGTCTCCGAGATTGACTTCGGCTGCGTTCTCCCGAATGGTATTTGGAACTGTGCTTATTTACATTTGCATCAACTTTACCACAATATTGTGAAAAAACTTCTTCTGATTGCAGTTCTTTTTTACAAGCAGCAGGTTCTCGTCGACCTATCTCACCATCATTTAGTTGCGAAACATTTCCTGTGCCCAAATACTGTTCAAGCGCTTCCATTTGAGTACCAATTAATTTACGAATCTCTTCAGTATGTGACAATGGTGGCTCTTTGGTTGTACGATATTTCATGCGACGCCGTTTCAAATTTCGATTGTAAGCCAAAATCTCAGCAAATGTCATTTTTGATTTACCCGTTTCTGATTGAACCGGGATTGAAATTTCGTTTTCCGTGTGATGTCCGGTAGTTTCGATAGTGTAATTGTACAGAGCAAGCTTTTCATCACGCGTAAAATTAACAACCATATCATCGTGTGACTTGGGTATATCGCGAGTATCAAGCTCGAGCGGCGTGCAACCTGTGATTAAATTTTTCAATTAATATTTTAATATTAATAATATATATGTATATAATTTTATTTAATATAATTTTAATTAAAAAGGATATATAGCAAATTCACTGTAGCTTTTACTGAAAAAATAAAAACGTTATCGAAATAATTATCGTGCATATTTGTAATTTTAGTAACGTACCCAAGGCCATGGCAGGATTTTCCGAGTATGCTTTTCGAATTATGGCAGTTTGTGTGTCTTTGTCTGAAAAACGATAAAATAATTATTAGCGCGGTTCGAGAATTGATAATTAATTTACTGCTGCTAACCAATTTGAATCGATGGAATCCGTCCGCCATAGAAAAACTGCGATGTCTCGGGTAATGGATTATCAATTAGATTGGTTGATTCGAGCTCTAAATGACGGGTTCGAATATGATTTTCTAAATTTTTTTCATTCACTTCGTGCGATGTATCAAATGGGCAGATGTGTAGAGTTTTATCCTGAAATTTTGACTTTTTTTTTAATTTGTTTAGAAAAAACACTAAACAGAATTTTCGATTATACGTATAGAAGCTTACATTGCTGTCAGTACAACATCAAAAATGGAATTTAAAGAACCCAATTGGACCCAACAAAATTTAGACTGACTTTTCTATATTGACAATATTCTTGCGTGGCCATAAATATGGGTGGAATATAGTGGCTTAAAATAGTAAAGTTCAAAGCGAAAACATAAGAACCAATTAGAACGCTAGGTTTAAATTTTTAGTATGTATTTACCTAAACCCAGGTGTGTATTATAGAATATGTAATGCATACATTTACGTATATGATGATATTGACTAGTACGACACGATTCAAACTTTTTATGATTTGAAATTGATTGCTTTCACAAAATTTTATTATTTGAATTCAAACTACCATTTTTAATTACAATAGTGTACATTTTTTAAAATTTAAATGTAATTGATATTATGATTAAGTAACCTATTAATTTAAAATTAGACGAATTTAGAATTGGAAATTGAGTTAATTTGTAAGCTTCCGCATTAAAATATGCTTATACCCCATTTACATGCGACCAACATTTTTCATCTGCAAAATGAAAGAGGTATAACATTGACTTTTTGCACATGAGAGACAAGAAAAGAAATAGATCCCAACAAAATTTTGCAGAAGATTTTTGGAACCACTACACCACCAAAACCACCATAAAAATATATTCGTTCCGAGTATTTTTATGGAAACATTTTTAAAATTAATATAAAAATATTATTTTATATTTATAAATGTTAAGGATTCATAATAAAAATCGACACCATAGAAAAAAATGTAAATTTCGCATTTGAATTAATTAATATTAATGCTATAAAAAACTTTGGCATTACTATATATGTTTATTTCTTTCTCTCATATTGAATATTTTTATATAGCGGATGCTTCTTATTTACCTCCAAAAATTTGTAGAAGAAAACAATTTTCTACATGTAAATGGGCATTAATATAAATTTGTATACGCCACTTTGACTGAAAATTTAAATTTGGCAACAATTATGCGCACTTGCGTCAATCGATCGAAATTAAATTCAACTATGGAGTATACGCAGCTACAACCATTATTTTTATTCATTTTTATTTTAATTTTTTTTTACGTTGGCAGCACTCATCCTGTTCATTTAATAAAAAGTCATTGTGCATTTCACTATAGCAAAGCGAATAATTTTTGTGTATTGGAAAAAATTTGTTTTTTTACGTAAATTATAAATTAAAATGGCTCCAAATGATAAATTTACAGGGGCAAGTGCTTCAAAAGAAAAGGAACAACCAGCTACCACCGCAGCGGCGGCTGCTACTACAGATACAGCTGATTTGGTAAGACGACATTTTGAGAAAACATATTTTACCTTAATTTTGCCGTGTCACGAATTGAGTAGTAATGTTTTTTTTCTGTATTTTCAGTCTGATGAGGATCGAGAATTACAAGCAAAACTTTTATTATTGGTTACCCGACTTAAAGAACCAGCCACGGAACTTTATATCCCGGCACTAGAAGAGCTGCGCCGTTTGATTCGTGCTTCCACGACATCGATGACTTCGGTACCAAAACCATTGAAATTTTTGAGACCACACTATGAAACTATGATCGAAATCTACAAGAATATGTCCGATCAAAAGGCACGTTTCACTTGTGCCGATATAATTTCTGTGCTAGCGATGACTATGGGAACTGGAAAACAATGCTTGGTGTATCGTTTCCTAGCAGATCCAAATGAGCAAATTGGCGATTGGGGACATGAATATGTACGTCATTTATCCGGCCAAGTCGCCTCGAATTGGGTGGAATCACAATCAACTGTAAATTCGAGGTTAATTAACCTTGTGAAACAGATTATACCTTACAATATGGCACATAATGCTGAATCCGATGCTTGTGACTTATTGATGGAAATCGAAAAGCTTGATCTACTTGAAGATTATGTCGATGAAAATTCATATCCACGGGTATGTCTCTATCTAACAAGTTGTGTCCCGTACGTTGGCGACCCAGAAAATGTAAATCTGTTAAAATGTGCGCTACAATTGTCACGGAAATTCAATCAACACACCCAGGCCATGCGTCTCGCTTTAATGTTGAACGACAACGAGCTAATCGAGACTATATTTACATCGTGCAAGGACACAGCAACTCAAAAACAATTAGCCTTCATGTTGGGGCGTCAACAAATTTTCTTGGAACTTCAGGAAAATACTAATGATTATGATGATTTGATGGAAATCATGTCGAATTCTCATTTAAATAATCATTTCTTGAATCTCGCCCGAGAATTGGATATCATGGAACCGAAAACCCCAGAGGATGTGTACAAATCACATTTGGATAATTCACGTGCATCATTTGCATCGTCACAAGTTGATTCGGCCCGCCAAAATTTAGCCGCTAGTTTTGTAAATGGTTTCGTGAATGCTGGTTTCGGGCGTGATAAGCTATTAATGGAGGATGGCAATAAATGGCTTTACAAAAATAAGGAACATGGCATGCTTTCGGCGACAGCTTCGTTGGGCTTGATTTTATTATGGGACGTCGATGGCGGTCTAAGCCCAATTGATAAATATTTATATTCCGCCGAGGATTATATAAAGTCGGGTGCTTTATTGGCTTGTGGTATTGTAAATTGTGGAATTCGAAATGAAGTTGATCCAGCATTGGCGTTGCTTTCCGATTATGTATTACACTCAAATAATACGATGCGGATTGGTGCAATTTTAGGCCTTGGTCTAGCTTATGCCGGATCGAACCGATCGGTTGTGCTCGAGTTGATAAGCTCAGTGTTTAATACGGAGCGGCGCAATGGTGCAACCATGGAAGTTATGGGTATATCAGCCCTCGCATTAGGCATGATTGCCGTTGGTTCGTGCAATTCTGAAATCACAGAGACACTGCTTCAAACAATTATGGATCGGAGCGAAAGCGATTTGAAAGACACGTATTCTAGATATTTACCACTAGGACTTGGTTTAATATATTTGGGTCGTCAAGAAGCCGCTGAAATAGTAATTGCTGCGCTAGAAGTGGTGCAGGAGCCCTTCCGTTCTATGGCAACCACGCTCGTATCGATTTGTGCATATGCCGGTACCGGAAACGTACTGAAAATTCAACAACTGCTTCATGTATGTTCGGAACATTATGAAACATCGACTGAATCAGAATCCTCATCGACTAAAAAGGAAAGCGCCGCGGCTGCAGATAAAAAAGAATCAACTGATAATGCGGCTGAAAATAAATCATCAACTCAAGCCGTTGCTGTACTCGGTATTGCTTTAATCGCTATGGGGGAAGAAATTGGTGCTGAGATGGCATTCCGCTCGTTTGGAAACTTATTGCGGTACTGTGAACCGGTAATTAGACGGGCAGTGCCATTAGCACTTGGCTTAATATCCGTATCAAATCCAAAATTAACAATTTTGGATACGTTAAGTAAATTTTCACATGACAGTGATGCTGAAGTGGCGCATAATGCTATATTCGCAATGGGCCTCATTGGTGCAGGCACAAACAACGCCCGTTTAGCGGCAATGCTACGACAATTGGCGCAGTACCACGCAAAGGATCCTAATAATTTATTCATGGTGCGTATTGCACAAGGACTCACACACTTAGGCAAAGGAACAATGACATTGAGCCCTTATCATAGCGATCGTCAGTTAATGAGCCCCGTTGCGGTAGCTGGTCTAATGGCCACATTGATTTCGTTCTTGGACGTCAAAAATAGTAAGCTAATCAAGTTTTGATTATAAGTTACATTATTAATCTCGTATTATATTTCTAGTTATTCTTGGACGTTCTCACTATTTGTTATATACGCTTGTGACGGCCATGCAACCTCGTATGCTTGTGACATTCGATGAAGAATTAAATCCACTTCCAGTACCGGTACGCGTTGGTATGGCGGTTGATGTTGTGGGACAGGCAGGTAAACCAAAAACTATTACCGGGTTCCAGACTCATACCACACCAGTATTGCTTGCAATGGGCGAACGTGCAGAATTAGCTACAGAAGAGTATTTATCGCTTACTCCCATAATGGAAGGATTTGTTTTGTTGAAAAAAAATCCGAATTATGATCCTTAACTTTTATGAAATTAATCTTGTGTTTAATTTTTTTTTTTTTTTAATTAAAATCACCGAATAAAATAAAACGTTGTTTTTTTAAGGGGCAAGTCAGTAGTGTAGCGGCAACAAACTTGACTTTCTTGGTTTGATTGAACTTGTGGGCTAGAGTGGAATCGGGAGCTTACTGCTGCTAGTATATTCCTCACTCCCCAGCGCTTGAGTAATCTACTCTTTCTTACGTATTAATAATTCACTTCCATGAAAGAAGCAGTACTTAGTCTAAATCGTACAAGCCATTTACTTTTCATAAAAACTTGACAAAACAAAACGTAATATTGTACTTACTGCTATTTTAGATAAGAAAAATTCTTTTTTCCATCCTAATTCTTTAACAATACTATCTAAATTACTTTCTAGGATATTTAAATCATTTTTAAACTTTTCAAAATTAGCTAAATTATCTTCCATTTCGAGTTTCGATTCAACATGTCAAAAAAATATCCCTAGAAATATGACAGTTTGTTGTCACAAACTAGTGTTGCCACCGACAATTTTTTGTTACTCCGCTTGAAAACTTGAAGATACTACACTTGAATATACAGTACGGCCCCTACTTGCGTCGTCATTATTTGCAACTAATTAATGTAAATGTGCCATTCCACACTTTGATTCTTTTCTCGTTCCCGTCCCTTCCACCAACAAACTAGCAACAGGGGGAAGAAAACGAAGGAAAGAATCGAAGTGTGGAACGGCGGAATGGGATTAGGCTTCCAAATGCGCTAGACTGCTGAAGACTAATAGCGTTTTCTTTTACTACAAAATCCAGCAAAAAATTTTGATGTACATCGAATTGCAAAAAATGGATACGTGAATAATATTGTGGTCGAATGTTTATTATCATTATTAATTTAGCAAGTATTATAAGCTAATAAAGTATTACTTTTATATTTTTCTTGCTACACAATTTTGGAAACTGGCTAACATAATGGCAATAAATTCTCTACCATAATATTCCAACAAATTCATGTTGTAGGTTTATATAAAAAATTCGCGCCTGAAAATTGATCAAATTTACCTATGATACTGCGAAAAACACGGGGAATTCTGTATATTATATTATTGAGCATTATTCTTAAAATAAGTGTTAATCTGGGCATTCCTTGATTTTACTTAAAAGTTGGAATGAAATGTGCGATTTCTTAAGCAATCCTGCGAGTATAGAGTCCTAATAATTTACTTTAGTTAGTATCGGAGGAACTCGTTGCTCTCCAAGAAACTTACTGGTCTAAAAGCTGTAAGCCTCTTGGCTTAGACTTAACATTGCTTTACAGTGGAAATGACCTATATGTAGGAAATCTTGATGGAGTTTTTTGTATTGGGCCGCAGGAAATATGATATTAATTGTTGTGTCATACAATAATAAAGTTAAAATTAAACCATAGATTATTGACGATTGGAGGATCACGGAATCCATCTAGCAGATTAAACATCTTTGAATTTTGTTTAAGTACCTTAATCGTTTTTAATGCTGTTGTGGATGACATCTTAAAAATTTCAGTTCACTTTTTATATAAGTCAACAATGACTATAGATAATTTTTTGAAAACTGAACATACATCATTTTCAACTTCACTGTTTATACCTTGCCAATACACATATAATTTCTCAGGAATGGCTTCATTCGGTCCATACCTGGGTAACCTTTATGAAATTGCTTTAGAATCCGTGCTTGGAAACAGTGCGGAATAACACCGCATTCGCCCAAGAGTAAACAATAATCATCACACGAAAGTGATTCACGTTTGGAGTACAGCTATTTGAGATATGTATTTTGAATCAGTGATGATTTAATAGACCACTTGTATTAACATATTTGATAGCTGCTTTGAGCATCTTATCCTTTGGTGTAACACTAATAATCAATATTGAAGTAAATATATAATATGTATCAAATAATCCATATACATCCACTCCTACAAGCAATAACCTGAAGCCTGTTGAGATTCTTAACTGAAGAGTTTGATTTAACAACAGATCAACAGACGTTAGAGGCGTATGATAGCGTAGTTAAAACCACCTTTCTTCCTCGTTTTACTATCCCATGAAGGGATTTTATTGCCTACATGGTGGTCCTCCAACTGTCTAGGTTCATGGCTCCTTCCCTCCAGTTTCGACATCCGATTGCTCGTAGATCTTGTTCGACGTCATTACGCTAGCGTAGTCTTGCCCTTGTTGTTGATGCAACGCTTTTCTAATCATATGGTTTCATTGGGATATTTTATCATGACTCAGCCATCTATCTCGGTTGGATTTAAATAATTTGATAATATCACAATCTCCAAGGAGACGTTTAATTTCGTTAGGAGTTATTGTTTATACGGAAAAATTACTAATAAGGGTGGGATAGCAGGTAAGCGATTAGTCATCGGCTGAGTATAGCAAAATTCAAGGTATATTGAAGTACATTTAATTATCCGACTTATTATTCATATTATTAAGAGCGTGAGAATAGAACAGGGCGGGATCCATATTTGGTAAGAAACGGATTTCTTTCCGTTCGTTAAGGATATTTTGGTTAAGCAATATGGATTTTCGAATTTCGCAAGATTCTAACGTATCTAACCGTCTGATTTTGGCCTGAATATGTAATAGGTCTAAATTCTTTAAGCTATAGCTGTATGATTTTCTAAAGTTAAATGATAGTGGAAAGTTGGTTGAATGCCACCAGATAAATGTACTTTAGCTCTAACTCCAAAATTGCGCCCATTCTGTCCATTATAGGAGAAACTATACAATAAATAGAATTAATCCGATAAACACCACCCTGTGTTTATTAAGGGTTATCTATCTTAAATTAGTTTCCCGGTTTATGAAGAGTAACCTATTGGTTACTCATTTTACAATAATTTCTTATTATAATTCGAACTGCCCATTTCAAGCGGGTTCTGTTTTTGGAGTCTGCTCACTCCATTGGTGGAACATAAGACGGATATCTGCATTTTCATGTCGAGATAACCGCTGCACGTGTTTCCTTGATTGTTTTTTTATTTCATCGGTGACGTATTCCGTCACCAATTCCCTATGAAGATTGTCGTGCCTAATGTACATTGGGCCATTCACAATCCCTCGCTACACTTTATTTTGGAAGCATAGTATCATTTGTATATTGGTTTTATTGGCACAACCCCAAAGTTGGATACCATAGATCCATACTGGTGTTAGTACTTACCTTAGAGAATCAATTTGTTGTATATTGAGGGCTCAGAATTACTACCCGTGAGCCAGTACATTTTCCTATATCTTTAACTCTTCTTTGTTCTTCTTGATGTGCTCTTTCCACCTTGCTTAGCATCGAGGGTCATGCCATGGTCATGCTGTATTTGCATACATTTTGGCTTATAAGGTTGACATGTACTGATTTGGTTTCATTTAATAAGATGTGTCATTTTTTAGTCCAGTTGCTGACAGCGTTAACTGCATTTTGAAGTTTGCTTGTTGCTTCCGAAATATCTTTCCCAACTGCTAGGGTAGATGTATCGTCTGCAAATGTTGCTACTGTAGTACATTAAATAGTAGGTAAATATCTCGTATAAATAATGAACAGAATATGTCGAAGTACGCTACCTTGTGGTATACTTGTTGATATTCTTTTTAGTTCAGAGTACTCATTTTCTAATTTGACACTAAAGTGTCGATCTGCTATGGAGGATTTAAGAATTTGATAAAATTGTTTAGGCAGGCCTCTCTAGCTTGAGCTATACATATAAAAAAATACTGGGGTATATCTCCTTATTCTCAAGTGCATCCTCAATGACATCTGCTATTCTGTGAACTTGTTCAACTGTAGTGATTTTCTCTATACACCCAAATTGGTGAGGTGGAATTAAACATCTCTCTTCTATTATAGTTTTGAATCTCTTCAGTAACAGTTTTTCAAATATTTTTGATATGACCGGAAGTAGTGATATCGGTATGTACAATTTTTTATCGTTTGCTGATTTAGGAATCATAATTACTTCAGTCACCTTCCATTGACGTGGCACATAATTCATTCTGAAGACTGCTTTAATTATTTGAACTAATTTTCTCGGGAATGGCTTTCATAATTTGCCCAGTAATTAAGTCTGGAGCTTTTCTGATACTTAAATTGTTATTGATTTCAGTTTTTAGTTCCAATAGTCACATGTCTTATGTTAAGATCATCTATCTCGGCAACCGTTGAAAAGCCTCTTCCAAATAGAAAGTGACACATGCATTTTCGTTCTTTTTAGCTCCGTCGTTGCTTTCCAAAGTGAGTAATCGTCATCCGTTAGTTAAGAAAGATATCGAGGTCGCTTATTTATGTTTTTGTTCTTTATTTCCTTTATTAGTTGTTTTAATTTGTTGCTCATAAAATTGAGGATATTTTTGTGTAGCAGAGCACGAGTCTGCTGCCAGATTCTATGAGCTTTCCGTTTCAGTTTAACTAGTTCTCTGACCTGAAGATGATAGTTGAGTTTTCTTGTGGTCCAAGCTGCTTGTTGAATGCTTCTGGTTCATCTTCCAGCTGCATCTCCGTTCTAATTGGTTCGCAGAGATTTGTTCGTTCTTCCACTAATTTCTTGAATAAATCACAATTGGTTTTATTGCTTGTTAGTTTAGGTGAATTATCTTTTTTTATTAACATTGTACTCAGAGTCATGATCACAGGTGAGTGGTCAGATGATAGCCGTTTTGTTACAAAGAAGTCAAGAAGATCTGGTATTTGATGTATCTCAGCCGATCAATACGTTTGTTTATCGCCAGAGTGAAATTCACAGAATAGTCTAGATCCCCAATAGGTATTCTTTGCGTTATCACCGCCTATATAAAATTTGGTCCTTGTGATTTCAAAATGTAAAGAAGACTGCAGTTTTCTGTTTTTAACTGATAGCGTGGAGACAGTAAATAGAGGAGATACTGATAGCCATATTGTTGATTGATTTAACAAGTATTATTTTAACTTGCATAATTTAGGTAGATCTACCTCCAGGAACATAATGTGATAATCCATTCGCGTTCCAAATAATAATTCTGAGTGTTCTATTCATTTGATTAGTATAGCATTGATGTAAGCTCATTCGTACCTTCTTGTCTATCCAGCCGCTTATATATAGCTTCAAGATCACGTTACTGTACTGCTAGGCGTGTATTTCTATACTTCGGAATATGCTTTCCAGTGGATTATCTTTAGCACTATTAGTTATCTGCTGCGTTCTAGTTGGAATCCTTATCTTATAACGTTGGTGTTTTGCGTCGATTAATATTTGCAGTTATACCGCTACTTCGCATCCTCTATAGTTGGCTGTGTGCTGTCCTTTACAGTTTATACACCTTGCATGTTCGTTTCGGCTAACGGAGCAGTCTCTCGCGTTGTGTCACTCGCAATATCTTTTTTTTCTAGCACAGCTTTTATAAATGTTTTGTAAAGTGCGAGTTTACATACGACTGCAAAAGATTTAGATCGTAACAACCTTGATTATGCATAGAAGATGCCATGTCCAGTTGCTATGTGGGTTTTTATATATCTTTTGTTGATGTCATAATTGACCGAGATATTTAAAGCTTTCCATATTGTCAAAGTTGTGGTCGTTTGCTCCAAAATTTGCCGTAGGGATGCTTCTAGGTGTTGATAATAATTTTGTTTTGTGCTGTTGATTTTCGAACCAAGCCGTTTCGCGTCTTCGGCCAAGAAGGAAGATATCATCCGCATATTTAAGAATATGGCCTCACATATTGAATATGCAACGCGAAGTTTCAAAACAACTTTTCCTTAGTACGTACTCGAGCGCAAGCTTAAAAAGTACAAGCGCGATCACTGGAAGGCATTGGGAGATTTGGACGGAATAATTCAGAATCGATTTACTAAGGCCGATAGTAATGGCTCAGCTACTTCTTTAGCTTCACGAGTTAGTTTTTTGTTTCTTTGAATATAACATCAACTTTTCACTCATTTGTAGATTCCTTTTTTCCGATATAGATGGTCTATCGGCATAACGTGCATGAATTTCGCACCTAAACTACTGAACTTGTTTTAAATAAGCTGTAGGTTGTGGGTATCGTTCTCCACAATACTCGACTGTTTCATATAACTTTTTTCTAGTTTGCTTGCACTTATTGTCCGACGTTAAATTGTTCGATCAATTTTTAAATATTGTAGAAACATTTCGAACGCATAATTCTGTTCAAATTTCTCGTGTTAAATGAATGGAAAGGAGTATATTTACTGAAATAATAATTCATTCACGTTCACTTGAGTTGCACTGATTTCACTTACACAAATGTAAATTCTGCAAGCATCGGAGAACCTGTCTACTTTCTATGGTAGATTTTCATCAAGTGACAATTTTACGACACTTTTAATTGTGTTTTAAGAACATTGGTTTGCCAGAAAAAACAAATCGACTTTGGATTATCTAAATTCTGTGCTAATAAAGGTCTACCAATTTTGGTTGGCCATCTAATGTTTATTTTTGCTATCTTTACTGTACGACGAAATAAGCGAATCTTGCCCCGGCTGGCTGCACGATAGGGGTTTAAAATTAGTGCTCATTGTGTGAAACCCCCATTTTAAACGGGACTATTTTGTGAGCGAAAATGTTTTAAACGCATCTGTTGCTAGCATTTTGACCAATTTTAAATTAGGTATATAATTCGATTAATAAAAGTAATTTTAATATTTTTTTTTATATATATACAAAGTAATTTTTATTAACATATTTGTTTCATGTCCACTGTTTTTTTGTTTTTTTTTTAATTATTTATATTTTTTTATTATATATATTTTTAATTATAATAAAACCAAAATAAACAACAAAAATTTTATTATTTTCTATTTTATTATTACTCTTTTTTATCTCGCTTTGATATATGTGTAGTTTGATATTTATATAAATTTTAATTAATTTTATTTATTTTTCTTTTCAAACAAACAAATATATTTAGTTTTTTTTTATAAAACTGAAGAATTAAAATACAAGGAATAAAAATTAATAATGGATTACTATTTTTATTTAATTTTTTTATTTTTTGTTAAAACTAATTTTTAAATGTTTTTTTTTCTGTATATAATATTTTTAACACAAGTCAAGGACCGTAGTACATAGTAGTAAATTAAAATTTAGACGAGAACATAAAAACGATTCTCAAATAAAATTATACTAGATAATTATTTCACAAAAATAAAAAGATAAAAATAATTTATCAACTAAATATAAGAGACAGTTATTTTTTATATATAATTTAAAATTATAATAAAAAAATAATTATTAATAATTAATATAATTAGTTTTTCCGCGGAATTTCGATATTTTTCACAGTCTGATTAAAAATACGAATAGGTTCATCTACGTAAAGGTATGTATGTATTTTGTTGTCTTGTTGGAACAAAAAGGATTTGGGGAAGGAGACAAGGGAAAAGAAGGGCTTTTCTCTATAATAATTTGATAAAGAAATTATGATGAGCATAAAAATTAATTATTTTTTGTTGCACTGATATTTAATTAATTTAAAATTTCTTTTCTGTATATTTTTTTTATTTATATGTAAACTTATAAGATAAATATAATTTTAATGATTAAATTAGGAATATAAGTTCAGTTTATGTTTTTGTGTGTGTGTGTGAGTGTATAATGTGTGTTTGTGTATGCGTCAATAAATGGTGGGTTTTTTTAACCATCTTCTTTCGGTGGAGTGAACCATCCTAAAATTAAATTAAATTAAAACAAATTTTTTATAAATTTGACCGTAGCTAGAACACCGAAATAATTCCGCTAAACATACCATTTTTTTCATGTATTTGTACAAGAGATTTAAAACTTTGTTGAGCCCGAGCTAAACTGTATTGGCCCTGTGATATTACCTGAAATAAAAAACGCTCAATTAATTACAATTCTCCTAATAGATTACGAAAAGTTAATCACATTTGTTGTTACCTTAGTTGCTCCAAACTGGATTCTTGCCTTCCCCTTGACTAGTGTGGCGGCTATTTGCATAATTACGGCCTCAACTGTGTACGCAGAACTCCAACCTTGTTTTGTTAATAGTTCCATACAAATAGCTCCACCCACTAGAACATATCCTCCTAAAAATATGCATATGAAATTTTATTACGTTATGCACTCATTTAGATTTATAAATTGAATGGCGATCAATTTCTTACCCGATATAACAGGATGTACTACCCTAACAAATGGTGGTTCAAATGGATAAGTCTCTTTGAACATAATATTTAATAATATACTATCTTTTCCCTCCTTCTCTTTTAATAAAACTAAATCATTGTGTAATGGACTATCAGGATCGACTGACATTAATCTAATATTCCATTCATATATTGAATCATTTACAAGTTCTATTGAATACATATTATTTTTAAATGAATCGGATCGATAAATGTCCCTTAATTCCTTCATTAAACGGTCGGTGGCTTGTACTGAACCTGAAACAGAACCCTGTAAATAAATTAAAGAAAATGAAAATAATATTAGAATTATTCGTTGGAGTAAAAGAAATTAGTAATAAAATTTTCCTACTCTACGATAAATTTCGTAATGCATATTTGTAATTGAAGGGAGCGTCGTAGATAGATAATGCGACAACTTCAGCATTAATGTACGTATGGTTATAAGCAAACAATGCTTGAATTAATACAAGTTTTTGGTGGCCACATGGAAACAGGATACGACGGTAAAAATGGAAGATGGACTCTGTAGCATATTCGAAATTTATAGATGAACAGTTTCATCTGTGTTAAACAACTATATACATTGCCCTACTTAGAGCCTATAATGTAATAAAATAATTTTCTCTCAGCGGTTTTAGAATAATTAGAAGACTTCAATCAGCTTTATCTTCCAGTTCAAGCAAAATATTAAACACTAAAACGAAATCTAAATTTATCCGTGGCAAACAGAACGATTGGAGTAAAAACTGGAGTTTAAACAAGTAAATAAAATTGATTTTTGGATGAAGTTCTGAAATATGACTAATTGGGTGGAAACAAACCATTAAAATGTTGTAAATTATAACTAATTTTCAGAAGATGTATTATGTTAATATTACGTCATTCACTAAGTGCCGCGGCTGACACATAGATGATGCATCTAATGAAAATAATGTATAGAAAATACCAATCTTCAAATTTTTGTTATTTTCAAAACAATTTATTTATTTCGCTGGTGCTACATCCCATATAGAGATTTGACTGCCTCAATGAGGGTTACAATATCATATTATTTTTCATATTGATTGATAAGTTCATTGAAACCTAGCCAGATGCCAGGCTGGAAGGGGCATACTGTTTCTGGATGAGGTATATTGGCATGCCAGAGGAAGAGAGGAAGGAGTGGGGGTAATCTCTACTACCAGTTGCCCCCTCAACTTTCCAAAAAATGGAAAAAATTAATTTTGTTTGTTGATTAAACTCTGTTTTATGGCGATCTGTTACAAGGACTCTGCTCCATCGAATAGAAGCATCGAACGTTGCTTTGCTGACTTTTAACGCAGCCGTATAAACGTCGATGTTGCTGATAGAAAAAGTGGACAAAATCGTTCTGGAAGACCGTAAAGTGAAGTTGTGTACGATAGATGAAACCTTAAAAATTACAAAGGCACATAGTATATATTTCGCATTAACTTTGAGCATGGCGCATGTCGAGGATATGCCTTTAACTATTTTTAAGCCATTTTTCAGTATAATTAGGATTTCCAAATACAAAAATATTCGCACAAATGTAATGCTCAAAATAAACTTGAAAAATCGGTAGACATTATAATTATTAGTCCATAATGGAATCCAAAATGTTTTAAGCAGATCAATGCGTCTGTAACTTCATAGAGAATTATTTGGCTAAGGAATGGCACTTACTTCCGTTGCACACTTACTCTAGATTTTTTGAGCGAAGTGAGAGATTCTTATTGATCACAGCGTTTCCTTTTACTTTGCAAAGCTGAAATTAGTGAAACCGAACACGTGGAGCTAAATTTAATCCCCTCTAATATGTATGGCTTTATTTAAATGTTTACTTAAACCTGTGGGTTAGAACCATAACTAGCATCGCTCATTTTCTAAGCGCTGTGAGCTAATTATATTTCTCCCGAACGAAACATTTTAATATATTGCTGTATGCGATGGGGTTGATGCTAAGATTTATTAAAAATGGTTTTCTTATTTGCGTTTTGGAAATCAGTGGAATGAAAACATAGCCCGCATTAGCCATAAAACATAGCTCAAGTGTTCAACGGGCCTTAAGAACCTTCAATCCTCATTCAAGTCACCTCCAATTCCACTTGTCGTTCCAAGTGAATATGCAACTCAACTATTTGTGTTATAAATTAGCTAGTTGATATGCTATCAAATGATTTGAGGCAAAAGAAACAACTAAAAATGTCATTACAAATCATGTAAAATTCTAAGGTGAATGGAAAAAACATAAAATAGGCACGGTTTTATAGTCAAATGAATCTGAATATGACATAACAAACGATATGAACCTAGTTTTTGACAAAAATTAGATATACGTTTCAGAGTATCCCTATTCTGCTAGTCGTATCGGAATGTCAGATTCGATGTGTAATGCTTTATTTTCAAGTGTAGTTCAATCTCTTAACACTCAATTACGTCTGATAAACGTTATTTATTTATTAGAAACAATAAATAATTCTGTCAACAAATATCTTCGATACATTGTTTATAGAAGGTCCGTCGAGCTTCTCAAAATAGCCATCAAACATTACCACCAAGCTACTTTTAAAATTTTGGAAAAAGAAAATAATCCGAAATTCGAACTTTAATTTTTTATGTGTGAACTGAACACACTTTCTTTATGTGTGAACTGTTGCATTATTTTAATGAATGAAACAGCACCTTCTTTTTCGCTAAATACGTTTTTTTGATTCCATAAGTTTGAGTTATAGAGCAATAAAAGTATGCAAAATACACATCGTTAATGGAGTTTCCATTTTAAAGATATTCAATGAAAATTATCTCATATGAATCCACTTAAACCAACACCATGACCTTGTCAGCAGAACTTCGCCTTCTTTTCGAGCCGATTCTCTCCTTTCAATCGATTGTTTCAAGTGTTTCTTCGTCTCAGGTATAATGGACCTATGATTTATTTACGGTTATTAATGGATGTAAATACTCCGCTTTATTGCTGTGAAACATCGTCGAAGAGCAATTGAAACATGGCATCCATCTTCCGCAGTTTTTTCCTCATGTAAAATACTTTTGCATACATACTACATCGCTCGCGCTCTTTCAGTCGACGGATACAATTTTGTGGAGGTTCTTTACAATTTCTGGCGTGTCTAACTCATTTCATCGACCACTGCGATGTTCGTTTTGATAGCTCGTACGTTCGTTTAAACTATATACCACCCATTATTTTATTGTTGTAAACGAAGGAGCAGACTCACAAATACGCTATTTTACCTCGCAGATTCTAGATTAGTAGTTCTTACTCGTTAATATTTTTTAATATAGAATACTAGAAATAGTTTTATAAACTATTGGGTATCATTAACCGGGCCAAGTCTACTTAACCAACGCTCCTTCAGTTTTGTTAAATGTAAAATAAGTGCACAGTGGAGTCCGGCCTTCCGGGATATTTTCCTTAACAAGCAGTCTTAACCCGATCAATTGAATCAAAAATTAGCTAAAGTAAAGAGTTTCAAACAATTCTTTCAGCTCAGTTACTTCAGAAATATGAAGTTAGACTAATTTAAATAATTCATTTTAATGAGGGATGAGGATGAGCAACGCTAACAAAGTCAAATACTTCTAACTACCATGTGGTAGTCAGAATTCAGTTCAATTCACTAAAAATGGCAAAATCTACCGATTTTCTTTTCATTTTGAGCTTGTGTATTTTCAACTTTTAAATTAGCAAAGTATTGTTCTGTATGAAAATTCATTTGCTTTTTTTTTAATATTTCGGGAGATGTTACGCTCATTTGTATAATTTTCGACTAATTTTAGATTGGAGGCGTTTTTGAGTCTTTAATACCATCCAGATCACGCGCAGAACTTTAATACCATCCAGATCACGCGCGTTAGGGATGTTAATATAATAAAGTGTTTGTTTAGCGAATTTTTTTTTTTAGTTTAAAAACAGAAAAGTTAACCGTTTGTCACGTGATATATGATCCAATTTGTGCCCAGATTTTTTGATTCTTCGTAGCATGATGGTGTGAATGTTGCGGTAACAAACTCCTTCGTAGTATTGAAGCAATATAGCAAACAATCAACCCAAGATGCCATGCGATGGACAAAGCAAAATGATTTATTACCCCAGGTAATAAATCCTTTTGCTTTGGAAGGCCTTTACAGTAAACCGGAATTCGTACAAAAATTTAATATGGAAACTGAATAGTGAGAAATATCATTCGTATACATTTTGAATGCTGCACATTAATTAATACAGTCTTGGCATATGAGTAAATATTGAGAAAATAGACATATGCGTAGTACCAGAAACCCATTTTACTAGACATCATATGAAAGAATTCGTGGATAAATTTATTGTCATACAGCTGAACGATCAAGAGAAGGCTCAACAAAGAAGAGCATTAAACACCAAGCATTGAAAATAGTTTAAGAAAGCTTCTAAGTGAAAACAGTATAGGTTCAACGGGATAACCATGAAACTGGCAAAATTTCAGCAATATATTATCTCCCATGATATAATCTTAAGAAAGAAAGTTACGTTCCATTTATTCAGGACAATAGAAAGAAACTTCAATATTGGAGGAGACTTCAATGCGAAAAATGCTTTTTGGGGTTAAGACTGACTTCCAAAGAAGTGTCTGAGACATTCCGTTTTTAAATTATCATTTAAATTCAAACTACAAAAAATAAATGTATCCGTTTTGTTTTGATTTACTTGTAAACAACCAAACCAATTTCTCGATTTCGGCATTTTTCGCGAATGTCCGTATGAATTTAAGCAATATGAAATTTTCAAAGCAAATTCATCAATCAAATCATGATAGGGAACGCCGTTTAGAAACCAAGAACATTTATAAGAATGCACGAGTTTATGCAAGTTTGATTAATTAAATTTGTCATTAAATAAAGATATATAAAAAAAATTGAATAAACCCGAATTGGTTTGAAAATCGCGAATAATTTCACATACAAATATACGAGAAATCTTACTTGAATAACCACCAAATAGCTCAGACTAATAAATACTGGAATCAATCAAACAAAACAAAAATGCAAATTGGCTTTCATGGAATCAAACACAACAAACACGTATTTAATGATTCTTCGGACTGCTCAAATTCGCTTGTTCTGTTCTCTAGTATCGGTCCGTTTTCAAGAATATAGTGGACAGTTTTTTCATGAAACTAGCTCACTTACGACACATTTCTTGAACTACACTAACATAATTATATGATATTTGGCGACTTGATTAAATCTTATCCAACAAATCGTTTAAATATAACAAACTAAAGACAAAATTGATCGCTGAGAGCCCCGGTATTTGAAGTTGGCCGATATTCTTCCTGTGGCAGACCGTAAATTATTCGATTTCTAAGAAAGGTGTTTATCAAATTGATGAGTATCGATCCAAAACTATATGCGACATGTCAAAAGATTTGAATTATGTATAAATTTGCCAAACTGCATAAGTAGCCATATTCGTAACTGTAGATCGTCCAAAAAAACCATATTGAACAGAAAAAATAGAGACAAAAAGAAAAATATTTTTGTACTATTGCTTCGAAAAGTCAAGAAATTGTTTTTTCTTATTTTAAATTTATCTAACATACATGTAGTCCGTACAATACGTAACCTCCTTTGTTGTCAAAAATCATCAACAGCATTTTACGGTCCCTTTGGCAATTTAATATGGATATGTAAGACTTAGCTCTCGTTCACAACGTTATGTGAACGAGTTCAACGGCAAAAACGCAGAGTTTAAAGGCGAGTAACGTTAAAACGAGTTAAGCTGACATTCCTATTAATTTAACTTGTATAAAAGTATAATAATGGTATTTTGCAGCCAACCGTTAAATTTCTTTATAAAAAAGTAAACAAAGCACAAGATCAGTTTTTCTTTCATAAAAATTAGAACTATAAAACTAGATACAAAGTGAAAGACTAAATTGGATCTATCACCTTGAAAGTTCTTAACCTTTATCTAAACGAATATAATTTCAAACTAAATTTAAACTAAAAAATTTTAATTTAAATTTTATTCTACTCACTTTTAAATAATCTTGGCGTTGATTCTGTCTTAGTCTTTCTAGCATTGCAAGATGTTCTACTCCCATCTCATCTTTCTATTATTGGAACAAAAAAAATAAAAAATAAAATAAAAATAAAATATCAAAAAATTACCAATAATGTCCATCAATCACAAAAATACTATCCTAGTTTCTTCTCTTACTTTATTCGTACTACGGCCCTCATCCATTTCTAAAGGCAAATCTTCTTCAGCTTCACTGTCTGGATCACTTTCGCCCACACCATCTTCAATGTCATCAGCGTCTGATTCAATTTCGTCTGCGATATGAACTTGTGGCGATACTGCTGGTCCCGGTGACACTTGTTGCGGCATTGTTAATTTATCCAAATCAGGAGGCAATGGTACTGAATGCAATTTACATAATTCTCGTAACAATATATCAACCTAGAAAATAATTCATGGTACATTTTTAACCTCTTTTTATCACCTCTTGTTTGAATACTCTCACTTGATTAATAACTTGGTTATTTGGTCCAGTTGTATTACTAAGAATTTGAACAGCATTTGTTACACTAGTTTCTTCACTTTCGGCAAACCATACGGGTGGCGTCGATGGATAAGTTTCCTAAAAAAGAATATGTTAAAAGAACATTAGTAACGTAGAAAAAATATATTTTATTAAATGTAATTGTTTATAACATTTTTTATGGATGTTTTGCTGCACACTAAAAAATGATATGTTGCATCCTTTGGTATCACTGAGAACGTGTATAAATGATATGATTAGTTTTTGACCAAAAACCGAATAAATGAATAAAACGTGAACAAGAAAATAGTAAGATTCCTCCTGAAGAGAAACAGTCAAAATATCTGTTGCACACGAAAATCTTCCACTTATAACTTTTCAAAAGATAAAATACAAATAATCTGCATAACAAATTATATCGATGGACCTTAAACCGTGGATGAGTGGCACAAGCTAGTTTACAGAATTGGTAGGTAATTAATAGTGGCAGATCAAAGTACCGTAAGAACTTTGAAGGTACAAAAAATCAGCTTAAATAAACCGCGTCCTAAATAATCCGAATATAATTGAAAATTCAAAGAAATGGGAAGTGTGCTACACAAATGTAGAACAGCGCAAAGAATGTTATATGCAGCAGTTCGAACCAAATTTTAGTAATTCCTAGTATAGTAGCTGATAGTGATCGGTGTGCATTTGAAGTTTCGTGTGAATTAATGAATATTATTGTTACAAATACCAAGAGATTTTTAAAGAGGTTCAAAAAGACCAGCAATTCAAGAGCTTGCGTATTTTTCGGTTAAAAGTGGTAATAAAATTGAAATTAGATTTTTTCTAGAATTAGAAGTATTCTTACTCTCAAGTATTTTTCTGAATATAACAACACGACAATTATTCTTCCTATAAAGTGAATCATGCCAGTCCAAAGAATCGAGAACCATGTGACTAGATGGATTGAATTACGGATAAGGTAAGATACCTGAATGATCCAGTCAGGCAATGGCATCCGAATGGATATAAATAAATAAGCAGCTGTAAACGATTAACCAATTCTAAGAAATATTCATAAGAGTTTTATAGATTATGTTTTTACTTTCGACGGACGGTGTGTGCCCAATTTCACCGATATGGCACGAAGTTTTCATTTTTCGCTATTTAGCGAATGACCCATCTTGTTATCGAACAATTTACAAATCATAATTTTGAAACAATGAACATCAAGATAAACTTTCAATATTACTGTCAAATTGTCATATTTTTGGTATTCTGATATTGTCTTATTTGAATAGCATCCAATGTACCTATTCACTGTTACGAATAACACGAAGAAAAAGAAAACAACAAATTACGTAATTAATACACTACTAAAATTAATGTGCTAATGGTAAAATCTTGAAATTAATCTTAAATTAATATTTCGCTGAAAATGTTTATTCTTTTATTTGCCAGTAAATCAAATAAAATTAAATTTGTTGTTGTATTTACTGAAAATGGAAGCACCCCATTTTCAGTAAGATAAAAATAATTTAACTAACTAGACGGATTGTGTTAAAAAAATTTAGTAGCCAATACTAAATATAAAAAGATCTGGACTTAAAATTGGCATATTATATGTACTCCTTATAAAAATAAGGTATAATTGGCTAACTAGTCGATTAAAATGAAATATTTCTCGGATGCCTTAGAAAAATTTGAAATAAATTGCCACATTGAATGCCAATGGTAGAATTCCAAGTTATCTGTCGTCACTTCACAATTTGAGTTGAAACGAAATGAAATTATTTTTTTTGTCTCTCATTTGAAGTGAGAAACGGCATTTATTGTTGTTACAGTTAACTGGAACTCAAAATGGTGAAAACCGATTGCATCGTAATTCGCATTTATGCTGAACATCTTGCAAAGCAAATTAATGCAATCATCAATCTCTTAAAGACAGTAATCTCACAAGAAATCCCGAACAAGCCCCGTTCTTAGTAAACGAAGTTTAAATCCGTAACTAGTAAACATAGCAAAACATATAGGTCAAAGCAGCTAATCACAACAGAAAAATTCCTGACGTATTCGCTATCAATAAAGAATCAGCTATTACGTTTCCGTCAGTATAAGAATGAGCCCGCATTCACATAGCCTTGAACACTAAACATAAAAGGAAAGTTTTTTACAATCCTTCACCAGTATGAATTGGTTTGAGATACTGAGGGAATAAGTTTGGTGTAACTATTTTCGAAACAAAGTTAAACGGGCAAATATTTTTCCCTATAAAAATTTTGCGGAATAAAAGTTTCCTAATTAACTTTGTTTTGAAAATTTTTGCACTAAACTTATTCCTTCAGTAGGCCAGAAAAATACAATTTGGGCAAAAATGTTATGAACATACTTTTCCCAATTCCCCATTCCCAGGGAAAGCCAGAATTCTGTCACGGATCGAATTTCTTAAGCAGGTTGAACTAGGGAAACACAGATTTCGTAGTAAGATCTTTGATTCTATTAACCATCGTAAGTCACCGGAAAGCTTATATAAAAGAATCCGTCCATGATTTTGTTTAATGGTACAAATCATATTAAAATAAACATAAGCAGTAAATTGAACTTGGACAAAATCACAAACTTAATGTACACTACTACTGGAGTATGTCAAGGTTTTCATGTGAACTCCTGAATATATTATTCACATGTAAGGCCGTGTTTAAGCCCTAGTGAAGTTATAATATTCTAAGGTTTGCGGAGACCTTGAAAGATTATCACAGATGATATTAAAATACAAAACTTTGGCGGGCTCATACTTACTCATTTCAACCATCGGAGGGCACATTACAAAGCATATGGAACATTGTATAACTAAAGCCAACCCACGCTAGGATTTATCAAACGCTAGACAAGAGATATTTATGAGATGAAAATTTACATGATATCAAGTAACTATACAATGTACCCAGAAGACACTGCTAGGACAGAAAGTGCTGTTATAGTTAATAAAAGCAATATACACTATTAAGAATCACAAAAATATGAAACAAAAGAAATACAAGTAATTTCTATCAGCATCAAAAAACAAAATCAGTCACATTTTAATACATTGTAAACCGCGACATAGCCTAGAGAAATGTGACTTTATAAAGCTTTTTAAAAGCTTAGGAGAAAAGTTCATTGATTGCGGAGACCAATGCAAAGCATATTCATTGGGATCAAGACTATTTTCAACTAAAGACAAAGAATGTGATGCAGCAGGAGAATTGCATTCTACTGGAAGCCCAACTTTGAGCTCTGATCACTCCTCCATGCCACTTAGACACTCTCAGTCAAAATAATATCCAAACTTGTTTAGTAAGGATTTAAAGAAGAGCTTAGTAATAAAGTTTAATGTACCTTTAAAAAAAGGAACATCTGGATGTAAAAGTTGAAATTAAAAAGATCAAAGCTGGGGTACCACAAGGAATGTCTTTGGATCCCTCCTAGATGTAATAAACTTCAATAAATAAAATGAAAAATCGTAAAACTCGTAACATTTACACCAACATAAAATAAATCAATCGTCCTAGGTAATCGTCCTAAATCAAAATACCTAGGCATGAATCTGTAACTACGAAACAAACTGTGAAATAAACTGTGTAATAAACACCTTGAATTACTTGTGATTATCGAAAACGGACCAAACAATCTACAACACTACAGTTGTTCGCATATTTAATAAAAATAATTCTCGTACCTGTGAAACAGTGCGAATTTTCAACTTCAATTATGATCGACAAGTTAGACTGAAATATGTCCTTCATATTATCTAACGTCCTCAATTGATGTCAGGAGCACTTTAAGAAATGTTTTCCTGCCATTGTTTTACGTTTTGTGTTTGTCTCGCTTCACATCATCGCTTTACAACAACCAATTGTGGAACCCAGAAGCCCCCACAGATTCTCGAGAACGGATATAATGGAGGGCGACGAAAGCATGATCAAGGATCAATCCACATGAGTGCTTGGTAAAGTGATTTAAATCCTTTGGGTTTCTTCGTATGAAACATCTCAAATCGGCTGTACACATCAATGAACTTCGATCATTCACGTCTTTGATCACGCCTTCTATTTATAATTTGGAATTTTTTGTCTCTTTCATGTTATCCCCAATTTCATTTGAAAAGGAGGTCTTCACCTCTGGAACTGGAGGGCTAACCTACGCATATGATTTTAATGTCCAAACAGAAGGTGGGAGCTTTTCATAAAATTAAATATTTTGGAAGTTATTCAGGTTATTTCGTTTTAAATGAAACACTCTGTATAAGCAGGCCTGCGATGTTGTACCATCACTATTTGCGACTTTCGACTTAGTTTATGTTTCAATTTTGACAAGTAATATCGTTGTCTAATGTGTCGCTATCTGTGATACGTTTATCGAAATATAGAAAAGAGAAAGAACCCACCAAAGTTATATCAATAGGTGGAATTGACCTAGGAACCTAGAAATTCAGCTGTGGGTTAGTACTAGACCGAGCAACGTGAAAAACATCCAAGGATTTAAAAATAAAGTACAGAGGAATATTCGTAAAGGTCCTAGGTACGTACGAAATAGCGAACTCTACAGAGACATTGCAGTGGAAATAGTCACCAGTAAGGTAAGTAAAGCAACATGAAACATGAATAGAGGCTCCACGATCACTCAAGAAATGTAGCCAAATAAACTGCTTGAAAACCGAGAGATAGTAAGAAATCTCAAGAGACTAAAACCATTTCAGCTAGATTTATAGTTAATCAGAGATCATATAGGAGAAACCAATCCAGGTTATATTTTAACGGAAACTACTAGTTTTACTATCTGTCAATTTGTTTGTTTTCACACGTTGCTGCCTCCGACGTTCGACAACGAAATTCCATTCTTCAAAAGTCGGTTTTTTGTATTCTCGGTTTGGCCTACACTGCCTATTTTAAAAGTAATTTATAAAAATATGTATGAATGTACCAATTCAAACTCCTTTTTTGTAACTCGCTATATCTTAGTAAATATTGAAAATGGCCGTCAGTAACCGATTTTTCATCTTCTAAATTAGTTGCACACAAGTACATGACACTCGACGGATTTGTAAATAAACGACAATTAAAATTTTCCAGTCGAAAATACTGAGGACAAATTAGATAAGAAACATGAAAACCAGAAATAAGAGCCAGAGGTAGAACTTAATCAACTTTCGAACATGGATAAGTAATCTAGTAAATGTTGGGCATGTCGGATGCGATGATTGGACAGTGACATATGCGTTCGAAAGATGGGGGGTAATCATGTTTAAAAACCGTTTATAAGTTCGACCAACTGGCACAGTGGTTAAAACTTTGGCATTTGGATCGGGAGGTACCGGGTTCGAATCCCGATAGGGGCAGGATGCAAAAGGAAATTTTCATTATCAGATTACGATCTGTGATTAAAAGGAACACAACTACGACCCCTTATCGGCGTGAAAAACTCATGGGCCGACCCATGTTCCATATACAGTACTATAGGCTGGCATGGAGCTATGCAATGCACAGATGGTAGCTAAAATCGATCCTATAAGCCGCAGGTCTTCGATTTGGCAGTAAGACGGGAAAATGAACCGTGAAAGCGCAGGGAGGCTTCGGCCCCATAAAAAATGGCACGGATTAAAAAATAAAATGTTTAAAAGCCCATAATGCTCTATAGACGGCAAATTCAGAATTCATGTTGGCGTACATTTTGAAAACACAAGATAATAATGATTCAAAGGCTAATTTCATCTGATCTAAATTATCGTTAAGAGAATTGCCAATCTTAGAAAAGCAAGTTCGAAAATTTGAACATCAGAAATCGTTTCATCATGGAATTTGTTATGAATCCGCTTTTAACGAATCTTTTGTTACTTAATATTTTAGCAGATGTGTTGTTGTGTTTAGTATTATTGATTTTAGTGAGAAAATCGATATTTGCCATATCATGCCGAATCATATCAAACTAATTGTATCAAGCCAGATTGACAGTGTAGAATTGACATTTTCAATCATCATGCCTGATGATTATATTAATCTGTTTTGATGCTCTAGAATATGTGGTAACAAAATCACCGATTAATTTTCAAAAAAGAAGATCCCTTCTTCCTCGATCAGGAAGAAAACAAACCAATGTATTGAGGAAGGCATTATGTAACGCTGATCGGTACTCTAAACATCATTAAAACTTGAATTCGAAACTAAAACATAGAATATTCGACAGAGATGAACTTCTACATCCTACAACATCATATACAGTTGCGTACAATAAAATACGACAGTACGTCAATTCTCCATTTATTTGCACATTTCGAAAACTTCGTATACAAATTTCCTATTACTGCTTGCTGGTTAAAATTCCAAGTTTATTTAAAAAAATGCTTATTGTGTTAACAAATAATTTTTATAAATTTTGAGAAATCACCGCAAATAATCATTATAGCATATTTTTTCCGTGTTCCAAGAAATAAGACATTATCAATTCCAAATTGGCAACAAAAAAAGATGCAACAAAATAGTGAAAGAATAGTTCAAATCAAAATTATACAGGGTGGCGCACGAATCGTGCTACAAAAACAAAACGTAATAACTATTTTTCTGTGTGACTAATCTGTTTTTTATTTTTTTTATTTTGCAGATTATTATTTAAATTTACTAAAATGGATGCTTGGAATACCGAAACGAGGATTTGGATAGTGCAGCGCTACCATGCTTTGCAGTCCATCATTTCCGTCCAGAGGGAATTTAGGCGGGAGTTTGGCGGCACTCCCCCGAGTAGATGGACCATTATGAGGTTGGTACGCATGTTTGCTGAATCTGGAAGCATCGCACGTAGACCGTACAATCGAGATCCCTATGTTCGGGTCGAAGCCACAATCGCAGCTGTAGCATCATCAATTCAGGCAAATCCAAGTGTTTCGACTCGAGAGTTATCGGCGCAAATTGGAGTTAGCAGACGGTCATTACAACGGATAATTCATGATGACTTAAACTTGTTTCCGTACAAAATCCAAATTACAAGCAAATTAAAACCTCTGGATTTGCCTATTCGCCTGGAATTTTGCCGGAAAATTATTGAAATGGCCGAAGAAGACAACAACTTCATAAATTGCTTGTTTATGTCTGATGAGGCCCATTTTGATCTAAACGGCAATGTAAACAAGCAAAATTGTCGTATATGGAGTGAAACTAATCCAGAAATACTCCATGAGACGGAACTGCACCCAGAACGAGTGACAGTGTGGTGCGCAGTTTCATCAAGATGCATTGTCGGGCCATACTTCTTTGAAGTAAACGGTGAAACAGTAACTGTAAATGGGGACCGTTATTTAAACATGTTGAAAGATTTTTTTTACCCAGAACTGCGGCGAAGACGTATCCCTTTTAACAGCATTTGGTTCCAGCAAGATGGAGCAACTGCACATATAGCCAGACCGGTTATGGAGGAGCTCCAACGAAAATTTCCAAATAAATTAATATCCAGAAACTCCACTTTCCGCTGGCCCCCAAGGTCACCTGACCTCACTGCACCAGATTTTTTTTTATGGGGTTATGTCAAACAAGAGGTGTTTAAAACGAAACCAAGGAATTTGACTGAATTGAAGCAGTCCATTACAACAATAATTGAGGCGATCCCGACTTCAACCCTTCAGTGCGCAATGAATAATTTTCTGATCAGGTGTCGCACATGCGTGAATGAGCATGGAGGTCATTTACGGTCTATCATTTTCAAAACTAATTAGTTAAATAAAAATAAAATTGAATTATCTATACAATAAAAAAAAATAAAGCCGATTAGTCACACAGAAAAAAAGTTATTACGTTTTGTTTTTGTAGCACGATTCGTGCGCCACCCTGTATTTAAAAAAAGGTTGCGGCAGTATAATAAAGGCAAAACACTGCAGTATAATAAAGGGAAATCGCGATCAGACGGAAATCCTTTTTTAGAAATTGCAAGAATTTGAAACAATCCCGGATTTTTCATCCCGCCGTTTTAACCCACTAAATCACGTGAAATATAAAAAACACACTCCTCTTTTCTTACAAAAGAGTTAAACAAAACCCGGATGTGGGATTTTTATCCTTAGAATAAATCTGAAGTTCGATTTATTAACTAAAAATCAGGATCGAAAATGGATATCGTCCCTAAAAAAAACAGTTTTAATATTTCGGGCAGCCAAGAAAGCTGTGTCACAAAGCACGGCCAACTCTTATCAAAAAAAGGACGCGCAGTCCCGGATCGAATTTGCACAAAACAAATACAGATGCGAAAAAGTAGGAAAAGTAAATCATTTTGGCCCGACCATCAGATCCACGCGAAGTTATCGAAATACAAGAAGAAAACCATCAATCATGGCGGCGGTTCAATTATGACAGTTGGGGTTATTATGTGTTGTTTCTCGTAGTTTGAATCTGGAACAATAGAATAAATCAGAAGATAAATGTGGTTGTTTAGAGTGGGTAGCTAAATTACTCGGTCTAAAGCCGATCGTACACATATGAGGTATATTAAAGAACGCGATTAGTATAATAAAATACAAAAATAAGAACGAACACGGGTTCGGATATGTCAAACTTTCGTGCAGTTTAAGGATCGCTGGTGCAAGGAAGAGTCCATTAACATAATTTTCCACTCATAAGACCAAGTTGAGCCTAGTTTTACAAATTGGAATGAACAGTTCCATAACAGACTTTTTTAAAATAAAGTTTGATGAATTTTATTTTATTTTTTAAAAAGACTTTAAAATAAATGTTCACAATTATTGATAAGTTGTATTACATATTACCTTAATAAAACAACTCTAGTTAAAATCGATGTGTATATAACTTTGTATTTATATAACACTTTCACTTTATTTGAACACTACTGTACATATCTATTAAGGAACTTAAGCAATTAAATCTATATCTTAGCTTCACTACAACACAATATTGTTTTTCCAAATGTTCATCCTCATCCAATTTAAATACGTACCTATAAAAATAAAATGATTAATTAATAATTTCCACCAACTATCACATCCCTTATGGTACGACACACGTACATAACAACAAGTCTAACTTTATAATTAAATAACAATTATTTACATTTTATAGCTAGAAGGTAAACTCCTTTTTGAATATGCCTTAAAAACATTTTAAGGACATAAAATAATAATAGTAATATGATAAATTAATAAAAAAAATAATGCAGATTTTACAATTACACATAGCTACTCTAATTTAACTTAAGAAAATTTTGTACCTGACTAAAATTATTACCTTGAAGATCGATAAAATATCTATCTTGGTTATCTTGTGTCATATAAACTTTAATTATGCGAGATAGTTTGGCTTCAATGGCTTTAAAATAGCTTGACGTGGGCGTTTGATTGATGGGGTAGAGAACATTATATTGTAATGTTTGCGACCTGCTTTAATATTACTATAGAAGAGAGTCATGCATTCGGGGAACAATTATTTGCCCTCATTGCCAAAAAAATATAATTATTTGTTCTATATCGTAACATTTTTTTTTGGTTTATATCAAAAAGATTTTCAATAGAAAATTGTTGTAATTTCTCTCTATGTCTGTCAAATAATATTTTATTGTTAATTAGCGAAAGATTCTATTTCAAGACTCAAAATTAAGTACGTACATATAATAAGTTGTTCTCGTTGCTTGGTAAAAAAGCTTTAAATAAGTTAGGAGTGTTACACAACGTGTTCAAAATCCTACTATTTTCGATTATAAATATTACAAATATGCATTTGAGTGAAATTCACACTCTAAAGTTGGTTTAAAAGTATTTCAATTTTTAGACGTGAATTAAGAGGATTGAAATTCGGATACTGGAGAAAAGTATGCTATATTATGAACAGGAGTCGAATCTAACTAGTAAACCAGTTTAAACGATTACAAAAGTTATTCAGCAGTCACCGTGGAATTAATTATGTGAATTGCAAATAGCGAAGGCATGTACATCCAATCCAGTTGATACGTTCGGTGGTTTTATTTTCTTCAATTCATACAAAATATTCAGAATAATCATTATTCTTAAACAGAGTAAATAACCCCTATTTTTTAATTGAACTTGCGTACGTTTACTTTGCACACAGCGCTTTTATTTGTAAACTGTGAGCACTCGGTTCTTCAATTTACTCTGAAAATAATGTCAGACTGGGAACAATGTGCAAGTAAAAAAAAACAATTTAATACTCTACGAACACCGCACCATTTAACCCTGTATATTGTACAACCTTTGTCCAGTGTACATTTCTCGGGGTATGTCTGCTGGCACGGATTGAAATATTGGGTCTATTTTTTAGTTTAACCAGTGTACTGACAAAAAATACTCTGTTTTTTTATTCGACCATAGTAATTTTACTCTTCACACTGCGTTTTTATTTGGGAATTGCGTTTACACCGTGCATATTTGGTTTTTCAAATTTTACTCTGAACTGAATGCCAGTGTAAAAGCGTGCAAAGTAGAAACAATCTATTACTCTATGCATACTGGATCATTTGTACCTGCACAATCTGTGCTCGGTGTACAACATCCAGAGAAACCCTGCTTGCTTTTTCAGAGTAAAAATATAAGAGTAAGAACCGAATATGCACTGTGATAGTTCACAAATTAAAACGTAGTGTGCAGAGTAAAATTACTCAGGTTGAATAAGAAAACACAAAGTATTTTTTGGCGACACGCTGCCTGGTCGAGTGTATTATCTCGGTTCTTTCTTCCAATTTTAATCTGAAATAAATGTCAGTGTACGAAAAGTGTGCAAAGTAAAAAACAGTTTAGTACTCTATGCACAACCGATCATTTGGCCTATACAACTTTTGCTTAGTGTATTATACCCGGGGTAAACCTGCTTGCTCGGGTTGGACTAAAAATTTTTCATTTAGAAATTCGGAAGGACAGCATAAATTGATGCTTAGCTGCCTGTATATAGAACGTGTTACATAGCAAACATTATTTCATTCAACAAATTTATAATTATTTCTCAAAAACTACAAATTTTGCAATCACCGTAAGCTTTTCTGTAAAGTTCACCTAAATGTTTAATTTTTGGCTTACTGGTTTTGGAGATAAGAGAGGAATGGTATTTTTCATGCAATTTTTTCAAATGTTTTGAAAACTGTTTAACAGAAAATGTTTCAAAAATTATATTTGACATCCCCAATGACACCTCACAGGATTAAATTAAAAGCTTTTGGGAGTAGCAAACCTTTCTCTCCTAAATAGAATTGAAGGAAAAACAAATGTTGGACAGTCGATCTGTGTACCTGCGGGTTTCTAAGTTTTACGGTTATGCCAAATTTCAACTTGATACCATTATTAAATACTGCCTGAACGTTTGCTCGCTTTCCAAAATCCTGCTTTTCAAAAGTGCAAATGGCCGTTAATCAAAATCCCAATTCGGCCCACGAGCACCAGAACTCATAAAAAAATTAAAAAAGCGGGATTTTGATAGTCTGTTTGAATCCAATGAAGAGAATGCTTGAAATAATTACTGTATCCGATTCAAGCTGAATAGGAACCCTTACATGACCGTTATTTCGGAAACAAAGAAAGTTTTCCACCAAATTACACTACTTTAATGTTCTGTATGTAAATTCGTGTTAAAATTGGTCAGCTCATGGTTGCGACAGCTTCACCGTCTACTGTATATTGGTAAATCATCGGTGGAGTAATGTAAAGTGGAATTTTGCTATTATGTTTAAGGATGTTACTTATTTGAACACCAATCAACCGAATTTAGTCACAATCATTAAACTTCCTCAGATCGGAATTACAACTTCTGACCGTTTATTAATTACATCTGCAAAATTCAGCATTACACTGTTTATGACCAAGTTTCTCAAACAAGTATGAGATTGGTGGCCAAGTTGAAGTGTAACTAACTACAAGTTAAATAGAGAAGGCTAAGCACCTAGTCTTTCTATAAAGAGTTTGCGTTGAGATAACAACAACCGAGAAAACAATTGCCTTCATACATTTAGATTACAACGGTGAGGGGAGTTTGCATCTCTTTGAAGCAGCAGCAGCTTGAACTCATAGTACTACAGCAACAAGACTATTTGACAGACATCATTGATTACGGTCGTGGGCTATGGAAACACGAATTTAAAGTCGAATTGCTCATCAACAAACTGATATCGTTAATTCGTTTTTGACTTACAACTGCGGTTGCTAACATTTGAGCACACAAGTTCGATGAACGTTATTTATCGTTTCGTTTGTGATCTTTGAGGTCACCAGAGAAGATAAACCCGATCGAATCGTGAATGATTTTACAAACATTACGAAAACGTGTCAAGCAAAATATATGTTACGACACAATTTGCAGAAATGATCGAATGGAAATCGAAATCCAACGACTGTGTAACGGTAAACCGCATTCTTGTAGCCAAATGACATTTTTCTAGGTAGTAAAGATACCCTTACGTAGCGTGAAACAAACATCAACTAGACTGACGATTAACTATTTATTTCAATATATACCTCAGCCTACACACAATAATGTTTACAGCGAACCGCCCGTTGGAAATCTCAACCGCTTAATAATCAGTTTATCTGTGCGCTCATGTAGAATTCCATTTCAGAAATTTTGAAAAATCAACCATTTAAGTAATATTACTCAAACAACAGTAACAGATTGGTGCCTAATTTAGGGCGAAATCCACCACAACATCAAAAATATATATGGTTGAATGAAGAATGTACGAACGTTATTCAGAAGGACCGCGTACATAGATTGTGTAGACGAAAAAGGAACAAAAATGGCACTAACAAGTGCAAAAGACTGGCACCCACATAACAGCGCAATGCATAATTTGATTTGTTTGTTGACTGATTTTGTTTGGTATGAAAACATGTTGCGGCGGCCAAATCCATACATGGAATGTATCACCCGCAATGAAGAAGTTATAGCACAAATAATGACGAAAAAAATGTGTTAAAAATTAGATAGTTCTGTCTGGCCTATAAATGCGGCAACAACTAAATGGTTTGCTACAAAAACATTAGTAAATCACTTTAAATATTTATTAACATAAATAATGAATTAACTTTTCTTAACCAATGCAGATATGGTGAATATAAAAAAATTGAATTTTTTGTTGTGTCATTATTCTCCTACAAACTAAGATCAGATATAAAAGTACTTAGTCGTTATATTCTCAAAATGTTCCAATAAACAATAATCTATGCTATGACAGGAACATTTTTTTAAGAAGAGGTTTTCGGTACTCTCTTTTAGGAACTGTTATCGCCGAGTGTGGTAATTTCATCCATTTATTCACTGTTTAAAAGGAAGCCCAATGACCTCTTGATCCACTCAAAGTTAACCATGAAAAAACTGTAACTGGCAATTTGAAAGCAACACAACGGAGGTTGTAAAGCTCTTCTCAACGCATCAGCTCGCAGATTAACATGAGTATATGATTCTAACTCTTTACTAACGAAAAGCCTACCGACTGAAAGTTTTAAAGCTGGAGTAGGTTTGAATTCATTAAAATGATCACTAATTTGCTTCACAAATTCACTCTGTGAGATGTCGTGACACAATATCCAAATGATGTCGAGGTGAATTTCTGCAAAACGTTCCGAAGAAGAACTCTTATTATGCCTAGACATTTTTGTTTGTAACAGTGTATACATTGTTGAATAAAAGTTTTCAAATCTTTCTTGATATGCCCAGATGACATTTTTAGTTAAAACGTTCGTAGTAGCTATGATACCGGAGTGTGACAAATTATGGAAAGGTTCGAAGACATGTTTCCGAAAACTTAATGAAATAAATGGTCTTGGTATACCTGTTGAAATATCACAATAGTTAATCAGAATTAAACATAATTGGAAGTTGCTTAAAATTTAATGACATATCACTACGCAAAATGTTTCTAAGTTCCGCATCATTCGTCTGTGCATCTGCTATTGCTCTATAGTCAAGTCGGTGCGTTTAGGAATATAAATTTGATCTATACGTGATAAGGTATCTCCAATGACGTTGTCAACGCTGAGATGTGTTAAATGTCGGTAGTGAATTGACTAATGAAATCAAGATGTTTAAACTGACGTGGAGATGCTTTATCCGTATTCTGATAAAAATCATAAAATCACATCTCTATCATAAGCACTGTAGAGTTATTGTGTCTCATTTAGATGTACAGAGAAGAAACCTAGCGGTTGCCAAGTATTCGAAACGTACTGTTGTACCACTGCTCCGATCACAAAATTGAACGTGTCAGTCATTATTGCTAAACGAGCTTTAACGGAGGAGTGTGCAAGAAGTGTTGCATGATATAATTTCCCCTTACAATTGTTGAAAGCATCAATAGATGCTGAAGTCAATTCAAATGGTATTTTACTGTTCTTCTTGTAACCTTTCAAGAAGCCGTTAAGTAAGTTTTGATCTCCAGCAGCACCAGGAATAAAGCGCCTAAAAAAGTTAATCATTCTCAAAAAGCGTTTTAGTTGACAAACTGATACAGATCATGGAAAATCTTTGATGATTTAAATTTTGTCTTGAACAGGAAGAATGCCTTGTCCATTTATAGCGTGTCCAAGAAAATTGATTTCCTTACATACACCGAAATGCGCCTTTGCAATCAGAGTTAATGATCAGACCATTTTCAGAAAGTATGTGGAAAACATCCTTGAGATGTCCAAGGTATTCTTTGAAATTTTTAGATGCGATTAAAATATCATCTAAATACATAAAACAAAAATTAAGGCCAAATAAGATCGAATGCATCAATCTTTGAAAAGTTTGTGCTGCATTCCTTAGACTGAAAGTCATTTTAGTAAATTCGAATAAATCGAATGGTGTAGTAATTGTTGTTTTTGGTATATCACAATGTTCGATCGGAATTTGACGGTACGCTTGGACACGGCTAAATTAGAAACATTACACACCCTTCTAGTTGTTTCGAAAAGTCCTGTAGAATAATCACTCTAGCGCTCGATAATCACCGTATGATTTCCAATCTACATTTTTCTTCTTAACGAGACGCAGAGGTCTTGCCTATGAACTGCCACTCAGTTTGCAAATGTCCTGTGCCAACATGTGGTTGAATTCATTTTTGGCTGAGGAGCTTGTCTGGAGCGAGACGGCTAGTTTTCATTGAGGTGGATCGGTTGTCTCCAATTAACAGATTTTGAATTTCGATAGTACGGAAACGACAGTTTTATTAATAAACGATAAGCCAGATGTTGATGAAAACGAAAGAACTCCTGAAACAGAAAGAGAGGTTAATGGATGACTGATCCGATGTTTTTAAATATCAACTAGGAGATCTGAAGTTTTGAGAACATCGGCACTCAAAATTAAAATCGAATCCACAAGATAAATTCCCATCGAAATACTCTTCTACGACCAAGATCAAGATTTAAAAATTTTGAACCAATAGCTTTAATAGGAGTGCCGTTGGCTGCAAATAATTGATGAGTCGAAACAGGATTTTGAAGATTTTTGAAAAATTTGTTAGGAATAATTGAAACGTTAGCTAATAAGGCGACTGGTTGAGAAATCTTCATTCAGATGCGCCACAATTTGATGACTGTCTAGTTTTTTGAATAATACTTGATACTAAAATCGTTAAAATGGTTACACCCCTGTAAACATTTACGCGCGTTTGCACCAAACTTAAAATGATAATAACAAAATTCACGTTTGGGGCTGATACGGTTCCGCAAACTCGGATCTATTTTTCGAAAGGCGATCACTACCATTCGTACGTAATACCAGCTACAATACCGGAAATCTCCTCAAGCTATCTTTTCGAAACTAATCAAACAAAGATCTAATGAAGAAGGCAGTCTAGACATTCATAATTGTTTCAATGATTTTTCACTGAATGGGGTTCCCACATTAAATCGAAACTCGTTCAATAATTGAAACGATTTACGATTCCCTAAGGTTAAGCCGTTGTAAAACACGATTTATTCTTGTCCTTTCAGAATCTTCGAGCACTGTGACAACTTCCACTTTAAATTCAATAAAAGGCTTTCACCTTTCTCCCGCGTGATCATGTCCGCGAAGATATTTTGAAGTCTAGAGTCGAGTGCATTGAACACATGCGAATATCGATTAGTTAGCAACAATATCAGCTAATAAATATTGATTTTCAAGAATTTTGAACAAATCAGTAGGATTCTTCTGCGAATTCGCAGGAGAGGAACTATGGGAATTGAACGCAGACATGTCGAAACCAATAACCATGAAAACAAATCAATCTATCAACAATGCAAAGAAGAAATAAAATCCTCAAATTCTCAAACGTAATTTAAAGAAACCGAATTATAACGAAATTTACAAAAGTCAAACAGTTACTTCAAACTGAAACAAATGTATTTACTTACGTTTACAAAATTAAATTTTTCTAATAAAGACTTAAAAAATGTTGCAGCAGTCCACTGAAACAGGAACTTGAGAATCACAAATTTCCAATGAATGTGATCCAAATTGATTAGACCAATAAAAGCTGATGGAATCCACAAAAGGACGACGTATTTCTATAAATTTGGCTACCCGAATTTTCGAGCCGTATTTTTTAACAAAAAATGATTCGTTTGTTACAAAACCCGCAGTCGAAGTTACCACTTTTATAGTGTCGGGTGTGGTGATTTCATCCACTTGTTCACAGTTTAAAAGGAAGCTCAATGAGCTCTTGATGCATTCACGCAAAAATCACGGTTATTTCACTTCCAAAAATATATACACGATCTATTATCGGTAACCAGATTGCAGATCAATAAACTAATTCCCCTTTCAACAATCAAGTTTTTACTTATCCAATAACTTTTCCAAAAATTTCAAATCAAATTACAAAATCGATCTCTCCTTGCACATATATTTATAGTTTAGAAGTACAAATTTCAGAATGCTAAAAGGGTTATCATGTGAAAACCGACAAACATCACGATCATTCATAGAATGCAAGCCGCGGCTGTTAGTAAATCGAATTTTCTTTGTTAAATTTAATGTAAAACAAGTTAGTTTTCTGAAATAAGTTTTTAAATTAAGACCTTTACAAATGGAAATGAAATTTATTTAATATTTAATTTCGATTAGAATCACACACTTCATTTTGAGCTTGGATGCTCGTTCTAAGGGAGCGCATAATCTTTAAAATTTCCATCGCTATTTTTTGTGCTAAATAAGTTCACTCAAAAACAGCACATTAATTTTATTTGGTTACACAAATATTATACACACCAATTAGATGATGAGCGACACCCGATTAAATAGATATTTATCTTGACCAGTTTCTTATTCGTACTGGTCATCACTAACATCCTCCCTTTATTAACGATGAATTTGCTCTCATGGCTACCAACAATATTAAATACCCATGTCGATACGTCAGGTTATTCACTATAAAATGTTTCGGCGTTTTCCATCTAACAGTACCTAATTTATGTTCTTTGTTTTTCTGCATTCTAATAAGAAAATTTCTTTTGGGTGTATCAGAAAATGCAATAAGGTTATATTCAGAGTCACAGTGAATGGCTGAGTCACATTTTTTGCAGAAACTATCACAATAACTTTATCTTAAACCCATCCATTACAACTTTTTAGAACTAAAAAAATAATTTAATTTAATTGAATAAAAAATTAAATTTCAATAATTTAAAGCCAAAAAATACACCACTTGACAGAAAACCAAATCTGTTGAGTTAAAAGTAATGAAATATTTTTATTAAATACAGAGATAAAACTGGGAATAAAATATTTAAGTCCTTTATCGTAACCTTCAATATCTGATTTTTGCTACGTGCGATTTAAAGTGTAAACAGAAAGGAATATTACACTCCCAAATATTTATAAAGAAGATGGAAGCTCTTTAGAAACCATAGTTTTCGGATGTCTTCATTATCTAATGGCAAGGTTTCTTTAAACAAGAAACAACTTTATCGCATCTCCAGCTACCAATGGCCAACGTGATAATGCGAGTGACAAAAAAATAATTTAAAATTCGGAATTGTGAAAAGACTTTGATAAATCGATATTCAAATTAAAGTGGCAGTGGGTTCTAATATTTAATAAATTGGCTGGTTCTTTTTTCATTGTCTTCTATTCTCGTTCAATTCAATAAATGCGTGTTTCACCATTTATGAAAAAAATACTATATATAAAATATTGGATTGTTTTATAGGTATTTAAAGGGTTCTTTAATAAACCAAGTAAATTCACAATTTCTCACTTTACAACTCATGACTGCCAGTTTTCAATATAAGAAATCATATTGTCGAAACTCAATGAAGTACGAAATGGAAGGCAAAACGCACGTCATGGGAAATCCAAATAATGAATTCATTTTTTATGCCAATTATATTTTATAAAATCGAGAGACATTTCAAAACAATAAATGTCGCAAATCTAATAAAAAATAATAATTATTTACGAGTACTAAAGAAAGAATTAGCCAGTTAAAGGGACTCAAATTATCTAAATCGCAATGATAACAGTGAGATTCACAATGCTATCATCACATCACAGCACCGATTATTACAGTTTCGAGTTCTTATGATAAATGGGCCTTTTCACACTAGGTAGATTGAAACACAAAATGACAACAAAAAAGGAAAAATTTAAACGAATATCTGTTTTCTTGAATGTATGTGCCTTACGTAAAGTAGGTAATGTTTACTTTACGCATCTTACGTTCAATGCTATAATAAATTATAAACCATCTCCGAAAAACATAATTATGGTGATTGTCATGAAATGTTGTGCTAAATACGATCAAGTATGAAAAGGCCCAATTGACATCAAAATTCCTATTCAAGTCGTACAGAAGTATAATGTGCACATCTTTTTAATGTTATGTAAATGTGTAAAAAACAATAATATATAGGGCAAGTGCAAGGACATAAAGTGAGATGTACCTGAAAAAAACGAAACGATTTTTCGTCTACAAAAACACACAATACACTATCACGTTAATTTGCTTGTATATTTTTGCATTCTACCATAATGTATAACTTATAATGTATAATGTATAATGTATTATAATGTCACAAGTAGTAACAAGAAAACTACGTGAATAACAATTAAACCTAAATTATTTAAAAACATGTACAGTGTTTGTAATAAATACGATCTTACATTTTACTTTACCAAGGGAAAGTCAATTATTGTATAAGATGAATATCCTTTAAACTAAACCACGGAAACTGTGATAATCTGTCTGTACTATACGACCATTCCACCAAAATTATACTCCTTGTTAATTCGATCTTTTTACCAAGATGAAAATAGGTACATATAGTATATGATAAATATTATGATGATGTAGACTTACAAAAACAAAAAATCGAAGTTAAATCCCAGATCAATTTTTGTTTAGGTTTTCATTATATAAAAATACATTCGCAGTTCGCACACACATAAAGTTCCCAAACAATACTTTTCCATACACAGGACAATGAAAAGGTTTTTCTCTTCTTTTTGTAATTTACAATTTATATAAAAATAAGAATTATATTTATGAAAATAAAAAGTTTTGGTTTGCTTTATAATTCCTTTGTGTTTAAAATTGACTCTCAATATTTTCTTTGGTATAGATTTCTGAAGATGAAACGGGAAGAAAAGCAATCGTAGGTAAAAAAAGCAGCAAAAAAACATGAAAAAAGAAATCGAAGATCGAACACAATCATAAATAATTTGGCAAAATTCGTCTATACAACACATTGATATTTCGAAATCGTTTTTTAAATTTTTTTTATTATATACTTTATATGTTTTAATTAATAAGCAATTTGACCATGTACTTACTGTAATATTTGCATGAATAACAAATTTCTTTCCATTTTTTCCGATGAAACGACACGATAATTCATCAACACTAGCATTTAATATTTGAAAACGTTCATGATTTTTCGAAAAAATTTGTTCCAAAGTTTTTATATCTGATTTCAATTTATTTAAACACGCCATATCACACTACTTCACTATGTAAAATTAAAAAAAAAATATTAATAAAAAAAAATACACAAAAAACATTCACTACTAATTTATTCCAAATCATATAGAGATGATAAAAAACTTTTGATTTTTTTTTGTTTTTATTGTTACTTCAACAAATTCCGAGCGATGAAAAAATAAAGTTTAAATCGAATTCTTTCAAAACACCGCCTTGCAATCAATAAAAAATTATATATAACAATAATATTTCATTACAATTAACTATTTCAAGGAAATAAAAACAATGTAATCCATATTACTAAACTATATTTATTATTTTTATTAAATGTAATGTTGAAAGACAGTTCACTCCCAGATGTGAGAATTAAAGATGGCTGTTTTCACTGTGTTTTTTTTTCAATAAATTTTTTGCGTTCGGTTCTATGGTCGGAATGAACTGTGCTCGGCGGCCTCGGAAAAAATTCTTGTCACAAAAATAAAACTGTTTTGTTTTTATTTTGACAGAATGCTGTGTGACAAAGAAAGCAAATACGAAAGTGTATGAATAAAAACAAGAAACGAGAGATGATGCAAGAACGAGAGAAAAGATTATGGTTAAATGAATATATTTTATAGCAGGTTTCATTTTTTGAAATTTCACTGTGTTCGTATGATGGTTTGGCATTTTCATATCACGGTTAATATCAATCAATTTCAATTCAACTGCGTTTTTATTATTTATACATACGAGTATTACATACTTAAAATAAATTTATTATATGGGATAATAAAATAAATGTAATATTGTTCTTTTGTGTTTGTACATAACTTTTAATTCTATTTATAATAAATGATCTATTTTTATTTAGCATTTTAAGAATATCCAATTTTTTTTATGAACACACTATTTGAGGAACGAAACTTTAGTTTTTCAATATTGACGATTGTAAAAGTTAGAAAAGTGCCTCTGGTGAAGCAGGTTGCAGCTAACTTAACTACATAAAATGACACATGTAACCAAACAAAGTAACTAATTATATAAAACCAGTATCCTTTTCAATTTGTTTATTTAAACAAAAGTAAACCAAGTCAAGGTAGTATGGTAAAACGAAAAAATTATCGCGAATAATGTTGATTGTTTACTTTCTTTATGCATGAGATATAAATGTCAAAATTTGTAGTTATCGAAGTTTTTGAAAATCCGCTAACGTAATCCGTTTTATTTAAATATATAACATCTTAATATAAGTTTTAAAATTACTGGTTTCGAAACCTGATGCAGGTTGCAAGCAAAATATATTGACGTTGTCGATTTGGCTAACGTAGTACGGAGAGCTTGTAGTCTGAACTACAAAAGAGTTGTAGCTTAGTCATCTAATCCAAAATTATCAAATTTGTTTGTAACTTTTATATTTTAAGCCACTATATATAAAGAATTATATAAAGAATCGCCGATTAGACCAAATATTTCACTCGCTATGTTGCCTATGTGTTGGTGGTCCACGCTTGCTCCTTCCAAATTTTGCTTTCTTGTGATGAAGCAGTCAAATTTTGTGCTCTGTTTCAAGTAAGATCTATTAAAACGGTCAATCTATTAGTGCACGTTGTTCGTTTCCGGATCTTTTGGAAATCTAGTAAGTCTATGCAACGCTGAAAATTGATTAAATATAGGTGTTATTTTATTTCGCTGACTTAACAGTTCATCGGCATAGTTCTTTCTTGTTCTACCTAAGATTTTATTGTTTTTTGTTAGTTTTAATGTTTTCTATGGCTTTTGAATGAGCTATTAGGAATACGCTTTCTGAGATATTGGGATCATTTTTACTCTATTTACGCCTTTTTTAAGTTACGTTTAGTGGGTTTTTTAAATGTCGTTTTTTTTGGTCTATTCCATATATAGTCACTGGTTTCAAGTGTTCTTTTGCAGCATAGATTCAAACTTACTTCTTTTTTGGCAATGCCACACAAACTGATTCATTACACAATAAAGACATGACAATTTTAAGCTTGTTTTAAAAAATTAATCTACCGACCAAATGACACAGTGGTAAAGCTTTAGCGTTTGGATCGGGAGGTAAAGGGTTCGAATCCCGATAGGGGCAGCATGCAAAGGGAATTTTCATCAACAGATTACGATCTGTGATGAAATGGAACACATCTATGACCCCCTGTCGGAGTGCAAAACTCTTCCATGCCAGTATAGAGGGTATAGGTCATGGAGCTATGCAATGTGCAAGATAGTAATAAAATCGTACCTATAACCTTACGTCCTCGATTGGCCTACACTGGCGTAAAAGTAAGGACGGTAAAGGCAAAACCGTGAAAGAGTTGGGAGAGCCTTGGCCCCAAAACAGATTACAGGGATAATGAAAAAAAAAAATAAAAATAAAAAATAAATCTTGAATTTAACTTTTATTAATTATTTGGTTAGTTTTAAATTTCTGAAAATGTATTTTATTTTTAATTTATTGATTTTTTTAATATTTTTAACTAAGAGTTTATAGATTTATTGTCTTAATAAAGTAGACACGCTGCAATGCCGAAGAGTCAGTAACTGAAAAGATTATAAGTGTTAGAGAGCTGCTTGTCTGTTAGATGACATTTCTTTGCTTTCTTTATAGTTTTTCTAGTTTGATGGTATTTATATTGTTGGGGAAAATATTGAATAAAATCAAAAACGGCCAAATTCAGATCATACAAACTTTTGTGTAATTTGATTCATTTTTGTTAACATCTGCAGAGAGCAATGAGAAACCGTTTGTCCAAAAAAGAAACAACAAGAATTGTTACACATATTTGGTATATGATATGTATAACAATAGACGTATATGCCAGAACTAACTAACTTCCCATCCAACACCATTTAATCTGGTAATTTCACGTTAGTAATAACTCGATATCATTATTATACATATGATGACCTAATAATTCTGATGTCATCGTAAAATTAAATTTAGTGAATTCAGTATTGTCAGCTTAATCTATCTTAAAATCTAGCATTCTCACAGTCTTAATAACAGAAAAACATACGTGAGTTCTACCAGAGAGATCATCAAACAGAAAAACATTCTATAGTTATTATATCACTCAAAAGTCAAAACATAAATAATTAAATAGACGATGATGAAGAATTTTGCAATCATAGTTTTACCTAGTATTCCGGTCGAAGACTTATAATTTTAAGTTAGGGATTAGGACAAAATTTCAATTTATATCGCTGTTTACAGAGAGGGGTTAGGAAAATGCTCATCAGTATCCAACAACTCAACCTCACGATAAGACTTACTTTTCACCTATATGATCGCTAAGTTACAAAAACTAAAAAGTTAAAAAATTAAATGTAATCAATCGTGGTTGCCACTGTTATACTCGTACTCTAATTTTAGTTTAGACTCGTGGAGTATTTATGATTGATTATCAATTAATTGTATATTGACTTTCTAGGTTAGACGCAAGGCTGATTCGTACATAATGTCGGTGTCATGCTCCTTATCAGCTTCAATTTCTATATTAAAGAAGAAGGAAACCAAAATATCCCACAACATCCACAATACGTCCAATTTCAACAATAAACAGGTCAAAAAACGTCAACTAATCAGAAGTACTATCAAAATGATCAAAAATGTTCGAGAATAAAGCAGAAAAATCCCTGCATTAAAACCAGGAGTATTTCTCTATATCCCCTTGCAACTAGTAAAATGTATGATGAGTAAAATGAGAGTAAAATGTATGTATTATGCCGTTTCACAGAAACATATTGAAAAAATTGCTGTACACGTGTAAAAATTTACATGAGAGCAACTGAGACAAACATTTATTTTTTATAAACATTGGGGAAATTTTGTCATCAACAAATAGTAGCATATACATTTTTTTAAGAAAAATGAAAAAACTTTAATTTTAATGTTTGACAATAACTCCGAAGTACTGAAAACTTTTCACGGTTTCAATAGATAAGCAATCCCGGAAACAATCACTCACAATATAAGAACTCGAATGATATTTTACTAATGAATAGTTTGTTAAACTTCGGCTACAAAACTGTTGCTGCCAATTTTAAAATGCATTATTTTCGTTTTATCAGTTAAAATAACAAAGTGACCATCAAACCAATTCCTTAAAATTTTGAAGATTCGAAGAAATTTTCTGGCTGATAACTATCGGTAACAATCCACTGTGCAAAAATATTTTAATTTCGTATATTCGTGAATTCGAAGAAAGAAACGAAGAGAAACGTTGTTCCCGTGTAAACTGGCAGACACAAAGTTCTTAAACTTGAGGTGGTGTGCATTTTCACACTAATCGTGTAAAAACAAAAAAAATGATTTTTTCGCTTGTGTAAATTTGACGAGGCACACATACGATGATTGCTGCAAACGTGCTGCACGACCCCCTTAAAAATTTTGTTTATAGGCGACGAGATAAGGAGACGAAGAAAAACGCATCGTGTTGCCGCACTGTGTGGAGTGGCACACTGTTTTGCTATGTACATTCGTGAGTTGCTCGTAGGGCATCAATAAGAGTCAACCTTGGAAAAATTTTGACTGAATATTTCGTTGGAACGAGGTGATTGCATGCTATAAAGTGTTAGAATATCACTGCTACACATACATATTTGATGCACTAGAATCCCTTGGCATTTTAAAAATATTTACGTATATTCGTTTTCGTAAATATGGTAAAATGTGTGTAATTCAAAATTGGTAAAATTCATTGAAGAGGTATCAATAAAAAAAAATTACTTAACACATCGTGAAATAATTCCGTCTGCTGTAGTCTCGATATTTTAAAAACAAAATTTTGATTTACACATAGTCAAGAAAAGTATTTTTTTTTCTACAATGTTGAATTAATTTTTATAGATAAGTATTTTAATTAAGATTTTATAAAAATGAACTATTTATTAATTAGCTGCGTTTACATAAAAGTCCGGAAACAAGTTTTCGCGTTTTGGATTCATGTGCCTTAACTTCTTCGATGGCTTCAATAACCTTCTTTGGCTCCGTTAAAAACCATATCCACAGTATTTTATTGTATTTCCAAATTTTGTTAGTTTGCTAGAAAATGGAGAGAAATTGTTATTTAAATAGGTTATTTATTTAGATCATACATATAACTGCACTCGTTATAAGGGCGATTGCTCATACTTTCCATAGTAAAATTGCAGTTCCCTTACAGTTATTGTAGTTATATGGCACTATATTAGACTTACGAATTTTGTTTTGATCTCCTCCTTAAACTTTTGCTTTTGTTCATTCATTTTTCGCATAAAACTTCCTTTCTCAATATTACAATTGTAAATCACATTTAAAATATCGACATTAATAACTTGCGGCCTGGCTAATGGTCCATCGTCCAATAAGTCAATAAGTATACTGGAATTTTCCTGTAGAAATTGTATCATTTGATTTAGATCCCAGTAGCTTGATTTATTGGAAATGTTGTCCAATTGAACTGGTATATTAGCCACAATATCATCGTATTCCTTAAGTGTGACCTGATTAAAGTTTGAACGGGTTAAACGATTTGCTATTTCATTAGAAAAATCGGTCGTGTAATTGGCTACCGGGTCCTCTAGCAGCAGGGCATTCAATTTTTCAATCCGTTTCAAACAATTCATGTGATTTCTTTCTTCGATCGTATCGTTTTTAAGCACTTTTTTATACGAGTTTAACATGTCACAGTCGAAATTTACGGAGAACCACAAAAGTTCACAGAGCAGCAGAAATTTATGACTTATATTTTCAATTTGTTTTACATCTTTGAGCCGCTGTTCACCCCTTTGAATTTTAACCGAATTCGCATCATGGATAAGACGATTTACTTTTTGTTGATTTAATTTTTCAGTGGCTTTTTTAAGGGTCTCGTTTAATGTTAATATGTTGATATTCATTTCTTTATTTTCTTGCGTTGTTTGTTCCAATTCAGCTTTCATATCTTGATAATCGTATGATAATCGAGTAAAATTTTCCAATTCTTTGATAGCCGATTTTAACGAGCTCAGTTTCATTTCAGCCATTTTCTGTGTAAAAGTGCTGTTGTTTATGATTTGTTTAATTCTTTCAATTTCTTTCGTGTAGCTATCGTCTCCTGTAGCAGAGGTGGCAGCCTCGATATCAGACGCATTTGAATCGATAATTTTGAAACTTTTGCGTAAATACTGATCGCAGTAGTTATTAAAATCGCGACATTTTAAAAAAATGTCCTCTAGTGGGAATTGATGCATATAGCATGGTGATAATTCGACACATGAACATACAGATTTAATTCCTTGGCGTGATTTTTGAATATGTGTCTGAATTTCTTGCATCTCTTTCCAGTTTTGTAAATATTCTGAATTTAAACGTTCCTCATGTTCTTGGACGTGGCTCAACTTCTTGTTCAATTGAAAATTTTTCTTTTTTGTCTCGTCCAATACTTCCTTGCTATCGTTTAATATGGATTCGTAAGCCTCTTGTAACTCTGTCACTTGGACAAGTTCCTTTTCATACATTTTAACGTCATCAGCCGTGAACGACGTGAGTTTAGGAAATTTTTTGTTGAGTTCTTCTAAAGCATTTCTGAGCTCATCACCGTGAAGAATCACTTGCTGTTGGCATGTCGATGCAGTTTTCTCCATTTCAAAATAACTACCAAACAAAATATTTAAACATCTTATCGGTCAAAAATTATTTATTGAACTTACTCTCTTAATTCATCATCACTTAAAACATTTTTATCGGCAACATTTTCAGCCAACCAGACAAACAATTTATTGGCCGCTGAATAATATAGCAGATGAGTTCCTAGTTCAATATTGTATTTTTTAAAGAAGTTAGGCACCTAAAATTGATAAAATAATATACAATCACAACTTATGTTAAACCTATTTAAATAATTACTTTATTTTCTGTATCCATTTTAAATTAAAATAATCAAATATGTATTAATACTACGAAACAAAAAAAATCTCGTTAGAATCAATCAAAATTTGTAACTTGACATCTGGTACTTTGCGTATTACGCGCTAGGTGTTTGAAAATTGCAGTGTTGCCGTATAGAAATTTTTGAAATGTAGAAACCATAGAAACACACCGACTACCGACTACGTATGTACCACTGCGTATATACACGGCCAAGTCGCAAGCAAATAAAAAAAAATCGGTTTCTACGTTTGTCGTTTGCAGGACAGCACCACCACAAAAACACAAAAAAACACACAAATACAAATGCTACGGATATTGTTTTTTGTTAAGTAATTATGGTTATGGGGCATTTACATGTAGAAAATTGTTTTCTTCTGCAGTTTTTTACAGGTAAATAAGAAGCATCCGCTATATAAAAATATTCAATATACGAGAAATAAATAAACATATATAGTAATGCCATAGTTTTTTATAGCATTATTATTAATTTATTTTTAATTAATTTAAATGTGAAATTTACATTTTTATCTATGGCGTCTATTTTGATTATGAATCCTTAACATTTATAAATATAAAATAATTTCTTTTTCGTTAATTTTAAGATTGTTGCTATAAAAATACTCGGATCGAATATATTTTATAGTAACATTTTCATTTTGCAGAAGAAAAATGTTGGTCGTATGTAAATGCTCTATTATTAAACTTTTTATTAATACTTTATATTTCAATTTTTTTCTGGAATTAAGCCTACAATTAAACTTCACTATTGAAGTGCCAACGTTTCAAGTATTTAACTATATTTATCTTCAGGGCATAAGAACAAGGTAATTACAAATCTTTTGTTTGCTTCGCACCATCTCCCACAGTACCTATGCCTATGATTTTGTCAATTGGAACATTGCAGCTACCAATCATTAGTCTAGCTAGGTAGACTGGTAAAGATGAAAGTTATTAGACAAAATAATATAAAAATTAGTTATTTATTACCAAAAATAAATTACTATTACAGTTATTGTAAAAATTTGACAGTTAAATCTATCAGTATATCCGGTTGATCAACATGAATCAAATGACCGGCGTTTTCTAACATTATCAATTGTGCTGCAGGAAAATATAAATTCTTTATCTTAGCCATATGATTCTCACTAGAATTAAACAATTATTTAACAAATCCGATATAGATTATGAGAGAAAAATTTACCTAATTGAATCTGAATCAGCACCACCAATAAATAGAATAGATCCAGGGTACTTTAAATGAACAGCATCTTCAGGAAAATGTAGAATGTGCGCAACAAAACTTTTACCGATTGCTTCTATATTAAAGCGCCATCGATAATCGCCATTTGTGTCTCGAATGAAATTCGATAATATAAACTGTCGAAAATATGGGTTTTGAATATTTAACTTTTGTAGTTGGTTATCTGCCTCTTTTCTAGCGGCCGCCATCTCTAATTCACGTGTAACGTGTACGTTGCTTAGAGCATAAATTATAAAATCCATATGTTCTAGAGACGCACTCGAGCTTAGCGGGGAAATATCAACAATTATGGCCTTCTCAATTAAATGTGGCTAAAAGTAATTGTAAAATATATGCACACGATTAGCATACGTCTTTCAACTGCATATTTCAAATCATTACATATCTTAGAGCAGTATACATCATACATCTGCCACCCATACTGTGACCCATCAAACATGCTTTTTTCAAATTTTCCTTCCTTATTAGTTGTACTACATCCTCTGCCATTTCATCATACCGATGCTCTGGCGTATGTGGACTTTCCCCATGATTGCGTGCATCAACTACAATAATTTTACGATTTTGAATTTTTTTTATTAATTGCTTGCATAAACCTCGCCAATTTTGTTTCGATCCAAATAGTCCGTGCATGACTATCAAAGGGGGCAAATTATTTCTTGTTTTCACATTTTCGTATGTGTTGTAGGATAAATCAACTGGACGAAGGTTTTTCGAGAAGTTTCTGATAATATGCACTGATTTACAAATATTATATAATTTTATGGTTTCCTTAATATTACGAATAATTAACATGACTTATTGTGCCGAATTAAAAATAATTTCGAATTTTGTTTACTATGTTGTTGCAAATCAATCAGCATTTGCAGTTCTGTCAAAAAATTGTCATGAGTTTAGAAGAAGCATTTCTTATTTTTAAAAGTTATGAGAACAAATTAAAATAGGTTTGTGGTGGCTGATTAACGTGAACCAGATGGCCGCAAGCTGGTAGCACTAACCAATATAGACTCAAGTATAATGGATCTATATGTTGGTAAAAGTAACGCATGCAAATTGAATCGCCATCGATATTCCATATTCAAACCAAATTTTCGAACCAGTTTTTTTAAAATTATATTTATTTAGTACAACTTAGATACAAATCATCTAATAATTTATCTTTCGTAATTTATATTGTTGTTTGGAGGGATGTAGCCCTTTGGCTAGTTCTCTGTACAATTTTATTATATTTTTAGTTGATCTAGATTGGATCTAGTAGATAAAGTGGTTTCTTCCTACGCAGCCGTGTTACTGGGTTTGGCTGATACAACATACAACGTAACTCAACATTTTGGTGTAGACTAATACGTTGCATGTGTTTTCTCGCGTGTTTGCTTTTTTCTTCACTGCCGAAATCGATCTTCAGATCTCTATGGAGGTTGTCATTTCTTGTGTACGACGGTGCATTAACTATTCCACATACGACTTTGCTTTGGAATGATTGGATGATATTGACATTGGTTTTCTTTGTACACATAGGTTGGTCCACATAGGTTTTAGAATTTTCTGGTATAGTAGCAACTGATTATGTCAAATTAGCTTAGAATTTCCTCCTAAAAGCCAATCCATATTTCTGTATTTAACTCTTCTGTTTTAGACTCATGCCTAGATATTTTGCCGTATTTGCATAGAGAATTTGCTGAGAGTAAAGTTCTACTGGTATTCAGTTGACCTTTCTGTTGGTGAAGTTTACGTGAACAGATTTTGTTTAATTAAATTTTTTTCGCCATCTCATCGTCCAGGTACTGACAATATTATTAGCTCTTTGGAATTTACTTCTGGAGTCTTCTATGCTATCAGCGACTGCTAAGACGGCCCTATAAACCGCAAGCGTTGCTATGTTAGTCTCCTCTATCGTTGGCAGGTTTGAGGTATATAGAACATATAAAGTTTTTCTCAAAAGGTTACCTTGTGGTACTCCTGCTGATATTTTCTTTATTTCTCACCATCTAATTTGGCGCGAGAGTGTCGGTTAGATATATAAAATTTTAGTATTTCATAAAACTGCTTTGGTAATTTATATTCCAAGCCCTTATATGCCATACCCTGTCAAAGACCTGTGCTACATCCAAGAAGATACTTGAACATACTTTCTTATTTTCAAGAACATCTTCAATTATGTTTGTAATTCGATGTACTTTTCTATTGTTGTATGGTTTTCTCTGAAGCCAAATTAGTTTCTAGAAATAGAAGTAGTTTCTAGAATATTTTTGAAATTATTGGAAGTAAGGAAATTGGCCTATACGAATTTTTGTCAATTAGTGGTTTGTTGGGTTTAGGAACCATGCTTACTTTTGCGACTTTCCATTGATTTAAGTACTAGTTTACATAGTCCTTTTTCAGGAAGAGCTTTTACTATTTGTTCTGTGATTAAGTCATGTTCTGGAGATTTTTTTATATTTAGTGTTGTCCCAAGTGTTGTACATGTTTCAACTGCTTTTTGAGATTTTTATTCTCTTTCTTTAAATTTAATTGTAAATTCTTCTTTCAAGTTAGCCTTTATTTCTTTTAATTATTTACGAAGCTCGCCGTTTTCCTTCTCGTACTGAAACATTTTTCCAGCTTCGTCTAAATGGGTTGAACAATGATTGGCCCACTCCACAATCCGTTGGGTCTGCTTCCGATGAATTGAGTTATTACATTCCGTATTTGTTTTACTCATTGCTTGTTTTTGCCAAGTTTTACCACAGGCATTTGGTCCCCGATTGCACTCTGCTACTGCTGAAGCAGTACCCGCCCTCCGCGACGTGGACGCGGCTATGTGTTACCTAGGTGTACACAGAAATAGCCGAAACCCCCTGGATACCCTACGACACACAGACGACATGTGTGTGCAGCAGAACGGGCCTACGTGCCACACAACGGACACAACGATGGATATTCTACATGAATGATTTGAGGGTAAGGTTATCGCTCGGAGAGGTGGCGTGAATTGGCCACCTAGATCGTGCGATTTGACCCCGCTAGACTTTTTCTTGTGGAGTTTCCTCAAGCTGCAGGTCTATGCCAATAAGCCGCAATCGATCGATGCCCTTAAAGCCAACATAGGCAGGATCATTGAAAATTGGACCACTTGAATCCGTACCACCGTGAGAAGCTGCGGCGGACATTTGAACGATGTTAAATTCCATAAATAATGGCATACATGGGCCTTTCAAATAAAAACAGAATTTCGTTAATACCGCACATACAGCTTGTTTTATTCCTTTTCAACATCGACCCGCCCAAATTGAAAACCTCTTTATAATCTTAAAATTAAATTTATATCATTAAACTAAGAAAATATGTACGTAAACATTGGTAAGTACTACAACAAAAGCTGCGTTTTTCTGAAAAACAATCGAGTTGAGTGCGGGATAGCTTTTTCAAATTTATCCAATTTAAAATTAAAAATTTAATTTTTTTTAAATTTAATAATTTAGATTTAAGGCCTAATTATATAGCCGAAAACGAAACGAAAACGAAACGGGCCGAAACGAAAGGCAAATTTGTGATGGTTATATAGCCGAATCGGTTTTTGACGTTTTACATTTTTTTGTTGTGTATTGTGATAAATACAAGGAAATAAAATGAATTTTGAATTTGCAATTCTTGACCATAGACCACCCTTATGTATATTATTTTTATATAATTTATGTTTTTTGTTATATAATTCTTCGTATTTTCTAATATTTTCTATTAAAATCTCCGAATCAATTTCATTATTAGGTATCTTTGCCATTTTAATTTTTTTGTGTTTGACGTTTGATAAAAAAAACAAGCCCCGGTAAATAAAATCGCAAAAAATATTCATAATTTATGAAAATTACAACAAATACTATCAATTATTATGAACTTTGACCGAAAACGAAACGAAAAGAAATTGAAATGAATCAATCTATCAGTTCGTTTTCGTTTCGGTTCGTCTATATAACTGTTCTAATACATTTCCATGCATTCAATCAAAATCTACTTAAATATTTATAAGTCCTGCTCTAACGCTCATTGACAAATACCTATATAAAAAAAACTACCAAAGAATGTGTTGGATACACTAATGTCAAATTCTTTTGAAGAAATGAAATGTGATCAATTATTTTGTGGTCCAAAGAACACGAAAAGAAAAAATGGTTTGGTTACATTTGTTTAAAGGGAAATCAAAACAAACAACAAAAACTGTATTAACAAATTAACTTTTATTTTACACGTAACAAAAAAACGCTTTAAATTACACCAAATTCACTTTAAATTACAAAAAAATAAGTATTATTTATAATATTTAACGCACGTCAAAATACAAACACCAAATTATAATGCTGATAAAGAAAATGGCGCGTCTTTTGTTTGTTTGTTTTGACATTGACGTGTCATATTGTTTTGATCTCAAAACAAATCCTCCAAAAATTTGCGATTTTGAAATTTGATCACAAATCAAAAAAAAAGTAAATTATTTTGTTCTAAAGAACATGGGCAGGTATTTGTGATCAAAATTTTTTGATCTTTTTCTTCCAAAGAATTCGACATAACAATGCAATGTAAATTTGAATTTTTTTTTTCATTTTTGTTCGTTTCTGCACCTACACATTTATACTTAATTTAAAAAAAAAAATGGAAAAAAATTACCAATACATCTTTAGTAAGTTATTGTGTGGAGTTAGCAGGACTTGTATTTAAGTAGATTTTGATTCAATTCATAAGTTTTGTTTCGGTTCGTTTAGTTTTCGGCTATATAACTAGGCCCTTAATAGTAATCTACGTATAACAAAAAAAATCCATCATAAAACTTGTAGAGATTTCTTATAATATCGTTGTTCTGTATAGTGCTGTATAATAACGGAGCACTTCAGAACTATATAGAACATCGATATTACACTACAATATTACATTATTAACTATAGAACTTCTGTGCTGGATTTTTTTTTGTTATACGTAGATTGCTATTAAATCAAAATTATTAAATTTGAAAAAAAAATAAATTTTAAATTGGGCAAATTAGAAAAAAGCTATCGCGAACTCAACCCGATTGTTTTTCAGAAAAACGCAACTAAAATATATATGTTCACTACAGCAGCAACAGAAGTACACTGGGTCTATTTTTAATTCAACCCGAGGAAGCAGTGTGTTGTCAAAAAATACTCTGTTTTTTTATTCAACCTGAGTAAGTTTACTCTGCACACTGCGTTTTTATTTGTTAGCTGTGCGTACGCCGTGCATACTCGGTTCATGAAATTTTACTCGAAATTAATAAAAAGCAAGTGATTATGCACACCGGATCATTTGGCACTGCACAAACTTTGCTCAGTGTACAATATCCAGACTATACAAAGGGTCTATTTTTTAATTCAACCTGGGCGAGCAGAGCTACCCAGCGTACACCGACTAAATATTGCGCGGTGTAAAATTATCCAGTGTGTACGTGATCGGAGTAAAACTGAATAAATTGTTTTTATCACAATGAATTGACTATTTCTATAAAAATGCGTGAACTATATTTTTATAAGAAACAATTTTTTGACAGAAATACTTACTATCTGACTTTAATCGATTAGTATCCATTACTGAAAATTATTTTTTTATCTTTAAATTGGTAAATAAATTATTTATAAACTTTTGTTTGATTATAAAATAAATTATTTTTGTTTATGTTTAGAGGTTATGATAATTGACTCTGTTATACACCTTCATTCATTTCGGAGTAAAATTTGAAGAACCGAGCATACTCTAAGCACAGTTCACAATTTAAAACGTAGTGTGCATAGTAAAATTACTCAGGTTGAATAAAAGAACACAGAGTAATTTTTTAACAGCACACTGCTCGCCCGGGTTGAATTAAAAATAGACCCAAAATTATTATAGCACTTCGTGTATTATCGTGTATACACGAAGAATGGAATGAATACAAAACCTACTTTTTAGTGGATTGAAATTACATGCAATTATAATAAATTCTCTTGCGTTTGGAGGAGTCTAGTGTGTTGTGTGTAGTTGTGTTGGTGTTGTCGTCTGAATAATAACCGGTGTGTTGTGACAGAATAAATCATTTAAATTTTTTGATCGAAAATCCGTTAAAAATCATCAATAATTTATTTGTTCCGAATAAGAACTCTTATTACTACTTTATTCAATTTATTTGGTGTCTTGGCTAAATGTCTTGATAATTGAATTGTTTCGTTCAACAAATCACGGTCAGCAAAACAAAAGTTCACGTAGTGCACACCAGAGTGTGCGAAAATTAATTTTTGAATTGTTTAAAGCAAGAACCAAAAACGGTAATAAATTCAAAATCTAACTTTATTCAAACATTTAATTGAGACTTTTAGTAATTACGTAGTTTATTTTGATGCAAGCAAAATTTAGGTTAATTCGTATTCAATTTCATACTCATATCATGGATTTCACCCAAAAATGAAAGAAGCAGATTTATAAATACAGCTGGCTGATCAACATGAACCAGATGACCTGCATTTGGTAACATTATCAATTGTGCTGTTGGAAAATAGATTTTCCGTATCTCGGGCAAATGATTTTCACTATAAATAAAAAAAGAAAAATTAGATTAATATGTAAACCATATCACGTTTTTATTGTTGCAGGTAGGATATCACAAATTTAGTTAAATTTGATGCGAATGATTTAGAAACTGTTTGACTAGGAATAAAAAAATTTCTGGTTGCTCTCGATGTACACGATGTCCAGCATCACTTACATACGATATATGAGCCCGTGGGAATATATTTTTTATTTGGATTATATCTGATTTTCTATAAATTTATGGAATTCATTAACACCAAACAATTTTTCACTTTGTCATATTTACCTAATATAATCCGAATTAGCACCACCGATAAATAATACAGGACCGGGATATTTTAAATTAACCGCATCACGTGGAAATTGTGCAATGTGCGAAACAAAACTGTTATTTAGAGCTTCGACATTAATACGCCATCCATATCTAGTGTCTGTGTGTTGAATGAAATTCGTTAAAACAAAATCACGTAGTTGCTTGTCTTGGATATTTAACTGTTTAAGTTGGTAATCAGCTTGCTTTCGAGCTTCGGCCATCTCTAGATTATTTGATACACTAACACTATTCATTGCATTAAATAAAATTCCCATATTGGTCAGCGATGGACTTGAGCTCACCGGTGAAATATCCACAAATATTGCCTTCTCTACTAAATGTGGCTGAAAATTGATTAAAAACAAAAACTCGCTAGAATTATTAAAACTAAGAAAGTGAATCCTAAATCTTACATATTTTAGTGCCAAGTACATCATACATCGTCCACCCATACTGTGACCTAATACAGCAACTCGCTTAATATTTTCCTTCCGTAAAACTTCCACAATATCTTCTGTCATATCTTCGTATCGGTGGTCCGGTGTATGCGGACTTTCGCCATGGTTTCGCGCATCAACCACAATAATTTTTCGTTTAGCAGTCTTCTGTAAGATCGCTTTGCATATACTGCGCCAATTCTGTTTTGAACCGAAGAGGCCATGCATTATAATCAATGGTGGTAAATCATTTATGGAGTTCACATTCTCGTACGTGTTATAGGCCAAATCAACTGATCTTTTATTTCTCGTGTAGTGCGCGGCGCCGAGTGACAGCGGCCGATAAAAATATTTTCTCGATGCCACCAAACACTTCTTATATAATTTTGGGTTAGTTATAACGCTCCGAAATATTAACATGTTTAATAATTTACTATAGATTTAGGTATAATTTGCTATTGAAATATAGTATTTCTTATTAAAACTATTTAAAATTGGGCTAAACTAAAACTAGACGACCGAGATAAAATTTAGAAAAAAACAAATAAATTGACAGCTGAGTTTGAAGTTCGCAAAATTAAAAAAAATATGCCCAATTGGAATTTCGAATTTGTAAGGTTTTCGTACATGGTTTGAGTCCCAGCTAAACAGCGCAGGGGATGGTTTGGTTAAATAACTACGAATTGTACATTTTTAAACAATAATTTCAAATGAATACAACCCTTCCAAACAAATTTTCTCTTTCACGGCACTGAATTTCGGCTATTAGTCCCGACAAAAATTTGTTACCGTAAGCTTAAAGTACTCCACTTTGTAAAATATATTTTTATAGGCAATTACAAGGCCTTTATATGTGATGTAGATTTTCACTCTAATCGAGGATACATGTTGATCCTTGAGAAGGATTAAATCCAGCACTTTCGCTTCATTGAATCCATTTCTCTAACTTCTTTCTAACAACTTCAACACACGACATACAACAATTGCTTGGATTAGTACAAATTTGGGTGATCACTGGAACAAACTAGCAGGGGTCATATTGCAGAAGGTGATCGGTGATTATCACTGTTTCTCTGCATCGCAAAATGTGGCTTATATATTCATTCACAAGTTTTAAATCATAAAATATATACTTTTTATTACATGATAATTAAAATAATTTAATGATCACAAACATCTACACCACAATAAATAAATATCAGAAGATAAAAAAACAAATCTTTAACAAGCGTCAGCATAAACCCATTATTTGTTATCACATATTTGAAATAAACACCTTTCCATCTTAATACGGAATTTGATTTTGATAATATTGGATCATATCGTAAGTCCGGGTCCGGAAGTTTTGATACGAATTTTTAATTATAGCAATCATATGTTGCGCTGCTTCCTTATTATTTTTGGTTGGGACAAATCTTTGCTTTAGTAGTGTTATTGTTTGTCCTCTGAAGCACGGTAGCCCAGTGTCAAGCATTAGAGACACAAGTGACACAATTTGATCTTGGTACGGTCTTATAGCTAAAAATGCTTGGACGCATAGCTCGCAAAACCACTTAAACGCCGGTGCTTCCATTTTACCACCCATCACCATAACCATTTCATCGGTTAATTTTAAATCGGGTTCAAATCCGATATTTCCACCGGGTGACGATTCAAACATAAAACCAAAATCGATATGAATAATATGACCATCAGAATCTATCATAATGTTGCCATTGTGTCGATCTTTAATTTGCAATAAATAACCAATTACAGAGTACGCAGCCATTGATTTAACAAAATTACTTCGAGCAGCCTGATAATCTTTTGATGTCTCGTCACCATATTGATGGGTGAAATATTCGTAGAGACCGGAATCGGTTTGACGACCCAACTGATCGCGAGACTTTGCATTTGGCACACATTCAATAACGCCACACTGAAATTATATATTACAAACTTATAAAATGCAAAATTTCAATTCGTAAATTGTTATAATAGCAACATACCCCAGGAGCTGTGGCGACCACCCGATACGGGAACAGAAACAAATCCAAACCGACTTGTTGGAAAATATTTTTAAATATTGAAATCACCTGTAACGCTAGCATGTCCTGTCGGACATCGTCACCCACTTTAAAAATAGCCGCTTGCCACGATTCAACACCAAGTGATATATTTGATTGTTCGGTAGCTGAGACGGGATTGTTCGACACTTCCATTGCCATTGATTCCAGTTCTGAAATTCCACACCGATGCACTCTAAATCGAGCCAAGTACGGTGCTTTAGCTGCACTCTGCATCGGTGTTCCGCTGTTGTAATCAATATCAACTATCATCGCCTCGGGATTAGATGGTAAATAACATCCGGGTTGCACACGAATTTTACTAAGCGCATCTAAACACGCTTTCTTCCTTAAATCACCCTTTGGGTACGAACGAATATCACCACTGACACCCGTAATTTTACCAAAGAAATCAAATTCACGTTCATAAAATCGTTTGGCCGCTCCAGAAAATGATGATATAATATTTTGAACCAAAGACTCGAGGGTGTCGTAGAGGGCAGCTGAAATGAAACACAAATGTATTTTATATATCAACGAAACCTGAAATTCTTACGATCCTTGTGTTGCTGATCTTCATCCATAAACATGTTGGTTTGCATATTCCAAATCAATTGGTGCGCCACAATTTGCGACCTCTTCGAAATGTGTTTAATAAATTCATTTACGTATCCCATCGTATCGTGGCGTAACGCTTGGACGAGTTGTGGAATGTATGGTAATACAGCGTCTGCAGGGAATGCATTTAATGATTTGACTGCATATTGTGCGGTCAAAGGATGGGTTGGATATTGCCGTGAAAAATATGATAGTGCCTGAATTGGAACTACCGGTGACCAAGTAAGTGTATACACAAGTTCAGGTGATTCAGCCAAAAGGGTTTTGGTTGTAACCAAATATTTTAATGCTTCGGGTATATCGGACACGGCTATTGGATCGGCCAAAACTAATCGAGTCACCTCTTCTTCAACGGACTCGGCGTTCCGAAGACGTTGTGGTAAAAATATTGCAAGCGCCGGGCTAAATGACCATGCCAGTCTAGTATAATCTCGCCATAAGTTTAATTTTAGTGGACGTGCCCGCCATTCAGCAACGGCTTCCTCGCCTGGAATTATGTAATCAGGTAACGAGTTCGGATTATACCATGTCACCAGAAATTCGATTTCTATTGCCAGTAGCTCTAAAATTAAATTTCGTTTTTTCATATAATCCTTGTCGTATGAATCCTTTTGAAATGGCGACCGTTTCGAACGATTTGAGCGTTTCGATAAAGTGGATGTTGAGTGTGGTATTGTATTGTACCAGCCGGCAGTTCCAGTGCTCATTGAACGGGCAATATCACTACCGCCTAGTGATGTTGAATCCAGTGAGGTTTTGTTTACCGATAAATTTTGAGGTGTTTGAGTTATTTCGTAGTTGTCCACCTCAGCAACAACTAAATGCTTTTTCTCACTTCGCATTGTTTGCCAAAATTTCAATAGAATAACAATATCTTCATGAAGTTGTTCCCGATTTTGGGGTGGACATAATTGCGGGCCGCAGAAATAATCCAATGCGTTACTGTATATCCGTTCACGTAAAATATTTCGTGCCAACGATTTAGGAATCGTATTTCCCTGGAGCAAGGATAGTCCACATTGTAGAAATCTGAAACGACAAGGATTAAATTAAATTTTCTGAAACTTTTAAGATAAAAATATTTACTTAAATCTGCACCCCACCGCTGAAACATTTCGATTTTGGTTTTGATTTTTCTCAATCGGTAGACATCGGTGCAGCAACATACAAAACATTTCGACTTTATCTCGATTACAGTACTTAGCCGTATCTACCATTTCAGTGATTAGCTGCAACCAGACGGAATGTGGTTTAACATTAACCGGTCTCGGAACTAGGAGCCCACCTTCATATGACGCAAGTGGACTTGTTGTTTTCGACTCTTCTGAAAATATACCCATTTTCTTTTCGAATGTTGTTTGCCATGCACTCACCATTTCCTGGATAAAGCACAATTCTAAATCTTGTCGTGCCGTGAGTAGCCATTGCCAACATTCAACCGCGGTTTCAACTGCAGATTCAGTAAATAGTTCAACTTGGCTGTTACAAATTGCGTGCAACAATTTACGATTTAATCCAGAACATAAGATTAGGTAGGCTGTTGCACGCCATAATGCGCCCCGATGTTTAGCATCACTTTTCTCTTTACAAGCTTCCCATACCTTATCAACTAGTCGATCAGCTAATCCTTTTTTATCCTCATCTTCCAGAACAGAGAGTAGGCCCGAAACTTCACCGGCATATTTACTTCGTAGACATAGCACACTAACAAATCGTGATGTTTCATTATTGACAAAATGGGGCCGTTTAATGAGACTAGACGATGGGCCAGCAACTGAATGTAACACTGAATCAAAAGCCAACGCCAATCCGCTATGATGAGTTAATGACGCAGTTGGTACTTGATTTGGATACTCCTGCAAATGACTTCGCGTTGATTTCGGTGCCCATTTCATAGCCTCGTTTACAATGCCCTGGCATCGATCAGCAAAATCTTTGAAACGACTCTCACGTGCCGGTAAACTATCCATTAATTGAAGAGTGTACGGTGTGGACGCAACCCGTAAAGTAGGACTTTCTTCATTCGGATCCAGAGTTAGAGAATACGCCAGTAATTGTAATACGTCTAGCATGCACCAGAGTACGCGACGATTCCACAGTAAATGAGGAAATTTATCAACCAATTGCGACAGATATTGATCGGCCACTAACTGAATTTGCTTATGAATATGATTGAAGTACACCAGCAGCAACATAGCTTGTGATTCCAGAACTTTTTCACGGACTGAATCCGACATAAGTAGCACGGTACGAAATTTTTCGAACACCTGATCACCAATACATTTAACACATTGCCACATGCCCGATTTGTCTTTTTGAAGAGCCGAATCGCATAAATACGATAAAATTGGTTCAAGACTGGGTTCATCAGCGTTTTCAACTCGTAATATTTCCAACCAATACACACTCAATAGATAGGTACATTGGGCGAATGTTAATTTATTGATGTACGCAGTTATTTCGGCCGGTGGATGATCCATCAGAACAAGAATTTGACTCTTCATATCGTTCAAGCTCACACTATCCGAACGAATTGCCGATGTGTAATTTAATTCTCGCATTTCCGATCGATGTGCTGTTTGTGAAATGAGCAACGGTGATTTTGCTGCAATTTGCTGAACCCCTTGATACCATTCAGAGGGCCATAAACCTGTAATAAATTCGAACATCATATTTGTAAGCACTTGGTCGGATTAAGCAAGGTATTTGAATATTTACTGCCAAATGATCGCTTCGTAACCGATATCAATTCGATTTTGCCTTGGTCGGACGAGTAGGAGGAGCAGGGATATTAAGTTTATTAGAAGTGTACGATACACGCGATTGCAAGCAGTGTGGTTATAAAATTAAAAAAATCAAATCAAATACTTACGAGCATTTGTAAATCCCATCACCACGCAGTACAACCAAAAATCTTTAAAGAGTTTATGCAACCGTAATTTTGGATTTTTAATTGGCGGCAGACGTTTTACCAGAATCGCAATAACCGGTATCAGCATTCCTAAATTTCCTGCACTTGAACTAGCCTTTTGAGCTCCAATCACGTTACTGTCGTATGAACGCTCTCCTTCCAAACCAATTTGGACGAATAATTCGAGCAATTTTCCCAAAAGCTCTAACATTTCTAGCTCGCCTTGTATATTGGCGGCGATATTTCCAAGCGCATTTACTACAGCATCAGAAACATGATGATATTGTTTTCGTTGATCGTGATCTGTGGTGTAGGCGAGTGATGCTGATTGGACTGTGACTCGGGAAAACATTTTCATAATTTCATCGAAAACTTGCGGCTCACACTGCGATATAATCATGCAACCCAGTTGGTCAACAATGAGAACGTTTTGCTCAGACGGAACTTTACAGAATCGCTGAATAAAAAATTGTAGGATGTTATGAGTGGTTTTTGATGTATCCTTAAGACTAACGGCTACGTGCCCTAACATTACGATAATATTTAGAGAGACCAAATTCGATTCGCTAGAAGCAATTAGAAATTAACTTTATATTCGTATTTTAATGTAATAGAACTTACTTTTCTTGTTTTTCGGCTGTAAATAGCCGATTAGATACATTGGCCACTAGTGCTGGTACACAATACGGATCTAACGAATGGGCAGCACGTAAAGATATACTTAAATTTTCAATAGCTGCATCTCGAAGGGCTTCAAATGCCGCTTGAGCAGACTTTGTAATACCGATTGGCTTTTGTGGTGCTTCAACAGCTCGCAAATCATTTCCTTGCACTAAAATATAATAATTTTCCGAATATAAGAACGTCTATATAAATACAACAACTCAACTTACCAATTATTTTGAAAGGAGTTTGTTCTTTATCCTTCTTCATCTGTGCAAGTGATTGCGCATACAATTTCGCCAGAATGGGGCTGGGGTCTACTAGGAAATCTCTCAAATAAGATATAGACGTTCCGGCTATATTTGGAAATTTATGTGCCAATTTTCCCAGTCCCTCAAGACACACCATCAATAGCGGCATATGATCCATAACCACTTTATGTCCCAAAATTGAATTTAACTTTTGATAAAGTCGACCACACAGTTTGTCTGCCTCTATAATTGTAAATAGAATGTATTTTAGACAATTGGTAAATTATGGAAAATGCCAAAACTCAAAATAGAAAACCAAGGGAAATTTAAAACTCATTTTAACAAAACAAAACAACAAAAATTTGAAGCATTTTTCTTTATGTTTGGAACACCCTAAACACAAAAACCCCATGCCTTTATAAATCGCACCTAAGTAAACTAAATAATCTCTTAAACCCAATTGCAAAGTTCCAATATTATAAACTTCATCAACTGTAATAATCCAACATTTGATTAAAATGAAAAAGTCGTAAGAGTGTTTAGTATTAAATAAAATATTTTACCTGTTTCATCTCCAATGGCCCAGACCAGCAAATCGACACAGGCTGCATTCGCCATCACATTTAATTTGTATTTATTCACCATAATATATTCTCGATTTTCTTTCCCCAATGAATCATGCTGCTTATTCTGTAATTCGGTTTGACCAATTAGAAACAAACGTTTTACGAATTCCTGAACATCTTTGGTAAAAGGAGTGGGCAAATCAGTTTGATTCTGTAATAATTCTCGTAGCAGAGTAACCATCACTAAATTTATTGTCTCCGAGAAGCTCTTATAACCGTACGATTTAATCTGATGCAATGAATAGATATCACTTGCCTGTTCATCTAAATACTCGAGTATTTCTTTAGTCAACAGTTTCTTGGCAATTGCAAAAACCGTTTGCAAATGCTGTATTGGGAAATAAATCCTTGGTTTTTTCTCGGGCGTTTCGAAAAATTTCATATTCGGAAATTGATTAAAACTGGATCCATATTTTGAGAAAAAATAAGTCGTTGGATCGTATGGCACGGAATAGTACGTGTTTAATGATGCCCGCTTTCGTGCCGGTGGTAGTGTCCCGCCTATTTTTACGGATCTGTTTTCTAACGAATCAATACTTAAATTTCCTGACAATGAACGCGGAATAATCGATCTGAAATGGCTTAAACTTGCATGCCGTTCTGTTGACATGTTTATATTGGGTTTATTCCTTTTTAAAATACCGATTTCAGTTCGCGGAAATAGGCGACATAGTAGTGATGGTTCATTTGCTGCATATCTACCCATTGACCGTGCCAGCCCGATCAAAAGCGGAACTGTAGCTTTACATAACGTAATTGGTGGTAATGTATTGTTGCTACTCTCTCGGCTCGATTTCACCATATTTGTAAGATTATTTAATGTTTCCACTTGATTTAAAATTATTTCATCTTTTTGCTCAGGGCAATACACGGCTATGTCCGATAACAGCGTATTTAAACAGAAACAAAATTTTTCTGCTGCTGGCATTTCTGCAAAACGTAAATAATTTAAATATGAATAAAACATAATTGGGCTATAATAGAAACTAATCGCTTACTATCGATTTTATTAATTTTTGCGTCATCGATCCAGACAGCCTTCGGGAGTGCTTTCGCCAACCGCATTAAGTACGGTATAATATGTGTTTTATGCTGGCATCCACTTTCCAGGAAATATAGTCCCAAAGCTATAACAGCATCCTGTGTCCTTGAATCTAAGCAAAATACTCCAGTCGCATTCTCTTGAGGACAAAATCGATACAAAGTTTGAACCTGAAAATAGTAATCGTTACGTGATTAATTGTGCGTTAGTTTATTTAATATGGTAATATGGGTTGTTAAATACCTTTTCCCATGGTGTTGGATTTATTTTGGCTAGCACTCGGGCTAAACTTTGAGCAGTTTTTTGGAATGAAAATTTATCAATTCCTGCCATTTTGACGTTTTATCAATTTATGACAGATAATTTTCTATTTTTTATATTTGGTTGCATTCTTTAATCGAGGTTTAGTCATAGAAATAGATTTACCCAAGTATTTTTACTTTCGACTTTTTCCCTTTTTATCGAACAATAGTTCGAAACTAAGTTTCGAATATTCCTAGATTTAGTTTCGAGTTATTCTAAGAAGTCGTATGAAACTTGTCGCGAAAATTCGAAACTCGGCGAAACTCGATATATGTGTGCATGCATGTGTTAAAATAAAATTGGCGGGAGCAATTTTGTGCATAAATGTGAAATGTCAAATGAATTTGGGGTTTCTAAATATTATATTAATAAAACTAAATTTTAAATAAATAAAATTATTATTTATTATATTATTTTTTATTTATATGAAATAGTTTATTAAATCTATACATAAACTGAAATAGTAATAAACTAATAACTAAACAAGTAAAACTCTTAACGCTAGGTAAAATGATGCTTAAACAATGCGTAGCAGCAACTCCAAAACAATTTCACCTGGCTAGGTTTGAAATACCAATTATCTAAAATAGAATAGCAAATTAATAAAAATTACAATTTTGTAGAATTAAATTATGTAATTTGTCTATCATATAACCTTTTCAATTTGAAGATTTACAATCTATTAAAAGCGAAAATAAATTTATACTATATTGGAAATTTTAATACTTTGCTTTATAATTTTTTACTATACCGATGGTAACAAGCTGAAATGATAAACCTTGCATTTATAATAAACAATTTTTTGTCTTTCTTTTCATCAATACAAAAGTTGGGTAAATTTTTTCATGTTCTTTTACACAGAAATCGGTTAGCTTTTTTTCAAAAAGTCGAACGAATTTGCTTACACTGTGTAACTGTTCCGGGTATGCATAACATAAGAAATTGTATCGAATGAAGTTGCATCCTCCGCCGCAAAATTATGTGCCACATCAAGCGGCCAAAAAAATTCGATCGTCCCCGCTGAACATAACCTAAAAATAATGAAACTTCATTTGTGGCCCATACATTTCTCATTGGTCATTCACTCATCTTATCACACCAAGAGCAGTGCAACATATTCCAAACCATCCACACTAACGGCTGCATATGGGCGTGCACACCGAGCAGTACAGCAGATTGTTTTGTTTTAGTTAGAAAATAGAAATGTGTCAATTTTATCGAGGTTATGAGCAGCAACAAAGAACAGTAAATTGATACTGCTGGATGTGGAACCTATTGATGCTGCAACAGATGCAACTTCATTCAATATAGTTTCTTCAAATTAAAATTTTTCTAATAAAATTAGAAAATATTTTATTTATTTTATTGGAAATGCCTATATTTATACTCAAATTATGATTTTGTATCATTACATAAGCGAATAAGCTAATATTAAATTTGCTGCTCGCTGATGCTGCTTGGTGTGTTTCATCCTCACAACTAAACCAATTTTCAAATTTTGCCAAAACAAACAAATCGCTGCGTCGCGCTTTGTGTGAACGGATATGCGCGTCGATTTGTATGGGTCATGTGAAATTTAACCATAATTTGACACGCCGAGCTTGGTGTGTCTAGTTCTTAAATCCATCCACATGCAGAAAAATTACACAAAACAAAAACTGACAGATAGTACGTTCCTTTACTCCGAAAAATACACAACCTAAAATGTGTCAACGTGATTGAACAACAAATGAACTAGCTAAATATTACTTAAATATAAATTATTAAATTAAATAAGCTAAGATGTCGGTAAATTTAGAAATAGCATTCAAAGATGTCGTTGAAAATATATTTAATCGTTGGTCTGCGTTGAGATTAGTGGTGGAACATGGAATGGGCGGTAGGAATGGTCATCAGGTATTTGTGGCTAAAACATTTCTTTCATACGTAACAATTGCTAACGAATTCTTTTTCAGACCGCAATAGATATTATGAATTATATGATTGAATACTGTATAAAGAATCCCGAAGTTTCTATAAGCGATGTTGAAGATTGTTTAGAAGAAATTATGGACCAAGAATTTGAAACCATCTGTGAAGATAATTCCATCAAAGAAATAAGTCATCTACTAGTTAAATATTTGAATATGTGTCGAGAAGGAAAATTACATGAAATAGAAGCTGAATTTGCTAAGAAACCTGCCGTAACTAAATGGATATATCCAGGAGCAACAATTAAATATGTGGCCATTCAAGATTCCGACGATTCGTCAGAAGACGAGAACATGGAAATGGATAACGAAACTTTCAGCGGAGCACAAAACAAGTCTGCAGTACCGGTGGATGAAGACGGCGAAGCCGAGTGGACAACGGTTCGAAGTTCTAGACGCAATAAGAAATAAATTTCTGTAATTATGTACATATTTAAAAAAATAAAAATAAATCTAATATAATTTCGGAGTCACTCGTTTTGGAAATTTTCGGTGTAGTGTCAAAAGCAAAACTAAATTATTTACAGTTCAGTGGCTTGTTAGAAAACATTCATTTTGAACGTGAAGTGAAAAATCGAACAATTTATTTAATTAAAAAATAAATAAATTTAAATTAATTAAACTTTTAACTAAATATCTAAGAAAATCATTTGGACAAAATTGTATTAGTACAGTAAATTTGTCTGGTTTAGTGAAATAATAAAGCCGAAAATTGATTTTAAAAGATTGTAAAATCTTTAATGGTGGACGACATTTTTACGCTTCACACCATAAAACAAGCGAAGGGTAAAATCGTGTAAAGTAAAATGTCTTGGCCCCAGCAAAACTGGCAAAACGCTCCTACTGCATCATCTACAACTAATACGAATACGAATCAGTTTATGGCAGGCTATTCTGGTGGAGCTACCGAATCTCAATACGCACAATATCAAAATTGGCAACAATGGCAGACATATCACCAGCAGTACGCTCAGTGGCATGCGCAATATGGTGAACTATATCAAAAAGAAATGCAGTCACAATATGGTACGACAGGGTCGCAACCCCCCCCGCTTCCAGCTCCAACAACGGTGGGCGTAGCACTTACTGCACCATTACCTCCAATCAGTTTACCGGTTGGATTTGGAGGTGTTCCACCACCACCGCCTCCAAACGAAAAAGAACCCATTCCGCCACCTCCTGATTCGGCCCCACCGCCGCCGGCTGAACCAACCGAAGGTGAAAACCCAAGTATACCGTTTATTGGTCCTATTTTCCCAACCGACTTAAACAACGAGGCAAAAAAGGCTAATCAAGCTGATAATGCTGACACTAATGAAGGCAATTCCAATTTAAATACAAGCAACAACAATTTTGGGTTCAATAACACGAGTTTTAACAGTATGCCTCCCAACTTCAATCAGAATAGAATGAATGATCAAAATCAAAGATTTGACTGGGAGCGAAGTGGAAATAATAATTTTAACAACAACAATCAGCGAAATAATAATCGATTTGATTCAAATCGTGAGAGTGGTGGACGTGATAGTTTTGGTCGAAATGACTTGCAAAATAATCGGGATAATTGGAATAATCAGAATCAGCGCGACAACTGGAATAATCAAACTCAGCGCGACAATTGGAGCAATCACAATCAACGCGACAATTGGAATAATCAGAACCAACGTGATAATTGGAGCAATCAACGAGGTGACAACCAACGAGAAAATCAAAACAACTTGCGCGATAATTGGGGAGGACAAAATAAACGGGACAGCTGGAATACGTCAAATCAGCGTGATGGAGATAATCCTCGCGATATGGAAAATATCGATCAGCCCGATGAGGATAATTCAAATCAACATGATAATCAAAATTATCGTGGTGGTGACAATTGGAAAAATCAAAATCCAAATCGTAGTGACAACTTGAATAATCAAAATCAACGTGGAGACAACTTTAATAATCAAAATCAACGAGGTAGTGGGGACAATTGGAATAACCGAAATCAACGCGGAGATAGAGATTTTAATAGAAATAACCAAAATCAACGAGGAAATGATAATTTCCGTGACAATTGGAATCAAAGTTCACGAAATAATCGTAACAATCGGTTTTCGGACTCTGGATTTGGGGGCAATCAATCACCAGGCGGACGAGACTTTTCGAATGAAGAATCGTTTACACAAAATTCTCGTGAGAACCCTAGTCGCTATTCAGACACAGGTTTTGGTAATCAAAGTGCAATGCTGCCAGTGGATGACAAATCAAATCGAAATTCAGACGCTGGGTTTGGTGGTGGTAATCAAGGTACAATGCTACCAGTATGTGATAAACCAAATCGATACTCAGATTCCGGCCTTGGTGGCAATCAAGGTTCAATGCTGCCGATGGTTGATAAACCAAATAGGTTTTCCGATTCTGGGTTTGGTGGTCTTCAGAATCAACCCCAAGCTAATCAAAAAAATCCATTTATTGAGAAATCATGTAGAATGCCTGACTATGAATCGAAATCTATGGATGACAGTCAAACATCATTTAAAGAGGAGCCACAAAAACTCATAGCAGCTCAATCTGATCCAGCTACTGGTTTAGAATTAACTCCGGAAGAAAAGGCATTCGATAATCAATTCCAAACATGGGAAAATGAATTTGTTAAATGGAAACAAGAAAATGCAAATCATCCAGATCGTAAAGCGTATCGCGAGTATGAAATGAAATTTGAAGAGTTCCGGCGTAAATTGCTTGACCGCCGTGAGTCAATGAGGAAACGCCGTTTAGAAGAGTTGAATATAGGCCGAAGAAGTATGGATGCGCCTCTTGAGAATTTAGACCAAACTTTAAATTCACAAAATGCATTGGCAGCTGAAACAGGTCACGCCAAACTGTTGGCTGTAGCAGCTCCTGCTCAGCAACTTGCGCACCAACCTGTTCAACAGGAAGCGCAGAATTCTCTGTCGCAAGTTGCTCAGAAACCTGTGCTGCCAGCAGCTCAGGAACAAGGTCAACAAGCTATTCAACCACAAGTTTTGCCGGCTGCCCAACAACCTGGGCAACCAACTGCTCCGCAACTTTTGCAACAAGCTCCGCAACAACCTGTGACTCAGCCACCTGCACAACAACCGCCAAAATCGATACCTGCAAAAATTCCTAGTTTATTTGATGTAAAAATTGATGAAAATTTGGTAGAAAAATCCAAGTGGACCAGTGGTAGTGGTATTCCTGGCCTTGATCTTATTCCAGCAAGTACTGTTTCCAGAGATCTTGAAAAGTTAGATGAGGAGGTAGCAGATGTAATCAATTTAGATGACGAAAATTCGCCTAAAAAGGTTGACAGAGAACCTGAAAAATTAAAAATTATACCACCTGTAAAAAAACTTGATCTACCACCGGCGGTTGAAATCAAGAAGGACGAACCAAATTCCTTATCGCAAGGAATTAACAATATTCTTGGCGATCCTAATTTAGTGTCGCTTTTGAATTTGGTACAACCAGCATTGTCACAAATTAATCCCCAAGCTATAAATCAATTAAACCCATTGCTTTCAGTTCTTGGCGCACTTACTAAACAACAGCAACAACAGCATTCTTCATCTCAACTACAAAATACATATTATCAACAAACGTCACACCCACCATCCAATATATTCAATCAAGCAGTATCGCATCCGGATCCTGCAACAAAATCTCGGGGTTTATCAAGAGAAGCAAGTGCGTCTAGAATGAGTTGCGATCGGTCAATTGCAAGTGAAGATGAAAAAAATTTCGATAAATCCGGTAATGCTGGTATTGTTTTTGAATCTGATGATTTTGCTGCCCGGTTACGAGAGTTAAAAGCTGGAAAATTCAACATAAATGATACAATTTCAAATTCGGAAATTAAGGAAGTTATGGATCCTAAAGTTAATCTGGAAAAGAAAAATCAACAGCAAGAAGATGATAACAGTTTTGAGAAGAGGCTGCAAGATTTGAAAGCTGGTCGTTTGGGGAACTTACTTGGCGATCGTGATGCTTCCGCTGAACGAAAATCGAACATTAGTAATGAGGAAACATCTCGAAATCCCTCGATTGAAAATACTCCGCGATTTGCAAGACGTAGCCGATTCAGCAATATAAATGATGAACCACAACGATTATTACCACTCCAATTTGAAACGAACTCCGTCCAGGAAAGTTTCGACGAAAATTGCGATGAACCGTTGAAAACCAATAATCGTTTCAGCGCGGGTCAAGATTTTAATACCGCTGTCGCCGTACCAAAGGATTCCGAAGAAATGTTTAAACCGACTCAAGTTATTGATTATCAAAATAAACCGATGGGTTTGGCAGCAGGACAAAATCGTTGGGACGGTGTTGATATATTGATGCCAGCTAAAGTGGTTGATTATGGTCATAAAAAACCGGCGAATGCTATTTCAAATTCAGAATCGTTTGGTAATAATTTTATGAAGCCAATGAAAACGATTGATTATGGTCATACATCAACAGCTATTGGACAACGACGTCAAGGCAGTGATGATTATTTGAATCAGTATAATAAACGTTCTCGGTTCCAAGAGGGTAACTATCGTGATAATCAGGATAATAATTGGAAGAATCGAGATAATCAGGATAATAGCTGGAGGAATCGGGATAACCGCCATGACAACAGAGACTATCAAGATAATCGAAATTCAAGCAATTATATGGATAATTCTCTTGGATATCCAAATAAATGGGTACCGAACAATTTCCAACAGCAGCAAACACAGCAGCAAATACAGCAGCAAACACAGCCGTCTTCTAATCAACGGTATGGACCTAGTGGTTTGATTGATAATAGTTTTGACGATCAAATTAAACGTGCTAAACTCTTGAAGACTCAGAGAAGTAGTCGCGACAACCGAGATGATTCGGGTACTCATTTAAGTGACAATTCTAATTCGGGTAAATTACCGGAGGATCTAGAGGCAGTGAGTGATGAAGAGAACTCGACGAATGTGAATAATGAAAACATGCTTGATGACGCCGATGATATGTAAGATGATATTGTTTTTAAATTCTTTCTATCAATACATTTTGATTTATTGTACACACATATTAGATCGGCAGATGAATTCGATGATAATAACTATGATGACGAATTAATAGAAGAAGATAAAGTGGCCGCAGAACCACTATTACCACAACAGCCATTACCGCAAAGACCCGTGGTAAAGCCACTAATTACAGCAAAATTGGTATCGCCACCGAAAAAGATTGTGCTAGGTGCAAACACAATTTCAATGGATGACATCCTTTTGAGTCCAGGTCGAAAAGTACGGCCACCAAGGTAAGTTTGTTTGCTTTGGAATTTTAATCATTTTTCAAATTTTAGTTTGCTCCTGAGGAGACGGGATCGTTTTGTACGTTTTCGCTTAATGCTTTAAACTCGTCAGTTTGGATTTAATAGTTGTAAACTTTTGTACGTGTACCGTTCAACATGCCATCTTGCTTTTCATAAAAATTTGCACGTTTGATAAAACTATGCACAAGTGTTGAATTTCTTCATCTGTCTAAAATTTGTACACATTCACTGTTTGAAGAATAGAACGATTTAGCGTTTTTTGCGGTTCAGATTTAGATGAAATAGTTCTCCAATTATCTCGTTTTAACAATTTATCCGAATTATAACTTCGTGTTTTAAACTTAGATATTGAAAATATCTGCTAGCATAGAATGTTTTTATCTATATGCATAAATTGTTCTTTTAGATATGTTTTGTGTTTGGCTGTCGATTTTTATTCGATAATTTCGTTCATTTAAGCGTGGGTTCGGCTTGTTCACTAAAATTGATACAAAATGTTGATGTGGAAGTTAAACAAATAATTGTAAATTATTGTCTTTTGAACCTAAATAATAATGTTTATGAATTCGTCAATATGGTTTTTTCGAATTACAATGTTTAATTTAATTGATTTATATTCGTCACAGTGTTTATCAATGAAATTATGAAGGTTTTCTTGGTACATTTAAATTTCTCTGATATGTAATTATAAAAATTGATTATACAGCTTTAGGACGAAATGCGGGGTGCAAGAATTAAATCTGTGCATAGTCCCCACTTCAACGTCAATTTTGATAAATCTGCTTATCTACTAAAACATTTTGTTCTATTTTGTTGGTACCTTTAAAATTAATTTATAATCTCTTTTTGGAACTATAATTTGGCTTGTGTGACACGATTGGATCTCGTGCATCACCAATGATCATCCGGGCGTGTATCCCGCACAGCAGTCATAATTATTTTTATAATCTAGAATTAAAAAGTTTTGATATTATTTTTAAGTAAATTTTCTAATCTATACGTTCGTGTTATTAACTGTTCTCTTTCATAAACAAGTATAGGAGAGGGGGAAGTATTTTTTTAAGGTTGTCATTATGCTATGTATTTTATATGTGATCAAGAATGTTATTAATATGTTCGTTCGTTAAACTAATGAAAGAGGCGAAATTCGATCATACTTCTATTATATATAACAGAACTACTTGACAGAAAAATTTCAATCATATTTACAAGAGTTTTACTTAATACTTCTCGGGAAGCCTTCTTACATTATATCAAAAAAGATTATTGGTTTAACCAAACTACTTGAAATCAATATACTTTTATTTGTCAATATTTCATAAACTTAACGAGACTTTTTAGTTTTATATTTAAATTATAAATTATCTACAAAGATAATGACCAAATTTATGTAGGTGAAGTTTTCGAATTTCAAACTCACTGTAACATTTAGTATTACAGGTTTCGAGTTATTTTTCATCGGTTATCCTATTCTATTAACTAGAATAAAATTTAACCATTGATAATTTTGTACACTTTTTAAATACAGCTCAGCAGTTGTGAAAGTAAAGGTCAGGCTTAATTCATTTTTTAATTTTGGCAACAATAATATTTTGTTAGTGAAACATTGTGAATTCGCGATATTTCATCGTCAATCAAAAATATTTCCGGCGAAAACAACGCAAGCCGGCAACGTTGAGCTTATTATTATTACGGGTTAGAAGAGCTCACAAAGCAGATTTCTTAAAAATTTATTAAAATTTGTACTGCTAAATATAAAGTCAAATCCGTCCTCTCTCAAATCAATTCCGCCCTTCTGCATAACTATCATATTCGTACTTTAATCTTTTGCGGCTACATATAAATCGAAAGAACAATTTCGGCGATGAACTTCTCTCTTAAACTTGAGGTATGCTTTTTCGTAATGCATTTCAATGGGTTACGGCTTTACGAGTATTGATCTTGCTGGTTGATCTGATAATATTTCATAATTTATTCTGCGAATTTTACGCTTGTGGATTTTATAAATTTTACAAACCAAAAGTTGCATTAAATTTTTGTTATTTTACCAATAAAATTTGAATTGAAATTAAACAACGGTTGTTATGAAGTTCGGCAGACTATTTTATAGAAAGGATTATTTGAGAGGAACTATTAATTCTAAAAACTTCAAAACATTTAAACTTTTAACCCAGAAAAGCCTTAGGGGTTGAGCAGGGTTGTTTCAAAGAAAAAAAACATTTATATTAAAACATGTTTATTAAAAAGTGAATATAGTCATTTATTAACTCCTGTAACAGCCACGAGTCTTAAAATGGAATTTTTATGATGTTAAACTTTAAACTAATAATTTATTCGAATAAACCATTTTCATCTAACGCCAAAATAACAATTTGATAATGAACCTGTAGGGCAAACAATTAAAATAAAATTGTATTTTTTTAATTCTCATTATGTCATTAAAATTTAACAGTAATTGTTTGTGATTAAGTTTTAAACATTACTTAAACGTTAATAGTTGTATTCAGTTAACATAGGTTAGTTGAGTTGGTTTCATTTTTCAGTATTACATGTAACTGGAACTGACTGAAATGACGTAAGTGTATTCGTATCTGCTAAACAAGGTGAACCGTTTTCGAACGATAAACCAAGACTACACTTCATACAATAGTTCGCAAAATAATCGTATATGCGACTCAAAAACAAACCGTTTACGATGTTACTATCACGAGATAATTAGACTATTTAACGAAGCATTTCACTAATGTTCACTTTTAATGTGAACATGCACGTGCATTAAAGTATCGATTTTGGTGAAACGTTTAAGTATCGTATTTAGTACGTAACACTTGCAATCCGCTTTCGTAGAACTTTCGGCAAATGAATGTTGTAAATAAAAATGCAAAATTAAATTTATAATATGTATAACAATTAAATTTCAATTCATGTGTTTTAATACATATTTTGTCTTAAATTTATAAAAACAAAAATTATAACGAATCCACCGCAACGCTAGGTTCAATATTTCGATATTCACTAGTTATTACGCAAGTCAATCGAATAACTATTTGATTTATTTCAATAAACTTTCGGGATATAGTCTATTTATTTCATACTATCATCGATTTTCCTTCTTAAGACCATTTGTTTTCAATAAATGAAGGGTTGTAAAATACTTACTAAAAAGTACTATACTAAAAATTGTTAAAATTGTTATAGACACACACACGATATGGCATAGAAGTGCCAAAGCAATAAATGATTGGTTTATAGTTCGTATTTGTACTGTATTTTGCGAATTCGCTTTTTTGTTTAGAGGGTACCTGCGTACGAATAAATAGTCAGTAAATTTAAAACCAGGCAATAGAAAAAGAGATAGCAGCTCGTAGATGCTCCAACATGAAAATAAAGTTCTTTTGGATTAATTTTATTTATAACACAAATTTTACTATGAATAACAGAATATTTTGTTTTATTCTACACATACAAAACGTCATTTCGGTCACAAAATTAACAACACATGCAACGTACGACTGGAAATTTCGTTCAGCTGCACTTTCAGTTCACAACTCAGTTACTACGTTTATATTAAGAATTCAATCCCGATCGAGTAAACTTAGAGTTAATTATGGATTGATATGGAGTTATCATTTTTAACGTATATATTGGTGCAAAACTAGTGTTTTTTGTAAAAATGTTTTAATATCCGCGCACAAAAAATTGGTCAAAATTGAAGGTACACCAACACTTATTAAACGAAATAAAAATAGGGTTCTTCTATTATTTGCTTTTATTATAAATATTTATTGTTTTTGTTGATTGAGACTAATCTAGACTCCTCAAATTTCGTGCATTGAGTCGAGTTAACGCGAAGTTTGCTTGATTTCGTATATATTGAAATTCCCATCAGAGTTCAATCCGGATTGAATTTTTATTATATACGGGTAATTCAATCACCTTTCAGTTCAACATGTAACCTTAGTGTGTTTTACCAAATATTATAAAATTTCCGAACTATTGGAAATTGTGGTTTTCGCGAATAACATCCTCGAGCATTTTTATGTGATATTTATGACTTGACTTCTCTTTACAATAGTAGCACTAGCAATATAAATTGAAACTTTACATTTGTTTAATGCCCGATCAACTTCGATCGAAAATCCGAAGTTCCTTACTGAGGAGGCTGTAAAAACTTAAAATGCTTAAGAAAAACAATTAAAACTGTAGTGTTGATATTTGTTTCTTACTCAATTTAAAGCCGAGATCAATATTACGATCGCATAATATTATTTTTATAAATTCACAAAATATACTAAGGACCCGAATACTGATAGTTTTTTTTGTAATAATTTTGACATTACTGAAATAATTTTCTATTTCATAATTTGTTAAAGTTTACTGAATACTGAAATATTTTTGACATTATTAAAAAATTGTAATACTGGTTATTGGATATGGAAAATAAGACAACTGAAGCCTATTTTGCATCCAATATTTCATTAATTATGAATTTAGGTGTTAAATTGGTCGAAAACGCCAGTTTCAATAGGCATCTTGAAAATGTATTGCGAAGGCGAATGCCATGTTTGGATTTATGAAACGATGGACAGGTGAATTTAAAGATATTCAAACCTTATGTTCAATCTATTTCGCTTATGTTCAATCTCAACTGGAATACGCTTTAACGGTCTGTGGTCTAATTCTCTAAGCAGTAAGATAATTTGTAAACGTGTAAACGATAATTTATCTTGCCTTTTTACAATATTCGCATTCTCTAATTGCACTCCAAGATAAAATTTAAAACGGTTACGATTAATAAATGTCAAAACTTAACACACTCTTATGCGTTATGTAGATTCATATTTAGCCTTTGAGGGCCCATAACCACCGTTCCCATTTAAATTTCAATAATAATTTTACGGATACAAGTTATCCTAAATAGCATCTATTCACAAACAATAGTTCAAGTTGTTAAGGGTTGTGGTATCGGTAATTTTACAGGTAAAAATTTTATACAATAAATTTTCTTAGCATTTTTAAATCGCATTCTCTATACTTTTTTTTACCCAAGATAAAAATATTGACATCAAGCGAACAAGATAACATTAAACGTCATCGAAATTTTAGTTAAATTATATCCTTAATAACTCAAAAAATACAATCTCTAGAAATGTAAATTCTTTCATATACATCAAAGCCATCTAGAATCAAACATAGCCGCAAAAATCATATTGAAAAATAGCCGGAGTCGGGAGTTATTTGATTTAAAGAACAAGATACGGTTTGATAAACATATAAAACAAGTCAAATATTTGAAAAGAACATTACAACAGTCAAAAATTTCTTTACTGGCATGGTAAAGACGTATACAATCTAACCCCGATTCTGATGATAAGACTACTAAGATCATCTTAGCAAGACTTTCTTGCTTCATTGAAATTCTGAAGGCAGTATCCTTAAATAAGCCTTAATTAGAAACTCCAAAGTCTTTTGTCGAGCTGTCAAAACCAAATGTTCACCATATTGTTTCAAATTTATGAACGAAAAGCGACAATTCAATTCGAAATTCTTGACAGAACCCAAATTAATGCTATATAAGCTAAGAGCGTATTATAACAATATAAAATAGTAGTTTATTTTGAATAATTTTTCTGTTTTTAAAACCAATTAAAATTATTGCCTCTGTTTAAATGTCAAAATTATTAACTGGCAACAACAAAATTATGATTCCTAAGACCACCTATTTCGCTGATATTAACGAAGACAATTTTTTAAGACTACTGACAGATAAGACTAAGTGCAGAATAAGAATTTAAAGTCTACGGTTTTCGTTAAGACAAAAGTTTTTGCTAAGACAGAAAATACGTCTGTGACTGTACGTCAGAATCGGGGGGTAAGTCTTATTTACAATTCATCCGTTGAATTTTGATTAATATTGTATACGCTGAATCCTGTAAAGGTTATTCTTTATTCTAAGTACAAAATCACATCATTCAGAACCAATCAAATCTGTGTTAAGCAGATCTTAATTTCAGTGTATTTCATTGTTGAAGACGAATGGCCCTATTTAGCACTTTCCGCTCGTGTGAGTTAACAATATCTAATATAATAATCGGATCTTGGAATCTGGAATATTTTCTGTAATCCCGGGATTGCCGTACTAGAAATGTAGAATTTCGAGGAAACTACAAAAACTGTGCGTTTTGAACACCGAAGCTCATTTAAGCATCAAACTTAGTCACAACGAGTTTTTCGAACTACACGAGTTTCTCATCCAATAATTTTTTTGTGGACCTGAGACTAAGTCCTCAATAGCACCAAAAATTTATTAATTGAAACCATTTCTAGTTATTTGATTTAGGTCTAGTTCTGGTGGGAAGTTATAGTTTTACCATTTGTTTTTTATCTTTAGTTAATTTTTAATCTTTGTAAAATGTATGGGTTAATCTTAAGGATCGGCAACGAGTAAGAGGTGAAACTTGGATCAATTAACTGTTTCTTTAGAAATCGATTTTTTAAAATAGACATCGTGTTTGACCTTAGTGCTACTTAAAAGTTAGTTTTATTGCATATTATAATTAAATTTTGTACTCGTTCATTATTGTTCTAAATTTGTCCTAATTATCAATTTTTCAAACACGGGCCTATTAAATAGTCTAGAATTAAATCATTGTAAGATCTTAAAGAATGTTGAAAGTACATTTTCACTTTCTGAAAGTTTTTAACTAATTTAGGTTTGCTATAGGCTTTAGCTTTGCTTGATATGTGGAGAACTGATCCATTAGATGTTGTCAAATTAGATACTTGAAACATTTGACTTTTATATTTGTACATTGAGCAACTAAATTGGCTTTTGCAGTAATTCACAAACCATCTTTTTTTAGGATATTCTAAATAGGAATAATTTGATCACTTTTTAAGTAAACTATCGCAGTTAATTAATTTGTTAGAGCTTGAGCTTATTTAATTCTAAAATAAAAATAACAAAAATTCTAATTAATTATTAATAATATCCAAATGACAACCTTTTTTACATTTATTTGCTTGATTATTCCACGATAAATTATTTGTGATACTTTTTGACATACATTTATCTTACCACTTTACATTTTATCTTGAAAAAAATTTAGAGAATGCGAATTTACTAAAACATTACGATATCCAATATAAATCTAGACTTCTACGATAATTTTTTTCGTGTGTAAAAGTTATCACTTTTACACATTGAAATTTATCTTGGTTTTTAGAGAATTAAAGCACTGGATTCCATACTATGCTGTGCACATAAAAATAATTAAAAGCATTCAAAAGAAGTTTCTGATTTTTGTTACCATTCCATGAAAATGCAGCTCGGTTACTTCCGTAATCAACAAGATGCACGGATTACAAAATATGCACGATTGAAAATAGACGACTTCTCTTAGGCGCGGCTTTTATTAGTAATGTTTTGCTTGGTCAATTCATGTGCCATGCCGAACATTTCGAAACCATGGGTTTTTAGCACTTGAACACCATTCTTCAAACTATGGAGAAAACATCTCCATTAATAGGTTGTCTAAATCATTCAACATCATCGATGATCTGTTTGACTTTAATTTATCAAAGGATAACTTCAAAAAAGTCCTCCAAGGATAACTGCAAAAAATGTTAAATTAAAATTTGATTTCTATTTTTGTTTAATTTTTTTTTTAAAATTAACATTTGTTTTGTTTTGATTTAATTTTTGTTTTCAACTGAATGTTCGGTTTTAATCTGAAACCATACATGCCTCACAGATTTCTTTAGAAATAAAAAAATAAATTAATTGTATTAATTTTTTTGAACAAGCAATAATTTGTTAAATTCATAACTAAAGCAAATATAATTTCGAAATTCAAAAAATGGCGCATTTCCAACAATAACATCAAATGATGCAAAAATTATTTCAGTTATGTCAAAAATTATTACGCATAGCTGGTGTAATAATTTGGTTGCATTCAGGAATAAATCAAAAAATGTTTCTTGTTATTTTTTGTTTTATTATTAGCAAATAATTTGTTTGGTTATTCCCTCAGTTTGACAATCTATTGTAGATTATGCTTAAATGACATTTTTACTAGCTCACAATTTAATATGTAATTCAAAGTTTTTGATAGCAACTTATGAAGACACTTGATCTCAGTACCGCTAATATCGCTCATAAATTACACAAGTTGCAGCAAAATTTTTACAATGTGTCGCAATATCGTCATTTAGTTATTAGTTTAGTCATTTAGTTCATTTAGTTTCAGTTTACATTTTCGCGAATCCGTTCCGAGCCGAACGGATGCATTGTGTTGGCGTCTATGGAAAATTAATACCATTAATCTCTTTTAAGGACTTTTCATACTGCATTGACTTTGGACTTCAAAAATGAAAATTCATTTTTAACATTTTATTTAAATAATTTTCATTTTATTTCGATTTCATTTTTTCCGCATATAATTTTTTGTATTATGAAACTCGTAGTAAACGAGTAGTAGCATAGTTATATAAGCAAATGACTGCGGAATGATTCTTATTATAAAAAAGGAAATTAACAACCAACAACATTACACCAACTCATTATATTGTATTTATTAGTTAATTTGAATTTATTTACAAATGAAACAATATTTATAAGTTTAACACTCACTAATATAACATTAAGTCAGATTACAACAACATACATTTCCTGCCGATCCGGAAATTTGACTTCTGCATGTGAAAGTCCAAATTTACAAATATGTAATACATTTATTGTCTTTTAGTACCATAAAAATAGTGTATCCTTATAAATTTTGTTGAAGACTTACAAAAATATCTAAATATTTATGAAAACTATTTGTAAACAACTAAAACTTTTTGACTATATGGTTTCCATAACGACAAATAACAAGCTAAAAAAATACAATAATTCACGTACGATGCCTCAAACAATGGCTCGCCAAAATAAAAAGGAGAATCATAATACCAAATTAGAACTCGGGAGACTGATAGTCACGGCGAGTGGTGTGGCGAGGCAATCATAATATATCTATTAATCAATTGAAATTGTGTAAAGCAATGGTCGAATCCAGCACATTGAGTTTTTTACTGTTTGAAGTGAGGCCTCGCTAAATTTTATATGTAATTCTCTTTGTTTTTAGTGTGACCTCAGTGTGCTGAAAATGACCAATGTAAATTTTTAATATAATCTGCAAATCACTTTCAGGTGAAGTCTTAACAATTATTACTATAAAGTACACTGTTTGTACCAAAAATGAATAATAATTATTAATTATACAGAAAAATATAACAAGAATATTTTTTTTGAAGGAAACTTGATTGATAAAGTCGTTGCAACCAGCATCAACGAAGCAGGTCGTTGCAACCAGCATCAACGAAGCAGGAAAAATAATTTTCTTTAATGGGAAATTATCGATCCGAAATTCCGCTACTGTATTGTCGCTGTACCGTTCAATAAGTTCATCCATGAATCAAACGTTTAACGACCTGAAATTGACATTTATTTTGACATGACGTTATAAATAATAATTCAGCTTGCTGCGTTTTCAATTTTTATTGTAAGCTTGTTATGGTTTAAGGGTTGTACAAAACAAAGGCCTTTTGAAATTTCTCATTGAAATGGATAGCGGTTTCGCATAAATAGGTAGAGCAAAATATTTTAATATCAATTTTTAACTAAAAAGTTGAATGAAAAATTTTAGTTTGGAGTTAAATAAATTAATTATATGCAACAATATAAGTTTTGACACAGAAAATTGGGTGCTCCCATATACAATCTATCGGGAGCTAATAAAAAAATACGGTACTTGTCAGAATCAAATCAAACAATATTCGTTACTATATTTGACATTTTCTTATTGTTTATACTAAGATATCTGACGCAAAATTCCGCTCCAATTTTTGTTAAATGACAATTGATATTTAACGAATCTTCGTTAAATTTATTAATTTAAATTAATTTTTCTATGGTCGAGAGCACAGAAATAATATTTTTCGCACTCTTAATTTTTAGAAAGCTACGTTTAGGTTTTTTTGAAAATTTTTATTTGGTTACCACTTTAAGAGTCTTGGATGGCGCAACGCCACTTTGAGTTTCATGTCTTGCAGTCGTTTGCTTTCCTCATTTTATATTTTTCATTATTTTTATTTCGCACAAAATGAAAATCGAATATTTTAAAATGAAATTTGTTTCAACTGCCTTATTGAAAGCTGTATTCTAAATCATCATTCGTGAGAAACTGAAGATTATTCTGTTGTTGTCAGAGCGAAGATTTACTCGCTAGTAGAATGTTGACGTACCTCAGCAGAAGTGTGAATTGAAGAAATATTGTAGAATGAGTTGTATATATATATGTATGTATAGACGAAAAAAGTTATATCGGTAGATTGGACATTCATCATGAGCCTCACACCTTAAGCTTCTTGTTCAATTGGGGTGAGAGGCTCACAAAATTTATGTTTGTGAAAAATAAATAACAATATTTCAAATTAGTATTACGAATCTAGCCTTCCAAATACTTTAACTTATTATAATAAAACTGCTTAAATCCTTCCATGGTGTCGCCAATTAATTTTAGCTAAGGATAAGTGACATATACAGCTCATGACAAGGATACGTCTAATAAATTGATGATCCACTCCACACCATATCTTCTGGTTATTTCTAGTCGATTTCCGATTTTCTTGCGTTTCCAATGCATTGTAGGGCGGACCAGTTCCTGAAGTACGTACGTTTTCAGTTCCTTACGATTTCGCAATATGTATTGTTATTGTTAGAAATCGATACAATTCGCTAATTCGTGAACTACTCGATCCTTTTTCAGCATATTTACCGGTTCAAGAAATTTTTATTTCTATCGCTGCATCTTGTAACTTCAAGAGTGCGAGCACGGTTGTAATATTATAATAGAGCATTTCTTAAGCAAGGGGAGATGGACTTAAACCCTAGTTTTGCATTATTAACTAACTTTAACATTACCAAATTTGTACAAAAAATAAATTTTGTTAAAAAAGCAAAAAATGTGAGATAAATTTATTTATGTATATGTCCATATAAGTATATAGAGTTATCTCAGACATGTACTCGTATTTTTAAATTAATAATGTATTTATAAAAATGCATATACTATTAGGCCCGCTGTTGCTTTAAAAATAGTGCAATCATCTGTCCGGCACTCATGTGTTGGTATTTTAAAAGGTTGAATTTACTTAAAAAAAACAATTTTCGAATATATAAAAAATCGGTTATGTTAAAATATTCACCTATTCGATCAAAATGTTAACACCATACACAACAAATAATAAAAATAATAATAAATGTGATGGCGTTGCGACAAAGGTGAAATGAAATATTTTTTTTTTCAGTTTTCTCGATTGTTTATCTTCGCTATTTTAAAAACTAAGTGATATAATGAAAAATATTGAAGACATGCATGTATTAAGACGACCTCATGAAAGTAGAACTTTATATGACATGTCTCCCACTTGTCGTTTAACGTGGACAGTCATTGGACAAGTCATTTCAAAAACTAATGTAACTTGTAAATAAATTAGTCATTTGTTCATATTCCATAAAAAATTGACTATTCTTCTTCATACCCATTTAGAAAAAAGTAAGAAAACTGGTAACTCATTCAAAACAGTCAAACAAGGGTGCAATAAGATTACGCGAGAGAGGCTTATTGCAGACTTCTAAACGGTTGATCTCTGCAAAATAAGTCACGAATTGGAAAATATTTTGTTGTCGAATTTAGATAATTTATTTTATAAAATAAAAATAATTAATTTAATACTGTGACGATTAAATAAATAAATATGTGTACTGCTAACAGAAGGAAAGTTAAGCTGCAATAAGTTCAGCTTGGCGAATTGGAGTATCAACTCTATTTTTTCATGTCGCCATTTGTATAAACCAAATAGGTGGACGAAGTTCAAAAATGTCTTAGAAAATAAAAGTAAATTTACAGAAGTTTCAAACATTCGGATACACATAATATCGTGGATTGTCGTGATCTGCAAACTTAAGCATTTTACAATCGGTTCTGTGGTTTTTGTCCGTTCTATCTACAGCTTGTAGGACAGTGACTTAAGGATATTTTATTTTAGGTTACATAAATTTCGTAGTTTATTAGAATTTACCGATGAAAGTAAGTAAATTGCATATCTTGCTGTGAATTCAAAAGCACGACAGCTTGATACAAAGTTGTACGACAAAGTGATGTTTCCAATAGTACTCGTATTGCAACGAAATTTAGCTACTAACAAAATAAGGCTACTATTTCAGTTATTACACTTTTGTATTTTGGCATGTTTTAAAGTGATAATTGTTTATCATTTTCGCGTTTAATATTTGAAAATTACTCCTTTGGTTTTGTCGAAATATTTTCGCGGGATTTGTAAATTGTGTTCTGGAAGTTTGAAGGCTAGTGATTTAGTTAGTGAAATAAATAAAAAATAAAAAGCATAACACAAAATATTAATACCCACAATTCGTTATACATCATTGTCTCAGCGGACCTTTTAAGAGATCTGGTCCTCTGTAATCTGGTTTGATTTGCCGAAATTGATTCTCTCCTGAGGCCACTAACGCAAGGCACAATTTTTTTAAAAATTTATCGTGAACATGAATGGAGCTATAGATCGGCGTCTTATTAGAGCCTCCTATTTATAAATAGGAATTCATTGATTTTTATTTACAACATTTATTCTATAGAATTTTGTGATAGTTTTTCTTGATCGTATGTAAAATATTGTGTCTAAACATTACAATAATTGTTTCAACTCGGAAATTTTGTTATCATCATAGTGAGTTGCGCTGGTGAAACAGAAATGATTCAACAATTGTTGGTTCGCATAAATGCTAATTATATCACCACTCCAAAATCCACACCAAACAGTCGAATTGATATCGAAGCAGAAGGCCATTTGCTTTTAACTGCTGAGTCATCTGGACCTTGTGGGCGAATAATCCGAGGTCTTTGTGCAGTATTCTCCTCAGGCTGGTGCGACTAATCACCCGTTGCTGCGATCGGTGTCGAGTTGAGGTTGATGAACCACAGTCGCAATACTCTCGGGCGTGCGCACTGCCCGAGTTCGCGGACCACCTCTTTCATTCGATAGCAAGCCTTTCTCACGCACGTTCTTCACCAATTTCACTACAGCGGATTCGCTGGGCGCTCTTCAACGATCCACATTTCTTTTCAAAATTCGCACGGTTTCTGCTTCATAACGCGAAAATAAATTTTCAATATTTCGGAACACCCCTCAAGCGAAAACATGATTGTTTCGTGACGCGGAATATCAGACTTATGAGCTTTCAAAATTTCAAGCAAATAGTTTAAAAAAGTGTTAGGAACGTTAGAATTAGAAGCGTTGATAATCTAAAACACAGAAATGTAAAGCAAATAAAATAAAGTTGAGAGATTTTCCACACATTTACGAGAACAATAATAAGAAAAGAGAAAATCATAATAAAAAGTTTAAATCTGGTTTATTAAGATATTCTCCTGTTCAATCAGAGTTTTTTATAGACATACTTCAACACAAGAACTGGGCACAACATAAAAACCATTGTTATTAGAAACATCCTAATAAAATGTGACAAATGGCTTCGACTGAGTTGTAACTGCGATAGAACAGCCTCTCGTGTTTCCTAGACTTTATTAAAATTCTCGTTTGGTATTTATTAGTTTATCGGTAATGTATTTTCAAATCCATACAATAAAAACTTTAGTTAACTTCGGTCAATTACATTTGCAAAATAATACCGTGTTGTGCCGTTTGACTATAACTGTATTTCTTCATTCTTGTACATTAATGTTATATTACAGACCATTTGTTATTACAGGTTCATTTTATGTTGTTTCTATAACAAAAATGTTGATTTCGTTTTTCCCAAAACAAATAAACTGTTTAAATAAACATCTAATTTATTACTGCAAATTTAAATGTTAATTCTATCAATTTTCAACAATAACTAACTATTAGGCTGAAACGGTTTAAATTGTTTCTGTTTATAAAATAGTAAAATCTAGATAAAATTGGTCAGCCAAATATTTACGCTCGATTTTCGTTTGTCTGTTCTATATTTCTAAATGGTTAATTTCGGGAATCATGTTATGTTATATTGATCGTTAGTGTCGTACGTACTAAGTAGTCTCTTGCATGTGTATATAAAAAACGTTGTTTCTTCTGAAAACTATACACTTTGATATAATTCCAAGTTTCTCTTATTCATTCTTCTTTCTCTAGAATTCTAATAATAATGCGTGGTCCACCTGGGTGCGGTAAAACTTTCCTGTCAAAATTAATTAAAGACAAGGAAGTTGAAATGGGTGGTTCAGCGCCACGCATAATGAGTATCGATGATTATTTTATGACCGAGGTTGATTCGGTTGAAAAGTGTCCAAAAACGGGTCGTGATATAAAAATTAAAAAAATGGAATACGAATATGAGCAGAGTATGGAGGAGACATACTATAATTATTTAATGAAATCATTCAAAAAAAATATCACCGATGGACTATTCAATTTTATTATAGTCGATTGTACCAATGCAACGGAAAAATCGTATTCTGATTTTTATAATTTTGGCAAGAGTAATGGTTTTACGGTAAATATTATGCTTCCCGTATATAATGGAATGTTCCCGTATTTATATATAATTCTATTGTTTTTATATTCAGCCATATATTTGCCAGTTGGAAATTGATCTGCAAACATGTTTAAATCGTAATACGCACAAACGGCTTGAGGAGGATATAGAGAAAATGGTTAAAAATTGGGTATCGACACCGGATCACTATCTTAAGGTTGATTGTCGCTCACTGCTGCAGAGTATACAAATTTCAGATGTTGAAATGGAGGATGTTGTAAGCGATGAGGTTTGTGCTGCCGAAACGTTTTCTGTGAATTGTTTACATAATTTTGACTTAAGAACAAATTATTAATTCTTTTTAAATTTTTCTTGAAAAATTTAGGAATTTTTAGCAGACGACGATAAAAATAAAGTTGAGGTTGATGAAGATGAAGGGAATGAGGTGAGGCTATAAAAAAATAATAAACCTATTTTCTAGATTGTTTTTGAAGTTGCAGTACTATTTTACAAAGATGATAGATTTATTTTTTGAGATTACTTGAATTTCATTATTTTGTTTCATATAAAATTGAACTCAACCGTGTGCTCCCTTTTTCTATAAAATGTTGTGGAATAAACGGTGGAATCTTTTTTTATACTGGATATTTCTCCAAACCATTTCTGAACTTTCCACTATCACAACTTTTTCTCAATGTATTCGATCTTTTAACATAAATCATTTTCATATGAGCTTAGCTTGTAGGATGTAGGGTTTCACCGTTTTTTAAAAGATAAATTATTTAATTTTATTTTGTGATAAAATTTAAATTACAAAAAAAATATTTAGTTTGGAATGTTCAAGAGTAAATGGGAAACAGGTCCATCAACCGAAGAAAATTTAGGTTTGTATTATTTATTTTTGGTTTAGAAAATTTAAAAAAAATTAATAATTTTCGGATAGATCTATTTGTTCTAAAATCGAGAGCTAATAGATCGATCCTTATTATACAAAATAATTTTTATTAGATGATTTGAGCACGAACATTAATAATTCGTGATCGAATTTTATTTTGCAGCGCGCCTCGACGGGACGAGCAAACCGCTTCGACAGGCGACCATAGAAGATTATTTACAAACAGATGATGACGTGGCATGGGAACCGACTTCTTCTAAATCGGGGAAAAAACGTGTTCGCTGGGCTGACATTGAAGAAAAGCGGGCACAAGAAAAAATGCGAGCAATTGGGTTTGTCGTTGGACAAACGGATTGGAATCGTATGATGGATCCGACTGCAGGAAGTGGGGCCCTGACACAAACAAAATATATTGAACGTCTTAAGAAGAAATAAAATATTTTTTTTTATTTAAATTAATTTTATTGGTAATTTTTTAATGTTTAGAAAAAATTTCATAAAAAAGGAATTATTTAAAATTACCGTCAATTAATTAAATTTAGTTTTAACGTTCTTATATACAATTATAATATTATAAGTGTTCTCGTACTTTTCTTTATAATATTATACTTTTTAAGATTTTAATTAAAATTATAATAATATTTTATCAATATACTAAATATAATCCAATACAATGTATTACAAAATAATAGAAACCTTAATAATTGTTTGTTTTATTTGAAGGATGGATTTTAAGAATAATTTAATTTATGTGAAACCTTGTTATTCTGAAATTTCGCGATAGAACATTCATTATTCGCTCTGTTTTCCAAAAAATATAATTTTCGGTAAATAATACCTATATAAAATATTCTATCGAAAAATTTCATAATACTTTTAACAACTGACGTAAGCACGTAACTCACGACTTATGACGTAAGCACAAGTGATCTTATCGCGTTTCATTTTTATTTACGTCTCGAAATATTGCTTATAAAGTATGTGCGTGGTCTGGTGATTGGTGTCCGATTTTACAGTAAATGTGAGCAGTGAATATACATAAATACATGTGAAGTGTGTCTAAAAGTTTGTAAACATAATAAGTGTTGTGTTTTGTGATTTATTTACAGATCATTGTAAGTACATAATTGTGATAACACCCATTTTTATCTTTCGTCTCTTGTGCGCCTTGGGAATTTGTCTAATCGTTTTGTTGTAAGAGGTTTCTTAAACTTACTTATCTTCCTCATTTGGCTGACCAATCCAAACATAATTATTTTAGTTAATTACAATATATCCGTATTTATTCATATATCCTTATTTATTCTAATAAATTTTATAATTAAAAGAAGTGTTCTCCTAATAATAACAACATCAATAACGTAATTTAGTCTATTTGAAAACTACGTTAAAATCATCATTCCATTAAAGACTCTACAACATGAAAATAGTGCTCTTTAAGAATTTCTTATTATAGATACTGAAAGAAATCCAATATCCACTACTTGCCTGCCTCCTGAAATGATAAAACTACTCCGATCAAAATTAATATTACTTGATGAATAATGATTCGCTTTAAATTATTATTTCACCTATGGTTATATGTTCAAATGACTCGCAGAATGAAATTTTGTAGATTTTGAGCTCCAAATCGATAAAACGCCTTTTCAGAATAAGGATAATGATGTGATAAAACTAGACGCGTTACTTATTCCGTCTGGTTTTATTATGTAAATAGCATATGAAAGCTATCAAAAAGTTAGATGACGTGATTTGCATACCGAATAAATTAGCAACCATTTTATAGATGTGTTTGGCGATAATTTTACAAAGTTGAGTGTTATTTAGCTAAGTTTGAATAAAACATTGTAGAGACAGATATTAAATTTACGGTGGTTTTATGAAGGATAATGAGAAAAAGCGTCGTAACAATCTGGAAGGCGAAAGGGTTTTTTTTATCGTCCATTCTTGCAAACTTACATCGGACTTTTCTATCTGAGCAGAATGAATCAGCAGAAAATAAGTTGTTAAACTGTGAAATCAATCGAAATGCTTAAATCGAAATAAATAAATGAAACCATGCATGGTGGAGTTACCTATTTGTGACCTAAGCTAGGCACACAAGCAGCTGAGTTACGATCAACATAGGGATGAAAGGAACAGTCCGATTAGACACAAATACGTTTTAGGTTTACTGAAGCCAAGTACACCCGCGATAATTTCTCTGTATATTTCTTCCATTTGTCTCATTTTTCTAACGATAGAGAAATATACCGGCGAGAAACGAGCAGAATCGAATGTGGTGGTCTTGGCAGAAATTAACGCCTTTGGAATAAACGGAAAGTGGACTACGTTAAAAGTGAAATGAATTATGCAACGTTCCACGTAGCTTCCTGAAGGACATCGGGTTTAAATGACGTTTTACTTAGCTTAGGGCTAGATTATACATGATAGCTTCTGTTATAAATATCTACAACTAAATCGAAAATTGGCAAAATTCGGTTGGCATTTTTTTCTCTTTTAATGCCATGTATACTTTAGCCTCTACACATCGAACAAAATCGACGATAACGAACATCACCTCTAGGTGAACTTGGGTATTCGTTTGCAGCCTGTAAGCGCTCTTTGTTTTCTATATTTTGTAAAAAATAATTTCAACAAATTAACGGTTCCGAAAATCTACAACTTTTGGTTCGATGGGAATAAAATGTTTGTGATTAATCATATAATAGATTGAGTGATTTATTTATTATTCACTGGTGCTATATTCTATGCACTTATGGGTTTTGCTGGGGTTTCCTACTTCACGTCGCGTATCCATCGAAATGGAGATTCTCGACGAGCCCCAAGTTTTATTGTTGGTTTCATGTTGAACTATCTAATTAGTTATTCCGTTATCTACCTAAAAATTACGGTAGCACAGATAGTTCCTTCGTGTTTAAGGATTAGCATATTCACCAACTGCTGTATAGTTGTTTATCTGCGATATTAAGATGCATACTTCATCGGGAGTGACATCGGAATATTTCAGTGCGTGCGATTGTAGCAAGAATATAATCCCGTAATATCCAGCTAAAAAGCCTCCGTAAGTCTCCGGATGGAAACCCAGGTACTTTGGTATTTTGGTGTTTATTTCCATTTTTCATTATATTCAGCCTGTTATAAATTTCTTTTTGGGTTTGGCACTCGATGATAATTCCTCGGAATTTAGTTTTTTGCGATTATAAATGTATGTGTGTTTTATGCTGATGGTGCCACAGTTGATGCTTGCGTTTTCATTGCCAATTGGTGAGAAAAGACATTCATATCGGTCTGGGAAATTCTTTAAATCTCATATCCCTGATTGATGTCTTAAGTATTTTTTGTTTATTTTTTGTTTTTTCATGTTGTAGGAGTTTGAGTTTGCTGTGATTATAATCCACGAGGTTGCTACTCGTTCAAAGAATTATTAGACAGTTTTCAGTCTATTTAGCTGATTACATTCCTCATTTAGAGAAGTAGAATTATAAAGTAAAGTAATCTTGAAATATCGACTTCGATTTTTTTGTAGATTTACCATTCGCTTATTTCGCTGAAGTCCGAAAAAGTACTGTTTGTCTGTCTGTGTTCTCCCTTCTTAAAAAAGCCTTTTCATATTTTTTCGTTAAAAATTGGGAGGTCCAGTGAAATTTGACAAAAATCATCCTACCGGAGGTGTAGTGGCTTCCATAGAGGTTTTTTCGTTTATTGCAAAGATTTTAAAAAGTCTAAAGTCTAAGTCTTTACCATTTCGTAAAATATGATTTAATTTATAGTTACGTCAATAATTAAAATAATGGGGTAAATGCGGCAGCAATTAATTCGTAGTGACGTCGTAGTCACTTTTTTTTATCAAATATCTTTGAATTTCTCATTGAAGGGTTCCAATAATGTATTATAGTACTAACCCGTGGTCGTTTCTCTCGAAAAAGTCTGTAAGGATTATTCCTTACGAATTCAAAAAACCATAGTCATAACCTTTCCGGTCAATGAGACCGCCCTTATAATCTCCACTCAATCTCCTGCAAATTTCGTTCAAGGAGGTCTAAACATTGCTTTGAAATTGGCAGCCGTATCCACTTGTTGTTCACCGTGAACAATCGCGGCATTCATTGGGTCGGCCTTAGCTTTCTCATTCCCACGTTTTAGTGTAGTGTATATTGTCGTTCCATACGATAAGTCTACGGCTTCTGCTATTTTCGCATTTTCGTACGACGATCAGCAAGAATCATGTCGTAGAACTTTTTGACCATTTCCTCACAATCACGTCTGCTGGCTGACCTCTTGGGCGCTTTTAATCAAAAACAAATGTACGGTCACGTTTAAATTCGTCCAACCGATACCTCATGGTTGTTATATAGATGGTGAAGGGTTCTCGCATGTTTTGGCATCCAAAGACTAAAAGTAAATTACGGATCGAAAATGTTGTTCTTCTATTCTATCGCGAAAAACACAATACGTTATATACAAATTACGGTGAAATCAAACCTAGCCTATGAATCAATCTAAAATTTTGTATGGCGTCGTTAAATGGATGGCGTTATATGATGTTAATACCAATTTTCCTCACGCAACGTGTCTTCTAATCCGAGTATTTATTGATTCACCGTCGTATTGTAAAGGGTGGTTAAATTTAAAGGGCCGATGTTGATTTTGAATAAAACACGAGTTATTTAGGAAATTATTGTCAATTCTTTTTATTATGATAATATGGTATGGTTCAATTATGTATGGAACAAAATATCGGCCAAATGGCCGCTGCGACCTCGGCGGCACACCTCCACCCGATGGTCCAAATTTTCGATGACGCTTAGGCATAATTGAGGTTCTATGCCGTTAATGTGCCGAATTATCTCATCCTTTAGCTCTTGAATTGTTGCTGGCTTATCGACATACACCTTTTCTTTCAAATAACCCCAAAGAAAGAAGTCCAACGGTGTCAAATCACATGATCTTGGCGGCCAATTGACATCGCCACCACGTGAGATAACACGGCCATTGAATTTGTCGCGCAAAAGAGCCATTGTTTCGTTAGCTGTGTGGCAAGTGGCACCGTCCTGTTGAAACCACATATCGTCCACATCCATATCTTCCAATTCGGGCCATTAAAAGTTCGTTATCATCTCACGATAGCGAACACCATTCACAGTAACTGCCTGACCGGCCTCATTTTGGAAAAAATACGACCTGATGATGCCGCCAGCCCATAAACCGCACCAAACAGTCACTCTTTGTGGGTGCATTGGTTTTCGACAATCACTCTTGGATTATGATTCGCCCAAATGCAGCAATTCTGTTTATTGACGAATCCACTGAGGTGAAAATGTGCCTCATCACTGAAGATGATTTTCTTCGAAATTTGATCATCCACTGTTGCCATTTCTTGCCACCATTCTGACCATTGACGACGTTTGGAATGGTCAAGAGGCTTTAGTTCTTGAGTCAATTGCACCTTATAAGCGTGTAAATGCAAGTCTTTATGCATAATGTTCATCAACGACGAGCGTGAGAGGTGCAATTGTTGGACACGATGACGAGTTGAGGCGGACGGCTCTTCAGCCACACTATCGCGGACAGCAGCAATATTTTGTGCTGTACGAGCTGTACGAGCATGTATTGGTGTTTTAAAATCTCCTACAGACCCGGTTTGCTCAAATTTTTGCACGATTTTTCAGATTGTACGCACATTTGGACGATTAAATTGACCGAAAAAATCACGAAGTGCACGATATGCATTTTGATTTGAACGCCCATTTTCATAATATGCCTGAATAACTTTAACGCGTTGCTCGATTGTGTATCTTTCCATGGTTCAAATTGAGTTAGTCTAAAATTGAGAAATGCCAAATTAAATGCAGAAAAAAACTTGACGTTTAGGTGTGGTTCACATTCAACGTCGGCCCTTAAAATTTAACCACCCTTTACAATTTAAAGAAATTGGAATTTTGTTGCACACATTTTTTTATTGAGGGTTGATTGCCGCCAAATTTCACTGAGATCCCCTCAATTTATGGAAAACTATGTCGAAAACTACTTGTTCGGACTTCGGCGATATAGCAATGGTAAATCTGCAAAAATCTCGAGGTCAAAAATTTTCATAATTACTATACTTACTTTTACTTTGTAAAAAAACAGAAAATCGTAAAAACAAGTCCACACAAAGGAAAGACACAAATGAAAACACAACATTTGTTGTTTTAAATTTTTGTTTGCTGGCGTGTTCATTTTTTACTTCGGATGAATTAGTGATCAGTCCATTAAATCCTAGCCTGGCTCCAAATCGGCTGAATAAAGCTAGGTTTCCATGCGATCCTCGAAATTTGTAAACTAATATCAGTGATTGCTTGACGTGTTTGGTTGTTGTCTAATTGTTTATGCCTTTCTTTCTTTGCTGCACGCTCCTCACGTTTCCGAGATACGAGATTTGACGTTTTCGTATACGTATAAGGAGTATAGTATACAATTTCATATTAGTGTGTCTAAGCATCAAAAATTATGAAAAATTATGAATCGCTATAAATCGGTTCAACTTTTATGGCGCTTATGTCGTTTCGTTGTTTCACTTTTTTGACATCTCGCCTCTTTGACTTTTGAGCCGGCAAATTTGTAAAAAATAGTATAACGATTTAAATAACAATATACTAATAACAACAAACGTTATGTCGGTTTTTTTTTCAATGCGATGTAAAAATAAGTATTTTTTCGCAAAATCACACAATTTGGTATTATTTTGAAACTAAAATTAAAGAATTAAATAAATTAAATTTTATTTAAAGCATATTTGCATTTACAAATTTTGTCATGTCATCTAGAAATGTCTTTTCTTTTTTCAATTTTTGAAATGTCATCTAGAAATGTCATATCCAAAAAATTAAGGCGCACATTTCCAATAACACAACCATACATACCACTACTACTACGAGTATATGCTTGCGGTTATTATTTTGTCTAGTCTCAGATTTCGTACAAAATCGACCCCCTAGGTTTTTATCTAAAAGTTAGTTTACTAGAGCAATATTTCGATATTTTTTTTCTATGAGATACAGAGTGAAATGTTAGGTTTATACTAATAGCACCTAGAAGCCATCTATCGAAAAAAATCACGACATGATCATCTATATTGACAATTGACGATTTGGGCATCTGGTTAGTGGCGAATTTTTAAAAGTAGCTGACCGTTGGTGTTTAGAATGTTACTTTGTTTATTAATCATACATTTAATTTTCTTGTGATTAAAAATGTATGAAGTGACCTTATAAATACATTTCGACATTTGAACAATGAATTTACCGAAAATTTCGACACGTTCTGGACCGTGATCCAGTAATTTGGAGCAAATGATAGCACATTCATAAAACTACCAAACTACATATTTGTATCTATGGATGTGAAAATATTTTTGATTACAACCAAATAATATGTAATTTAATTACCTAATTCGCTGTATAATCGTTATTTTCATATCTAGGGTCTAAAATGCTTATTGTGCAAAGTTAATGGAAAAAACATTTTAGGCGCGAGATGCGAACACGATTTTTTCTACTGCCTCCATCTAACGTTCACCTTTGATCAAAGGAAGAATTAAGTTTGCTTTACAATTTCTGTATGCGATTTGATTTTAGCTCGATAGCTTTTCAATTTTGTATCTGTAATAACTTTTTGAATATGAGCGTTACTAATTTTCGTGTATTTTCTTGAATTATATTTTCTAGCCGATGTTAACGAAACTCTCTGTTTGAATTAAATTTGATTTGACAGCTAGGATATGTAGCATTTGAATTCTTAAATCATTTTTAAGTACAGCTTTTCGTTTTCACCAAGCGGATTCAGTTTAATTAAGCATTAGACTGTATGGACCAAATCGTACTAGATGATTGTTAACAAATTCATCTTCTCAAGCCTCAATCATGACATATAGATCATTATCAATTATCATTAGAATTAGTGTCTGGTACACATTTACAGAAATACGAAGCAATGACGCACCGTGACTCTTTCGTTTTTGGTTTCTTAAATATTCCCCTTTTGATTTCTCGACTAATTAAGCCTATCTTGTCTATACATTCAACGACATATATTTTTGACCATCTACTGTCTGCTGTAATGCGAGTGCAATGAGTTTCTTTTTCAATTCGATATTTTGTTCTTGATAAATTAAAATTTGTTTCATCCATGTATATGAGTACATTGTTATCAATTTAATGAAAAATTTACTCGATCGTAATCACGTCGGTTTATTTTATTTTTTCAGGCTGCTTTCGAATGTCCGTAGCCATTAACCGCGTATCAATAGTCGGGTAAATCGATTCCTATGATAAAAATAAGTTTTAGTATAGATTTTTTAGTCAGCATCAATATTTGGGTAAAAATCAATTTCAAGTAAATTTTTCGGTAAATTCAATTATTTTGCAAAAACTCTAAGGCAAGAGCTTTTACCGAAAAATTTACTTAAAATTTATTTTTACCGAACTATTGGTACGTAGCCAATGTATACAATAACCTTCTAAATGTTTCACATTACATACAAAGAAAAATTTGATGATCATTTTGAAACTTTTCGCATGTTGTTGTTGTTTTAAAGTTCAATATATTGTTCCTTAAATATGGTTCGTTATTGTTGTGCAAACAGGTTGCTTCTTTACATTATCAGGTTCTATAAGGCGTTTTCAAAAATGAATTAATGACACTTAAAAACAATAATTATATTACATAGACATTGACAATTTCAATAATCTACAGAATTTGGAATTTTGGAAAACAATATGCTCGAAAGTATTCAAAAGGCCTATTTTCGACATTTGTAATACCATTATGAAGTTTTTCCAAAGGACCCGTCCGAATATTGTAATAATTTAATGTTTTGTTATAATTTTGACATTAATTGTATAATTTTCTCTTCCATAATTTGTTCAGGTGTGGTTGCTGTCCGAATTACTGATAGAAATTGGACACGATAAATTTAAAATTTAATCGAATTCGAAAATTTCTGAAACGAAAATTGATAAAGGATTTATTATACATATTCATCAGTTCTCAGGCTCATAAATTTTCTAGTATTCAATCGAATGTCGGTTTGCTGAGAAACGGCTTTTATAAGTAAAAAAATTGCAATTGGTATAAAAACTCAATCGCGATTCCCGCGTGGTGGCTAATAAATAGAAACGCAAAAAGTTGTCAAACTGAGCCACACAAAAACTTTTTGTGAGAACAAATTTATCTAATAAAATCTGAACATCTATAAAATTTTATATAAATACTGAATTGTTGGATGAATGGAACTGATTCTTATCTAATACTTTGCGTCTTCTTACTTGAAAATTTTCTAGGGATTCTGGCGATTTTCTTTCCGGGATTTTTATAATCCGGGATTTAAACAACTCCCTATAAATGACTCTTCTTAATAATCAAAGAAAAGTTCTTGCAATTGAACAAAAGTATTTTAACTACAATTTAACTCTACTTGGTGTAGAGCTATAGGCTTAGCTCATGGAGTTTTAAGCATAGAAGCTGAAAAGTGAACTTACAGTCAGTTGGAGGTAAAACTCACAAAATTTTTAACAACAAATGTTTCTATATTTAATATTTAAATAGATAAGATATCTTTAGATATAATTATGGGCTGATACTCTACGCGTATATGCTACTGGGCGTATTCATGGTTGGAGTGAGCGTATGTATTATTAATCTTTCTAATTACAGAAAATTCTTCCATGATTCACTTTCATTGAATAATGAGTACCATTATCCTCAGACTTCCTCTCTTATTGATATCAATGACAACCACCTGTCATAAAAAGTTAATTTTATTGTATCATTAGTTCAAAGACAAATATTACCAAAACCATGGAAACAAATCAAAAATTACGAACGGGTTGATTTTACAAGAACATTGAAAACAAAGTTTGCAAACATTTTGTCAGAATGAGAACTAACTGTTATAAATGTTATATAAATTTGTAAAGTAATAACACCGACAATCAAAGGAGATGTTTCATTAACATGAAATGATACTCATGCTACAGATGATCCAACTTGATGAACCAACTGTCGGTCCAACCAAATTGGCTGTTGTATACACACTATCCAATTTACCATCCAATTTCCACAATTTTTGTTTTAGTTTTCGTTTCTTTTTTGTTTATCCTTAATTTGGTTTTGTTCTCAATGCAATTTTTTACATAAGTGACGAAATATCATCGACTATTACTACACATCATCCAATTTGGTTGGTTGGTCGGTTGGTCGGTTGGATGGAATTTCCATCCAACACGTCCAACTAAATTTTGTTAACCAACTTGTCTACACACCATCCAATTTTGTATCCGATCCAACCAAATTAGACCAACGACCAAATTGAATCACCTGTAGCGCTCTTAAAAACTAAAAAATTAAAACAATATTTATTTCTGATAATTCCAATGTCGTTGTCCAATTGTCTGTAATTTTTCGTTAAACTGTATATGTACGAGTACGTATACGCAAAAAAACCAAAATATTTTTTATTGTGTGCAACTATTTACAGAAAAGGTATCCCCAGTTTAAATTTGTTCGTGTACAAATAATGAAATATCTCTTTTAGGTAGTCTCTGGTAATAGTTTTCTTAGTTTCCATGAATATTTTTGAAATAAACTTTCAATGTTGTTGCAATACCAAAATGAATCGTTGATGAGGACATTTTTGAGTGTCAGATGATTTGTCAATGTCGGATGAGTGTCAATGATTTCAGATTACCATAATAATCTCTATACCTTCATTTTGAACCTCAACTTCTTAAAATTGGTAATGTGCTTTGCGATAGTGAGGGCCGGATTAATACAATATGGGCAGTGCGCTGAGTTTCAACTAACAAATTGGTAGATGCGATTAAATCATATTTGCTATTTTGAGCTTTAGAAGGTTTTCCAGAGTTCAGATGATTGAAAATGAAGGTATTGCAATAAATACTAAAAGGCAAATGGTTTCGTTAATGATGCATAATTTGGTTAAATCCACGATGTAACCACTGTAATATGTCCGCAAATATATAAATGTGTAGTTACAAAATATGTACGGAAACCGTGGTAAAACTGAGCACTCCAAACCCACTACCAACAAATTGAACATCTCTAACTATTTTATTTTTTACATGATATCATCACTACACTACGAATAACACATAAATCACTTGCTGTTTAGTGTCAAGTTAGCTCATCGCATAATGTGTTGTAGTGCATCCACAAATAATTGTTTTATTGAAGTTAACTCAGCAGAGAAATTAACTAAAAATTACGTAAGTTAAAAAGATAATCGTACCGTTGCAACTTAGCGAAGTTGGGCCCCTTTGGGCGCGGGGCCTGATCTATATAATTCGCTTTTGAAAAAATACCATTTTAAGTTGGTTTTTTAAAAGTATAAATCTATCGAATCTTACTTCAAAAATTGCGCTCAGATGGTATGAGAGTTTAATACTTTAAACATTACAAATTGAAATGTAATATTTCTTCAAAAACGGGTTATATGAATACATACATCTGACCCTGCGCCCAATTTTACTAAGTTGCAACGGTATGATTTTTCTCGTGTTTTAAGCAATTTTTAATAAATTCCTGCGCTGACCTAACTGCACCGAATCCGAGTCCAAATGAAACAATTATTGCTTATGTTTTTTTTAATTTTATGGTTTTTTATTCCAATTCGAATTTTCAAATTTTAAACAAAGTTTGTTGGATAAGATTTTTAGTCTTTTAAAAATGGTATTTGGTAAACCATTTCATTTCAATGTTCGAACAAATTCAGAGACTTGTTCTATTTGTATCGGTCTAATAATCATAATTTTAAATTGATTTTGAAATTTTATTTTAATATTTTAAGGAATGCTAGCAGAGAATTAGTCCAAAAACTCGGCAGATTCGATTCGAATTCAGACATCCTTAATTGAACAAATTTTTGAACAAATTTCAGTTGATTATTCAGGTATGAATGAAAACTAATGAACTAATTTCATATAGAGGAAGAAGTTTGTTATTTATGGGTTAGTGTTGCCTGATAAAAATTGATTACTTTCTGGGATGGAATCGTGGTATAACTTCATATACTTAATATATTATCGTCTATAAAAAATCTTTCTTTTTTGTTTATTTGCTTGCATGGTGAGAATCCAATCGAAGTTTGATATCTTATGGCAATGTTGATTTTTTACTAATAATCATTTTGTTGATCGAATATTTCACCTGAAATCGAAATTAAGAAAGACTGAACTAAGTTATTGGCGTTTCTTAAAACTATGCTCAAGCAAATCTTTGGAATCCAAAATGAATAAATTTAAAATTTTAATTAAAAAAAACATATTTTAATGTAGCCTTTTTTAATTTGAGGCTCATTTGACTAAGTTGCGAATTATACCAGTATAGGAACCATGTACAAATTTTAGCGGGGAAAACTAGATAGCGTAAATGCTACTGCTATTACACTTTTAAGGGAAATATCAATTCAGTAGCGGATATTTTGGTTGTTTGGTCGTTTTTGGAAAAACGTATTTAAATTATAATAAAAAATTCAATTATTTTTCTAAACTAATTTATCTTTTCAATTTACTTGAAATATTTTACTTAAATTAAAATTTATTTTCCGTTCATTAATTCGAACAATTTTTTCGACCAACTCGTATACGAGTATTGGTCCAAAATGACGATTTTTTTTCTTCTCCATTTTTTCACAAGAGATTATTGGTCTAAGCAATTGTTTGTATGAATGAACGAAGAAGTATGAATCCGGACTCACTTTCAATTGTATACAACAGTTATTGACCCTTTGTTTTGGTTATTGACATAGCATATGCCCCAGATATTGACATACATACGACTATTCGAGAATCTACAATTTAAATGGAAATGCAAAATAAATCTAGGTAGTTAACTAACGGTTCTTATTCAAAATTTATTTTATTAAACTAAACTAAAATAAATAAATAAATAATTCAATTTTCATATTAAAAATAAAATAGGAAAACAATTAGAGAAAATTAAATGCACTTTATGCTAATTTCAGAATATTAAAATCACAATTTGAATTCCTACCGCTTCTTTAAAGCTCCACACTGATTATCACAGTTAGTGATGATTATAGCTCCTTTAAATTTCGTCGTTCAATATGTTGCACTTGTCACATAAAAACCGTGGCAAAAGTTGCAGCTTTAGAATGTTGTTGCTTTTAACATCATCTCAATCATTTGTTGCATTTGATTGATGTTAACATCTTCCATCCTTGTCCAAGCCATTCGCAATCCGATTGTTTCCAATTTCTATACGAGTTTATTGTCACATTCATATGCTTCTTTAACTACTTCTACTTGAGCAATTTGTTCGTTAAATTTAGTTTCCACAAAGGACCAAGTTTGCATTCTCTGTTAAAAGTAATAAAAAAAACATCCATTTTGCTAACTAATTTAGATTAAATCTGATAAGAAGCTTATTAACTTTATTCTTATTCATGGTTGAACTCCAGTTGTTGACAGTACAATCCTGAATTATATTTTCATTTTTGGAAGAAGTTAGATTAGTTGGACGAGCTGCTTTGTTGGTGGACTTACGTTTGAACTTCAAATTTTTATCCGAAAATTTTTGTTTCTTTGTCTAAAATTTTAAAGCACTCTCCTCCTTCATTCGTATTTTTTCAAGTCTGGCTGCTTTCCGATTTTCTTTTTCAATAATATTCGTTTTCCTTTCCCGAGGTTATTTTCTCTGTGTGTGGAGAAGTGATCACAAATGGTTTTATTTTGCAATTTGTGTTCCAGCTTTTACTGGTGTTATAGGCCAATCTAGGCAATTTTCAATAGAGGCAGTTGGAATATCATTTTGTTCGTTTAAAATTATCAACGACTGATTACTAAACTACTACTAAATTAGTAGTAGTAGTGTTTGGCTAGTTGTTAACTCTTCGCCAAGCGTGATCACCACTTCCTTGTTAATTGTATATTCGTTGAAATTATGTAGTGATTTCGGATCACCCATCCCATTGGAAATATTCTCATCAAGAGCCACGAAATCGTTTTTTTCATTAATATCAAACATTGTTGTAGCCTGGTTGTCATCGTTTGTTGAATTAATGTTTTCACAACTCTCATGTAGCGCCTTTGTATGTTTCGACTATTGTAAGGGCTTTAATTGTCATAGAAATCTGGAGCAGCAATTTAAAATTTTAGCCGTACTGCTTTAAAGTTTGCGGATTTTTTAAAACGTTTTAATTTTTAAATCGCCGACAATTTATGAAAATTTTACATACTTTCTAGAACCGTTCGAAGGAGTTGAATTAGGAACAAAGTTAGTTTACGATTTGCCGAAACACTTCGAAAAATCGAGGGTGGTGTAATCGCACGGAAACAAACCACATGCCTTGAATCCTTTTTGGACCATTTGTGGCGTAAAGCAGCTATTAAAAGCTTTCAACAACAAAGGAGGAAACTTTTCTCTTATAAATTGAGCACCCGGAGTTTCTTTGGGCCTTTTCTAGATATGGATGGAAGTGCCTTGATATGTATTCATAAAATACTTCTTTGGTCATCCATCCATTTTCTGAAATTGCCAAGGCTCAACTTTAAGGTACAGATTTCCGGATTTCTTTCGGAACCACTTATACGGGCAAATGATCATAGGTGGAACAGCTCCACCACTGGTACTAAATGTACACAACAGTTAAGTTGGTCTTTGGTGTTCCTCGGTCGACTTCGTAAATATTTCGTAATCCTTTGGCAGCCAGCACAGATCTCCTTTTCGAGCACAATAAAAAAATTGTTTTGTCTCCGTTAAATATCCGTTCTGGTGATTCCAGTATATTTAAATTATTGTTATCGCTTAAATTTCGATCAACGGAATTAAATCAGCGTTCATTATCGCTAGCACTTACTCTGGAACTCGCTGCTGTCACTGGATCAGGAACTCTAATTGCCACATTCGGGTTACGTTTAAGAAAATTGTTAAATCATCCTACTCGGTTTGTTGTTCTTAAATGGAGTTGTTCTTTGGTATGCGTCGATAAATTCCTTAAGCCACTCTATCTTTCCTTCCAAAAGGATAAGAAATCGTTTTTTTGCAGGCGATTAGTCATTCCACAATATCATCCTCCTAAATTTATTTAGAATTGTAGACGGACCAAGTTCTGGTTTTTAAATATTTTGCGGCAATCGAAAAGTTAAAGTTGAGCGCGGGACATTGTATATTTGTGATGTTTTTTCCTTTGTAATACGTTTTTCCTTAATTTCCAATAACGATTTTTGAAGCCTCTAAATATACGTTCCACGCTTTTAATCGTTTAACCTAATAAATTTTATTAAATAAATTAAAATGTAGTTACTGGAATGAGCTAAACAATGATCCATCTGATTTTTAGGTAACAATTCGTGTAGCGCGTACACATTGGTCTAGGACCAATCAGTGACACTATATCAAATATTGCTATAGTCATTGATACCTAGCATATTTGCTTATTTTGAGCATTTGAAACTAAATTATTTAGTTTTGTGTTCATAAAAACATTAATTTAATTGATAAAATTTAAATCTGATTAATTTTTTATTTAAAAATTACAGAATATTCAATAACCTTTAGGGCAATCCTTGCGCAAAATCACTATAATTTCCCACTAACATGTTGCTTGATTTATACTGATGTTAGTATACTAAAGTTGCTCGCCAGAATTAAGAAACTCAAATGTAAAATAAAAAAAGATCAGTTTAAATTTTAACATGGAGTTCTTTCGTACAAAAATATTTGATGTAAATCAATTTTCTACGTTCTTTACGATACAAAAATGATCACAAAAATGACAGACACTATTGACGATTGGTACACAACATATAGCATATGTGATCCCATGTTCTCTTTGACATTTGTGTTTTTTCTATAGTAAATAATCAAATATATGATAAATTCAAAGCATAAATTATTAAATAAAATAAAATTATAATTTGAAATATAAATTTAAATTTAATAAAAAATTTACTATGCAGCTTAAATTAAAGGGAAGTTTAAATTTTTTAAATAAAATTCATATATTCATATTAAATCTGTACATATTCAACGTTACGTTCTTTTGAATTTATAGTATGCATATTTTAAGATTAGCAAAATCAAAAATTGCAATGGTGGACAAAAATAATAATTCTGCAGCTATTTCGGAACAACGATGACGTGGTTCACTTCTCTTTTCTCACTAACTCACATAAATTCGCCATTACATCCAAAAAATTATTATCTCGATTATCTGGACCACACTGTATAGCTGCATCAGAAGATATTCGGGTAGGGAATTCAATTTGAGCCTCTAAAATGCCAGATTGAGATTCTTGAAGCTCAGAGCTAAAATTAAATTTTATTAAATAATAAATAAATATTTTTTATTGATAATTCTAATATTGTTACAAACCTAGTTGTTTCAGAAATTGCAGCAGTTCTTTTCATCAAGCGATTTGCTCTTGTGCTGACATGAGTAGTTTTTTTTGGAAACGATGTCATCGGCAAATTTTCAGTTGGAAAATCATTAGGAACCAATTTAACTTTAAACAATTTATTTGATGAATGGAGAGGCCTTAAAAGATATTTTTCTTGAAAATGGCGACTACATACAAGAATTTTTTTGGGAAATATCTTTCCCATTTTCAACACTATTTGCCATTTTGTTAACTCCGACCGTGATTCTACCACTTGTTTGGGAATGCGGTACATAGCAATTTTTGTTGATCTACGAGAATTACACTGGGGTACACCACAATAATCCAATGATTCTCTTGAACGTTTAGCCTGACTATTATCCGTTATGATTTTGAATACAATCTTTAATATGATTTATTCAATTAAATTCCAACAACATATTTTGTTTTACTACTTTAATTAAATAAAACTCATTATTTTTCACTTTAATTAATTTTTATTGGTGCTTTTCAAATTTAAAAACAATAAACGCCTTGATTTATCAAATCAAAATGTTAAAATGTCAAAATGAACATGGAATCACAACTTATAATTCCTGTCACCAGGTGGTAGACTCCAATCGTCAATATTTTTTGAAACATTGATATTTTTTCGATTTGATCTACACTACCACCACCAAACATTATTGTCAAGTATGACAGACGTCAAGCTGCGCCATGTTTATAATTTGTCTCGTGATTTTTCTCTTGGTGTGCTCAGTTGTGTTTTGTGTATAGTTTTTTTAAAGAGTAATTTTTTTCATCAATTAATTTTATTTCCATAATTAAATATTATTTCCATAGAAATACTATTATAAACAAAACACAACTAAGAAAACCAACAACAAAAGATGGGCGCTTACGCGCTATTACTTACACGCTGACAACAAAAACAACAAAACAATTTTTTACGTTCTTTGGCAACTGTCAAAACTTGATTTACGCTTTGGTACGATAGAACCCCACGTAAGTAGAAAGAGAGTGATAAATGTGATGATAAATTCCTCCCAACAAAAAAATGCGCTCATTGTGTATGCGCATCAATGTTTTAGTTTTCGAAAAAATATTTATCCACATCAAAATGAATCTAAAATGGTAATAAATCCCGAGAAGAAACGAACAAAAACCGAAATTAATTGTGTTCGCATTCACTTGTTTTAACTGTTCGTTAACTCTACGCTAACTCGTGGAATTTGCAAAGACAATTATTGTCATCAACACATCCTACAAGGCTTCGTAAAATAGTTTCACTTCTCTTGTGACGAATTGTTCGTTTTCACAACTGTTTATATTTTCTTTTCGTTTATGTGTAACGTTTGCGTAACTTATGTGTAACTTTAGTATAAACACGTCCTCAAGGAAGAGGCAAAATTTTATCAGTACATATGGGGGAGGGAGAGTAAAAAACTTCATTATTTTGAAAGTTTATGTTTTTTATTTTTTTCACCAAAACAAATAGGTCTTAGAAAATAATAATACATTGCATAATACACATAATACATAATCGGCTCCACAACATTCATTTTGTCAATTAACTTATATATGTACATATTAATATATTAGTTGTCAAAACCCAAAATCATTATTTATCATTATTTCTTTCTTTTAAAGTTTAATTATTTATTTAATTAATTATTACTAGCAACAAGTAATACACTACACTTGAACACAAATGTAAACAAATGTCATTGTGAAATCTCAAGTTACTTGTAAATATATAAGAAAATGAATAAAACTTGCACATGCGTCTGCTTTAATAAAAAAAAATTGAAAATCGTACGAGCGTTTTTCTAGCAACTACAAAAACTATAACGAATTTTTTTTCGCTAAAATTTGGACAAGGCTCCTTTACATAATTGTATTGTATTTTCTTAGGCATTTGTGTTTTATTGTTAGTTGTCTCTAGTTTATTTTGGGCGTTCATTTAAAAACCGTTCGATTACTCGTATATTGATCAATTCATAAATAAGTTAGCGTTCTATTTTATAAATTACATATCAAACATTATAACCAGTTCTTGCATTTCAGTTGCGACCGCGCTATTTTGTCAGCCTCTTACCATAGTAAATCATTCAAATTTCCTTCCAAATCATTTGATTGATAATTTACGTAATATACACATTTTTGTTCAGCGCTCTTTTGTTAAGTTTGATAACGAATCACTATGTCTGCGTTTTTTGGCAAAATAATGAGATAATTATTTTTTTCCATTTTGCGACTTCTGCGCTTCGTTTTATTACGGTGTGATTCTTTTATTAAGATCCTCAACAATTCTAAATAGCAAACCAAAGTCGAAATTTCGAATATATACAAATACATTTCTAATTAGTTTGGTTGAATTATTTTAAATCCTAAACATTGTTTTGTATTAATTAGAGATTTAGTAACGGTTATCATATTATAAATGCCTGTTGATTGAACATTTTGAGGAGTTACACGAAAAGCACCAGTAGAAAGTAAATTTACATACATTTTTATAGTAATGAAATTTTTTTGTCATAATTTCTATTCCATTTTCATTTAATATTTATTTTTTTAAAGCGAATGTATTTCGATCTCCTCGGAGGAGAGCACAGGAAATAATGACGATAAAATCACTACACAGAACGATGTTGAGGTGACTCCAAATGAAAATGTTGCAGTAACTGCATCGCAAAATGATGTTGAAGTAAAACCGGTTCAGGCGGTTCAACCGGCTCAGCCGGTCCAAGTGGTTCAGCCGGTCCCGGTGACTCAGCCGATTCAGGCCGTTCATCCGGTTCAAGCGGTTCAGCCCGTTCAGGCGGCTCCACCAGTTCAGACTGTTCAGCCGGTCAAGGTGGTTCAACCGGGTCAGCAGGTTAAGGCGGTACAACCGGTTAAGGCGGTACAACCGGTTAAGGCGGTTCAACCGAATAAGGCGGTTCAGCCGCCGAATGCTCAGGCGGGCGGATTTGGCCAAGGGCGAAGGAACAAACGACGTCGAAACAACAGAAACAACAAAAATATGCGAAATCAATGGCAATTCTAAGACAAAAACCGAAAGAACTTGAGTTCAACTTCTTAATTATGTTGTCTTAACAAAAGAGAGAAATATCAATTGTATTAAGAATTAAATCAAGTTATTATTAAATCGGAAGGAAAGCGCATTGAATTTATAATGGAATTCCACATTTTTTGAATTATGGTTATCATTCTTTTGAATTTACAATATTTTTTGTTTCATTTAATTAATATAATTATAACAGTGTTTTAAATTAAAATATTAAATAATCCATAAGCCTCGGGGCTATAATTTACTCAATAACGATGCATGTATTTAGATATAAAAATGAAATATTTGTTTAGAAAATTGTAGTGTTTCATTGTAATCAATTTAAATTTCTTCGATGGGAATCTACCACTGGATAGACTACTGGAAAGGTGACCATACACTTTACTTTTAATTGTTTTACAAAATTTAGTTATACTTTTAAAATAAAATATATTCTAAACGTAAAACGTTGTAGTTTTTGTTGTAATCGTTACATAATCAAATCTCGTGTTTGCCTTAAGGCTGTATGGTACTGGAATTACGAATTATAATCATAAAAAAATGCCAATATGCGTATTAAAATCTTTAGTTTGCATTTCTTTTCTAAACTGAGAAAAAAATTTCATCAAGGTTTTACGGAAGATTAAATCTATGGGTTGATCTAATGGTTGATCGATGATTCTAATGGGCAGTGAACATTTCAGTATTCAGCGATCCAAAAATTACATCAATCGATAATAAGTTTTTTGTTTTTATGATTTGATTTGTTTTTATTTTTTTAAATATCGCTAGATGGAAATTGATGTAATAATTAATAAAATGGACAACATTTTGGTATTTATTTTTTAGTCAAACATATTAAAGAAACAAACGAGTTTGGTCACTTTTGGTGATTTAAATATCGATACAGAAATTTGTTTTCTGAGTACCATACAGTCTTAAATTGTATATCTTAGGTAAGTATGTAATTATAGCTACTAATTTATAATGCTGTATTTTTATTTGTTTTTTTGTGGCGAATATTACATTATATTCTTTTTCAATTACATTGTCGCACCTAACAACTTAAGGATATACAAATCGGATAATGCGGCCAAGGAACTTCCATGCATTTTTTGAACATAATTACGATTTAGTTTTGGTTGTCTGACATTTTTCATGGCGCAACTAACGTAATGTATTATCCCATTGCTACTAATAGTGGTTAATTGACACGATTTAAACCTAAAACTTAACGTAAACAGTTATTTATGATATACGTGTTGTCCTTTTATTTTGCGAGAATAGAAGTGGAGAACCCCAACCCTACGGACAAAATTTAATTGCGACGAAAACCTTTTGCTTTAAGACGACTTTACTTTTAACTCTGTTGTGAAACGACTGACTTTTCATTCTCGACTCGTTACAACTGCTAAAAATTGAGCAAGTGAGTTAATTCGGAAAGTATTTTGCTCTTGCTATTGTTCTGAGGTGAATTTTTTCACCGAAGTGGTGAATATTGGTTGAATCTTCACTTCAGTAGTTTACTTGAATAGTAAGTTTGTGAAGATTTGTGCTCTTTGCTTGAATTAAATGCTGCTCTTACCTTACCTTTTTATGTATGATTTCTTTTAATCCTTTAAAAGAATCCTTGCTGCTCTTACCTTACCTTTTTATGTATGATTCCTTTTAATGGAGGATACTCCATTAAAATCCAAAATGCTCTGCACGAAACTTTAGCCCCAGTTCAAACTGGGTACGATAAATTTCAACTACATAGAAGATTTATGGCATATTGTGCTGCTCTTTTCCCCTTTGGTAGAATGCGTTTTTATTTCCGCCTTGCATCTGTCTACTTTAATTCTTTACTCACTTACATAATATTTACTTTTAATTTATTCCGCTTCGATTATTTTAGTCAATTATAATCGTCCAGTCTGTATACTCCAACTCCAAACATTAGTTTGAAGGTTTGTTTTTCGTACTTCTTCCTATCAAATTTCGAGTTTTTTCGATTTCCAAAAAATCCGCCCTATTATGATACTAAAAATAAAATTCGACACGAATTTTTTAAACGTACATAGAAAAAATTGGCCCTTTTCGAAACCACATTTCAAAATTCAACTTATTTGTCGGACATTATATGTGGCTTATCGAATTTGTTTAATTTGGCTTTAAATATTATTTTTGTGTAAAAAATGAAAGAATGTGAATTTTTTAATGAAATTAATTTTTTGCAATAATATTATATTCTGTTTTACCCTTTTTAAGATAATCAATCAACAAAATCCCTTTTGCATCCCCAAAAAAGTGATGCCATAATCGTTTTTGCCGATCGTTCTGACTTGATCTGTTTTTTTGGAGCTGAACAACCAACTTCAGACAACTATAAACGTTCTTGTTTCAGTTTAGGATCACGGTGGTAGATCTAAGTCTCATCCATAGTTATAAATCTACGCACAAAATCGGTTTTATTCTGCTTAAAACGCTTCAAATTATGCTGAACATTTTGTTTTCGATTCAGTTTTTGTTGAATTGTTAACGAATGCGGCACCAGGTTTCCAAGCAGCTTTTCCATACGTAATTCTTCATGTAAAATATGGGTTACTCGTTCATCCGAAATGCCTATGGTATCAGCAATTTCACGCTTAGTCAAACTTGATCTTCACAAACAATATTATACACTTGGTTAATGATTTGTGGAATTGTTGCACTTTTTGGACGTCCACTACGTGGTTCATCTTTAACGCTTGAACGACAACGTTTAAACTCTAAAACCCATTGAGGCACAGTTGGAAATGAAGGAGCAGATTCCTTAAACACTTTTACCAGTTTTGTATGAATTTCTGTTGCAGATAAACCTGCCAAAACAAAGAATTTTATCATTGCACCATATTCGTTTTTTTCCATTGTAAACGAATACACTGACATGTCAACTTCTAATGGCTTGTAAACAAAGAATGAATTGCCAAGAATGAAATATTAAAATGGCGTATACATTTTGATTCCTCTACTGGTTAATAGGTGTCACTTTCAATACTTCCCAATTAACTTTATATTGAATTTTTTGCACTAAACTTATTCCCAGAAAAATACAATTTGGACAAAAATGCTATGAACATACTCGTATTGTGGTCAATTCCTATTCATAGAAAAAGCGAGAAGAGTTCGCAGGGATAGTTTCAGGGGTCGCTTGCTCCTCCAAATTGATTAAAATTGTTTGATCAAATGGCCGATATCATTCACCATTCTTTATGAATTTCCAATATAACTTGTTGCTGATCGAGCTTTTTTGAAATTCTCAGTTGGCGAGTTGACGTTTTCTGGTTATTATATAACCAGTAAAATTCACGAATCTATAAAAATATTAGAAATAAATATTTGTGATTTTATTTTGAAATATAAAAATAATCGTCTTAGTTTTATCATGATCTGTTGCGCTCCAGATTCTGCATTTTTTCTGCTGGTGTGGCCGTTGTTTTGGTGAATACTTTTCAGCATCTTTTCTTGTCTAATTCTTGGTACTGTCACGATCTAATTTCTATTGTCGATTTGAAATAATATGTTGTTTTTAAATAAATACTCTTCATATTGTGCTGATTTTTTCACATTTTGGTTCTTTGGTCATCGTCAATGCAACTGTCTGATTCCGACTTAACGCGTTTTCATATGGTTTTCGAAAGTTGATCCACATATTTATCTTCGTAAAACATAAGCACTAATCCCATTGCCCATTATTAGTGTATTCAATATTTTGAGCGTCTCTTAAAATTCCCGTGTTATAGCGATAGACTTTCAAATTGGCAATGCTCTCAGGTTGTATCTTTTATAACGATGAATTTTTTTAAGCCCATTATAAAAATATTTTATCCCAATCCTTCCTTGCACAATATGGTAAATATTAGAAAGGGGAATAACAGAGTAGAAAACGATAACCTTAGATAGTACAAATATCTAAATTAAAATTGTTCACATAATAAACCTACAAGTGAGTGACCAGTGTATCAAAGACTGAAGTTGGCTAATATACCATTTCACGTGGTGCCATATTACGATGTTTTATAAACATCAAAATGTTTTATTTGTCTCAGATTATAAACCGAACTTGCACTCTATATAACTTGCACTCGTTCGATTTACTGCTTGTGTGCACTGGAATGGTGGTTAAAGCCAGAGTGGATGCTAATCTATCTAATAATTGAAGTTAGCGTATTCATATTTGCTAGACACCTGAGACTATCTTGATTAGAGCTCTGATAAAATAGTTTTCATATTATGAGCCAAGTTGGAGGTTGAGTGGGGGATTTTTGGTTTTTATAATAAACAGAGGATTCTAGGGGTTTCTAAAGAAACCAATTTTTATCTAGAAGGCTAGAAGGCTTCCTTCAAGATTATGCTAACAATACATCGACTTAACATTTATCGTTTCATGATTTTCAATAATTGGTACAGGGCAAGGTAAGTATGGGTAATAATTTGAAAATCTTCGATAAATTTGAGCATTTATCTTGATGCCACGGTGCAAAAAAACGAGCGGTGGACGGCTTTCGGCCGTTACGGTAACCCAAACCATCACCATCGGCGGCGATTGGTTTCGAGTGGCAATCCGTTGGTCCAAATTTTCAGTAGAACGGCCGGGCAAGTAAATCTGGTCGTTTTGTTTGTTCACATATTGCTCAACGTTGATTCCGTTCACACGGTGACTCATCGGAGAAAACCAAATTCGACAAATCGCCACTTTCGTGCAAGCGTAACAACTCCTTTGCTCTTTCCACTCTAACTTTTTTTTTGAGCATAGGTAAGGCCATGCGTTTTCTGGAATTTCAAGGCCTTTAGTCCAAGATGATCTTTCATTACGTGCTGCATCCGTTGGAGTGAAATGTTCGCCTCACGAGCCATTTTTCTGCTGCTACGGCGCAATCACGCAATCACGCTTGAATTCCATTGCGGATAACTTTTTTCTGAATATTTCCCAGTAAAATACTTTTGTACGCTTGTAAACAATGGAATGAACTGTCATTGTAAATTTGAGCGCTCTGTCATCACTGGTTTGATAGCAATGACAGTCTGAAGTTCGTAACACTTCGTGTCATTCAACCGGTAATATTAACTGTTGATGATTTTTCCTTTCTCGAGATTCTCGATGATTAAAATACCGACACAAAAAATTCCGTTTAAACAGCTCCAACAGCACTCTGAATCATCGCTCTAATATGTGATCAAGCACGGCACCCACTTTGAACACAGCTTTCTTTTGGACAAATATAGTGTATACACTGCCTTCTGATATCTTTAAAGTGTCAGCTATCCCACGCAACTTCACTTTGCGGTCTTCCAAAACGATTTTGTCCTTGTCGATTTTATCTTTTATGGAATTCGGGCGACCAAAGTGTTCAGCATCATTGTTGTTTGTACGGCCACGTATAAACGTAGCAAATCAACGTTCGACAGTTGTTTTCGATGTAGCAGATCTCCTATAACATTTATCAAGCCATTGCTTGGCTTTAACGGTATTTTTTCCCATCAAAAAACAGTGGTTGATCAACACAGGAAATTAGTTTTTTTCCATTTTTTTGAAAATAATAAAAGTGGCGTTGCTAAAACAACTGTAACTTGTAAATTAATGGTCGGATAAAATTTTATGCGAAGTTATTTCAGCGAAGTGGGCTATGTTTTGAGATCACCGCTGCTTGTTTTACTTTGCGAAGCCGAAATAAGTGAAACCGAACTGATTTATGCTTTATTTAAACCAGTGGGATAGAAACAACGCCCCACATCGCTCATTTTCCGAATGAAAGCAGGAAGCTGTGCAATGAAAGCGTACTTCGCATCAGTCAAAAAACATAGCTCAAGTGTGCAACGGGCCTGATAGCTTTAATTCCATATAAAATATAATTTCGAAGTTAATGCTTCTGACATACTTCGCCAATGATATGGTCACAGAGGAGCGGAGAAAGGATTTGCGATAAAACCCATCTCACTTGGTGGTTTGGTGGACATTTAAGGTCTCCTTTAACCGGTACAGGTTTAAACTGTCGATGATACTGTTCAACCATACCATTCGTTTGCGAGTGATAAGATGTGCGTATCCGATGTGACCCCAAAAGTTATATGGCAGTCTATTGCTTCTTGGACTAAGTTTTTTTTACTAAGGCTTACTAAATTGCTCTAGCCAGAGGTTTATTGTTGATAAAAAAGTTGAGAAGTTAGATGTTGAATTCGAGAGCTGTTTTGAGAAATATTCCAACAAGCGTATTTGGCTCCGATTAAGGTATTCGATGCATCACTCGTATCGTTCAATGAATGAACCAATAACGTGATGATATTCAATTCAGTTTTGAGTTTTAAAAATGTTTTGGCATTGCCAAAGTTTGTGTAGTTCCTCATTTTTTGATAAATTGTATTCGAATTCGCGATCTCGAACGATTATGGTGATAAAAAGTTGTAATTTCTGAAATTGAGGAACATCTTTGTATATTGGAAGAGCCATAGCAATTTCGTAATTGCAGTTTGCAAGGGGAATCAAATGATAATGCTGTGGCGACATCGGTCTTATAGAGATTATCGTATATTCATGCAAATACATGGTCAAATTTTGGATGTGCCGTTTCGATCAACTATACGTTACTGTGACCTGTTTTCGTTTATTAATCTCCACTCGCTCTCCAATCGCGATCCCTCGACATGTAAAACAGGCAAGGGACCAGGCGAATTATAGTTTTATTCGGTTGTTAGGGACAGAAGTACATCAGTCTATCAAATTCTTCATCGATCGTGAATTGTAATGGGGTTTATGTATAAATACCCGAAACGTCGATGATGATGATTGATTCGTAGCTGAGTGAATTAAGTTCAGCCCGAGATTAACCTGAGTATACTTGATCGTTAAATTTCTAACTAAAGTCTGGTAGAGAGTACCGAAAAAGAGCTCCCGTGTTGACGACATTCTTTAAAAAACGAAAAGATGCTCGGTTTTTAATTTGGTCTTATAGGTGAACTCGTTGGCTTGTTAGGCTGTTTTTTGGTTGTCGCCGATGTCCGATCGAAATTTTGCCGTTCAAATTTATGTGGTGGTTTGCAATAACAAAGTTACGAAGTATGAACATAGGCCTGTATCTCTACGCTATGTAGATGAGATTCGCCGCCGATTGTAATTGTGTTCTCGGCGAGTCAATACTTTCTCTATAGGATCACAATGCTTAATGTTGTATTGTTTATTTTTACGGTTACTAATGCAACCGATACTCAACGACATCCACAACAAACAATTTTTTCAGTTTTGATTTTCGTACATAAAGAAACTAACATAACCTAATTTTAGTATTCTTTGAAAATTTGTCTAGGTCTGACCAAAACTTTCGAAAATATCTCCGAGGGTGGATCAATAAGTACCTATCTTAGGAATGACGATCAGACTTTTTTTTATTATTCACTACCTAATCGCCTGCGTCCCTGCATATACACGATTTATCAAACACTTTAAAATAGACTTCTGTTTCGTCTACAACCAGCTTCAGCTGAATTATTTTCCGGCGAGTCACGTTTTCATTTTGGGGAATAGAAAGAAATTCCAGGAGGCAGGTCGAACAGCATACATTTGTAGCAAAATTCATGCAATTTGGCCGCGATGATTCCGGATGAATGAGCAGGCACGTTCTCTTGGTGGAACAGCACTTTTATTTACCAAATGGGACCATGTCTCTTTTAATTTCTCGTTCAATAGGTCCAATGATGCACTATAGTCCTGCCTCGTGATGGTCCTTACATTATCCAGAAAGTCTATTACAATGATTCTCTTAGTATTCCAAAAATAAGGCATGGCCTTTTATGTTAATGGGATAGTCTGCCGTTTTCGGAGTGGATTCGCCCGAAAATTTCATTTTTCGACTGTTGCGTGATTTTTTAGTGTATAGTATTGGATCCTGGTTTGATCTGAGCTGACGATTCGACGAAAAAATCGCTAAAAGAGGAGGGAGCTTTCCGATTTTTACAAATATTTTGAAAAGTATATCATTTACGAGAAAAATGATTATGAATTAAAAGATTCTAAATTAAATTTGCAACAATACCGGTCCAGATTATTTTTCTAAAATTTAAGCGGAAATGACGATTTTTAACAAAACACTGGTTTTCAACAAAAATTCGGCCTTTGTATAGCCCAGACGGATTGATTGATCGGGATGAAACTTCATACTTAACATTTTTCCATAAATTGAGAGCTCCAAGTGAATTTTGGCCTAAATCGGTCCACCAGAAGTGGCAGCTTTGATACGAGGTTTTCATTTTCTGCAAATATTTTGAAAAGTATATAAGATTTACGAAAAAACGATTAAAAACAAAAAGATTGTAAATTCAGCTTCAAACAAAATTAAGATTAGTTTTAAATTTTACCGGAAATGACGAGTTTGATAAAACTTTATTTCACCAAATTTCTCTACAGCCCGGCAGGGCTTTTCGGAATAAAACTTCTTACTTAAATTTTTTTCATTAATTGGAAGATCCTTGCAATCTGTATGTATCCCTGAGGCTGCTTGAAGCATGCTCGAAAAGTTCAACATTTACAAAAACCGACAAACAATTAAAACATTTAAATATTAAATTTTGAACCAACAAGGGTTGACATTGTTGGTTTTCTGAAATTTAAGCAGTAATAATGTTTTTTGGCAGTTTTACCTAAAGTCGTAAGTTTAATTTTTCACTTTAGAAATCCAAACTACCGACCAAATGGCACAGTGGTTAAAGCTTTGGCGTTTGGATCGGGAGGTACTGGGTTCGAATCCCGATAGGAACAGGTTGCAAAGGGAATTTTCATCAACAGATTACGATCTGTGGTGAAATGGAACACATTTATGACGCCCTGTTGGAGTGCAAAACTCATGGGCCGACCCATTTTCCATGCCAGTATAGGCTGGCATGGTGCTACGCATTGTGCAGATGGTGATAAAATTGGACCTATAACCTTACGTCCTTGAATTGGCGTCCTGGCGTAAAAGTAAAGACAGAAAAAGCAAACCTCGAAGATTTGGAAGAGTCTTGGCCCCATAACAGATTGCAGAGATAATAAAAAAATAAACAAGAAGTCAAATGGAGTGTATATAAGATTTATGTATGTACATTCGTGGTAAAAGACATTCGGCTGTTGTTCACCTCTCCATTTTTCTTAGAGGTTCACAATTTTAAATCAAAATAGAACAAAGAAAAACATTTTGAATAGCAGTGAAACTAGCCCTGATAAATACTTTTATACCATTAATGCTTGAATATGATTTCGGACTTAACATATCCCCAAAGAAAATAATCTAATGGAGTTAGATCACACGATCTCGGTGGCCAATTAACAGGATCATTACGTGAAATTATTCTTACGTCAAATGTTTCTTTGAGTAAATTAATTGGATCCCGCGCTGTGTGGCATGTGGCATCGTCTTGGTGGAACCACATATCAGCAAGATTTATGCCAGCCAATTGGGACACAAACAAGTTAGAAATCATGTTTCTATATCGTTCACCGTTGATTGTAATATTCCGCCCATCATCGTTTTTGTAGACATATAGACCAATAATTCCGCCGGCCCTTAAAGCGCACCAAACAGTGATTTTCTCTGGATGTTATAATTTGTTTGGAAAATCAACATCAATATCAACTTGTGCTTCAGCCCATTGGCCGAATTGGCGGTGTGTGTGATGGTCGGATGACTTTAATTACTGCACAAGTTGAAGTTTGTAAGCACGTAAACCAAGATCTTTAGATAAAATCTTCCATAAAGTGAATGGACACATCTCCAGTTGCTGAGAAGGACATCGAATTGATTGATTTGGGTCTTCCTCAATGCTACGCTGTACAGCGTCTATTGCTTGTTCGATACGCACTGTTTGATGTCTTTCTGGATGCGTATTATCATTTGGAGTATACGTGGTGCGAAAACGATCCATAGTTAACCGTATTACCCACGAGTGATGGACGATTATGACGACCGTAAAATAGCCGTAATGCACGAGGAGTTTGGCGAACAGAACCATTATTTTGATAAAAATTTCAACAATTTGCAAGCGCTAGTCGGTCTATTTATGAAATAGCAAATCAAACTAATGACAAAACAAATGTTAGCTGTCAAATCGGATGTCAAACCAAACAGTGTTTGTTTTATATCAAAAACGAAAACGTTCGTTTTTTCGAATCGCAGTTTCCGTTTAATTTTTTTTTGATACTGGCTTTACTGGTGGTTTATATTTTTAATATTATTTTTTACATTTTATCGGTTTGTCATAAAATTCGTAAATCTAGGTATTAATAATAAACGAGTCGCCGGGTTTGTTTTATACTCTCGTCTCCAGAAATGTTTTTCCGTTGTACATTGACTTCTAGACAAACTATCAGGGTTTTTGGTATTTCTCTACAAAACCAAATAGTAGTGAATTAAATTAGGTGGGTTTTGCTCACTAAAGCAATTTATGTTTATTTATTTTTTGTTTTTTAAAATTTTTGCTATTTTTACAAAAGGTAACATTTCCTATGTTTGTTCGGCCTACGTTACTTTCCAAAATGGCGACCACATCGACTCTTTAATTCCAATGGATTTAACAATTGTAGAAGAAATAAAGGAACTGGGAGGAGAGGTGCTTTACATAACCTCGCCTTATAAAGTTGTAAATAGATTTTTTCGTCTTTGTTCACAAGCTAGTACACTTAACATACAATGAAGCAGGCCGTTCAGAGTTGAGAGATTTTGGCTCTTGTTGATCCGACCAATACAAAACAACACTCATTTATATATTTCAATACATTCATACGTGCATACATACAAGATCTTGTAGTTTGTTGTAGTGGTATGCATGTAGTTAACTACACAAATATGTGTTGGTACGGAAATAAAACAACAAAAAAGAAACCAAAAATTATAACTTAACACATCGCCTGAAAAATTACCGGTCTAACAAAGAAAACACAATTTTTTGGGGTAAATATATTTTATTCATCAACATAATTTCTTTCTAGAGCGATACAGTTAGTCCAACGCCTCTCTAACATTTCGATGCCTTTTTTGTAGAACGATTTATCTTCAAAATAAGCTTCAGTTTCGGCAGTCACTTCTTCATTCGAGCCAAATCTCTTTCCCTGGAGCTTGCCATTGTTGCGATCGACTTGTTACATGGTGTATTGCTTTGGTGAAAGAGCAATTTTTTCATGGACCAATGTTCGTGCAAAAAATGACCAACACGTTTTATTGATATTTTTACAATGTCAGCTATCTCACGCAACTTCACTTTACGGCCTTTCGTGGTGCATCATCGGTGGTTGTACGACCACGTTTAAATTCAGCATACCAGTCATTGATGATTAATTTTCTTGGTGCAGAGTCCACTACTTTGGTTGAACGGTATTTTTTCCCATCAAAAAACAGTGTTTAATCAACACACGAAATTCTGTTTTTCCATTGTTTTGAAATTAACAAAAGTAGTGTCACTAAAATAACTTTAACTTGTAAACTAATGGTCGGAATGTAATGCCAATTTGACCAATCGTTTGAAGGTTGGTAAAATTTAAAAAATATATGGGTTTTAAACTTGTGGCACCATCTATGTGTCAGACCGGGAACTTTTCAGGCGATGTAATAATTGAACAGTTTTTTTCGATCAGCTGGATTTAAACAGATACATATGATACAACAGATGTTACATATACGTACAGTTTATTTGTTCGGTGGGTTGTTTTGCGTTGATTAACGTAAATCAAAACGCCGAGAGAAACTTGAAGATAAGAGAGATAAAATTGACGAGAGCGGTTTCCTGTTGTGTATCTTATTTATACCATGTTTCGTTTTCCATATACCGAGGGGTTAACCCATTTCACGCCTCTTCAAAACTACTAGACCAAAATGAAAGATTTTTGTAGAACGTAACGTTAATACATTAGATATCATATATTTAATGGTCATTGAATTTCCTCGAGTGGGTAGCTATGGCATGTTGCGAAGACGCAATCGTGGCATAAAACAATTTTTTTTAAAATTACTTTTATTTCATTCTATTCAGTTTTTGAAATGATTTAAGTTGTTTTATGAAAATCTTTTAAAATGTTAACGTGAAGCGGAACATCCGAAATCTGCCAGTCAGGATTATGATGAAAAGAAGGGCTGTGTCCATGGCCAGTGCTTGATCTTTCTTTTTCAGATGCTGCTGTTGTCAATAAAGATGTAGTAATATGTCTCCGAAAATTTAATAAAGGCATAGGTTTCTCGGATACGATTTTATAAATGGCCACCACCACTTTTTACCTTTAATTCACAGTCCATATTGTGATAGAAATCTGCCAAAAAGATCTACCCCTCCCACTATGTTAGGGGATGCAATTTTTATAAATGCTTCCTTCGCCTGAGAAAATCGTTTAACGGAACTTACAGAATTCTCATTTTCGAAATTTCCTCTTCGAAAGAGGAGAAAACTGAATTATCGTTCCATCGTATCGTATGGGTTCCGTTTTTAGAATCGAACTAAGTCTCGTAGTCGCCCCTTTCCGTTTTATTGAAAACGCTTGTTGACGAACCGCTCCTGTCGCAATTTTTTTTTTATAGAGCAACCATCAATTTGTACGTATAAAAAATTGTCAAAATATACAATGTGTTGTTGCGGAGTGTTCACTATTTTTAGTAATTCTTGCACAACATTGTAACCCAGGCCATTCTCTTTGGTAAAATTGGTTTCTTTCTCTGTATAAAAGAAAAATTTATATATGTATCCCTTCGAAGAACAAAGACACCACAGCTTTCCAGGTGTGTAAATATGAAACCGCAATTTACCAATATGTGGCGCAATTCCACAAACCACGTCATTGGTGTCATTGTTTTGTTTTGACATCTATCAACAACATCCAATTCATAACCATACATACAATAAACAATGTTTTTGACGTGTTTAAAATGTCGAGGAGTTTTGCAGAATCACATCGAATGCTTGTCAAATCTCACAGTGAGCATGATTTTGGTAAATCACAATGCTACGAGTGGTTTAATAAATTCAGAAGTGGTGATTTTGACGTGAGAAACGAAAAACGTGGAAGACCACCAAAAAGTTTGGAAACAGTGAATTGCAAGCTTTGTTGGATGAGGATGACGCTCAAACGCAAAAATAACTCGCGGATCAATCTCGTGACATATTCATCTCGAGAAGCTGTCTCCATACGTTTAAAAACCATGGAAAAACTCCAAAAGCTGGGAAAATGGGTTCCGCATAAACTGAATGAAAGGCAACAGGAAAATAGAAAAACCACTTGCGAAATGTTGCTCGCACAAAAGAATGTCATTTCTCCATCGAATTGTGACTGGCGATGAAAAATGGATCTGTTGAATCCAAAGCGCAAAATGTTTTGGTTTGATCCAGGACAACCATCGACATCGACTACAAAGCCAAATCGCTTCGGACGGAAAACAATGCTCTGTATTTGATGGAATCAGAAGAGTGTGATTTATTTTGAGCTGCTAAAACCTGGTGAAGCTGTAAATACTGAACGCTACCAACAACAAATTATCAATTTGAATCGAGCTTTGCATGAAAAACGACCAGAATATGATAAAAGGCAACACAAAGTGATTTTGCTTCATGATAATGTACCATCACACAAAGCAAAACCGATCGATGAAACGTTGGAAGCACTTAATTGGGAAATACTTTCACATGCGGTTTACTCACCAGTCTTGGCTCCGTCCGATTTACTTATTTGCATTGATGGGGTACGGGCTTGCTGAGGAGCACTTCAACACGGTTCGAAAACTGGTTTGCCTCAAAAGAGGAACAGTTTTTTTGGCGTGGCATTCACGCATTGCCAGAAAGATGGGTAAAATATATAACTAATAATGGGCAATACTTTAAATAAAATACGATGAACGTGCACTTTTTACTAAAAAAATGCCGGTTTTTTTATTTACACACCAAAAATTTACGTCCCTTGTAAAATTAGACTGTCAGATGTAGGCATATCTTGATTTTTCTATATATAATCCGTGGCATGGCATCTCTTATAATTGGAAAATAATCGCCAGGACTTACAGACCAGTACATTTCTTCTTGTGGAACACAATTATATCCAGAAAATAACAGGATTCCTAAAAGCCTCTTTAGTTTTCCTATATCCAATTGGAATTCAATAATTTTGACTCCTGCATAAGTATTTGTTTACATAAGTATTAAATTATACAGGTCTTCATCAAAAAATTCGAGGAACAGTTCAATTGGAGTTTTATTTCCCAATCTAGAAATGAGCTCATTCAGTTCTTTATTTATTGGAAATTGTAAAAATTCATCTCGACGATTTTTCCATAATGGCTCAATTTTCTCTCTATCAGATTTTGAATTAGTTTTCAAACTGTTTGCTAATTTTGACAACGGTTCAACATCTTTACTATCGAAATCTATATTGTGATCTACTTGCTCACAATCAATTATTTATAATTGTCCTGCTCCGTCGTGAGGAAGCTCGACATCTAAATCAAACTAACTTACACCGATGCCAACCAATAGAGAGAGCTAAAGGTCCAGCCTATAGTACTGACATGGAAGATGGGTTATAGTTGTGTTCATTTTCATCACGGATCGTAATCTGATGATGAAAAATCCCTTTTGCATCCTGTCGCTATCGGGATTCGAATCCGATACCTCCCGATCCATACGCCAAAGCTTTAACCACTGTGCGGTTTGGTCGATAGGGAATTTATGTTAATCGGCGTCAACAGCGTCCGGGACAATTTACCATACTTCAAAGCATTCTTAATTATAACAACTGTTACGATGTAAATACATTTTTTTTCGCTGGCGCTATATACTACCTCACATAGTATTCTCAATTTTTTTGTTGAATTAGCATCCTTCATTCTAGTTGCTTGAGAGTCCAACCGGTAGGATAGCGAAGCTGAACTTGAAGCGCTCTAAGATCTTAATCACACTAGGGAAGCGTGATTTAGGTAGAATTGTAAGGGTCTTACCGGACACTGCCTTTTCGGAGATCATTCGAGAAGGCTGGGTCTAGATTCAAATGATTTCTGCAGAAGCTGCAGGGACGAGGAGGAGGAGGAGACTCTTGTTCACTTTCTATGCTCATGCCCTGCGCTAGCTGTCAGAAGACATGATCACTTGGGCAAATACACCATGGGCAGCCTCTCTGATCTCGAAAGCTGCAATGTGCGAGATCTTTTACGCTATATTAATAGCACTAAATGGGTTTAAGGAGTTTGATGATGTCGGATCCTGTGGTATCACAATGGGCCATAACTGGCCTAAGTGTGCGATGGCAGCCACTGAAACCTAACCTAACCTAACCATCCTTCATTTAATATTTTACTAGAAATAAACAGCTTTTAATTCGAAGGCGGGCATTTAAAATATGAAGGGGACATTTGTTTATTAAATAAAATGATTTGCTTTGTCGGTTTCTTCTCGTCTTTGTATAGCACTGTTTCAGATTTCGTTGAGTTAAAAATTTGTGGGTGTTTGAAGCGGCCTATATACCATGGTACCAAAACCCACCTACACTATTGAAATTGCTTCTTAAGATTAAGGCTTCTCCTTCCATTTCCAAACTCTAGTTGATTTTATCCAACTTTAGATGAGATCAGAGTATGGAGTTTGAATATCGTACTAATCATTACCGGTATTATGAACGCTGCTTGACGTCACAATTTTAAAATAATTTTGATTTAAATCTTTATTTTATTGTAATAATTTCCAATGGGCGTAATTTCAATTAAAATTCAGGGCGAGAACTTGACAGACAGAATTTAATTCAACCGTACTCATCCTATATTTGTGTTTCTATACAAATAAATTTTAGTCAACCGAGATTAACTCTGTTATGGAAATCTAGTCGTTTATGCTGCGTACATGACATTGGAAATGAATATCATCATACGCGCTCCCAAACTCAAAACCAGTCAAATTTGGTGAAATTCTTTATGTCCCTTGTACTAGTTGCATACTAGATTTGAAACATTTTTCACTTTGTATTGAGCAAAAGCAATAGTAACTAACTTCAGTACATTACTATAGTATTTTTCCGAACTAACTCCCAATGTCATGTGCGCTCCATTAGCTTCACATAAAATTTATGTAAGAAAAGTGCAACAAGGAAATGTTTCATGCAGAACACAACTCGGGTAAACAGCCTAATTAATATCAATTATTACAGATTGTAACGAGTATCATTAATAAATATTAGTTATTTTACGAGAAGAAGCACGATTATAAGATGAATATATAGATCTATTTTGTAGTAACCACAATGTCCATTTTCATTTAATGTTTATTTTTTTAAAGCGTATGCATTTCGATCTCGTCGGAAAGCACGGAAAATAATGACGTTGAGATAATAGCACCGAATAGTGATATTGAGGTTACGACCGCGAATAAAATTGTTGAGGTCACGACCCGGAATGAAGATGTTGAAGTGATTTTGTCGAAAACAGATGTTTTAGTAAACTTGATTCAGCCGCCTTCCGCTGCAGCTGAAGCTCCACAAGAACAAATGACCAGAAAACAACGAAGGCAAATGAGAAAGGCGAATAAAGTATTAATTTTACCGGAAAAAAACGCCATTTGAAATTGCTAGGGATTAGCTTTGTGAACAGCAAATGTTTATCCTAAAGCAGTAACAGAAAGAATGGAAATTTAAAATTAGAAACTGTGTAAATGATGAACCAGAGAAACAAAAATTGCGCCGAGAATTAAAACAAATACAATTTCAATGGCAGAAATCAAGGGGAGTTCTTAACCGAATTCCACGTTATTTAAATATGGCGGGAAGAGATTTATTAACAAAAAAATAAATCCCGTCGAGTATCGTATAAATTATTATATTATAGATTTGAGTTAATCTTTTTCTACGATATTCTGTTTCTTATTAAATTTAATTATTTAATCTAACGTACTGATGAATTATAAAAACCGCCTTTTAAAGATTATTTGCCCTATCTCATCCAATAGGCATATCATTAGATAAAAAGTAATAACATGTTTAGAAAATGTAGTGTTGGAGCGGTTCATCGAGACACTCAAAATACAAATTCTTCGCTCGAAAGCTGCTACTATATTGACTAGTGGAAAGGTAGCTAACAAGTTTCACTGTAATATTATTTTACTATATATAACTAAATTGATAAATAAAGTGCATGCTATGTCCATATTGGACACCAAAGTAGTTTTAGTTTTACCAGAAGCAGGTGAAAATTCCACATTTTTGATTCATTAAGATTTATGTTTATGGTAAGTATAACTTCATTTACTTCTGTACATGTGAAGCAAGGGTCAATAATTATTCGGTTGCTCACATAATATTTAACTATTTGCTTTCCTTGTACCTGATATCCTCTTTGAACCGCATACATGCATGTAATTTGAACTCCTTACTGGTTGCATTCTTTAATTTGGTGTTATTTCGATTTCAGAGGTGAAATCTGAGGTATAAACTGGAAGTGGATGATTTCTTACATATTGTTATCTTAAGGTTTACAAGAAATATGGAATTACGTATTTCCAATGTTTGTTCAGTTATAACATAGAAAATGAAAACTCTGGGATTTGCAATTGAGATTGAAATTCTTTAAAATTAACGAATTTTTTTTTAAATGAAGTTTGGTTTAATTATTACGTAACAAACAGAAAATTATGCAACTACAGTGAGGCAAAGGGTGGGTATTTTTCAAATTTCTGTTTACTATGGTTATTAATCACAATTTATTTATAACCGAAAAATAAAATCCCAAAAAATAAATTTCATAAAAAATAGAGAAATTTGAATCGTGTAAAAACACAAAAGTACAATTGTAAAAATGTTTAACATATTTCGTGTACATATTTGTTGATTTTTCATTCAAACAAATCGGTATAAATTTTCTAAATTTTCTAATACGAGTAATTGTAATATTGTTTTAACCAAAATTCGACTGGCGCAGAGTCCAGTTGTAATTAATAACGTTCCGGCTTTCGGTTCCGGTTCAAACTCATCATTTTCTTTACGTTTCAGTAGTTCCGATTTTAATTTGTATTCTCGCTCTGGCTCGACGTGTATTGCAAGAAAAAATAAATAAAAAATGGCATTCGGTGAGGAGCATCCGATAAGTTGACTTTTCGAAATCATTTGTGATTTGGAAATTATCGTTAAAAATTTAAAAAAAAAATGATAAAAATCTCAATGCAACGAGAGCCGTAAAACACCGCGTAAAACACCAAAACAGTAGCAAACCACAAAATTAAAGTCATCAACATTAAGTGAAGCAAAGTTTGGCACAAAATAATTCATGATATATTAGCTGTATGAATATGACTTCGCCGATTTTTAATAAAATAAAACCGCTGTTCAAAAAGAGACGACTGCATCCACCGGAATAAGTAGTAATCTGAAGGAGCTATATCTGGTGAATAAGGCGGGTGGAGTAGAACTTCCCAGTCCTGTTGTTTTAAATTATTTTTCACAACGTTTGCCACATGTGGTTTTGCATTGTCGTGCTGAAAAATTAATTTGTTGTGTCTATTCACCCATTCTGGTCGTTTTTCCTCTATAGCTCGCTTCAAACGTATTAGTTGTCTTCGGTAAGCATCGCCATTGATAGTTTTACCTGATTCCAGCACTTCATAATATACCATACCTTACTGATCCCACCAGATACAGATAACCTTATTGCAATGAATATCTTGCTTTGGTTGCGATGGTCCAGCTTCACCCAAAATTGTTTGGTTTGGAATTCCCATAATAAATTCATTTTTCATCTCCAGTAACTATTCGATGCAAAAAACCTTTTTTTTTTGTTGTCTTTGAAGCAGAATTTACAAATGGTTTTTCGGCGTTCGAGGTCCCTTTCTTTTAATTCATGTGGAATGATCGATCAATATCTAATGCTACCGCCAATTCTGATTGTGTTTGAGAGGAATCGTCAGCCAATTATTTTTCCAATTCAGTATCTTCAAATTTTTTGGACAGTTCTCCATGCTCTTTATCTTCAATGCAAAAATCATCAGTTTTAAATCATCGAAACTATTCTTTGCACGTTGTATTTGATGGAGCATGCTGGCCGTAAATTTCCACAAGTAAACGATAAGTTTCCGCTGCACTTTTCTTTACAATAAAATAATGTAATAAAACTTCCCGCAAATGATGTTTATTTGGAATTATTTTGAATAAAATTTGACATTTTCAGGCAGTTAACAATACTAGTTGTTTACTCTTCAACCAAATGTTGCATACTGCGTTTGACAGATGGCATCAAGTACTATAGAATACCAGTATAGCTTATTTAGAGTACACATTAGCAGTTCTATTTGCGTCTCCATCTACAACTACTCGAATTTTAATGTTATAACTGGATGTCGATGGCAGATGGAGAGGTTGTGCTAGTTGATACACATACACTATATGCGTTTAACAATAACATGACAACCAGTAATCTCAATCAGCAAACAATTTTCTTGATAACTTTCAAGAATCGGTTGTTGAATCGGGATTCTTTAGTCGTTTTTTGCGGATGGAATTTTTTTTATTCTTGTAATTCTCACGCTAATGCTTGGATAAAAGAGATATTTCCTATCGAGATTTAAAAATATGTTAAACCTTAATTACAACCCAATTACCCAATGTACACAAATGGGTTGGTATACAATTATTTGTCACGTGACGAAAACTCGCGCGTTTTTGTCCAATACTATGTCAAACTATAAACAATCTATAAAATAATTCAATTTTGGTTGATACTCGTTTAATTGCACCTTTTTGTTTGTCATGATGTGTTGTGCTCAATACACTTGTGAAAAGACCCACTGAATGTTTTCATGTTGCTGTAAAATAATACGCGTACTCAATACGCGATAATTATGGGTTTCAAAATGGGTTTAAGTTTTATTTTAGTGTTCATGAAAATCGTCGACTCGAGACTTTTAGTTGTATTTCTAAGATTCATGAGAAAGATGTTTCAGAATAGAATTTTTATCGAATTACAATCAAATTCGTTTCAAGATTCTTGAGATCAATTTTATCCTCATCCAATTGTTTATTAAACGTAATTTTATAAGGATTTATTAGATGAAGAATCGACTGAAGATAATCATTGTGATTTGTCGTATAGGTAAGAATACACAGATGATTCATTTTGAACATATTTTCGGTTCAAACAACAAATCAATAAACCTCACTAAATGCTTATTACTAAACCCTATAAAGACGCAATAATAAAAATAATCTTTGCAATTTGTTCTTGGGCCGCAGCATTCCCAACTCTTTCGCGGTTCACTATCGCGTCCTCGCGTTCTTAATCGAGGACGTACCGTTACCGGTCCGATTTCCTCCATAGCTCCACGCCAGCTTATAGTACTGGCATAGAAGAATAGTTCATTTTCATCACATGCCATTTGTTCGGTATGTTGAGTCTTAATTTAAAAAAAAATCGAGAGCCAAAGGTTTTCGATGTTGAAGTGTTTTGTTTTGATTCTATATGGCTTTATGTTTCTCGTTTTTTATTTAATTCATAAGTTTATTTCGGATAGGGTTTGGGTCAATACGGATACGGGTTGGGTTCAAGTAGCTCCGCAAATTTATCAACCGACTGCAATAAAACTCAGTGTATATGAGAGAGGGTGATAGTATCACGACATTATTACGGCTATTTGTCAAATGATTAGGAAGAACGTGTTTGATTGAATGTCAAATGATTATATTCCCTAACATTATTCCAAATCCAGTTTAATCTGCCAATTCCATTATGCCGACCAAGTTTGATCGTACTAGGTTAAGCAATGATGGAGGTCATTCGTTAAACTAATTTTATGTATTCAATTGAAGACTGTATAGAACAGGTTTACCGAAAACGGCATTTTTTTATAGAAAATGGCGTTACATCCCTAAAAAATCGGAGAATAAACTTTTTCTGATCAAAAAACAGTGCTCAATATTTTTTAAAAAGTTATCCAGTGACACCACACTCGACCCTCATCTTCACTCCCTGAGGATGTAATTCGAATTTGATTTGGAAAATTTTTGTGGTTTACATAAATCGATCCCGAGTTTAATTTTCTGTATTAAAAATATTAAGTTTGCCTCGTGCCTCATCCTATAGAGGTGGATGTGGGGGCCATTTCGGTGTCACTGGATAGTTTTTAAAAAATATTGGGCAACTGGTTTTTTGGTTTTTAATTCAAATGTTTATTTCTCTAATTTTATTAGGGGTTTTCTCGATCGATTTCTGCAAACTGCGAATGAAACAACAGCTATTTACATAAATAGGAAATTGGTGAAGATATTGGCCATTTTCCGATAAGTACCGAGTTTCATCGGTCAATGTCACGAACCAAATTTTAAAATGTTTTATTTGAATCTTATTGAAAATTAACTTTGCAGAACTTATATTAGAAACTCATTGTTATTATCCATACCGAGTTTCAGTCCAATCGGTAGGGAATTCTAGTAGAACTACATCTGTACGTGATCCTGCAATGCTATGTTTACAACAAACCACAAGTGGTAGCGCCATGGCTTTATTAGACATTACCCATGTTTTGTTTCATTCAAATCGTCGATTTGGCAGAACCATAACGAAGTGTTAATAAACTGTAAATACAATATTATGAGTGACTTTCGGCGAATTGCCATTTTCGGTAATCTGTCCTTGTGTAATTTTTGGTGAATTGCCATTTTCGGTAATCTGTCGTTGTCGGTAATTTGCCGGTTTCGGATAATTGTGAAGTTTCATTTCGATTAGTTGTTTTTTTTTTTCGTGAATTGGGGTTTTCATTATTAGTTGGTGAATTGCTTTTCAATTAATTGACGTGGAATTAATTACTTAATTTTTCGTCAACCTCTATGAATTCGCCGGTTCATTACAAGACAGGGCTGGCCTCGGTAGAGGGTTGCGTATATCAACATCAATTATATTAAAATATAATCTAAGCTAGCAAAACTTATTTCTATATACATAGATGCATTTAATTAGCAGCTGTCGTACAATAACGTGGCTTATTTGGAAGATAACTGCTGGATATATTACAACTCTTTCTCAAACCATAAGCCTGAATAATTTTTATATAGGAGGACATTGAACATATTCTTTAAACCTCTAAGCCCCTAAACCATTTCGTTTTAATCATTAATCGATCGGGGGATATTGAATGGCGAATTCGATTGATAATTATTCCTATTAGGTAAGAAGTTTTATCATACATGTTTTGAGCTGGTAATTAAATTTGTTCAGTCTATAACTCATTTCACCAATTGTTGTCGACGTTTGAAGTTCCCGGCCACCCCCTCCTCCCCCCCCCCTCCGTACTGTGCTTTAAAAAAGTTGTTTGATGCCTATCGTTGCAATCTTGTCGACAAAATTAAAAAGTTTTATGTTAATTAAATAGGTAGGCACCGTATAGTATGCCCTCGAGCTTTATGGCTAAAATTGCTTATTACCAGAATTTTGAAATCAACGAATCCGTTGCCCGACTCAGTTAATAATGTAATATATGGATTATAGCCTTTGGTGCAAGTTTACAAATATGTGTAACCATAGCTAATCTACAAATGAAATTTGGCCATTTCTTACCCAATTCAATTAATTTTGGGTTGGAATTAAGAAGATGATTAATTTTATCCATGTTGAATTTAATTCGTCTGTCTTCTAACCGATTGTGGTATGTAATTCGGTTTACACAATGTAGGTAATTGAGATTTTAAAATAAAATTTGTGTAATAATGTCCATTTGAGATTTAACTTCATTGGGTTCAAATTCCATTCTACCCAATATCCATTTCAGAATCTCGGTGTGAAATTTTCAAATCGAACTCGGAATACTGAAAAATTTATTTAATTGATTTTTTTATCTACACGAAATCGTTATAATTATTTTAGTATTCGTGCTTTAAATTGATAGTGCTGTTTTTATTATACGGTCCTCGTTGTCACTAAATAACTCTTATCAGCCCAATAATATTTATAAAACAGGCAAGTATACATTACCTGTGTAATATTTACAGTTTATCCTTGTGTTGTTTCATTTTTTGCAAACTTTGCAGATTTTTTGCAGACTGCGGGTGCATCCAAAATGGGATTTTAAATCCGGTTTTTTGGGAAATGCCCGATAAATAAGCGAATATAAATGCACCACACCCTATGATTTAACCTTTTTATTTTTCCATACATTTAGGGGTCCCAGTGAATTTTCACCGAAACCCGTCCGCTGGAAATTCCAGCTTTCATGAGAGCTTCTCGATTTTCCTAGTTTATGGAAATATTCTTAAGTGTATAAAAAACTATTAAGAGTAGAAAGATTCTAATTTAAATATGCACCAAAATTGGCCATTTTTTCCAAAATTTAAGTGGAAAAATTGTTTTTTTACCCGAAGTCACTCCTTCTACGACTTATTCGAATTGATTGATCGAGATAAAACCTCCCGTAAATTTTTCTCCATAAATTGGGAGATTCTGAGCGCAATTCGGTATACCAGTAGTGGCAGCTTCCATAGCAGTTTTTTTTTTAATTTGGGAAAATTGTTGAAAACTATAGAAAAAACCAATTAAGAACAACCAGATTGTATAAACTTAACGGTTTAGTCTCTTTTGGTTCAATATCAATTGTTTGTTTAGATTGGTCATGCGTTGTTTGGCCGGGTTTTAAACGATTTAAATTAATAGTCCATTACCGACCAAATGGTACAGTGGTTAAAGCTTTAAGCGGTAATCTAGGCCGTGATCTGAGTACCCCGAGACCCACACCGCTTTCCTCTACCGGCTTGAGCTGCGGGAACGACGCCACATACCGCCGGTACCTTTTCAGATAACAGCAATTCTATGAAACAGGGGTGCTTCTACGCAAGTAGAAGTTAATCTGTTTCACAATCGGAGAAGTTTCGGCACTTTAAATGATCAAGAGGTTTCAGTTCTTGACTTGATTTCATCTATTGTAAGGGTATAAGCAAGGATCTTTACGAAAATTTCACCATAATGTGGTTTGAGAGATTCCCAATTCCTGTGAAAAGTGTGGAATCGGCTGCGATATTTTCAGTACTTCAACCGGTGCGTTGTCTCACTGGCACCGGAACATCCAACAGTGAATATTTTGATTGGAATTTATCCACTATAGCACGCACAGCCTGTCTGGTGGGACGATTATTACGAGCGAAAATTGGAGTAAACGATCTTAAACTAGCGACCATCGAATCAAAATTGAGTAGTAATTTTTAATAATTTCCAAACATTGCTCGTTCGTGAGCATGAAGAGATAAAAATAACTTTCATGACCTGACTGACGTTTTGACATTGAAATCCAAAATTATTATGTCCCTATTAGAAAACCGGGTACTAGGGCGTTTAATTATTGTTACGGAATTGATTTTACAAAATAAGTTTCCTTTATCATCGATTTCATCTCCATCGTTGAAACTAGTGAAATCATTAACGCTCTCTTCGTGAAGATTTTCTGTTCCGGTTTAAAGAAATTAAAATTGACGTTACCCGAGCACTCGATCAAAATACCCGGGTAATCGAATAGTGAAAATTTCTTAAAACTACTCGGGAGGCCTACCTATATGTTAAGTAATAATATTCTAGGAATTAAGTGAAACTATGAAGATTTGCTTGATTTTAATTAAACAAATGATACCGGTTGCTTCGGACGCATTTTGCATTTCCTTTCTTTAATAGTTTCCACATTCAAATGTGAATGTGGCTAAATCAACGATAAACTGTACATCGTTAAGCATCTCGAAGGTATTACGAACTTCATTCCCATTTATCTTTGTTCTAAATTATTTGATTGCGTGAACTTTTAGAGTTAGTCCTACATTTTGGAGTTAGTCTAAATTACAGACAAATTTTTATTTAGATAGACCCTATTGATCAACTTGAAGAGATGTTATGACCGTTTTGCTATTTCTACTTGGTGAAATGGTTTGATAATCGAACGACCATTGATGAGATCCATGTTAGTGCGTTGTTTCAATTCAATTACTTCTGGTGCCACCGAGTCATTAATTTTCTTTGGTATCGATTGTTCATAGAAACTGAACTCGGCAGACGGCTGACTATAGTTTTGATGATTAATCAGTAGGTAAATCGATATCGACGCTTTTAATAAAGGGTGTTTTTTTAGGAGGTTTGTTTTTCCGATAGATGTCGTTTTATTTTATGACAGTTGTTTTGACAGCTCAAAGTGGCATTTCTACTCAGTATTGTTTGGCAAATCATTATGAATAGGTTAACTCCAGAACAACGTTTTCAAATCGTGCAAATTTATTTTCAAAATCAGTGTTCAATTAAAAATGTTTATAGAGCACTTCGTGAATTTTATGGTGCACATAATCGTCCGTCAGAGACCACCATAAAGAACGTAATTACCAAATTTCGGTCTACATTCACTCTTTTGGATGCCAAGCCACCGACAAGAATGAGAAGAGTTCGTACAGAAGAAAATATTGCTGTCGTTGAGGCCAGTGTCGAAGAAAACGACAATTTATCGATTCGTCGTCGTGCTCAGCAAATTGGACTTTGTCCATCGACTTTATGGAAAATTTTACGTAAAGATTTGGGTTTGGTGCCATACAAAATTCAATTGGTGCAAGAATTAAAGCCACACGACCATCGTTTGCGCCGTGAATTCAGTGATTGGTCGTTAAATCAATTGAACGAAGATCCATTTTTTTACCGTAAAATTCTCTTCAGTGGTGAGGCGCATTTTTGGTTAAATGGATACGTCAACAAACAAAATTGTCGCATTTGGAGCAAAGATAATCCACACGCCGTTCAAGAATTACCAATGCATCCTGATAAATGTACTGTTTGGTGCGGTCTATGGGCTGGTGGGATCATCGGTCCATATTTCTTTAAAAATGAGGAAGGACGACGCGTTACCGTGAATGGAAATCGATACAGAACCATGTTAAATGAGTTTTTGTTGTCAAATCTTGAAGATATGGATATGGATGAAATGTGGTTTCAACAAGATGGTGCCACTTGCCATACAGCACGTGAAACAATCGACTTATTGAAAGAAACTTTCAACGACAACATTATTTCGAGAAATGGTCCGGTGAATTGGCCTCCGCGTTCGTGCGATTTGACGCCACTCGATTACTTTTTGTGGGGATACGTGAAGTCATTGGTTTATGTGGATAAACCTCAATCGATTGACGCTTTGGAAACCAATATTCAACGTGTCATTGCTGACATACGCCCTCAAATGCTTGAAAAAGTGCTGGAAAATTGGACCTCCAGAATGACATTTGTGAAAAATAGTCGTGGTAGCCATATGCCAGAAATTGTGTTTAAATGTTAAATGCCAAAAAATTATCTACCAAATAAAACAAAATTTTGGTCATTTCATAATTTTATATGTGTTTTATTCAAAAAAAAAATCGGCAACCTCTTAAAAAAACACCCTTTATTATCCATGCTCGTGGTTGATCTATATTATTTACATAAACTTCTAGTCCTATTTTTGAAATCTTTAAACTAGTGTTTTTCACCATATAGAACTTTGCTATGGTTTGTTTTCACCAATAATTAGTTTAGCTTCAACAACATTTATACCGTTGCTTTGGTTTAAAACCAATCATTATGTTTACCTGGCGCTTGGGTCGCAAGTAATGGGTACGAATCTCACCGGGGCATATTGCAAACGCGAATTTCATCTGATTGTAGTCGATTATGTTAATAAACACTTCTGTGACTCTGTTGGAACGCGGACCTTGGTGCTGATTCATCTTCCTTATCTGTGTACATATTGACATGGAGGTTGTAACGTGCTGGTACACTAATATTACAGCACATCGCTGAGCAGATTAACAAGAGAAAGTAATGTATACCTCTTGATTTTGGTAAGTGCCGCCCACCGATGGTTTCTAGTCGGTTTTCGGCTACCGAAAATTAAATTAAATTAAGGTTTCTGTTCAATGTACCAGCAAAAGCAGAATAAATTGTCTCCTCTAGGCGCTATTCATTTATTGACTTATTAAATTATTGGAGTAATATCGGAAGTTTCCAGTTTGAGAGAACTAATCCATATATAAGTAGATCAAAACTAAAATAGGTGGGCACAAAACCACTAGAGAGATTAATTGTAGACCTAAAAATAAATTCAGCCACCCAAAATAATTATAAAATGGACCATAAAATGGACTATAGTCGTGAAAAATAAAACAATATTAATTTTCGAATAGTATAATGCACTTGAAAACTGAGTTTTCCAAAATTGTTGTGTCTCTTTTTTCTTCTTGAAACTGATGATAGACAGCATTTATGAACAAGCAATTTTTCTTGGTATTGAATAAGTTTTTAAAATAACTACATTCATTTTAATTATTTTTGTAGCGTATCTTGTGTACTTGATGGCGGAATTACGAGTTCAATTTCTGTAGTTCGAAAGAAATTGAAACTGAAAGCGACATACTCTTGAACTTTGGTAACAATCATTTTGAAATCTCATTTCCATCCATCATACGCAATTTCATCATAATCGTTTAAATAAAAAGGCCTTGTTCTTAGCCATATTCCAAAACTTCTTCCAAAAATCATTTTAGAATCTCATTTTCAATTGGAACACAATTGGTAAGGAAATGGATTAGTCGGTCTAAGTTGTTTTTTATAAATTTTTTAATCTCACTTTCATCAACTGACCTCACTATTTTCATCTTGATCGGTTTGGAAATGCCTCTATGAATCCCATTTCCATTCGAAATACCAAATGTCATCATGCTGGAAGGCATGGTTGGTTTCAAAGTACATTTACAAAATCTTCGAGAGTCATCACCTCATCCATCATCCTCCTCCCCTTCTCCCTCCTCTTCTTCCTCTCTCTTCCACTCCCCTTTCTCCCCTCCTCAACGTCTAATATAATAATCTACAAATAATTTAGAAAACGTACAATCAACTCGTGACCTAATACATCAATTACAATTGTTCCATAATTTTACTGTAATTCACATATTTTTTTCCCCTTTTTTCAGATATTTTGGGACAATTTAGTAAAGGAATTGCCATATGGAGAATGGGAATATACGTGCTTAATTCGGACTACCTTCCGAGGGAAAGCTTAAATTGATGCATCAAAATATAAAGAAAGATGACGAACACCGATCACTTACAAATCATGTTTTTATTGCATCTACCAGTGGAAATCACATCAAATATGCCAAATAACTCTACTAAATTACTTTGAGGCTCGTCAAAATAGTTAGTGTTATCAATGTATTTAATAACACAAACCGTAAAAGGAACTACCTTTAGCCAAGGCACAAAATACAATGGAATTGTAATAAAAGACCTAGAATGGAGTAATTATGATCCTCTAGCTTATCCGGAAACAAAGTAGCCGTAGTTAATATTTTATAAAAGGCGTACCTGGTTAAATACTGATTTGACTCAGTGAATAATATTTAGCATTACAACAAGCTGTACACAACTTTCTGGGAGTCAAAGGAGTTACTGGCGTGCAGACGATTACCTTCACGTTCTGGACATTCCTAATCGTTATTGGAACACAATTATTCAGACAATACCATCGACTTATTTAGAATAATATTAGGTAAATAAACTTACAGTTTCTGAATGGTATCGGACTCACTACCCTTAGTTTAGTGGTATTCATTACGGTACGACACGGTATTATGGTTTAAGGGAAATAATAAATTTATTCCGTGAAGCGTTATGTAAATTTGTTTTTCTTTGCAATAATTGATTCAAAAACCAACCTAATTAGTCTAATGAATTGAATGAATAATAAATTAGTCATTTAAAAATAGTTATTTAATATTTGTAACAACAAATCTAATAATTGCCAGTTAACTTCGATACTTTAAGGTGTATCATATGTTTGATGCTCATACATAATGATCAAATATCAATACAAGTATTCCAAATTTATATTTTATTATTTATATGCGACCACTATGCTGATTGGCCTGGGATGCATTAAATACAACATAAGACGAAGAAAATTTGAAAATTCAACACTTGCAATATTATATTTTATGACCGTAGCCACATTCATAAATTATTTGTATGAAAAAGCTAAACATACTTTGGACTATAATACGATCAAAAACAAAGAGATAATCCCCAATTCAACCGCAACCGTTCTAAACCTAATCCAAACATATTTGGCAACAAAATTAAAAATTTTCGTTTGCTTTGTACCACCAATCATGTTACGCCATCGTTTATCTCGCGGATTTAATAAATTAATCGCGTGCAACAATTTATTCTATGCTGAGTACCGAGATCGTTATGTTAATATGAGTTTTAAATATTTTTTGTTATTCATGATCAAAGAAATGATAATGCTATGGATTACCGTAGTCATTTCTATTATAATCGTAACTGAACTTGTCAAAACTCTATCAGTCTTTGAAGCAATCATATATTGTTCATTTTTTTCGATAACACCTTTTATAACATCACAGTATATTGCCGTGTTGCTGAATATTAACCATTTGTACGATATCATAAATTTGGAAGTGTATCAAATTCAGCAGCGAATCTTGCATGTGGATAGGCCTAATTTTATATACCACCAGCAGGTAGGCGATCAACTGAATAAACTGTCGAGGTTGCATTCAAAAGTGACAAGTATTACAAAAGTGGTAACAAGAAATTATTCAATTCATTTATTGCTTCAAACTGGACTGCTGTTGCTGATTGTTATGGAATTATCATTTTATGTTGTGTTGTTTTGCTTAAATGGTGAAAGATGGAGAACAATTATGTTTATGATTATTGAAATCGTTTTCCATTCGTTTCAATTTTGTTTTTATGTGATAATATTTAACGTGACGGTAGTAAAATCGCGGCGGTCGATGCAATTATTGCTCAAGCTATTGGAACATCGGAAGGGAAGTAAACTATTAATGCATGCGGTGAGTACCATATATAAGATATTAAATTTTAGTTACTAAGCCTGTATGTAGCCATACGGCATATTGTTACTGTGCTTCTACGATGTATTTTGTAAATTTTATGAGTAATCATTTCGAGACTACCCTGGTCGACAAACATCACGTTACAATTATTAAATACAATTATCCTTGTATTAGGAATGTGTTCCCGCGCCACGTTTGTCTGGCATTATATTAATTTCAGCCGATTGTGATCTGTTTGATAAATAAACACCGTAATTAATCGCTTCAGTTTAAAAAAATTTTCCAAACACAGCGTACCAACACGCACATTGCCTTTTCCACAATTGACCGATTATATTCGGGTATGCCATTTTGCTCTGTTACCTAAGGAACGAACTTTACAACCACTTTGCCGTTTATCTCTAAATTCGAAGCTTTCCGATCAATTTCTTTGCAGTTTTCTCAAACTTCTTGAATCCAAGTGATTTATTCTTTTATGTTAAAAATCAAGAGTTTCACCTTTTCAAATTCGCTGCGGGTGCATCTGTTAACATAAATAAATCATCGGTGTGTTTGTCAGTGACGATTACGCAACCGTATACAACTACATCACCATTTAGTACCTTCTTTCGACCACCATCACCAGCGATTGATTCTTTGCTTCTTTTCTTTTCTGCCATGAGTGAGGTGGTTATTCGACCGGACCATTTCTCGAAGAACCGATTACACGGTTACCGAACTTCCCCTTCAATAGATCAATTGATTGACCAGGGGCCCTATTCCTGAATACGATACGAAAACTAAAGTACAAGATTCCTATTAAATTTTAAAGAAGAATCGTACGAATCTGATTCAATTCAAATATGAATCTTGTATTTTCGTTTTCGTATCGTATTCAGAAATAACGACCCAGCTGTGTGACATGTGGTACCAGTTCTGGCCAAAATAGTCTTCTAACATGGCACGATAGCAAACTCCATTGACCATAACATGGCGGTAAATTTTAATCGATAAAAAAATATGGTCCAATCACTCCTCCGGCATGAACTTCACACCATACGGCCACTTTCTGTGGTTGTAATGGAGTCTCTTGAAGCACACGTGGTTTGTTGCTGTCCAATAACGCATATTTTGCTAATTGACAAAGCTTTTAAGTCAAAAATGAGCTTCATCGCTGAAGACGGGTTTTCGATGAAATTCAGGAGTTTCATTAAACTTTAGCAGTTCTTAAGTTAATTTGATATTGTAAGGATGTAAGCCAAGATCTTAACGCAAAGTTCGCCACATTTTGATTGATTTGGCTCAGTTTGAACGGAAGCACTTACGGCAGCAATATTTTGGCATTGCGGCCGGTGCGTTGTCTCACTGGCACAGGAACATCCAATTGTGGTCTTAAAGTTGCGACCACCGACTCAGAATTAATTTTTAATAATTTACAAACGTTGTTCTTTCGAGAACTTCACCATGATAAAAATGTTAACCTTGACTGATGTTTTGACGTTGACAGATCATGAAAAACGTTCAAGGGTGCGTTCGTATTAAAATCCAAAATTGTTATGTCCCTATTGAAAAACCCGATTTGTATTGCCATAGAAATTTACTGTAGAATGACGTTGCAATTTACGGGCAGCTCCCTACAAGTTTTTCTTGTCTATGTTGGTGTTATCTAGGAGCTGGGTTTGCTACAAATATCGGTACATAATCCTCGCCTGGAAACGAATCGTTTGTATTCCAATATGGAACGCCTTAGTTACTATACATACGAATAGGGCTATATACGTTTGTAGGCATTGCATCCCCTTCCTTTGGTTGTTCTCTGCCTGATTGTACTCTAGCAGCTGATAAGGTTCCAATTAATTGTTCTGTCATGTGTTGTTAACGGCGGAAGCACTTACCAATAAAAATTCAATATTTTGCTCCTCACTATTTACTCTTATATTCGATTGTTATCTAAGACCGGATTCAAAATGTGAGACTTTGTTTTTTGTATAACTTCATTGGGGATTTGAGGCAGTGAATTTCGTTATACTGAGTGGCCCATCTAACGTTTGCAATTTAATTTAGTTCTAATTCAAAGGCGAATGAATATTTTTCAAAGTGGTTTATTTTATTAGAAAGAGGATACATTGCCATTAACTTTGGTACACAATTCCATTCAAATGACTTCCACAGCTGGCTTCACAGTACTCCATTCTGACAACCCAATTTTTCGGAACATTTTTGATTGTATGGGCTCCTAACTCATCAATCGCAATATCGATTTGATCTGTCAAGGATGATTAATCAATCTCCGAAGACAGTGTGCAAAAGACTGATTGTTGCGTTTGCTGTCAAGTTGCGCCGTCCTGTTGAAACCAAATGTTGTGTGTGTCCTCTTGAATTCTGGGTAACAAAACTCTTTTATCATGGCTCGGTAATGCTCCCCATTAACTGTAAGAGCGGCTCCTTGCTTATTTTCGAAAAAATGGACCAATGATCCCACCGGTTCAAAATCCACACCAAACAGTCGCTCGTTGTCGATGCATCGACTTCTCCATGATTACGTGTGATTTTCTGAACCCCAAATGCGACACTTTTCCTTGTTGACGTGGCCTCCGAGGTGTAAATGAGCTTCATCGGGAAAGATGATTTTTCGGTAAAATGTTCAATTTCTTCCATGCGTTCCACAGCCCAATTAGGGAACCAAAAACGTTGCGGATGGTCATTTTGCTTCAGCTCCTGCACTAATTGAACTTTGTATGTCTTTGTGAAATGTTAAATTCTTGAGCACGATGGCGAGTTGATGTTGATCAATGCTCAGAAATATTCTGTTAATGCACATATACGTGTTGGTTTATCCAATAACAATCCAGTTTCCCGAACTCGCTTCACAAATTAATCCACAAATTGCCTTGTAGGCATTTCATTTCTACTGAACTTTGAACGTAGGGTAGAACACTCACCACTTTGAAGGTAAGTTTTCAATATTTCTCAATTGTATGCAAGCGTAAAGCGACCCATTTTGTAAATGGCAAACATTAAACTAATTTTCTATCATAATGACGTAAGTGTTGCCACACTCGAAATAATCGGTAGTTAAAATTACAAACGCTAAATAGGCCACCCGTTAAAAATCTAGTTCCCGGATGATTTTGATAATTGTACAATAGTTTCTGCATCTTGTACTTCTGTATTCGACGATTCGAAGCCGGGATTACTTTGTGGTAGATGAATCGCTTACGATATGCGACGATGCGTTTTAGTTTGTTGAAACTTGAAAGTCGCTCGAATATTTCTAAAAATGGGTTGACTTACTTTAAGCCAGTTAAATTGACTATTTATTTGTCTTCTAATTCCTCCGGCTATACGTTACTGTAGTAAGTCACTAAGAAGACAATAGCTGTCGCTAACAGTAATTTATGGTGTTGTTTCTGACGCTATGTCTACAGTATTCTCATTTGACTTTACTTACTGCAGCGAAATATTGCAAATATTCTATTGGCCACACACGTTTCGAATCGGTTTCACGCTCCTCCGACCCAACATAGTGTAATTGTTGAATCAGATTAATGTTGTTTGGCATGGTTGCCACGGAACTCAATATTGATTCATTATGAATAAAATTTGAACCCTTTCATCATAGATTATTGTGAGGCTGTTTCTGCAGAATTCTCATTTGACTTTACATGATGCCATAGTTGTTGGTAGAATACACCACTGCATGATGATGATGTTTGATTAGAGACGTCGCAGAAATCAGTCTTAGTACTACCGCTGGTGTAGTTTATCCAACGATGAATTTTAATCTTGTCTAACAGTGGCAGTTCTAATTTACAGCTTAGCCATCTTGCCGTTTGCTATTTTCCCGGTTGTTATTTGGCTACAAGCTGCTTTGTTTGGTGGCTGTATCCTGCTTTGTTCCGTTATTGTTTTGTTTGCCTGTTGTTGGTTGGCTGTGGCGAAAGGTGCCGATTATTTTTGGCGAAATAGTCTATTTTTTGCAGATTGTTGTTGACTGCAAGCTTCTTTGAGTACACCGTGATGAGATTTATAATAGCTCTGATGCACTTCAATATCTTCGGATTAACTCACTGTCGCTTCAGGTCGATGTATTCCTCGATGATCTGGCGATACCTCTGGTCGAATAATTCATACTTTTTGTTGTCTGGCGTATGTCTTCCATCTGGATTGCGCCAAAATTTTCTTGAAAGAACTCTTAAATTTTTATTTCCTCCTCGGTGAGGTTGCTTGCTTATGGAATGTTGTTAATATTTGTAATTGTTCTTGAATTGCTTTTGTTGTCACCATAGCTGTTTGAACCAGTTGTTTGATGTTTGATATTGGAGCTTCAATTATTATTATTGGTTGTAGAGGCGACGCTGATATTTGATATTCAAATGGGCTACATTCAGATCAAACGGTTGTTGTATGCCAACCGCTTCGGTTTATGGCAGAGTTGTAATGCCGGCGCCGGGATTTCAAGCTTTGTTGGTTTACCACGGGTGGCGGCCAACTTCCTTGTGATCCGGCTCGAAAGACCTCTGAAAAATCAGGCCTCTGCTCTGATTTTGTTTTATGATTATGTGGATTACCACTGATGAGGTCCAATAATCAGAGGTACAAAGGGTCTTATTTATACATAAAATTTCTGCTTTTTAACCAGTTTATATGAATTAGGGGAATATTGGATCAGGCAATATCATCAAATTCGAGACCCTTATAGCGGCCAAAACAATAGTGGTTTCAATTTTTCCCACTCGCTCACGCCATCAGAGTTTTTCGAACAGTGTCAGGGTATTATGGGTTACGAAAAAATAATAAAATTGTTCAGTTATGCATTATGTAATTTATTTTTCTATACATTAATTAATCCAAACGAACCTAATTAATGTAATCAACTCAATGAATCATAAATAAAACTATTGAATATTTATAATAAGAATTTTACTAGTTTCATAATATCCATAGCTTACGTGTGCGTACGTTTTCATGCTTGTGTAATGATCAAGTTCCAATACAAGTATTTCAAATTTATATTTTATTATTTATACACGACCACGCTACTGATTGGTCTGGGATGCTTAAAGTATAACACACGACGTAGAAAATTTGAAAATTCGAAACTTGCAATAATATATTTCTTGACCGCAGCCACAGTTGTAAATTATCTGTTTGAAAAATCTAAATATACATTGGAGCATAATACTTCCACGAAAAATGAAGGAAAAATTCCTGATTCAACCGCAAGCGTATTTAAGCTAATCCAAACATATTTGGCAACCAAATTAAAAATTTTCTTATGTTTGGTCTTACCAATCGTACTACGGAATCGTTTACGCCGCGGGTTTAATAAATTAATCGCGTGTAACGATTTATTCCATGCCGCATACCGTGATCGTTATGTTAATCAGAGTTTCAAATATTTTCTGTTATTCATGATTAAAGAAATGGTATGGCTCTGGATTACTCTGGTAATAACTGTTAAAATTTTAACTCTTCTAGTGCTAAATTTATCAGTCTTCGAAGCTATCACATATAGTTTATTTTTCTCGATAACACCTTTTATAACGTCACAGTATATTGCCTTGTTGCTGAATATTAACCATTTGTACGATATCATAAATTTGGAAGTGTATCAAATTCGACGGCGAATCTTGCATGTGGATAGGCCTGATTTTATATACCACCAGGTTGGCGATCAACTGAATAAACTGTCGAGGTTGCATTCAAAAGTGACAAGTGTTATAAAAGTGGTGACAAGAAATTATTCGATGCATCTTTTGCTTCAAATTGGACTATTTTTGGCGCTTATTATGGAGACTTCATTTTATGTTGTGTTGCATAGCTTAAATGGTGAAAAATGGCAAACAGTAATGTCCATGATTATTGTAATTATTTTCTATTCGTTGCAATTACATTTTTATGTTGTAATGTATCAAATGGCGGTTATGAAGTCGCGCCAGACAGCGCAATTGCTGCACAAGCTTTTAGAATTTCGGAAGACAAGTAAAATTTTAATGCAAGCGGTAAGTACAGATCCTTAGGTTACAAATTGTGTCTGGATTTTAACACATTTTTTTGCTTACAATTTTATTTTATTGAATCTTTCAATTCGAAATTAACAATAATAATTTATGGGAGCAGAATTTACTTGTTATCAATAAATAAATTTTATAATTTTATAATCTATGTTGTCACAGTCTTCGTTTTCTTCTTTAATCTCCCCAGCAAATTCGGATGAGATGATAGTTTCCCGGCATCACTAACCTCATTATGTATCTTTTTGTTTTTTACGAACCAGGGTGCTCCTTTATTCTGAGAATTTTTGACGATGTTCGTTGGACAGTGTCAATTGATTGCCATAATTGACATTCATACGACCAAATTGGTTATATAGGAGAGCTTGTATCCTGGGTCAATGGTTTAATATTTCCCCATCAACCAGTGCATTTTATCCACTTTTAATTTGATATGGTCTCGTTTTGTTTCAATATGTTTTCGCTAAGTTGACCGTCGATAGGTCTGAAGTGAAAATTAAATATAACTTCGGGCCAAGCACACTGTCTTGTGGAAGTCCTGCCAGAATGTTTTTCTCGCCTGATTTAGAGATATTGAATTTGACATGCTATCTGCGATTTGACAAATACGACTTATAAGTAGGTAAATTTCTGGCAATTTAAGATTAATTTTTTGCAGCAGACTCTCTCTGACGCCTTTTCTCTTTGTATGCTGACATTATTTCTGTAGCTCCAGGGTGCATTTGCTTTATGGTTTCGTGCTTGGTTGTGAAACCAAATTGATGATTAGGAATGATAATTCGTAGTTCCGGTTTGATATTTTCGATAACTGCTTTTTCGAATACTTTCGAGATGATTGGTAGTAAGCTTATTGGTTTTTCTGACGAGACTTTGGTAAGATCCGTAGCAACACAATTATTCCCAAAATAATTGATTCTACAAGCATCGACGAATACGACATGAAATACGCATGAAACTCGATAATTTAATAATCGACAAAAAATAAATCAACTTCTATAATCAACCGCGCAGAAGCACACGACACTCAACTGGCCACGTACCCACGCATTGGCATACAAATGTTCACAACATAAAAATAACAAATAAAATCGTCGTCAACTTCCGACGACTAAACAATTTAAAATTAGAAAAAACCACTCACTCTACTTTTTCGGCTGTCATTCAAGTGAACAACACGCGCATAAGTGAAATTCGCAATTTAAAAATACAAACTAAATTAATACATACGAGTACATAAATTAATTCGGGGTGAAAAATATTAATTAATATAAAGGGTCTTTCAACAGTCGCGCCTAGATGTTTAAAAAAAAAAAAAAAAATGGAAATACTTAGATTTTTCTGGTGTTTTTTATTTTTTGTAAAAATATGGCTTTTAACAATTATATGTAAAAAATGACATCATTTAAATGTCCACCATAGACACATCTACAAGCTTCTATACGAGAATCAAAATTTTTAAGAACTCGCTCACACATTACCGCATTAAGTTCATCAAGTTCGGTCCGAATGTTGTTTTTCAGCTGTGTAATTGTTGTTGGTTTATTCTAATAAACTTTACTTTTCAAGAAACCCCAAAGAAAGTAATCTAATGGCGTTAAATAATGCTCTAGATGGCCAGTTTATATCACCATTACGTGAAATTCGAGCTGGAAACTTAAACCGCAATAGCTGACTGTTTTCACGTGTTGTGTGACTCGTAACTCCATCCTGTTGTAAGGACGCAAATTCAAATCCTTATGTAAAATTCGCCAAACAATCGATGGATGAATGCCTAATTCCTGAGAACGTCTTGAAAAATTACGAATTTTACGGTACGTATTTTTTAAATATCGATGATTTTCATAATAAGTTTGAATAACTTTAACGCGTTCTCCCAGCGTGTAAGTACCCATCGTTAAAATTGTACATCTGTCTACTTCACAAATGTCAAAGATGACATAAAAAGGTTGTGTTTAGAAATTATTTACTACTGGCATCTAGGTGTGATTTTTGAAAGACTATAATCGTGTACAAAATACATTAATAATTACTTGAATCGATTATTTTAGCCAGTCGTCCAAAGGAACACTCGGGCAGTTCTTTAAGCATTTCACCTGTAATTTGATCATACCCAGGGGTTTCTTTAATTTAATTTGATGTGCAATAATAAACTTTACTAGTGGTTCTTTATATTGAATTTTCTCTCAAGCCTGATTGCTACATTTTCTGATTGAACCACCGATAATTCTAGGTTTGGAGTGAATGCACTTTCAAGGTGATCAGCTTTAGCTTTTTCCTCCTCACTTCTAGCCCATTCACCGATAGAAAGACGAATTGGCGGGTTTGGTTGCTGAGGGCGTTTAAGGTATTTAGTGGCCTTCCATATAATGAACCGTTTGTGTTCGAATGGAGAGATAATTCCTTAACACAGTTTTCCATCTAATCCATCTTGTTTTTTTGTAGTTGGCTTTGCAGTATTTTTTTCGCCTGGATAAAGTTGTGTATTGCATCAGGCGAATAGAGTTTGCTCACTATCGCGAAAAAGTGAAAATTGGAGTATCGCTCATCGGTCGCCACAATTCAATAGTTCATATTGTTCTCTGGTATTAGCTTTAGAGCTTCATGATAGGTTTATAAAGTTTTGACAGTCTTACATATTAAAGTAATAAAAGTAATATAGCGTTAGCGATATAGTGGATTTTATTTGGTAGATGCCGGATGATTAGTTATAGACCTACCAGCTGGTTGGTCCTGGTAAGTTGGGGCTCAATAATTTTATAATTTTGTAGGAAGTTGTGTGGGATCGTTATTGTCTTCTGATATAAACCAACTAAGGTTTAGCTACTTCGGAATTTCCAAGTTAATTAGCGGCTCAAATTCAAATAAATTTTTTTAAACCTTGTCGAAGGTTTGAGAAACTTCTAAGAAAATACTGGATCATATCTTCTTATTCTGCAGTGCATTCTCAATGACATCTGTTAATCTGTGGACTTGTTTGGCGGTAGAGTAGATTTTCTCTAAAACCACTAGTGAAGCCTAAAATTTTTTAATAGAGCATTTGATCGGGCCATAATGAGCCTTTAATTAGTTGTATGTCAATAGATGTTGGTTCGCGAACTAATTTCTGTTAGAGGTTCGGGTAGCTTTAAATTAAATAACCTAAATCTTGGTTAAGAACGAGTGTAGCTCAAAATTTGATTCATAACCTTGTTACCACGTTCGTGTTGTTTCTCGAAACAAAAACTGAACCTGATCTGATCAATGAAAATAAGAGAAAATAAGATACTACACTACTCGCCACAAGTGGCAGCACTATCACAAAAGAGAATTTCGTTTGTTACATAATTTCCAGCGGAAATTTTTGACTCATTTTGTATCTCTTTTTCACAAAAGTGATCCTTAAAATTACAAATTGATTGATCTACGAAGTAAAGGATCTTGGTATGTGAAATTTTTACATTTAACAATATTCCGTCATTCCGCCATTTCTTAACGAATATGATGCAATTTGAATAGTATTATTGGTTAGGGGTTTTAAAGTGAGTTTTGGTCGAAATCCTAGGATCTGTTCATGCAGGAGTAAAGTTGGCCATTTCATAACCAATCCTTTTGAAATTTGGTTTCCAGATTGATTTTTGATTGAAATATAAATTTTAGTAGAAAATATGGTATGTGTACATTCTACACGATTAAAATGGATATTCAGCCGCAGAAAACTCGCCTAATTTGTCGATTAGAATTTTTAATTTTCTGCAGCCATATAAGTTCTTTTCAGTTTCTGGGGACGCCGGACACGATGACCGAGTTTATGTAGATTTTTTCCAAGTCGCCCCTCCATTGAATACAGGGCCGGCTTAGTGGTCCGGTTTTCTGTTTGTAGAACATGTCTTATGAATCTTATGAAATTTAGTTTTTCGAGATAATTTAATTTCTCATAATTCATTCGCAAGCTTTAGTCACCGCTTTATTTACTATTTATTGTGTTACGCGAAATGTTGCGAGACTTGAAGATTTTCATGTTCGCGTGAACGGTGAAACGCTGATATTCAGCTAGATTCGTTGATGTTAAGTCTACAGAAACTGAATTCTGCTCCGTTACTCTCTCTCTTTCTGAAACGCGTGTCTCCCAAAACAAAATTCTTCGCGTATTTGACTTCTTGCGATAACCATAAACTTAGTGTTCACTTGGTTGATTATGGGTCGGACGTATGTCTATACGGTTTATATTATATAAGTAATATACCTCAAACACATAACCGGCGCAGGTCTATGGTTAGCTATTTAATCTCTTTTAACTCCACTAATTTTCAAACTTGCAGCAAATATTTTTATAATCGAATTTTTATTTATTTTTATTTAAATTACCTACTGTATTTAATTCTTTTGTTGTGATTGAGATGAAATGGAATTTGGTTCGTTGTCGATTTCTTCGCTTGACGGAAGTCGACCGAACGCACAAGTTACATTTCTTCATTATATATTTTTCTCTACACTAAATCGGATTGCCCAATCCTTAATGTTCATTTTTCCGCTCTTTTGTGGCAAGTGGCATTCACTATAGGCAAACAATTTACTAAACACTTTACTAAATTTACCACAAAAACGCTTAAACATAATTAATAATAAATGTAAAGGATTGATACACAAAACTAATTGAATTACCTAAATTACAAATTAATGATTATTTTGTTGCAGAAAGCTTACATACTTTTTGTATGCTACATGTAGTGTATTCTAAACTGTTCAGAAATGAAAGCCAACACACTAGAAATTTTTTATCGAATTGTCTTTAAGTATTTCTATGGTGGATGCCGTTTATTTGGCATCGGGCCGTTTTCTTTTGATTGGACCGCGTTAAAATTCGAACCATCCACCCTAACCGTAATTTATAACGTCATTATAACCGCAATATGCAGCTATTTTATGATCTCAGTAAAATACGAGTTCAATAAAGTTTATGAAGAACTTCTACGGGACTATGTTCCCAACATGATTACTTACGTTTCATTTTTCTTTCAAGACATTGTTACGATGAATTTATTGGTTTTATTTGTTTATGTACTGCCAGTAGTTTTTCCTCGTTACGTAATTTATGTGGCAAATAAAATATGTGCGTGCAATAAATTGGTACGTGTACATTGTGGACATATTCGTTTCAGTCAAAAATTGTTGGTAGTGCTGGTGGTGAAGGAAATTTTTTTTAATTGGATGCTACTCATATCAGGGATAATGAATTTTCAAGTCGGGTTACCGGATGGTCTAGCATTGTACAAATCATTTTTTATTTGCATGCCGGCATTTTTAATGCATTTCATTATATCACAATTTATTGCATGCCTAATGAATATGAACCAGTTATTTGATAGTATTAACGATGAGCTTCGAATTATCGGCAAAGCGACTGACAAGGATCTCATCCGAATAAATAAATTGCTTCAACTTCATACAGAAATTATGGTAACAGCTAGGCATATCACCCAATTATATTCGAGGCCATTTTTACTACAGATGCTAATGCAATTTATGAATGTGGCTATAAATTCATATTGCGTTATAACATTTTTGGCTTTGCCGGGTTTTCCCGCAGGCATCGTCTTTGTCAGCTTATTTGAATTGTTTGTATTAGCTACTGAAATTTTTTACTACACAAAAACAGTGCATTGGTTATTGGAGAGCAGTGCCTATACTGGAAGGTTGTTAACAGGAATGCAACCAAATTATGAATTGGTAAGTACACAATTTTTACTAATACACTTATTATCTTTTTTACTTTATTTCTGCTATTTTGGTTCTGGTTTGGGCTGCGTGAAAGTTTTGTATAATGTGTGTGTGAGCCAACATAAGCTCTGCTCGGCAACATGTGGTTGTACATTTTGTGTGCTATTATTTCCCATCCGAACTCAAGCAAAATATGGTTTTGGTTTTGAAAATTACGTTTAATAAAAACTTTACAACATTTGCACAAATATTTTTCTAAATTTTAATACACATTTCTTTAGGCTAATAGATCTTGTTTTCCGAAAGGCGACAGCTTATTACATTGCCACAGTTTGTTATTGCGGGCTTGAACTAGACGTAACTTTTAAAACGTTCTTTTGTCGTTAAGAAACAAAAATTGTAAAACAAAACGAGGTATGTAAATAATATATTCAACAAAACAGTATTGGCCTTTTAACCGCCGCCTAGTTAGCGCCACTTCCTATGCGAGCGAAAGGTAAATTTGTTTATATGGGGAAATACCTCACTCATGCCATTTTATTGTTATTTCATCATTTGTTACATTAATTGTAAACTAATTGAACATTTTACATAATATCCAGTCGAATTATAGTCAACTTTGAATATCGATTGCGTTAGATAGCGTTGAATTCTACGTCTACAAGGGGGATGAGCATTGTCAACTAAATTGTTATGACAGTCTGGATCCCCCTAGCTTCATAGCAAACAACGATTCATGTTTTGTTCGCCAGATGTCAGCTACTGTGATGGAAATCGCAAATATACCATAAAAACTAGTTTTTGGAGAAATCAATCACCTTTGGCTGTTGGTTTAAAATATTCCGTCAGATGTCAGTCACTGTACGTTAAATTTCGAATATACTGTTTTTATAATATCGCCATCTCTTGATGTAATGTTAAATTAACTTTTCGTAAAGTTATTGTTTATTTTGAAAGATGGATGAGAATTTGCTAAGTTTACATCTTACGTAGTTGGTTTACAGTTTAACATTTGAGTTTAAAAATGTTAAACTGTGGATAATAAACTGAATGTGCAGCTTGCTACCGAAAAAACAGAAGATGTAAAAAGTATTAAGTTGCTGGTAAATGATAATCTCACGTTGAAGGAACACGAACACAATGAAATTTTAAAGCAAATATGACATGTAAAATTGTAATGGCAATATGTATTTGGTTCCTATGAACCTCGCACGCCTTTTAAACGAGATTCTATGCTCAAAAGGAATGCGTGGCTCACAGAATTTATGTATGAAATAAATAAATAAACTATTCTCGAATAGTTATAATTGTTATAATTTTGACAGTGCGACATGTTCTATTTTGTGCGTTGTAAATGCATCGCTAGTGCATACCTGTCGTTCATAGAAGGCTAAAACTATACTGCGTATGATTAAAATATATTAAATAAATTAGAAATTATTAATCTCAAAAATATTTTTATTCAGCAAATGTTAAATCTGAATTCAGCTCAATCTTCAGAGAAGAAGTTCGATCTGCCTGTTTCGCCAAAATGCAGTCGCTGTAAATTAATAATTTGCCAGTAACTCCGTTGATTGATACCTTGTAGTCGGTGTTGCATTCCATTCAGCAATATTATTACAATTTATATGGTCTCCTTTTGTACATATATGTAGTGGGCAGATTAGGAATAATTTCGACTCGACTGGGATTTTTCCAGCGAACTAAAAATCGTTGACATCAACTAGTCATTATAATTTCCTCTTTAAATATTTATTGTTCATTTTGGCAATTCACGCTACACATTCGTACTTTGCACGTAATGTAATATCGATTAAATGTAATTGTGGAACGGGATGGTTATTTACCGACTGACTGCACAATATTTAATATTTCGAGTAGTACACTCTAGCTGACATAATGGTTAACGTCGTATACAGCTGCTATAAATGTTTATTTATTTATGTTTATCTTCTTAATCGTATCTGTGGCCTCGGTGTATTCCAATATAATCGTCGCGAGCATAAATTCGAGCGCAGCCACTTTGCCCGCGTCTGGAACATATTTATGTGCTGCCTCGTAAACTATTTGTTTTTCCCGGCCTGGGCCCAATTTTTGCAAGCGGTCACCATAAATGATGGTGGAATTTTTCATTTTTTTATCTATCGTCTACTGCATTCAATAATAAAAATTGGAAATTTTTATGCCAATAATATTTATTTTTTTGTCGTGGCCCATTGTGTACATAAGCGCTGTATTCGGACAATGAATAAAATTCTTAAGTTAAATCGATTGATTATACCGAGTGGCGCGAAGTACGCAAATTCGAGTTATAAATATTTCATTGCCTACATAACCTCAAGTATTCTGTTGAAGTGGATATTTTTCTGTTCCAGCATCAACAATATCTATCTGATGTCATTAAAAACTCTCACGATATGTGAAGCAGCTCTGTCATCTAGTACATTTTTTATTGTTTTTGTACTTTCGTCACAACCATTTGGTGGAATACTTAATCTAAATCATTTGTACGATATTATTAATTATGAACTCCACAGTGTAGTTAATCGTGTTCAAAATGAAAACATTTCAAATATATTTGCAATATGCGATCGAATCGATTGGCTCGCGTATCTACACCGAAAAATTACAGTGACCACAAAATTTGGCCTAAAAGCTTATTCACTGGTGATACTATTGCAATTGAGTCTGATCTTTTGGTGTTTAGTGATCACGGGATTTTTTGTATTTTTATTTACTTTGAGCGAGGACATGAGGGATGTCTTGAGAGGTCATCTAATTACGTCGGCACTATTTGCTTTGAGTACGATGGCCTCTCTGATGATCACGATGGTTATATATTATAACATGATAGTCGAGAAGGCAAATGAAACGGGCCGAATATTGCTTAAGATGGGTGCAACGAAAAATTGTATTTTGATTGAAACGGTGAGTAATTTTAAAATTAAATATTTAATTAAATAAAATGTGGTTTAACTTCGAAATTTTTTAAAGATCATATAGAAAAGTAATAAGTGCTCGACCCTTATCGTCCTGATCGGGCTTGCATTCATCAACCCGTCCAAGAGACCATTACAGCGATACTAATCGCGATACTAATATGCCTCAATGCAAAGATCATTCACGAGCATCAGATGGATGCCTTCGTCGAGAAACAAAGAGTGTTACGCTACAGGATTTTTTTAAAATAAATACCAGACTTTTTTCTCGGGAGCGGCGAAGGATAGGAAAAATTACTTATGAAGAAAATTGTTCAGTGTCAAGGGGGGCATGTAGTGGTTTTCAGCGGTTTTCGCCTTTGGAGTCTCCTCACTCCATTGGTGGTGTCCAAAAAACTACGGATATCTGCATTTTCATGACGGGATAATCGGCGCACGTGTTTCCTTACTTATTTCTTTATGTCATCGGTGATGTATTCCATCTTCAAGTCCCTATGAAGGTTGTCGTTCCTAATATACCATAGGGTATTCAAAATCCCTGGTAGCACTTTATTTTGGAAGCATTGTATCATTTGTATATTGGGCTTGAACTACCCCAAAGTTGCATACCATAGGTCCATACTGGTTTTAGCATTTGTACAGAATCAATTTGTATCAATTTGTGTGTGGTGCTGTATAAACTAAAAGTTTGTGTCCCTTCTCAACTCAGACCGATTGACTGATCGGGATGAAACTTAAGTATTTTCAATAAATTGGGAGGTCCCAGTGGTTTTTGACCGAAATCGGTCCGGCGGAAGTAGTAGCTTCCATGGTAGCTTTTTCGTTTTTTGCAAATATTTTGTAAATTTTATCATTTACAAGAAAGACGATTAATAACTAAAAGATTCTAAATTAATTTTGCAACAATATCAAGGAAATTTAAGCGAAAATGACGTTTTTTGGCAAATTTAGCCTCTGTACAGCTCAGACGGGTTTTTGATCGGGATAAAACTTTATACTTTAGGTTTTCCATAAGTTGGGATGTCCCAGTGATGTCTTTTCTCAAATAAAATAAAATGGCCGCAATCGGTTCACCGGAAGTGGTAGCTTCTATTGGAGTTTTTTTCCATAAATTGGGAGATCCTGACGAAATTTGTGTACCGGAAGTGTTAGCTTTCATATTAGCTTTTGTGTGATTAAAGTTTCTTTTGAGGTGTGTGCATTCGTAACTATTTAATGGGTGGAATCATCAGCGTGCGACCACATGAGCTCAGGCAAATTAAAGTTGCCAACGACAAAATAGAAGCTGATAGGTGCCAACTTGACGTGTGGGGCGAATGTAGCGGCAAAGAATATAAATATTTTTTCCATTTTTAATGATTCTGATACATATCATCTCAATGTTAGTGTTGTTGGGAATGGAAAGAGCTGAACTATCAAAGTCCCGGTTAAGCCTGTACCGGAATTATATAAACCGTCCTTCCGAAAGACGTTAAAATCCGATGTAAAAAATTCGTTGTTATTAAAATAATTGTTTAAGTTGGTCTCAGCAAAAACACTAAATTAAATATTTTGGGTAGCCAACAACACTTCACGAGACTTTGTCCGCAGTCCCCTCACGTTCTGGTAGTAAAGGTACATCCGCCTTAGGTTTTTGGTACTGTATTCATAGTGATGTGGTTATTTCTATTTCGAAAATGGGCGAACTCTTGTTCGTTAACTCGGGCCAAGAAGCAAGAGATATCAGAATGTTGAACATCGCTTCAGAAATATTCCTGTATTTAAATATTTTTGTATATTGTGCAGAGCCAAAATAGAATTCATAGGAGAAAAAATGTCTATGTTTGTAGCATTACTCAATCTGTAAACAAATACAATTGTTGATTTAGGTGCGGCCCGTTCCAGGGATCCGTTGTTACCCGTGGTCGTACAATCGGTACCTAGAGTACATAGCATTTCATAGTTGGTAGACAGACCACGACATTGGTTCAGAGTTTGAAACATTACGTAACGACAAGGTTATTGTTGATGTTGTCTGATATAAGTTGGTTGTTGTGTTTTGTATGTATCGCATTTGTTTTGAATTATGACTTGATAGATTCCAATTTATTACTAACTGCTTCATTCACAATTATATCGAAGTTAGTGATAAATTTGATTATTTTTGTGAAACATTTTTCGTTGTTGAAGTTAGTTAGCACATACATGTTAACTAAGTCATGTAGTTAGAAAAATAATCTATCGGGGATGTTTTTCAAGAGGGTAGGTACATATTATTCAGCGAAACATTTTCTGTCTTTATGAAAACATAAATGTACCATACATTTATCACATATAAAGTGTGATCGGCCTTTCAATTCGCATTTTTGCATAAAATATCTTCTTTCCTTTGGTCGTGTTTTGGCACGTCGAACCTATCTAGCCTATAATTTCTTTAAAAGGTTGCATCTCAAAATATTGCTTTGCTTCCGGCATTGTATCAGGCGAGCTTTGTAGCAACTCAATTATTCGTAAAATAATTGATGCTGCAATCGTCGACGCCTATAATTTCTTTAAAAGGTTGCATCTCAAAATATTGCTTTGCTTCCGGCATTATATCAGGCGAGCTTTGTAGCAACTCAATTATTCGTAAAATAATTGATGCTGCAATCGTCGACGCATTCGACATATTATACGCGACATTCAACCGTGCGACATTAAATAAATTCGATAATTAATTAACCGATATAAACTTCCATAATCAACCGCGCACGAGCGTACAACACTCAACTGGCCACGTACACACGCATTGGGATACAAATGTTGACAACATAAAAATAAAATCGTCGTCAACTTCCGACGACTGAAAATATCAAATAGAATAAAAAAGAAAATCTCTTTTTTTACTTTTCTGCTGTCATCACACGCGCGCGTCAAATAAATCGTTTTTGCGATAAAAAATTAATAAATAAATTAAAATTAATAAATTAATACGGGTGAAGATATATAAATTTATCTTATACGTGTAATACATATAATAAAATATTGTTCGGGTGTAAAATAAAAAGTGAAACCGAGTTATTAATTAAAACACACACTCAAACGATTTACAGCGTTCTGTCTCCTGTTTTTAATTATGGATGAATTCCGCAAGTGTAAATTTTTCTACCATGTACCGAGCATTGGTTTTGCCTGATAATTGTTAATAGTCCCTGAGGACTATCATGCAAATTCAATTTATGAATGAAGGCAACTTGAGAACTTGTCACAAAATGTTTTGGATGTAACAAGGCAAGATGTTTTGAAGTATATGAAAGTGCAGCGAACTTGATGCGCCTTTCTTCGCGAAGTATAACATCATCGTCAATGAACAGCGATAATGAGTTGAGGCTTCAAAAGGGCGCTGGAACTGATTTTTGTGGTCAACACAACAAATGCTCGCTGATGAAAAAATTTCCATTCTGTATACAGGAGGAGGGCAAAATGTTTTTTTTAAATCTATGCCATTTTTTCTGGGCCCGATGCACTGGCTGCTCTTTCGTGGTTCATTTTCCCGTCTTACTTTACGCAATTATTGCCAAATCGAAGACGTACGGCTATAGGACCGATTTTATGTTACCATCTGCGCATTGCATAGCTTCATGCTAGCCTATAGTACTGGACATGAAGATGGGTCGGCCCATGAATTTTGCATGCCGATCGTATTTTTGTTCCATTTATTCACAGATCGTAATCTGTTGAAGAAAATTTCCTTTTGCATCCTGCCCCTATCGGGATTCGGACCCGGTACCTAACACCTAATACTATTTTTTGTTCTCTCCTACTTAACAAATCTAATAAGCATTCCTTTAAAGCATTAAATGATATGTACAGCTTGTCCACTGTTGTTAAAGATTATCCTAATAACCACATGGCATGGGGATTCATTCCTCTTTATAGTCAACTTGCGTTAAACATTGTGTCGTAAAACAAGGAAAACTTTCACAGAGTTTTTATAAAAGATGTATTCCATAGTACACATGTTTGGAGCATTACCAGTTCCACAACATTAAGCTATTCTGTTACATTCTCGCTTATAGGAAGCTTATGAAGTTAGCCCAGTTTTTCATTGCAGAAAAAATAAAAATTCCTGTAACCACACTGTTTCATCTCATCCCAGTTTTTTCTATTTATACTTGTATAAGGTGAAAACAATTTTAAATTTTTTACTCAACGACAAAACATTCAACCTAGACTTTTTAATTTAATTGTTGTTTTTGTACTCTACGTATGTACAAATAATTATAAATATTTTTTACTTTTGTTTTCTATTGTAATGGTTTTTATTGTGATTGTTCCGTACATTGGTCTATCTTCAGGATTCTCGAATTAAATACACATTCATTGGAAATTTATCCATTTAGCGTCAATCTGAGTGACAACGACTATGATAATCGACACCTACTTATACACAATCAACTTCCCAACCACCCCATACTTTTTCGTCTATTATCGCTGGACCGCGGATAAATTTGAATTTTTGACTTATAGATGGCGTTTTTGTCCTCAAATTTGTGGTGAGTTCAATTAACGTTATTTATTCGCTTTAATTGCATAATTACAATTTCCTCTTTAAATATTTATTGTTCATTTTGTTAATTCACGCTATACATTCGTACTTTACACGTAATGTGATATCGATTAAATGTAATTGTGGAACGGGATGGTTATTTACCAACTGACTGTACAATATTTAATATTTCAAGTAGTACACTCTTGCTGACATAATGGTTAACATCGTATACAGCTGTTATAAATGTTTATTTATTTATGTTTATCTTCTCAATCGTATCTGTGGTCTGGGAGTGTTCCAATATAATCGGCGCGAGCGGAAATTCGAGCGCAGTAACTTTGCTCGCCTCTGGAACATATTTATGTGCTGCCTCGTAAACTATTATTTTTTCCCGGCCTGGGCTAAATTTTTGCAAGTGGTCGCCATTAATGATGGTGGAATTTTTCATTTTTCTATCTATCGTGCACTGCATTCAATAATAAAAATTGGAAATTTTTATGGCAATAATATTTCTTTTTTCGTCGTGGCCCACTGTATACATAAGCGCTGTATTCGGACAATGAATAAAATTCTTAAGTTAAATCGATTGATTATACCGAGTGGCGCGAAGTACGCAAATTCGAGTTATAAATATTTCATTGCCTACATAACTTCAAGTATTCTGTTGAAGTGGATATTTTTCTGTTCCAGCATCAACAATATCTATCTGATGTCATTAAAAACTCTCACGATATGTGAAGCAGCTCTGTCATCTAGTACATTTTTTATTGTTTTTGTACTTTCGTCACAACCATTTGGTGGAATACTTAATCTAAATCATTTGTACGATATTATTAATTATGAACTCCACAGTGTAGTTGATCGTGTTCAAAATGAAAACATTCCAAATATATTTGCAATATGCGATCGAATCGATTGGCTCGCGTATCTACACCGGAAAATTACATTGACCACAAAATTTGGCCTAAAAGCTTATTCACTGGTGATACTATTGCAATTGAGTCTGATCTTTTGGTGTTTAGTGATCACGGGATTTTTTGTATTTTTATTTACTTTGAGCGAGGACATGAGGGATGTCTTGAGAGGTCATCTAATTACGTCGGCACTATTTGCTTTGAGTACGATGGCCTCTCTGATGATCACGATGGTTATATATTATAACATGGTAGTCGAGAAGGCAAATGAAACGGGTCGAATATTGTTTAAGATGGGCGCAACGAAAAATTGTGATTTGAATGAAACGGTGAGTACGTAATTTTAAAATTAAATATTTAATTAAATAAAATGTGGGAAGTAAACTTACGAGTACGTTGGCCGTTATATGCCATGAGAAAATCCAGCATGTCTTTTCTCATATCAAAGGCAGGTCAATAATCCTTTCATCAGGTCAAACTGCTATTCCAGCAACTAATCGCTCGAATTATTTGTCGACACACACCGAGTAATAAGTACTCGATCATTATCGTCCTAATTGGGTTTGCATTCTTTAACCTACCGCAGAGACCACTACGACGATGGTAATTCGTCATTTTTAACCAATGCTACGGGGTACACACCTCGCTACAAATATTTTAGGATATTAATAATCATTTAGTGGCTGCCAAAATTCATAAACCATTCAGTTAATTTTTTGATACAGTTTTACTCGCTTGATATGCTCCATCACGGGCATCTCGTATAATGCATAGAATGGGTCAAAAGAGTGGGTAACTGCAGCAGGGAAACTTTCGAATTTCAAAATGAAACTTTGCATGCCGATTAAGCCCAATTTGTGCTAATTAGGGCTCACGGGAAAAAATTAGTGCTAGGCCAGGAGTCGAAAAAACGGGAAAAGAAAAATTCAAATTTCGCCTGAAAGACGGAATAAATAAAACACGAGTTCTAGAAAAAACCAGACATAATTTAAGCCTAATTTAAAACTTTCTAAAGGCCGCTAAACTGATGAAATTTGTGCTTATCATAGAAATATAATTTTCATAAATTTTCATTCATAAATCGAGGAAATCCAAACCAGCCCCTGAAAGATACTATAATAAAAAAAACAGAGATATATGTCGTTCAACAACAAATTGTGTTGAACAACAAATTAAACAATAGAAATAAAATGTTCTAAAATCCAAATCATAAGCAATTCAGATAGTATATTCCTGTCAGGTATGTTCATTGCCATCCCAAAAATATAGTGTCTGAATTTGTGCTAATCCAGAATTGGCCCAATTCCATTGAACAACAACGACCGTTGAATGAACAATTTTCTAACGAAAAGTGTTCTCGAAACCAATGAAGTTGGCATTTCTGATTACATATTCCTATCAGATATGTTGATTGCCATCCCAAAAATATAGTGTCTGAATTTGTGCTAATCCAGAACTGGCCTAATTCCATTGAACAACAGCCACCGTTGAATGAACTATTTATTTTCTGACAAAAAGTGTTCTCGAAACCAATGAAGTTGGCATTTCACATATTCCTATCAGATATGTTGATTGCCATCCGAAAAGTATAGTGGCTGAATTTGTGCTAATCCGGAATTGGCCCAATTCCATTGAACAACAACGACCATTGAATGAACAATTTTCTAACGAAAAGTGTTCTAGAAACCAATGAAGTTGGCAATTCTGATTACATATTCCTATCAGATAAGCTGATTGCCATCCGAAATGTATAGTGGCTAATCCAGAATTGGCCCAATTCCATTGATCATCAACGACCGTTGAATGAACTATTTTCTGACAAAAAATGTTCTAGAAACCAATCAAGTTGGCAATTCTGATTGCATATTCCGATCAGATATGTTGATTGCCATCCGAAAAATATAGTGGCTGAATTTGTGCTAATCCAGAATTGGTCCAATTCTATTGAACATCAACGACCGTTGAATGAACTATTTTCTGACAAAAAGTGTTCTAGAAACCAATGAAGTTAGCATTTCTGATTATATATTCCTATCAGATATGCTGATTGCCATCCGAAATGTATAGTGGCTGAATTTGTGCTAATCCAGAATTGGCCCAATTCCATTGAACAACAACAACCGATGAATGAAAAATTTTCTAACAAAAAATGTTCTAGAAACCAATTAAGTTGGCAATTCTGATTGCATATTCCGAGCAGATATGTTCATTGCCATTCGAGAAATATAGTGGCTGAATTTGTGCTAATCCCCAGAATTGGCCCAATTCCATTGAATAGCCACTATATTTTTCGAATGGCAGTGAACATATCTGCTCGGAATATGTAATCAGAAGTGCCAATTTCATTGGTTTCTAGAACACTTTTTGTCAGAAAATTGTTCATTCAACGGTGGCTGTTGTTGAATGGAATTAGGCCAATTCTGGATTAGCACAAATTCAGCCACTATATTTTTGGGATGGCAATGAACATACCTGACAGGAATATACTATCTGAATTGCTTATGACTTGGATTTTAGAACTATTTCTATTGTTTAATTTGTTGTTCAACACAAATATTATTGAACAACATATATCTCTGTTTTTTTTATTAGAGTATCTTTCAGGGGCTGGTTTGGATTTCCTCGATTTATGAATGAAAATTTATGAAAATTATATTTCTATGATAAGCACAAATTTCATCAGTTTAGCGGCCTTTAGAAAATTTTAAAATTAGGCTTAAATTATTTCTGGTTTTTTCTAGAACTCGTGGTTTATTTATTCCGTCTTTCAGGCGAAATTTGAAATTTTCTTTTCTCGTTTTTTCGGCTCCTAGACTAGCACTAATTTTTTCCCGTGAGCCCTAATTAGCACAAATTGGGCTTAATCGGCATGCAAAGTTTCATTTTGAAATTCGAAAGTTTCCCTGCTGCAGTTACCCACGTGTCAAAAGAGAATCCATTATGACAGTTATTTGTCTGATTACTGTGTAAAGCTCGTCCAATATTTTCACTTGCTAATCTTAATAGATAATAAGGCGCCCTTAATTACCTTAAATTTGTGATCGTTGTGCATCGAGTAATTGATTTGCCGATCGATCTCTTGAAGTTTGTTACATTATCAGACTAAATTTTTCTCACCGTACCCCGATTAGTAGCAAATCTCTCTTCCAACGTCGATTAAAAATTCCATTGCAAATGTCATTTGCAAGCTTCAGATGAACGAATACTACCTATATAAATCGTCGATAAATCATGTTCACAGCCCAAGTTACGCCAGTACATCCATATAATTACCAACAAGGCATATATATAGGCGTATCCCTGTCAGGAAATTCGATTGTCGTGTAATGACACTGTCAATGAATTGAATGACGAAGTATCCTAGAAGGAGAGACAAAACTCATTTATGTGGACATCTCTTATGAGCAAACACAGTAAGTGTAGCGCTGCGCAAGTTAGCGGTTATTTTCCCGAACTTGAGCATGACACCACACCACTTTGTAGTCGGGTTCCATGTTAGTCTCATAGCTGCTGAAATCAGGGCACTTAAGCATGCATTGACAAATACCTTCTCAATCTTCAGAAATCGGCCCAAAGCAAATTTTTTTATTGTCCAGCGAGTTTTGAGTTAGCACTAAGGCTTCCTGAAGCGCAATATTAACAAATTTACAATTTTGAGAGGCATGTTGTCCAGCATGAATTAGAAAGAACTCTGGAGAGTAACATTTAATTGTAATTCACCACCCTATTCTGGCAATTCTTCAGTAATAAGGAACTGGAGAAAGATTTTACATATAATTTCTGTTTAAATAATTTTTTTCTGGCCTACTGAGGAAGTGGTGAAAGTGATTAAATTTTGGGGCAGGAATTATGGCCCAGACCCTTGAAACGATATTGATTGTGGATGAAGTGAAATAAAGTTATGTTAAGTGATGAAGAATGTACATTTATTGTAAAGCATGGCGAAGTAACAATGGTGGTATTCACCCTGTTAAGCAGGTAATGGATGCATGCAGCCTTAGTAAAGTCTACCGAAATTTGGTGGAGTCTACTATGTGTATACTATTTAGGCCATAAATAAGGAAAGTAGATGCGACATTGGCTGTTATAAACTTTTATTTTATAAAAATTGAATATTTGTTACGTCATCATGTTCACGGTTATATTTGCCATTTTGTGTGCGGCGGTAGTGGTTTGGAGTTGGTGTAGGTGATCACTTCCGAGGGAGGTGCTTTGGGTGTGTCTGGCTGGTGTTCAGAATGAAAAAGAGATTCAAACGTCCCGAGGCCTTTTCACGTAGCAGTAGAATTGGCGGTTGTGTTTAAAATGACAAAGATAGACAATGTTTTTTACTTAAGTTTTTATTTGTAACTCGGGCACTGAATTTGTCGATTTGATCCTGTCAAGAAAGTGACGGCAATTGGTAATTTAAAAGCTAGCTTAAAGGGATTGTAAACATTTTTTTGTCGCTAAGTTGGCACAACTGTTCCCTATCTTGACGTGAGGTTTGTGCATCATCCGTCGTTTAGTTTGTTTGCAGTGCTCTACTTTGTCCGTCATCTCAAGTGCGTTTCCCGATTTTTATAATGAATAAAGCTATTGACCAAAGAATTTCTCTCAAATTTTATATTGCAATTAGAATTTCGTGTGCCGAATCGCAGAAAATGTTACAGAAGGCTTACGGTGAATCGACTTTATCAAAAAGACGTGCGTATGAGTGCTTTTTTCTGTGGGGTTATTATAAAGAGTTGGTTTATGAAAGAGTAAACCAGACCGACCAGGAGATGCGGCAACGTATAATCGAAGCGTCGAATATTATTAAAAGTATCGAACGTGCGCTTCGACGGATTAAGCAAAATTTTATACGGCATGGAGGATTATTTATTTTGGCAAATGGTGGACACTTTGAACAAATTTTGTTAAGTGCCTTTTTTAATAAACAGGACTTACTTTGTGGAAAAAATTAATAAAACACATTCTGTTGTAGCTAGCCCGATGTGTGATACCATTTTAAAATCTGCATTAGTGTCGCATATTTTTCTGATAGTGGGTCAAGTTTCTGCAGTACATTGTTTTCCCGCTGGCGTCACTTAAGCATCAACAACAATTTATGAGAAACAAAAAGACTTTACACAGCCATTGTTTATATTTGACAGAAGATAATACAGCTTATAAAAATGACGTTATTGGAAAAGCACCTTATTAAAAAAAGTTAAACGAAAGAACTCTTGTTTTTAATTAATTTTTTGGTGGGTGCGTGCACATGCGATTTCTCTAAAAAACACTAATAGTGGAATAACTTTTGCACCATCAACGATTCGAAAAAACTTTACTTGGCTGTTTTTGTTGGAAATGAACTCCCCTATCACCCTGCTTCGTTTGATCGTCCAATAGTTATTTTATTGCTCTCAGATTATAAAACTAACTGTTTATATTCTAGATTACAACACACATTGTAGATTACACCCGGGTTTTCAACGAAAGTATAATGTAATGAATCCTTAAATAATTAATCAGCACATTTAAAATATAACGTATGCTTCTATCAAATTAGGAATAACAGTAAACCATAATTATAGTTCAATTGTGTCATCTCATTACCCGGTATAGGCAGTAAAATGTGGCACTTTAAATACGCATATTTTCACTTTTTGTTTAAATACGTGTACATTTTAACACGAATACTCGGAATCGGTCCGTTACGCTACGATCGGCACCAAGCAAAATTCCAAATATCTTTAATCTCTTGCTTTTACAATGCTTTCATCGGAGTTCTAATGAATTATTCCATGGTCGTAATATGGGATGAGTTTTTTGAGGCAAAATTATTTCCGGTCGGAACAATTGGCGGTATCGAAAAAATTATCTTTTGTTACTGTAGTTTCTGTTTTAATAATTTATCAAATTATGTAATACCGATTTGTATTATTCGACGCTTAATAAATTTGCTTAATAAAATCGTTAAATGCAATCGATTAGTTTTTGAACAGTTTCGAGATAAATACCAACATCTTAGTTTCAAATATTTTATAATTTTTTTTGGGACGATATTTTTTAATTGGGGAGCTTTCTTTGCCGCCACTGTAAATATGTCATTGGTAGCAGCAGGACATTTCAACATTTTTGAATCAATGGTTCCTTGTATAACAAGTCTTACTCTGTTTCAAAGTTCGTCACAGTCTTATGGCGCCTGTATGAATTTAACTCATTTATATGAAATAATAAATGAAGAGGTATTTGGGGTGATGTGCAAATTGCAAACAACGCGGAATTTAAATGAAGTGCTAGTTTTAAGCAGTGAACTCGATCGTCTTGCGTATTTACATAGACGGGTGACCAACACCTTTAAATCGTTTGTTAAAGTGTTTTCTATATTTATCGTGCGTGAATTGACCACGTTATTCGTGTTTATCGTGTTTACAATTTTTTGTATACTGAGAGTTGCATTAACAGAGATTGAGTCCAAAACGTTATTTTTAAGTACGGCTGGATTTACATGTGCTTGCGTAATTTTCCAAATGTGGGCACACATAAAATTGTGTTGTGTGTGCGTTGAAAAATCGAAAGACACTGGACAAATATTATATACGTTGGAGTTGTGTGATAATGTTATAATTAATGACACGGTAAGTATTCGCAAATAATTGATTATTTTAGAAACTAAATTAAAAATTTGAAACCTTTCTTTCCTTTTAATGGTAGCTAGCACTCGCTCATTTTGCTATTCTCATAGCTATTTGGTCTGCAGAGCGGAGTATAACCTCTTCTTGAGGTTATGTTGTCATTATGTAATAATTTTGAACTTTGGAATAGATTTCTGGTATGCGTGATTTTTTTCTCGATCTGTTTCAATCAATGTCGGAACCGTTAGCACCACGTTTTGTTTCGATGGAACGTGTTCCTTGTCAAATGAGGTTGTCAAGATGCTGATATATTTTGTTTACAACATTTTCAACATGTTCGTAGAAACCATCTTTGTTTGTACAGGAGAAACCCAACTGGCTACATGAACGCCATGGAAGGAGTGTAACCAGCATCAGCAGCAGCTGAAAAATCTAAACTCTTTTCGAACCGGCAATACATTTTTAAACAGGACTATTTTACATTAAAACTTTTTTGAACATTAAAAAAATCAACTTTATTTATTCTTAGGTTAATTGTCTCGGACTATTTATGGTGTACGATTATAAAAGATGTAAAGCTAATTTGTACGAAACATCGAAATGAATGATACATGACAAAAGACATAAAATAAATTGTACGAGAGACAAATTCGACTGTTACAACAAATGTACACCCATCCCTCGATTTACACGGTAGATACGTTCCACGGATGATCGTGTAAATCGAAATCGCGTGAAATGAGACAAAGGATTCGTATTATAAAGGTAGATAGGTTCCACTATACTTAGAACCATGTAAATTGAGTTAAAGAACCTAAGGTAAATACTTAAGCATAAATGTGTTTTCTGGAACTATGTAAAACAAATCTTGTCTTTATCTTAATGCAATTCAACTGCAAATGTTAAATTCATTGCGCTTAATATTGAAATAAAAAAATTTCATGTTACGCAAACTAAAACAATTAAAATTAATTTAAATTAAACCGCTTCAAAATCCGGGACTCCAGGTGATTTGTGTTATCCGCATTACTTTAACGGCTGTAGTGGAATTATCGGTTTCAGAATGGAGCATTAATTTTTTTTTATTAGAAGCCGTTGAAAAATACGTAATCAACATTTATTTGCCTTTGCGCATTGTTTATAAATTTTTTCAAATTGGATGCGTGCATTTTTAATTGTTCTTTGAAATTTTAGTGCTCGATCGTATCAGGCTGCCTGACTGCAGACCCTCTCCAATTAGTTTTGGTGTAAATTGGCCTATGGTTTGTAGGAACTCGGCATTCGAAATTTCCTTATCTTGAATCAATTTCTCTACATCGCGAACACCAAAATCTTCGCATGCGTCCCCTACGAGAGGACGAGCCAGGCCAATGATGTTTGAATAGAGCATTTCGGTTGACGGCACAGTATTTCTCTGAATTACTACATCTGAATTGAAAATAGTAAAATTTTTCCACACCTCATAAACAGTAAGTAGTGCATTATCATTTCCTAAAATATCGGCAAAAGTTCTTCTAATATAATATGCCGTAAAAGTAGAAATTATGCCATGGTCTTGAGGTAGATCATTTATGTTGTGTTGGATGCTGTAAATTTATTGAATGACTTGGTGAATTATCTAAAAGTAAATGCAATTTAAACTCAAGATGTTTTTTCCAAATAGCTTTTCACCTCGGGAATAAAGCACTGGCGAATCCAACCTTCAAATAAAGTGCAGGCCATCCAACCTTTTTTATTTGCCCGCCAACGAACTGCTAAATTATTTATACTAACGCCTTTCATCGCTCGAGGTTTTTAAGTTCGGTTAATAAAGAGTGGCTTTAACATTCGATGCCCCGATGCATTGCTACAAAATAGCAACGTGACTCTATCTTTTGCTGCCTTAAATAGATAAGTTCTTTTCGACATTTTCTTCCAAAACAGTCCGGTTTAAATACTTTGTCAGACTCATAAGAATTATCTTCATCAATTTTAGCCAAATTGGACGGATATTTCCCTGCCTGATTTTTTATTACCGGACGCCGTTTCACCTTTTAGTTAAATATTATGTAAGTTATGCCGTTTTTTAACCATCCGTTACTGGCGAAAAGTTGAAGCGCTTTGTGTTTAATAGAGTTGCTATCTACCAATATTCTCTTTTTTACAGTACTTCTATTCAGATAATTAAAGCTTTTTCAACGGCTTCCGTAATATGATCCCGTTTATAACTTGAAAATTATGCACTCGCTGTTGTACCCCTCGCCACACATTTACAAGTATAATCTTACAGTCGACTCATTCAAACCATACTCTTTTGCCACAAGGGTTGATTCCTATCCCAATTTCAATCCATCCAAAATCTTGATTTTGGTTTCTAACGAAATTGCATGCCGTTTAGTAGGATTCGTTTTCTTTCGTGTTGTCGACAGTTAAAAATAAATTTACTTATTGTAAAATTTACTAATGTAAATTACAAAATTTTCTTACTTTTTGTTATATAAGAGATTATAATAAGAAATACAACAATTCAGTTCATTTGAATACAACAACACATCTAAAGGGATTTTGACATTCCCTGAGTGCGTCTTATGGATTAAAATACAAAACGGAAATGACAGCGCTTAAAGCAGAACTTGTTTTACAAATTTTATTAAACGGGTAAAAGCGAAATCGAGTAGCGTGTAAATCGAGGATGGGTGTACAGACGGGTAATTTTTGTGATCTCATTAAACCTCCTGCTGACGTTTTAATTTTCCCGACTCGTACATGACGATCGGGACCTACGGATGAATTCCGATAAATACGTCCAATTTTCCATTTTAGTTGTGTTAGTTTTTCTTCCTTGATGATAACATTTGTCACTACTTTCTACTTTGCATTTTTAGTTTAGCTCTAGCACAAATAACACAATCCCAACATATGGCCTTGCAAATTTTTATAGTCCCTGCAGAGAAGTGCAGCGAACTTGATGCGCATTTCTTCGCCAAGTATAACATCATTGTGACTGAATAGCGATAATGAGTTGAGCATTCAAAAAGCACTGGAAGTGATTTTTTGTATTCGACAAAAAAGTCTCGCTAATGAAAAAGCCTCCATTCTATCTAGGATGACAAAATGTTTTCTGTTTTCTCCTATCTAACAAGCATTCCTTTACAGCATTAAATAATATGTACAGCTTGTTCACAGTTGGCACAGATAATCCTAATAAAAACCATGATATGGGGATTCCCCTTTATTTCCAACATGTGTTAAACATTGTGCCACAAAACAAGGAAAACTGTCACAGAGTTTTTATGAAAGATATATTTCATAGTACACATGTTTGGAGTATTATACCAGTTCCACAACATCAAGCTATCCTGTCAAATCCTCGCGTGTAGCAAGCATATGAAGTTAGCCCAGTTTTTCATCCCACAAATAAAATCCTCCAACCATACTGTTTTATCTTTTATATTTAAACTTGTATAAGGCGAAAACAATTTTAAATTTTTTACTCAACGACAAAACATTCATCCCAGATTTTTCATTTAATTGTTGGTTTTTACTGTACGCACGTAAAAAATATATGGTTTGTAGGTAATAATTATTTGTTTTGATTAAATAAAATCATTGATACTTTTTATATCTGCAGTATATTGTCCCCCACGGTATAGCCTAAAGAAAGCAGACTACGTTAATTTGTTCCAGAAATTAGGAATTAACTTCATTATCGGAGGTGACTTTAATGCAAAAAATACCTTCTGGGGTTCAAGATTAACCTCTCAAAAAGACAAAGAATTACTTGCCGCTGGTCAATACTCAAACTGTGAATTTTACTTAGGAGGGAAACCAACGTACTAGCCATCTGATCCTAACAAAATCGCAGATCTTCGAGGTTTCTAAATCATTAAAGGCATATCGGAACGCTACATCTCTTGTGAAAATGTAATAGAAAAATAGAAAAAACAAATTCATCACAGCTCACAAACAACAAAATAAATTGGAAATTGTGTAAGCAGCCAGTAGAGGAAAAAATAGAACTTCAAGTGCCAATCAAAAGTGAAAATGAAATAGAAGAGAAACTAGACAGGTTCCTTGATGCCATACAATGGTCGGTTTGGGAATGCACTCCCAAATTATCATCCAGGGTAGAGAAACTAGTGCAAGAAAAACTAAAGGCCCGAAAGAAATGGCAGACTACGCGTGTACCGCAAGATAAAATCACCTTAAACAACTTGTGCATCAAACTTAAGGCTCTGATAAAAGCAGCGAAAAATGAAACAATTGGAAAATATATGCCAAAGGTGTACCTATGTTCTCTAGCTCGAAAGATACCGACTATTCCCTCTGGATATTTACAATAGGGTTGAAACGACAAAAAACACAGAACGTTGCTGAACATCTTGAATAAATATTTCAACCTCTAGGCCGCCAGACCAATTACGAAAACATACTGATCCGCCCAGAACATCTGATTTCGAAGATATCAGGCCTGTAACTTTGAAAGAACTAAAAGCTGAAATAAGGAACATAAAAGCAACGAAAGCTCCTGGCTACGATCTGATAACAGAGCAAATAATAAAGGAGCTGCCTGAAAAAGGCACCCGTAAATTATTGCAGATAATCAATGCGATTCTCAGGAAAAAATATGTGTCAATGCAGTGGAAAGTAGCAGAAGTAATAATGTTTCCGAAACCGGGCAAGCCACCGAATGATAGAAAATCTTACCGACCAATTTCACTTCTACCAACACTAGCGAAATTGTTTGAGTGGCTGCAGGATCATAGGCTTACATACGCCATTGAGAATACATTAGAGAGGGAAAGGTTTGATCTAGTAGCATCTTAGATGGGGCACAGGCCTTCGATAAGGTGTGGCATAGAGGTTTACTCTTCAAACTACATAGAGATTTACCAAAACAATTTTATATGATTTTAAAATCATACATAGAGAATCGCCATTTTCGGGTGAAACAAGAAGAAGAATACTCCGAGCTAAAAAAGATTTCGGTAGGAGTCCCGCAGGGTAGTGTTTTGAAACCAATTCTTTAAATGATCTACACCAGAGATTTAGCTCAATTAAACGATGTTACCGTTGCAACATTTGCTGATGATACTGCAGTTCTCTCAGTAGGAGACGCTATCGAGGCATCGACAAAGAAAAGCATGTGATAAAATAATAAAATGAACAAAAATGCATGTGAATTTTACTAATCTAAAAGTCAGCTACAAACCTGTAATCATTAACGGTCAGCAGATTCCGTATGCAAATAAGGCTAAATACCTAGGGATGACCTTGGTATGAAAAAAGATGAACTTAATATCAAATATCGAAAAATGTATTCAGAATTGTCAACCGAAAATAAATTGCTATTATATCAACAGGTGATAAAGCCTGTATGGGGCTGTACCAAGAGAACCAACACCAAAATAATACAAACTTTTCAGAATAAAGTGCTACGTGGTATAGTTAACGCTCCATGGTAGATTAGGAATGATGACCGCCATAGAGACCTAAATATCCAGACAGTTCAAGAAGAAATAAAAAACGTGCAGTAATTCATGGACAACGTATTTATCAACACGTGAATGAAGAGCTTCGTGGTATGTTGGAGCTGGCCAGAGGGTCCTCTTGCCATTCCCATTGTGTTCAGTTGTGATAATTTAAATTAAAAAAAAATTGATGCTGTTTTGAGTTGGTAATAGTACACGCTTACAATGACTAAGAGAGCAGTACCAACCATATTTTAGGATTGGCACAAATGGCCAAGTTCCGTATGGCCTTTCTCATATAGGTATATGAGAAAATCGTGCCATTCTTCCAGAAATATGATTTGCCGAATATGAATTGTTATGTTTTGAATAGTCTTTGCTAAGAACTAACTGTGGCCAGTTGCGCAGTGCTAGTCATATTGCGGGATTCACACAATTGGCCAGCTCCCTTGAAGCCCAATATATAAAAATTAATATTTGCCATTATCCTAGCGAAATGATTTTGTAATTGTTAATTTTTATATTGGGCCACATGGATGCTGGGCGATTGCGCAAATCTTACCATTCGGCTGGTACTGTTCCAGAGTTATTCCTTACCATAAGCTATTCAAAACATAAACAATCATTTCCGGCAAATCATATTTCTGGCACACGTTTCTAATATATTCTGGCACAAGTTTCTAAACGTACCTGGTAGATCTTGGTCACTTTCGCCAATCCTACCATACGTCTGGTACTGCCTTCTTGGTCATTCAATTCCCTTGTTGTTACTACTAACTCAAAACAGTCTCAATAATTTCTAGCATCATATTTCCAGGAGAATGGCATGCTTTTCTCATATTCTTATGGAACTTGGCCATTTGCGCCAATCCTACTATACTATAATAGTCATTGTAAGGCCTTACTATTAGGAACTCAAAACAGTATTCAATCACTTCCGGCAAATTATATTGCTAGGAGAATGGCAATTATTAATTACATTGGGCCACATGGAAGCTGATCGATTGCGCGAATCCCAGCACATGGCTCGTACTGTCCGACTGGCCACAATTAATTCTTAATAGAAGACGTATGACTTCCCGCGTTTTGTAGATACGTTCCAGAAAAAACCGTGTACAAAAAACCCGTGCAAAAACAGAATTGAGTGTATCTGTGATGCGCTTAGTTATTAACTAACGTTATTTACGCATTTTAATTACTTAAATACAATTTCCTCTTTAAATATTTATTATTCATTTTGTTAATTCACGCTACACATTCGTATTTTGCACGTAATGTAATATCGATTAAATGTAATTGTGGAACGATAGTTATTTATCGACGGCGCAATATTTAATATTTCGAGTAGTACACTCTTGCTGACATAATGGTTAACGTCGTATACATCTGTTATAAATATTTATTTATTTATGTTTATTTTCTGAATCGTATCTGTGGCCTCGGTGTATTCCAATATAATCATCGCGGGCATAAATTCGAGCGCAGCCACTTTGCCCGCGTCTGGAACATATTTATGTGCTGCCTCGTAAACTATTATTTTTTCCCGGCCTGGGCTAAATTTTTGCATGTGGTCACCATAAATGATGGTGGAATTTTTCATTTTTCTATCTATCGTCTACTGCATTCGATAATAAAATTTGGAACATTTTTTCTCAATAATATTTCTTTTTTCGTCGTGGCCCACTGTATACATAAGCGCTGTATTCGGGCAATGAATAAAATTCTTAAACTAAATCGATTGATTATACCGTGCGGCGCGAAGTACGCAAATTCGTGTTATAAATATTTCATTGCCTACATAACGTCAAGTATTCTGTTGAAGTGGATTTTTTTCAGTTCCAGCATACAAACTTTATATATGATGTCATTCAAAACACTCACGATATGTGAAGCAGCTCTGCCATCTAGTACATTTTTTATTGTTTTTGTACTTTCGTCACAACCATTTGGTGGAATACTTAATCTAAATCATTTGTACGATATTATTAATTATGAACTCCACAGTGTAGTTAATCGTGTTCACAATGAAAACATTTCAAATATATTTGCGATATGCGATCGAATCGATTGGCTCGCGTATCTACACCGAAAAATTACAGTGACCACAAAATTTGGCCTAAAAGCGTATTCACTGGTGATTCTATTACAATTGAGTCTGATCTTTTACTGTTTAGTGGTCACGGGATTTTTTGTATTTTTATTTACTTTGAGCGAGGACGTGGTTGACGTCTTGAGAGGTCACCTAATTACGTCGGCACTATTTGCATTGGGCACTATTTTCTTTCTGATGATCACGATGGTTATATATTATAACATGGTAGTCGAGAAGGCAAATGAAACGGGCCGAATATTGCTTAAGATGGGTACAACGAAAAATTGTATTTTGAATGAAACGGTGAGTAATTTTAAAATTAAATATTTAATTAAAAAAAGTGTGGTTAGTAAACTTCCAAATTTTTTGAAGATGATATAGAAAAGTAACAAGTGCTCAAGCATTATCGTCCTGATACTAATCCTTCATTTTTAACCAATACTAATGTATCCCGTTACAAATATTTTCTCGGATATTATTACTAGTTATTTAGTGGCTGCAAGACCAAATAATTAATCACGAATGGTTGCCAAAATTCATAAACCATTCGGTTAATCTTTTGATACTTTTTTTCTCGGTTGATATTGTTACGAATTTCGGGCGTGCGATATTAATTCGTATTCGATTTTGCAAATAAAACACTCAGCGGTTTAAGCTACAAACTTTATTTTCCAACACTTGCAATTTCATTACCAGTTCACGAATCTCACTCGTTTACTCCTCATTAATTCACTTTTCTGTTCACTACTTTTCGCACTGTTTACTTTTTACTTATTGACTTTCACTATTCACTGGTTAAATTACAACTCGTGCTTATATACTTGTCTACGCTGTTCGAAATTATTCCTTTTATTGCATCCGGCGATGTATTTGTAATGCAATAGTAAATTACTTTCATGTAGTTGTATTCGCGAACATTCAACTTCATCAATTCCTCTGTCTTGATCATTAACGCCGTTGTTAATTTTAGTGTTTTCCATGATGACTGTCGTCGCCATTTACAATTGCTTTCGTTATACTACCTCCACCTAAAATCTGTCTGTTTGTCCTGAACAGATACATTCATTGTCGTATCTTTTCAGTTTATGAACCTGCATAACTTTTCGTCCACCTCCAAAGCGTTCTTGTCTCCGATACACATCGTCGCTGATCCTCTTCACAATTTTGTATGGACTTTTTCAATTTCATTGTGCATCTTGAAATCTGCTTTTCCGCTTTCTGGAATTTGGCCACACTAGGATCGATCTTTGTCTATTCGTCTTTGTTGTTCAGTTGTGTTAGTTTTGCGGCCACCTGCTGCTTGACAAATCGGTCATTTTTCGGCTTTCTGGAAACTTTCCTCTATTGACTCATCATGTCCCTGATCCTTTCTCTGCCTCGACATATTCCAGCTCACGGTGTTCTGGATCGCTCTCTCCTTAGCAATCAACTCCACTACCGGACTCACCCTCAACACTCGTACTGGAAACTTCCACTGGGTCTCTCCCAAGGATATTTGGGGAAACTCTCTTTGGTTTTCTGTATTCCAGGTGTCTGTTCCACTCGCCATTTTTCATGTTGTTTATCTCGGGAATCAGGCTGCCGCGCAAAATAATTAGCAATTTGAATTAACCCTCCGATGGACACAGGAATCTAACCAGTCTTTTTTCGATCTTATATATAGCTTAAATATATTTCTAATTGAGCTTGTAACTTGAAACTCCGTGTACCTTCCTAAAATTTAGGATATGATAATTATAAATTATGTCGTGATTTTGTCAGTTTCTGACCAGTCGCATTTATACATTTTATATGAAATGTTTTGCCATTTTTTGCTCTCTTCATTTTCGATTGGTAATTTATCTTTGAAATTGCCTTTCGTGTATTCTGATGCACACATGTGTATTTACACACAAAAATGTGTGTACTCATTATACTAGGTGCGCAACTATTGCCCTTCGCTATCTACACATTTTTGCCATCTCTCTGGCAATACATGAATACCTCGACCATAAAACGACGCGTCGTTGGACCGAAACCATTCACGCAAACAATTTTACACAGTTTTTATTCAAACTTGGTCAAATGTAGCCCTACCAAGGTATGCACCATCGACCGGAATAAGTGATAATCTGGGGGGCCAGGTGTGGTGACTAAGCTGGGTGCGGTAGCAGATCCCATCTCAGCGTTTTGGTGGTGTCCTGGACGATGGGTGTCGGTAGCGTTTCCTATTGACAGTTTCGCACTGTTTCAGCAGCTCATAGTACACGATTCGTTTCTGGTCCCACTAAACGCAGAGCATTGTCTTATGTCTGGCGCGATTTGGCCATGCCATCGATGTTGATGCTTCGCCAGGTGAAAGCCACGGCTTTTTGCGTTTGTGATTCTTACAAAATATCCTGTTCTCTTCTCATGTAACAATTCGATGCAGGATCTCTTTCTTTCATGCCGTGAAAGTAAAATTTCGCAAGTGGCTCTTTGATTTTCCATCTGTCTCTTAGTCAACTCATGCTTCACCCATTTTCCCTGCTTTTGAATTTTTGCCATAGCATGTAAACGTTTGAAATTACCTTAGCGAGTCGTGTTTAACGTCTTAAATGTTTTTAGTCTTTCGGAGCGCTTTTTGTCTTCAATGTCAAAATCGCCACTTCTGAAGCTTTTAAACCAATCTTCAGGTAGTTTTCGATGGTGCATGTTCGCCGTATGCCTCGTCAAACAAATCACGTGCTTCAGCTGCATTTTTTGCAAGTTGAAGCAGAAAAGTAAAATTTCCCGCAAATGCTGTTTGTTAATCGACATTTTCGTTCTTAGAAAAAATATTTTTGCTTTGCGATATGTGCTGGTATTGCAACTGGTTACCGTTAACAACTGTCCACGCTATGAACAAAACACAACTTCTGATATAAATGACAACTACATGTGCCGCTAGCACCATCTATGTGTGATGATTGCGCGATAATTTCTCGATTTTGTTTTCTTCTTTTATTTCCAAACTTCCCTTAGGTTGTAACCAGCAGTGTATATTAGGTGCATTTATTTCAATACTGTTGGTGGCTTATATTTCACACAGCAACATGCAAAATTTAGACGTTTTGTTACTTACAGATATTTAGCCCAAATTAAGTGCGGCTTTGTCTAATATACTGTCGAACAAACGTTCTTATCACCAAACAAATAAGCACACGTCCGTTCAATGCAGTTTTTTTTATCAAGAGACCAATGGATGTACATATTCCAGTTCGATTGAGTTAATATTTGGCTTTCGTATTTTTCGCTTCTATTTCACTTATATGATGATTTCACCACAATGACTTCATTTTAATTTCACTTCGTCTCGTTTTCGTTTCGTTGTTTCATTTTAAATGCACTAGAAGTAGAGGTTGGCATTAGCAAAACTTTTTACTTTTGCACAAAATTATGAAAGGCTGTATGCCAATAGCGCCCAAATGTTGACTAACATTTTTTTTACTCCATTTCAGAGTCCGAGTAGAATAATTCCTACCGTATTCAATTATTAATACGAAACAAACAAAAAACAGGTTTTTCCACATTTCACGAATTTTTACCTGCAAATTAGTATTTTTACCTGCAAAGATAATTCAACACATGCTAAGACTACTGAGGATAAAAAAATTTCAAAATTTATACATCCGAAACATCCAAATACGTATTAATGAACCACCAAAATACCAACATTTACATACAAATAGAGGCCCGAATGTCTTTCCCCGAACATGTGCCTGACGAACGTTTAACGCATACTTGCTCAGCAGATTTCTTACAATCTCTCGTAATTGTCGGTAATTTGGATTCTTTTGGTTTCATTTAATGTAAAAATAAGTTCACCAAGTTTATACTTAAGGTTTAAAATGGTTACTTTCCAAAGAGAAACCATTTTCAATTTGAAAGATTTTACGAACGACACATAACCTATTTCGAAAAGTAGATCTGCCATTTTAGGAAGGTATTGTCTCATAACCAAATGCATACGTCGAAACCTCTTTTGATTAACATTCGACAAATCATAAATCAGCCCGAAATGGGATATCATCTCTTCTGAGACATTAGCCCATAAATCGCTGTCGATAAATTTGTCTTCTTTGAATTAAAAATTAATTAGATATATGGCCTAGAGCCGGTTATTATCTGGGTCTGAAAATTGAGACTCGACCATCGTTACTCGTATTAGAATTGAAAAATCTCGCATTGTAAAATTTTTTTAGTTTTCCGAGGTCTTTTTATTTTATCTAAGACCGAACCGTTCTTTAAAAATATTAGGAATTTCGCATTTATTTAGGGATAGATATTTGGCGATCTTTCTATGTAATTCTGCTGAGCTAGTAACCAAAATAATTAATCACTAAAACATGAAACTTTGAAATTTTGTCTGTAGGGAGAGCAGAACTTTTAGAATGAAAATCTGCGTATCGCAACAAGAACAATTTTATTGGGAGGTCACTAAGTTTAGAGATCTTTCAGACTAAGGTAGTAGACATTGCGTCCAATTCAACAGACCCAAATATAATATACGGATATTGAAGATTTTCGCCATTTTGCTTTGAAACCGTATGTTCTGCCTTATTTCAAATTTAAACTATTTAATTTATAGTCATTTTGTCATTGTGTGATTTTTGTCGCTACGACTTTTTAACAAAACGGAATTAAACCAAGCGAGGTTATTTAAGTTAAGTTTTACTTAACTTAGGACTAATGCCTCTATCACAGAGATCCATAAGAATGAATTACAATTCACACGTGGCCATTACAAAATTCTTGACTAAAAATAATAAGCTACGCTATATCAAAATATGTCTTAAATTTTCTTAAAAGTACTTTAAAAATTACTTAAAAGTGTCGAAGTACTTTTAAATATCGAAAATTGAAACCCACCCGGTCTCGATGGAATCCCCGCATAATTGATGAAGCTCGGAGGCGCTATACTTTTGCAACAAATTTATATGTTCTAATCGTCTCTATTTGGGTCCAAGATGTGGAAAGTATCGTGGTATACCTCTATTGAACACTACTTAGAAAGTGTTGGCTACTGATGTACTTGCCAGACTCATCCCTTTCGCCGAAAACATCATTCGCGACTGTCAATGTAGTTTTCGTCCCATGAGAATGATTTCGGAAAAATGTTGTGAGTATACCTATGTATGGTTCATCAACTATATAGACTTCCGGCTGACATATGACAGTATAAACCTCCAGAACCTATGAACCGCGCTCATATACCCTGGAATTACTGAGAAACTCGTGTCTCTGTGACCGGTGTGAATTTTTTAACATTTATCAAAAGTGTAGATACACAATTTAAGAAAAAGTGTATAATTACATAAAAAAATTATGGTAGGGTTAAATTTGTTATTTATCCCACTAAATCTAACCTAATCTAACCGCGGCATATCACTGCGTCCTTCGCAGAAAAATGCGAAGGAGGAATTTGGTGTAAATGGAAATAATAATGTAAAAAGTGCAAACCGGATCTTGTGGAAGTTTAAGAGCCATAAACACTTAATTCTAGAAATGACACCACAAATCTGAATAAACTTGCATTTCGAGGACACTCTCTACAATTGTTGGGATATGTGGCATATCACTGCGACCTTTGGGGAATGTTTTTTGTTTAGTGTAAATGGAAATCATAAAATGTCTACGACGTGCCAGTATACTCAGATGTGTGCTGCCATCTCTAGAATTTAGTGTTAATGGCCCTTAAACATCCACAAGACCCGGTTTACACTTTTTACATTCTTTTTTCAATTTATACTAAACAAAAAAATTACCCGAAGGTCGCAGTGATATGCCGCGGGTTAGATTAGAATAGATTTAGTGGGATAAATAACAAATTTAACCCGGCCATCATTTTTTTATGTAATTCTACACTTTATGTTTTTTGTTAATTTGTGTAGCTACACTTTTGATAAATGTTGAAAACTTCACACCTGTGTCTCTTTGTAATATTAACAACGTCTGGGTCAGTATGTAGAATCGTAATGGAACTGTATCAGACTTCTTTGAAATAACATCTGGTGTTAGACAGAGAGATGCATTCGCGCATGTGCTGTTCAATTTGGCGCTTGAGTACGTAGTGACGAAAAGCAAGATTAAATCGCTCCAAATTCTTGGATATGCAGATGATATTGTGCTTCTTGGCTGAAAACCTATCGATATCAAGGACAGTTTCATACCGCTCGCTTCTACCATCCAGGAACATTTCCGTGCCAAATCTTGCAATTGGCGACCATAATTTTGATAACGTCCAAAACTTTAACTCTCTCGGGTCAGTTATAACATCGCTGAATGATATACAGGCAGAAATAACCGAATCGCTGCCGGACGTTGAATTTTCTACGCCCAATCAGAATAATTGCGATCTCTATCGCACCATGACTTCTAACGATTGTAGATTATTACCTACCTTCGAAAGGAAGGTCATTCGTTTAATCTTTGGTTCAAATAAAGTTGCGAACAACAACGAATACCAGAAGCGTATGAACCACGAAATAACGCCCGGCCGCGTTGCAAGATCTCCACTAGAAAGTCGAAACTGAATTACGAAAGCGATGAATCGAGATCGATGGGGGACCACAGTGCAAGCTAGAAGAGAGACAAAAAGTATCGAAAAAATAGCATAGTATCAAAAATTACATCCCTGGTACACCTCATGAAAAATATGTAAAACAGATTTACTCGGATACTTTCCATAACGCCGAACAACAGCCAATAATAAATAACTTTTATTTATACAGACAGTTTGATGAATCAGGAGTAGGATTTTTCATTCTGTTTTAAAAAAAATCTTAAGGCCATTACACTACGCGATTTACTCGTATTATAGGGTTTTCCAATAAGCGTGATATGATTTCTTTAAAAAAGAAAACACACTAATTGTTAAGGAAATTGAAATGTTTTTTATTTAATGTGAAGTACAATCGATACAATTAAACTCTGAATAAAACGTCATTCAAATGGCCTCCACGACTTCTTCTGCAGGAACGAATTCGATGAACCCAATTTTCGAGCACTTTTTCCACTAAATCAAGTCGTATGTCATGAATAGCACGTTCAATATTGACTTGTAAAGCTTGAAGAGAGTTTGGTTTATTGCTAAAGACCAATGACTTCAAATAACCCCACAAGAAATGGTATAATGATGTTAAATCACAACTTCTTGGAGGCCATTCAATATCACAATTTCTTGAAATAATCGAATCTCCAAACTTTTATCGCAATAATTCAATTGTTGCACTTGCGTGGGGTACGTAGCCCCGTCTTGTTAGAACTTAATGTTGTCAAGATCAACTTCTTCCAATTTCGGCTTCTTCCAATAAAAGTTGGTTATCATCGATCTATACCGATCTCCATTGACAGTAACGGTGTTACCAGCTTCATTTCGAAAAAAATACGGACCGATGATTCCACCAGACCAAAAACTACACCAAACTGTCAATTTAGGTGAATGTAATGGTTTTTCATGAATAATTTGTGGATTTTCTTCGCACCAGAATCGACAGTTTTGTTTATTTACTGCACTACTCAGATGAAAGTGAGCCTCATCGGAGAAGATGATTTTCTTAAAAAAATCGTTATCGTTTTTAAGTTGTTCCAAGGCAAAATCAGCAAATTCACGACGTTTACGGTGGTCCAATGGCTTCAGTTCTTGAGTGAGAACAATTTTATACGGATGCAAACCTAAATCCTTTTTCAAAATCTGCCAGGTTGTGGTTTGAGACAGTCCCAATTCCTGAGAACGTCTGGGAATCGACAAATTGCGGTCTTTGTCTTATTGGCACTTCAACATTATGTAAAGAAAATGTACGCTCGAAATGTTCAACAATTCGACGAAAAGCGAGCACACTTGGACGATTATTAGGACTATAAAATGGCAAAAGCGCACGAAAAGTTGCAATTGGAGAACGATTATTTTGATAATAAAACTGAATAATTGGTAAACGTTGTTCTTGCGTATATCTCACCATGATGAAATTGTAAACATTACTGAATACAATGAAACAAAAAATGACAGATCATGACATATTACAAATGGCCGAAACGTCACTTAAAAATCATATCATTCCTATTGGAAAACCCTATATTTGCCTAAAGTTTTTTATGGTTAAATTCATGAATTTCTTAAACATTTTACTTTTTAATTCGTACAGCAAGCTTTAAATATTTGTTCGTCAGCTTCAGTGCGCTTAATGGTGTTGTACTATATTTTTTACTGTCTGGAATTTTCGGCATACCAGTAAAGCCTTTATTCCACATTGAAAAACTATTTATTCAGTAAAATATACTGGAGAAACAAAAAGATAAGCTGATCAATAAATTATATTAGAGTGATAGAAACAAAGAAAAAATTTATGGGAACATTTTATAGTTAAATGTTGACATTTTGAAGATAACATAACCAACAAAACTTCACAAAATAAATTTATTTCGGCAATTTCATTTTTTATAAAATAAGAACAAAGTTGGTTCACATAATATTTTCTCAACCATAAAACGATCTTAGTGTGCGAGAAATATTTCTCGTCATATCCTTTTTTATGTAAAGGTATTAGAATGTGGCTATAAAAAAATACTCTGATTAGCATTTTTCCTATTTTATTATGGCAACACACCATTACATATAATACGATTTTGTCAGTAAAATTTTACTGAATATTTTTTTTGTTTCGTTTTGGTATGTGGCGAAATTATATTTTTATCTCGCTCTTTTTTACTGAATAAATATGTTTCATTGCGGACTTGTGGAGGGGTCTTTAGAAATTCGTTCCGTTGCTATATTTGTATTTTATTGTGAAACCGGCAAATTGTTGTTGTTTTCCCGTACAAATATCACTACCGCCTAATTTGATCATTTATATTGCACTATTTCCATGTGATCCCCCAAAGTTGTGCTAACCCGAGCCAAGGCTGCTTGACGTTGATGCTGAAGTTATTGTTGCATTATCGTTCTCTTCGACTTGCCCCCGATAGAGGTGACTATAAGCATTCTTATGGAGGAATAAGTAGATTGGGTGAAATCGACTACCAGTTTGCTTCAACACATACATGGAGAACTACATTAGCGTTATTGCAACAAATGGTAATGTAATGAATACTTAAATAATTAATCAGCACATTTAAAATTCAACTTCCTTTAATCACATTAGATATTATAGTAAACCGTAATTTGGTCATTCGTCATAAAATGTGGCACTTCAAATACGTATATTTCCATTTTTTGATTTTATACGTGTATATTTTAACACGACTCCTCGGAATTGGTCCGTTACGTTACATTCGACAGCATGCAAAATTTCAAAAATCTCTATTCTCTTGCTTTTACAATGTTTTCATTGGAGCTGTAATGAATTATTCACTGATCGTAATTTGGGATGAGTTCTTTGAGGCAAAATTGTTGCCGGCCGGAACAATTGGAAATATCGAAAAAATTATCTTTTGTTACTCTAGTTACAGTTTTAGTAGTTTAACAAATTATTTAATACCGATTTGTGTTAGCCGTGGCTTAATAAATTCGCTTAATAAAATTGTTAAATGCAATCGATTAATTTTTGAACAGTTTCGAGATAAATACCAACATCTTAGTTTCAAATATTTTATAATTTTTTGTTGGACCGCGATATTTTTCAATTGGGGATTTTTTGGCGCTGCCACTTTAAATATGTCATTGATAGCTGCAGGACATTTAAACATTATTGAATCAATGGTGCCTTGTGTTACAATTCTTACTTTATTTCTAATTTCATCGCACTCTTATGGTGTCTGCATGAATATGACTCATTTGTACGAAATAATAAATCTCGAGGCATTTGGAGTGATGTGCAAATTGCAAACAACACGGAATTTAACTGATGTGATAAATTTATGCAGTGAACTCGATCGTCTTGCGTATTTACATAGACGGGTGACCGACACCTATAAATCGTTTGTTAAAGTGTTTTCTATATTTATCGTGCGTGAATTGACCACGTTATTCCTGTTTATCGTGTTTACAATTTTTTGTATACTGAGGATTGCGTTAACAGAGATTGAGTCCAAAACGTTATTTTTAACCACGGCTGGATTTGCGTGTGCTTGCGTAATGTTCCAATTGTGGGCACACATAAAATTGTGCTGTGTGTGCGTTGAAAAATCGAAAGACACTGGACACATATTACACACGTTGGAATTGTGTGACAATGTTATAATTAATGACACGGTAAGTATTCGTATATAATTGATTTTTTATAATTTATGTATATAACGATCATTGGGAGGTGTGTCTCTTGATCCTGGCAGGGATGTGTTTGTCTCCTTTCCTGACAATCACTGTGAAAACGAGAACGATACCAAATGTTAATTGAGTTTTTGCAATTCTATTTGTTCCTTGAACTCATTGTGTCCATGGTGTAGGTGGCTTATGTTGTGTAAACATGGCTCTATCTCACTCATATTGGCTGTTGCCAGCAAGGAAATATTGATTTTAGTTACTTCTCTCCCAACGGATGAGATTTGTAATGTTTCATTCTTAACAATACATCCCGGGCTGATGGAGATTATTCCAGTACCTTTATTGGATAGATAGCTTTATTGGATAGATAATTTTATGCCATTAATGCTTGAATATAATTTTGGCCATGTGACCGCCGCGGCTGGCGCGTACATAGCGTAATCTGGAGGTCCTATTTTCGATCACTCTTCGCAGCAATTGCGGCTGTATCTCGCTAATAACTCGCCGAATGTTGTGTTCCAAGTGTTCAATCGTCTCTGGTTTATCGGCATAAACAAGTGACTTAACATATCTAATGGAGTTAGATCACACGATCTCGATGGCCAATTAACAGGACCATTACGTGAAATTAGTCTTGAACTTTGTAAGCACACAAACCAAGATCCTTAGATAAAATCTTCCATAAAGTGGATCGACACACTTCCGGTTTCTGAGAACGAAATGTTTTTGATGAATTTCGACTGGCAGTCATAATGAATTTAACAGAGATCGAAGAAGAGTATTGTCGTGAATAGATTTCAATATTAACATCAGCTGAATAATTCCAGTTACGATAATATCCTTCTGATTAATCTTTGTTTTGTATTCCTGAAGCTACTTCAATTCTAAATCCACTTGTTCTTCTTGTTTGTTTAAATGGGTTCTGATGTAATTATTATTTTGCTTAACTAAATGTATCGTGTTATCTATAACGGATGTCTAATGGATAATCGTGATATTAAATATTTTTGTGCGTCATCTAACCGTGCCTATCCGTATGTTGGAAGGGCCGAAGTCGTTTATATGCTGCAGGCCCCGCCGGTGAACGAGAACGCCTTCTCCAAATTCTCCTCGGTTCTGATGGCCGCTGCAGTAGACTGTGAAACTATTGGTGGAAGTATATGAATCCAATTCTCATATCATTTAAGGTGTTGTAGTGTTAGCACTTCTAATGTAAAGATTTCTGCGTGGTTTAGAAGTTTTTGAGATCTTAAGGTGTTAGAAAGCTTTAGCACGTTCCATTTTCCTATTTGTATAGCGTTTTCCGAGGTTGTTGTTGTGAGAATCCGTTAAATAGATCTGTATAGGGTCTCTGTATAAGGTTCATGATTTGTTGGTTTTTGTGAGAGTAGCGTCTGTGAATCACGTTCTGACGATAGATCATAAGGCACCCGGTTTTATCTTGAACACGTTTAATATAGAGAGCCGTTCGCTACAAAACAGACGCCCACTTCAGCCACCTCTACAAGAAAATATAAATCTAGCACCTTGCCCCGCAAAACATATTGTTTGGATGTATTTTGTTTGTCGAATAGATAAGCAAACATTGTGTGTTTGTTTTTAATCTTTGCAATCTGTTTTGGGGCTCTCCCAACTCTTTCACTGTTCGTTTTTTACGTCCTACATTATGTCCGTTGTAGGTAGAACCATCTGCGAATGGCACAGGCCCCTGCTAGCCTATAGTTCTTTTATGTAAGATGGTTAGGTATATGAGTTCTGCACTTCCTCATCAGATGATAAGAAATCCCAAAATCCAATTTTTTAAATTCGATAAAAATGCGAAGTTTCAACCATCTGAGAAACACAGCAGTGTGGGAAAGATGAAATTGTAATTATTTCATTTCTTAAATAAATGTGAAATATTATATTTCATACATGTCATTCTCAGCTATATCACATACACTTCATCTCAGACTTGTCATAAACGATTCGTCCCAGATATGTCGCAAGCACAAATTAGTTTCATTGGCTGATAAATGTCTTTATGCGTGTCGTGCTTGATTGTCGCTGATGAGTTATTAGTGTGTTCTCGTCTTCTTGATGACTTTCTCGCTGGGAAGTTAAATTGTCTATAATTACCAAAACAAAATATTTTTGATTGTATTTTTGAGACATATAGTAAACATATTTTGTAATCACGATTTTTGGTTTGTTGGGTGTGTAAAATTTTTGTTTTGTCTTTATTTTGAGTAAATGTCAAAAACAGTCGACAATACGGTAGAATTAATAAAATATAAATTGTTCTATTTATTTAATTTTGTGGGTGCTAGTGATGTAATGTCTAATTGATGTGGTAGTTTTGTTAGAATAGTTTATTGGTGAACATTATAAATACATTTTATTTTAAGCGCATGTGTGGATATTAAAACTGTAGTGCACAACATATAACATCAGAGAAGTATCCTTTTAATTTTATTTTCAATAATATTGATATTTGAGTGTGTATGTAAATGCTTGAAGTGATTTTACTTAGACTTGTGTGAATTTTACTTCACATTGATATAATATTGCTCTTTCTTTCTTAAATGCAAGAGCATTTTCCTCCAGAGAAGTGAAACAAAAACGTACGGTTTATGAAGATCTTACTATAGGTGTGTAAACGTTATGTACAAACAGAACAGATGAGATCCGTAAAGTCACATTTCACACTTTTGTCACATGAGAAGTGAAAAGTTTGCGAAGACTTGTCTATGTATTGATGTAAATAAAAGAGTTCATAATGTGTTCGCCTGTTACGTAACGTTCGTGAACCGCTTAAAAGTATCATTGAAGAACCGCCTTGACTTGTCATTTAAACATGTGTTAAAAAGTCGTCCCAGTCTTTTTACGTGAGTAAGCGGTATTCGATATTCAACGACTTTAGGCAACGAAAATTAGTCTGGGATGGGTACTTCTATTAAAAGGTCCACTGATTGGTCATTGCCAATCATTTCTGTATCCTGTTGGCCAATTTATGACGAAACATAAAGTTCCGCCTATCATGGGAATTCCCGCTATTCGAATATACACGGGAAATGTATCGGTTTCAGTCTTAGAATTTAAAAGGTTTGCAAATTTGTTGATTTAGATAAGTTCTGGACTCTTACAGCTATCTACCGAGCGAGTATGACGACCTGCGATTAGCTCGTGGTAAGAAACTGTATGTAAACTGTTCGTAAATAGTACACTTTGTATGTATTCGTCTTTGCGCCTGGATGGTTATGCAACCAGAACAGGTTTAATTTTATTTTTGTAGAAAACCATTTTTCTCGAAGTTTGAAAGGTCCTTGATCCCAAGAATGCAAAAAAAGTTTCTCCGATAATATCTCTACTGATAATATCTCAAAAATGGCTTTTGTGATTCGATTTCTTTTTGCCAATCTTCTTTTATTTTTAATTCGCAGAATTGAAAAGATTTTTTGATCTCTACCTCAGGGTCGGGTACCTACCATAGGAAATCACACAAAAAAACCACCCAATACAAGATTTTGCTTTAATTGTTTCCTATATGCTCGTGTAGTATATCGTTTGAAAGGTTCGGATAACAGTTTGATACAGCTTTAGTTCATAAATCCACCGTTTTGGTGTATCTAAATTTTCGCTTATTATAGAATATATGCTTATATCGTTGAAAAGCAGAAAATTTTTCTGAACACCTTAGTACTCAAAACTACCGTTGTGGCGCTTGAAGCAATTACAACGTTTATTATTCCCATATAATCATGTTTGGATATCATTTCAAAGGTCTTGAAAAAAAGCATTTTGTTTAATTAGTGCTCTAGTTCACAAACCCACCGTTTTGGCGCTGGTAACTAATTATTCTATTATCATATAATATATACGTATCATTGAGGCCTTGAAGAATGCGTTTAAATTAATCCGTTTGATTGTTACGATCTTCACGTTATCGTCGAAAGATACTGCACATTTCGTCTTAATTTCTTAATCATCGCAATTTTTTTCCATCAGTACTATAAAATTTAACTTTAAAGTTTTAACAGAAGTTTTTATTAGCTTAGACTTTGCTTAGACCACTTATTTAATTATTTTTTAAAATCTTTTTTTTGTTCTGCTAACTTTAAAGATTTTAACGATCTTTTAGCATAGTTTGATTTTCAAACGTACGAGTAATATTGCACTTAGCATTATTTTGATTATTATAATTTTTATTTTACTGTACTGCAGTTCATAATCTCAGAATTTTATAATTAGATCTTATGATTTACGACTGGACGTAACTAACTACGGGTTAATTTAACACGGAAATTTTGTTAAGTTTAATTTACACGGTACTTTTTGTTCAAATGACCCGGTGAGCTTCTACCACCTAGAATTATTTTGATTGCAACTTTTCATAAGCGATTATGAATCCCAATCAACCGTCCAACTGCAATTCATTGAGATCGGCAATATTGGCCGCCCGTGTACGGTTTGGGTTTGGTTTGGTGATTAAATGAAACGTAATTTAAATCCAATGTTCCACACTTTGATTTTCTCGTCGTGATTCTCTCCTCGTTTCCTTCCCCTTGGTCTACAAACAGTTATTTGTTTGTTGGTGAAGGGGAAGGAAACGAGGAAAGAATCACGACGAAAGAATCAAGGTGTGGAATGGCGGAATGAATTCAATGTCTTTTATTTACATGGAAAAGAAATGAGTTTAACATTCAATTGAAACCTTTGGGATAAACTAAACTACGTTTTTCGTTTTGTTTTCCGGCGTGTAAACAAACAAAGCGAACAAGCGCCAAACAGTTGTCTATGCGCGAAACACGGAAACTCCAAGTTAATCCCGCAAACTTCAAACGACTGGCCTTGTGATTGGTTGATGGTCATCGCGAATGCACGGCGCATGAGGAATTGCAGCCATTTGAACTCGAATGGCAAATCCGTTGGAATCATCGGAATGCGCGGAATGAAAACATCCTCTCCTCTGTATTTTCCCTTGATAATTGTGGTCTGGATGATGTTGTTCATAAGGTTTTTCACAGCCCGTCTCATTCCATTGCACAGTGGAGGTTTGTTGATGTGAGATGGTAATCCTTGCAATTCCAGCGAATTAAAGAATCCAGTGGGATAGGGTTTGAATTAATACAACTGTCCCGGAATGAACCGATTTGAATTAATACAACTGTCCCGGAATGAAATTTTGAATGATCGCGCTGAAATCATCGACACCTTTATTTTTCGGCGCCAATATAGCTCGTCAGCCAATGATGGTTGTTAAAGTTTTGCACCATGTTCGGAAAAACACGTCGAATGAGCTCGGTTTTCGATTCGGTCAACTGGCAGAAATCAGTCGGTAATGTGATGAATTCGGTCGGAATATCAACAGCGATTTTCTTACTACAAACGTCAAAAAATTGCTTCGAAAACACATCTGTAGTTCGGTCTTGTTGCAAAAAGACTCGCATTTCAAGCACCCGTTTAGTTCGTTAGCTGCAGTTGAACGTGGAATAACAGGAAGAGTGACGAAAATCACCGGACGACAGAATCATGGTTCCAACAAAAATGTTTTGACTGCCACCAAGATCTTTCAAAGTTCTGTACAGCGCTCCCAGTGACCTTTTGTGGGCAATCATGCATTCGTCCCAAACGAGCAATTTGTTTCTCTGTAGAAACTTTGCCATTGCGCTGATTTTGGTGATGTTGTGAGTTGTAGTAAATGCCAACAGTTCCATCGATGACAGCTTCCATCAAAGAGTTGTACGCACTCGTTGTTGATTCACTTACGGAACATTTGAATGAACTGCTTCGGCTAATGCTTCACTGTCGTATTGCTGTTATCTTCGTAATCCGATGGTTAAATTGCATCGTGTATTGAACGATTAAGTGATATTATGCCCATATACGACATCACTTTAGTCGCCATCAATAAACACATCACTTATGAAGTTTGGCGATGCATACGATGCGAAACATCCTCACTCATGTGTTCCTTATATTTCACCCACAAACCGTTCGGATTGCAAGGAGAACATGTGGATATGACAATCGCAAACAATGTGCAAATTCGATTCGGTGATGACGATGTGACGAAATCTGAGCGTATTGCCCCAATGCGAATCGTTCTCGAGCAACTGTAAGAGTTGGCATGCCTCACGGTAAGTCGCACACAAATGTCCATTAATGGTTCTCAGTTGTTGAAACGGCATCGGACCACGAACATTTACCAACAAAAGTCGAAGATAGTAACATTCGTCGTTATTTGAATGTACAGTATGCGACCCAGAGTGTCTGAAGCAAATACATTTGGATGTCCTTCAACTGGTGTTCATTGTTTTTGACGCTGAAACGATTTCGATGATGCGTTCCTTATGTAGCAGCGTGATATTTCAGCATACAGAAAAGTGGGAGCGAAATTATATGCTTGTCAAATCGAAAAGAAGTTTATCAATGATGTCGACGGAGGCTATGCCGCTCCATCGCTGCGTTCTCTGGATTGAAATACACTCGTTGCCCGTTTTCTAGATACACTGCCAAATGTACAACCGTAAGATGTCTTTAGTGGATCGCAAAGGAAAAGATGCGCCAAATCGGCTCGTTGCTGCCCAGTTAGGACACCCATCTGATACTGATTCTTTTTCGAAAACAGTCATATCGTTGCCTTTGTGCGCCTATTTGCATATGTACTTGATCGACTTGACGGAGTTACAGTATTCCACAAAAGACTTGGACAATATCGGCGAATATGGTACAATCCAACGATTGTTCACATCAACATCTTGCTCTTTGACCTTCAGCCTACGATACAATGGGTCATATTCTTAGTTACCACTGCATGCAATTTCGGATCAACAACTTCCAGGATTTCGGCTGAGATGAAGGAATCGATTTCACCCGATGTGATGTTTTGAAGGAACCAAACCAAAATGTGCGCCTGAGGCAGACCATGTTTTTGTCATTCAACGGAGTACATCCAACAATGAGCTTGATCATATACGCGGTGCTTTATGATGAAATCCACGAGAGAATTTAATTTTTGTTTAAAAACTCTGGCAGTGATGTTATGTCTGTCAACTGGTGTTTGGCTGGGTAGCAGTTCCTTCTTGATTTCGATCCATTGAGGATTACAGGTGAATGTTATAAATAGGTCTGGGCGGCCATATTGTCTAATATATGACATCACACCTTGCGCGTTCGTGCATGTGGCGGGGCTTCCGATGTAAGTGGTCAGCAAAATTGTCATTCTTACCAGGTAGTTTGCATCGCCGTCGGTATTGATCGCATCGCGGAGATGAATGTATTCTTCAAGTCGGAGCTGCTTTTGGTTCAAACGAATGTATGTCAGTCGTTCAGTCTCAATATTGACATACACGTTAACCGCGAACTGATGGAAAAAACGGCGACACTTCAAAACGTGATTTTCTTAATTTTCATGGATCATAAGTCTGTATATGAATAAAATTCATAGCACTGTCTTTTCCATTGATTTCGGCGCCTACAATAGCAGTCGACATAAGGTTCGATGTAAGAAAATTTACGAATGAATTATTGAAATTGTTACATTTACCTGTTAATGGATTAACCATTTTGATGTTGAAATGGTATCCGTAATCGCCCTATTAAAAGATCGCATGTAGCGCCTCGTAAGTCCTGTGCGTTTCGGATACGCGTTTTAATTCATTGTGCTGACGATGAAGCACGACATCTCTAGATTGTTGATGATGATGCTATGGCTGCCGGATGGCATCTGACCAACGCAGTTTAGAGCAATTTTATCAATTCGTTGTTCTGATGAAGAAGCGTTCTCCGGCAATAACTCGCTTCGTTGTCGGATTGTGAGCACAATGTTCATTAACTTCAGCAACCGAATTGTCAATGTAATACATTTGTAAGAATTGATGGTCCGCATCCGGTGGTGGCAACAGCGCTCTTTCTAAATGGTATATTTGTCCTTGATTCTGCAATGGTGATGTAAAAGTGTCAGTGTTTTCTGATGCAATGTCGAATGATGCGAAAGAGAATTTTGTTATAATTACCTTGAAAGTATGGGCATGAAAATACCCGTACAATATGCGTTGCTCCAAACGACTTCATTTCGAAGCAACTTTTGTATTTTTGGATATTGCCAGGAAATGGGTAGAATCACTTCCTGTTCCAGAAACCAGTGAGCATAATGGTTCTGGTGATGGGACCAATTGTGGCTATTTCACTTTCCCACCTGCGCAACACAATCCAGGAGTTTCGCCGCTGAATTTTAACTGTTAAGTGCATTCCCATACAAAACGCAAATTTCAATTTTCCGAATTTTTTTGATTTTCCGGGTTTTCCTTTTGGGTTTTCCGAATTTTCTTCGATTTTCCGAACTTTTCGATTTTCCTGTGTTTCCTTTGGGTTTTCCAATTTTTTCTAAACCGGGTGGTTAAAGACGTATTATCTCAGTATTGAGACGAACACAACAAAACAGAATCATCCAAATCGGTTAAGCCGTTCTCGAGTGATTGCGGAAAAAAAATATTGTTTTTGTGCACGCAATTTCTAATCTTATGATTTTCATGTCCACAATTAACAGTTTCATGACTTTCTGAATGAATATGATTTACAATCGCTTTTTTCAATCACTTGAAATTTTTACGTGCTGTTCAATTTAATGAGCTGGATCAGCTTTATTATATCACGAATGCAACAGATTTTTTTTAAGAAAGTTGTTTAAAAAACTATTTCGCCGCTGTCAGCAAGTACAACTGCTACTTCCTACACCGCCCAGATGCACAATCTGCAGTAGCGCAGAAATACCTTTTTCATTTTTCTACGGTAGCCGGTTATTTCTAAATATAGTAAAAATGACCAGAATATCGATTTTAGAATTAGAGGCCCCGAAACGATTTTAATCAGCATGTATAATATTCTCAATTGGTTTATCACATATGAAATATTTATAAGCAGAACGTTTCATTAACTTCAATTAATTCGAAATACCGAATCATAATAATAACCTCACAACAAATATAGTTCGTACATTGTCAAATCGGTCAATATGTTTAAATATTTTTATTTTAAATTCATTGTGGTTTATTTATACGTCCTAACAAAAATCACCGGATCCGGTTGTTACGTGTACAAATTTCGCGAGCAGCGTTTTAAATTTTCAACCATATCGTTAATTTTTAATTTGTTATTTGGCATTCTCCTTAATTATTATTTAATTGATGCACGCAGAAAGCTACAGTCAGTAAACGCCGGACAGACAAGTCATAAGCGAATGCCCGCGGTGGTTACAAGATTACACCAAGTAACAGATTTTGTTAATAATTTTGTGTATGTCATGCTAGTTTTGACGACCGGACGCAATATTGTTAAAACGCTTAATAAAGCAATCCGCGTTAACATGTTATTTTTTAAAATTTATCGGAATCAATATGAGGCTACGAGCTACAAATTTTTTATTATATTTCTTGTAAAAGAAATCGTTATGAATTGGTTTCTATATGCGATGAATTTAGTTACGACTAGAATTTTATCGGGGAATCGGCTAAACGTTTTCGATGCTTTAGTTATTACTAAAGGGCAATTTTTAACGTCGTTCATGACTTCACATTATATTGCGTGCCTTTTGAATTGCACGCATAATTACGATGTGATAAATATCGAGCTGTCCATTTTAACGATTCACCAGAATCGTGTTAATCAATATCGAGATGCGTTTTGTGATCGCATTGATCGTCTGGCGTGGTTACATCATAAAATGACACGACTAACCCGAGCAATTAGTCACACATATGGCGTATATATGGCAGCTCAGCTTTTGGCACTCTTTTTAAATATTACAATTTTTGTATTTTATTTAATTTTTGTGGTTTTAAACAATTCGGTAGTCCGACGTACTCAATTACTAACCATTTCGTTTTTTGTGATTTTATCGCCGGTTATTCAACTGTGGTTGTATATGAAATTATTCGATATGGTTACAGTGCGAATGTTCCGGGCTGGGCAATTATTGGATCTTTTTGTTAATGGACGGATAAAGAGCAAGCGATTTAAGGAGACTGTGAGTATTACAAATTTGAGTTTAAGTATTTAGAGAGAAAATGCAGTATATTTTTGAGATAATGAGAGCACGGCCAGATGCTTATGATATCGTTCTTCAATACGCATTTAGCCTTTGCTACGAATTAATTACTACGTGAATTTAATAAAACATAAGGTTGCGATCGAATTTCACCTCTTTATTCGTTCGAGTTCTCAAATAATCTGACGTGCTCCCAACATAGTGAAATGGATGAACATAAATAAAAATGAATGTGATGTACTACAGTTACCCCCCCTTTTTAACGAAAGCGTTGGGGTAGTTGAACTTTCCGCTTCGGTCGATTCGTTTCCGGCGGTTTCTGGCAACTGTTGATTGTTACTAGTTTGCTCATTCGTTGTTAAAGTACCAGGAAGGATCTTTCATACAGTGGCGATACGGATGGTCTGATTGCATCTGTTCGAACGAAGACGTTGTTCTACGTATGCAGCTATGTTAGGGCTGGTTAAATCGTCGATCTAGCGATTTGTATTTGTTTATCGATGTTTTCGTATGAAGATGTACCTTGGAGCGTTGTCATTGTACACAACTTCACACGAAATTTGAAGCACCTTTTCGTACGTTTGGCTACACATATCGTTCGATTACTAGTCTAATAGTAGCTTTTATAAGAGATAGAACCTGATGGAAACTTTTTTTTAAAAATTAGTAAAGTTGAATCCATGGAGGTAGGTTTTCGGGGAATTCATATCAAATGTTTCGATTTGCTGGATCCTTGGTGAAAGGTCCGCTGTTATATTCTCTTTCGCGTTGATATGTCGAATATTGATTGCTGACAAAGTCCAAATGACAAACTTTTCTAGGCGAATCTTTGTCTAACTTCTGTTCATATGCGAAAACAAGCGGTTTATGATCCGTATAAATTCGGCGTACTTTTCCTTCTAACATGTATCGAAAATGTTCCACACTTAAATATATTGCCAAAAGTTCTCGATCATAGGTACTGTATTTTTGTTGGGTATCGAGTGAGTTGGGCCAACTTCCTCGAAAAATAATCTAACGGTTCGAAATTTCCATTAACGTTTTGATGAAATGCTGCTCCTACAGCAAAGTTCGATGCACCTTCGTGTAATGCGAGTACTGCATTCTTTCTCGGAAAAGCAAGTAATGTGGCAAGTTGATTTTTGCATTTTTCGAAGGCCTCGTTTGCTTCGTCGATTCAAGTTAATATTGTTTTATCGTTTTTAACATTCAATTTCGAATCGAATAAAGCGCGATTTGGGCATCTATCTCGTTCCTTTACCAAAACCGGTTTCGGTTAAAGTCTCCTCCTCTAGGAAGAGGTGATACAATTTTTCGAAATATTATGTTTGATATGCTACTTTATATTTCCTGAGGCGCTCGATTACTAATCGTAGGTGTCTCTCGTGCTCGGCAGTGTTTTCGGGCTATTAACATATCATCTAAATACGGAATACGGCTTTAAAGCCTTTTAATGCTTCATGTATTATTCGTTGGACCGTTTGGGGTGCATTGTGCAAACCAAATGTCATAAACATAAACTCGTACAATCCAAATGGAGCAGTGATATCTGTTTTTGGAAAGTCGTTCGGGTGAATTGGAACCTGATGAAATGCTTAATATTAACTAAATTAATCTGGTTCTCCTAAAACAAATTAAAACAAAATAAAATAAATCGGATCCAGAAACCACCAAATAGTATCAAAGCAGGAAAAGAACGCGTCACCTTTTTATCTTCAACGGGCTTTGTGAATCTGTTAATTTAATGAGTTTATTTTAAAAAAATAGTTAAATAAAAGTAAGATAATGTGAAAGTCGCTTGTCCTTTTGCCATCCCTATTCTAATACAAATATGCCTATCCATAAAAATAAAAAAGGACCAAACAACATCTGGTTTCAAAAACTTTCGTTTGATTGATATTACTGAAATTTTCGAAAATCATTTTATGGCGTCACTTGTCAATTTAAATGTTTTAGTTAAATTTTATAACGTTGTTGTCCAACTGTTGCCCACCCCTATAACCCTATGAACGGAATAATACAGTTTTCTTAGTTGAATTATAAGAATGTTTTAGAATGGTTTATGAAGGTTGGGTACCCAATCAGATGGGGTCCAACCTAATTATCGGGTAATCCTCAACAGGTTACAACGTAATCAAATCAACAATATACGTTCGTAAATCACTACACGAACGTTCTTATAAAGTAGAAATTTGAATATTCCGTACAAAAGTTTTTGGGGTGAACAAAATTAATTATTTGGTGGGCAAAATTTATCATCAGGTGGACAATTGTAAAACACAACTAATTTAATTGAATTGACATTTTCGAGTGTTTTATACAACATTTATATATTTAACATCATGACTCACCTCTCCAATTGTCCGAACTGTAGTTTTATTCTCCAACTTTTTAGTGGACGATAACTAATAATTCACTTCTAATGCTGTTCTAAATTTCACTAAATGAAAATTTAGCAATGGTGGGGAGAGAGACAATCCATTAATATGTGGGCAAAACTGGACAAACTATGACATAATTCACTTCCCAACTCCGAACCCGATGGCGCTAGCACACACTTATCATTCTTGTGAAGAAATTGTTCGCAATATTAAGGTGTAAACACATTAGCTCTTTAGCCCAGTACAATTCTGGGTATTTTCATTTCTGAATGTATTGTGCATTTTCATGTATATTTTTTTTGTTTGAATATGCTTCCACCACGGGAAAAATAAATAGTTACTTTATCAATCTCGTCTTTTCGGCTGTCCCTAAATCGTTGGTAATAGACAAATTCGATTTAGCATTTGTAGCTGGGAGGGAGAACCAAAGCAAATCTAAGCAATTTTCGATATTTCCGGAAATTTTAAGGCCCCGCATTCTCCCAGTTTTGTGTTAGTGTGAACAAAATATTTAGTGATTTCTTTAAAATTGTGTTTGAAATTGTTTACATTCAAATTTGATAAATTATGTAATGAACTTTTTTTGTATTTGGAAGTAAACAGTTGTTAGAAGTAAAATAAGCGACAAAGTAGTATTTTGCTTCCAAAAGAAATATAAATGGTCACTTTAGTATTAGGAAATTATTTGGGAATATTCGTGAAGTCGTGCAAAATTACAAGAATTGGTGTTGTAAACCAAACTAACTTATATCAGTATTCACAATCCAGTGACACGAACCGGATTTGACAGGGCAAATTCGTAACAATATCGTGCTAGGGGCTGAATCCTCAAGAGGTAACAGGTCTTCGATCTGGAAATTAACAAACCCGAAAAATGCATATAGGGTTTTCCAATAAGAGGTTTCATTTTGAATAGCCTGCTATTTGGGCAGCTGTTAATTTTGAAGCTGTCATCTTTTGACATTTGACAAGTAAAAACTACGCCATTACTAAAAATTTTACGATACACGCTTCAACAATGCCTTGAAATGGAAACTGATGGAAAAATTTGAGCTGTTGGGACAAGTTAGTGATGTGAAGAATCGAAACCGTGTGCGTCACTCAAGAACAACTGAGAATATTGCTGCTGTAGCTCGTAGTGTTGACAAAAACCCAGGTTTGTCGATTCCTCGTCGATCTTTGGAATTAGACATTCCTCAAACGGCATTACACCGTATTTTGCATAAAGACTTAGGTTTTAAGGCTTTTAAATTTCAGTTAGCACAAGAACACAAACCGGTTGATCACCATAATCGTCGTATCTTCGCTGATTGGGTCCTTCAAATGCATCAAAATGATCTGGATTTTCATCGAAAAATGATCTTCAGAGATGAGGCTTATTTTCACCTCGGAGGCTACGTTAATAAGCAGAATTGGCGCATTTGGAACTCAGAAAATCCAAGAATGATTGTTGAAAAGCCTCTCCATCCCCAACGTGTCACTATTTGGTGCGGTTTTTGGGCTGGCGATGTGATTGAACCTTATTCGAAAATGAGGCTGGTGCAACTGTTACGGTGAATGGATTGCGCTACCGAGCTATGATTGATGATATTTAATGGCCGGAATTGGAAAATATTGATGTGAACGACGTTTATTTTCAGCAAGGCGGCTCCAAATTCCAAATTTATCCAAATTTATCGGTTTCACGTCGTTCTCAACAATTAAATCTTTCTCAAACAACAACATATGGAGAATTTTAAGAAAAGATTTGGGTTTACATCCTTATAAAATTCAACTGGTTCAAGAACTGAAGTCATTAGATCACCATAAACATCGTTTATTTTCTGATTTTGCTCTTGAACAACTTGAAAATGATGAGCATTTTTACCGAAAATTTTTATTCAGTGATGAATTTGTTCAGCTTTTTGGTTAAATGGTTATGTAAACAAACAGAATTGCAGAATTTGGAGTGATGAAAATCCACACGAAACTGTTCAGACACCTTTACATTCAGATAAAGTTACTGTGTGCTGTGCAATTCATGCTGGTGGAGTGATTGGTCATATTTCTTTGAGGAAAATAGTCGAAGAAGAATAGTCAATCGAGAACGATACAGAACAATGTTAAATGATTTTTTTCCTGCTGTTGTTGAGAATAATCTGGAAGATATGTGGTTTCAACAAGACGGTGCCACCTACCACACAGCCACCTTAACAATCGATTTATTGAAAACACAATTTGGTGATGAAATTATCTCAAGATTTGGTCCAATCAATTATTCACCCAGGTCGTGTGATTTAACACCTTGTGATTTCTTTCTTTGGGGATATAATAAATCACAAGTTTATGCTGATAATTCAACAACAATTGAGCAATTAAAAATCAACATTGAACGTGCTATTGATAAAATACAGCCAAATTTATGTGAAAAAGTGATGATAAATTGGGTTGACCGAATGCAGTACGTACGGAGAAGTCGTGGTGGTCATTTGAATGATGTTATTTTCCATACATAATGGCTTTGAAAGGTTACATTTTCAAATAAAAAGAAATTTTGGTCTCACTGAATAATTTGTGTGTTTTTTAATTTTTAAATTGTATCATTCCTATTGGAAACCCCTTTATAAATTTTTTTTAATTTTTCTTATTCGTTCTTTTCTTCTTTTGTTTTTCGTTGCCAATACTTCGCCATATTGCAGCATCAGCAGGGCTCATAATGCATATTAGTTTTAACAAAATTCAAATTTGTGGGTTAAAATAATCCCTTTATAAAGTAACACAACACACAACCAATTACTTTGTACTATTAAAAAAAATTTTAAAAAAATGATTTATACTTCACATCATTTCAATGGAATGAACCAAATGTAACTGCTTGTCGCGCCATAACGGTAGTTTTAAATACTAATTCGCTTTAACTCATTGTATCTGTAATCAGCGCCACAATGGTAATTTGGAATACTAATATGCTTCAGCTAAATTTGTGACACTCTTCAAGACCTTTTCATTGGCATGTTACATTTATATTTTCTTTAATAAATCAATAATTAGGTACCAGTGCCAAAAAACGATCTATATATTTATATTAATATCATTCATAGTTTAATTACACTGTTAATATTTAAACACACACTTTCGTAAATTTAAAATTTGTTAGAAAAATTAACAAATGTGTTAAGAACTTCACACCGATGTCCATATGTGTAAAATTCATCAATTAATTCTCATTATTTCTGCTTTAAACATTGAATATAATACATAATAAATTAATGACCACTAATCTTGGACATATTTATTTTTAATTGATTTGCCATCTAGGGACAGTAAAATGAACTCAAATTATATCATCATTGCGGCGTAAAAACACAAAACTTATCGTTTGACGTAGCTTTTTTAAACTAAATTTTGTAAGTCGAAATAAACTAAACACTTTATTTCGATAATTGTGTAGACTTTGCATTTACCTGATTCGTTTCCCGCACATTTTGAAAAATGGTTCCAAACTGTAGACTCCTTACTCATAGCAAATATTACATGGACTAAAAAATCGTACAAAACTACAAAGAAATAAATTCATTACGAACAAGAACTATAAACGAAAAAATTTAAAGGTACTTACTACTTACATTAACAATTGACACAGAATTAATATGACGATCCGCGACCCAAATTATTAAAATCAATTAAAGAAATTGAGATTAATATCGTTGAAGTAACTCTTTATGCATCCTACAACAATAAACATTTAGAAAGAAAGAAATTCAATCAAAATGTCAATGAGTTTCGTTTTTTGTGCTTCATTTTTTGCTTGGGATATACGTTTCCGTATGTTCTCGTGCGTGTAGTAAACTATTAATATTTCAACTACTATTTGTTGTTTCAACTACTATTTGTTGTCTTGTTGTCATCACTAACTCGTAATAAAAATACAAAAGTAACAGCTCATCAAAAGTCCGTTTATACACGTACACACGCATACCATAAGGGGATAAGTTGAGCCATCGATAATTTTATTTTAAATTTTACTTTGTTAAATATTGTTGCTACTGAAAACTAGATGTCTCATTCCACGCCCAGTGTATTTTATTGTCTTACAATTCAGGTATAAAATATGAAATTTTGAGCGTTACTGCCGTCTAAATATTTTGTATATAAGTGAAGCAATAATATCGTCAAAAAATTATACAATTGATGAAAAAAAAATTATTTTAATTAGAAAATACGTTCGGGAATCGGGAAATATAATAATCTCTAATTTCCCGGGAAATCCCGGGATGGAACCACTTCTCAATTATACATTTAATTTTGCCTAACGAAAGTATTTGGTCAATTGGTAATATTTTATGGTCAAAAAATGATTTTAGTAAACATCGTTTTTGCCAAGTTGAGTACAGCCTTAACCCTTTTGTAATAGGTTTATCTGATAAACGAAACCATACAAGCGTAATACGCTTCATTTTTCTCCGCCAGATCTACAATTTCCATTTCCTATTCCATTTCCATTTCCATTTCCTACAATCATTTTCCATATCTGATTCCTAGCATTTTCTGTGATTCTATAGTAGCCTACAAACCCTAGCAACAAACGCCATTGCAAATGATTTTACGTGTAAACCTAAAAGGGTGTGTCAAAAAATTGTGACCGAATGTGTGTAAATGTCCTGAATTGCGCAGTATCGATGTAGCGATTTGGGAAATAAATAGCCCAAAACGATTTTTAATCATCCACTATGTATTCTCAAATGACTTATTTAACATAATTAACCATTTGTAAATAAAACGTACAACTTTAATTAATTAATTCAAGATATACTATCAATCAGTTAACCATGACCAAATTATCGAGCAAAATACAGTTCGTAAACTTGTTACCCGGGTCAACATGTTTAAATACTGCTATTTAAAATATATTGCGTTATATTTGTACGTCTTAGCCAAAGTTACCGGTTCCGGTTCTTATTGGTATAAATTTCGCGAACAGAACTTTAAATTTTCAACCGCATCGTTTATCTATAATGCACTCTTTGGCATTCTAATTAATTATTATTTAGTTGCGGCACGTACAAAGCTACAGTCCGTAAATGCGTCACAAGCCAGTCACAAGCAAATGCCAATGGTGGTTACCAAATTTCATCAATTATCGGATTACTTAAATAATTTTTTGCATGCCATACTAATCCTGGTTACAAGTCGAAAGGTTGTCAAAACACTTAATAAATTAATTCGGATTAACACCCTGTTCTATAAAATGTTTCGGCACCGATATGAAGCGATGAGTTTTAAATTTTTTATCATATTTCTTATAAAAGAAATCATTATGAAGTGGTTCCTGTTCGGGATGAATTTAGTTGCGACTAAAACTTTATCGGGGCAAAAGCTGAACGCGTTCGATATCATGGTTATAAATAAAGGACAATTTTTAACACTATTCATGACATCGAATTATATAGGGTGTCTGTTAAATTTCGCGCATATTTACGAAGTCATAAATATTGAGTTGTCTGTTTTAACGATTCGTGTAAACCGTAATAGTAAATATCGAAATATTTCCGAGATTTGTGATCGCCTCGATGCACTAGCGTGGTTACATAATAAGATGACACGATTATCGCGGATCGTAAGCGAAACATATGGAGTACATGTAGCGGCCCAGTTGCTAGCACTGCTTCTAAATATTATCATATTTATATTTTATTTAATTTTTGTTTCTATTAATAATTCGGTGGTTCGCCGGTCGCAGTTACTAATAATTTCTTGTTTCGTGATTGGATCCCCGATTTTGCAATTGTGGTTGTACATGAAATTGTTCGATATTTTTTTGGCGCGTATGCGTCAGGCTGGAAGACTTTTACATCAATTTCATAACGTCCGAACGAATGAAATGCGGTTAAGAGAAACAGTGAGTATTTAAGTTTAACTATAGAATTTCAAAATTTTCCATTAATCTGTACTGTAAATTCGATGATTTAATATTAGTTAAGATCTACGTCAATAACGTCTTAAACATTTAGAAATGTGTACACTTAATTGTATATTTGGCAACATTAACATATGAGATACATAGATGTAAGCGCATCGATATTTCAATCACCATTTCATCGTACGATGCTTTATTGCGGTAACATTTAAGGCTGTACGGTACTCAAATTGTCAATTGTCGCTCTAAACAGCGAAAATTTTTTGCATCAAGGTGTTAAGAAACATAAAATCGAGGGATTAATACATGATGATCAGGATTAGTCTTGAAATGATGTAGAAAATGTTAAATTTAGTTTAAGAATATTAAAAACTCCGATTTTTATCGATCGAAAAATTACGCCAAACGATAAGTTTATTTGTTTTTACGCCGAAATGACGATTGTTTTTGGAAAATAATCAACTCACGACGACAATATAAGTAAAATTTAGTAAGCAAATTATACGAAAATATGGTACTTAAACTTATTAAAGAAACGAACCAGTACATACATTTAGGGGCATTTAAATATCGATACTAAAAAGGCAATTTATTTTTCTCAGTACCATACAGCTTTAATCGTAGACATTTAATCGAATTGGAATTATTGTAAGAGCATTTAATTGAATTGAATGATGTAAATCAAAGGTTTCACTTTGCGGTATTGACACGAATGAATATCAAATTACTTATTTATAAGCCACAATGCTGTACGATGACTAATCATTTATTTTTAAAGCAGGATGTGCACATATTTTTTTTGTTACGCGTTTATTTTTAACATTTTCATTGTCACAGATGCTCCGGAGACATCACGCATTTTTTCCATATACCACGCCACATGTGCACCCGCGCATCGTGTATTTTTTGTTTAAACCAAGCCAGTTGCACCAGCTTTATTTACCTCTACTAAGCCGCTGATACACTGGGATACCATGAATTTTTATCTCTCCATATAGGCCATTGATGCATCGGGATTTCAATTTTATTCTTTATCTAAAACATTTAAAACCTCAAACGCAAAAATTTGAATGAATAATGGCAAAATTTTATTGGTTCTTTATTTCAAACATATTCCACAATTCATCCATAAAAAAATAAAAGGATCAAACAATTTACAAAACTTAAAATGTTGGTTCATTTTCTTAAGTGGGACTTATGTGTCACATTAATGATTAAAACGTAAATGTTGGTTCCCTTTGCACTTTTCTCAAAAGGCAGTGACATATTTGGCTTTTTTAGTTGCTTCCTTAGGATCAAGCCGACTTAAAACTTCGTTGCAACATAATTTGCAACAACTTTTTAGTTTTCATGTTGACTTCGACTCAATCCGTATCCGAGTCTTCAAATTCAATTATGGACATAATAAAACTCTCTTTAACGTCAGCGATTTCCACTGTTTTGTGACAACTGTTTTAAAGTGTTAAAACGTTAATTATTGCTATATTTAACAGCAATACAAACGCTACTTTATGATGCCATCTTATGGGTTTTCGTAGGCAAGAAAATAGCTGGGTAATTGATAGTATGAAATTGTCTTCACTCACTGTCTGAACCAGAAAAAATCAGCATCAGTTTCAAATAAATCTGGACTATTTGGTTTGGGTAACATTTCATTTTTTCGAAGCCCCAAAGATCATCATTTCCGATATTTTGCATTTCATCGTCATCAAATAATAAAAATTGACAAACCGTTATTGAATCTCTTACTTCTATTAGTATCTAGAATAAGTATCTAGAATTAGTATCTAGACTATCTTTTCTCGTATATCGGACACATTTGAAAATATTTCAACACCTTCGTTGTACGGTAAATGTGAATTAGTTTTTATATTTAATTCAGTTTCTCCATTTATCTCAGCAGCACTCAAAGCAACGTTATTGTTAATCTTATTTCTTCAAAATACGCTAACTACCACTACACTAGCGAACAACTAAATCGACTCAAAGTTTCAGCGCTCAAGGAGGATTTTTTTAAAACGGCTTGACCGATTTTCACAAAACATTGTTTTGAACGTCTGATAAACTTAAAAATGGCACTATTTTCATGAAATTAGGTTCAGTACCTTTTTATAATGAATTTCGAATGAAAATTGGGAATATTTAAAATTTAAATTACAACAAAAAATTCAAATAAAACAAAAACAATTTTATTGGTTAATATACTTAGTATTGCTCCCCATTGCGTCTACAACGGTTCGCATGTGGTTCCCCATTGGCCTTATTAAGGTTTTGATAAATACATGAGGGATCGCACCCCACTTCTCATCCAACGCAATCTTGAGGTCACTGATGTTAGATGGTACCAGATTTCTGGCTCAGACCCTCCGTTTTAGTTCATCCCAAATTAGTCGTCTTTCGAGATGATTCAGTCATAAAATTTATTTGCGAACCGCAATCTAACAGTATTCTACCCACAATAGGTTGTCCATCTTGGTTGATAACCCTAAGCAAAGCAGTATGCAACTAATATTACAACATCATTTGTTTGCTGATCGTTATATTTCTTCACTGATATACTTAGAGCCTTCGAACTAGTATGTGTCGGTTCAGTATTCGGTGGCGAGCGATGCATTCATTCGGCATTTTTGTGAAGAAGCGAATGGTGTGGTAAATTGCAATGTCAGCAGCGAAGGGACTCTGGACATGTAGCAACTGCGTACTCAGAACGTAAACAACTGTAGCATAATTTGTTGCTAGTTGGGAAGTTTTGCCGTTGATCAATTGGCATGTGTAGGAACTTATTACATCGTACAATCGGGTATCCAAAAAAAAATTTGTTTGGGGTGCTGTTTAATTGTATCTTCTTAATTATGAAGAAAATGGGTTCCTTTAAATATTTTTAACTTCCCATTCAGCAATATTCATATTATGTGCAAATTGATTCATTTCTCACCAAACTTATTTTCATTCAAAACTCAATCTTAGAGTTTTCCTTTGTTTTATGTTTATTCTCTAGAAGCCCACTTTTCAACATTACGGCTTGATCGTCTAGACTGCTTTGGTAATGCTCGATTTTATTTTACTGACAATTTTTTTCTACCGGTTTTTGGTTACTAAAACGGCATTTTTTATTGCGGACGATTTTTATCGCATTTTGTATGATTTCGTAACGATAAGCTAAATAATCGTTTGAACGAGCGGGCTTAAGCAAGTGCAACATTTTGTAACATAACAACTTATTAAATATTCACGTTACTAATGATTATTACAGTTTTTAATAATAAATGGTTGCTCGACTAATTTTTTTATTAATGCAATCGATATTTTACTTATATAAAAAAAAATGTCCATCCTAATTTGTCTCGTGCTATATTCAGTTGATTTTCAAACAAGTGCAGAATTGCCAGAACAATGTTCAAGTTTAGTTATGTTAAATATTTGTTTTTCTACTTATACGTCACGACAAAAGTTCTCGGTTTGGGGTCATACGTATACGTCCGTAATGAAAACTATTTTAAACTTTCTCGACTATCGTCAATCTATAATTTATGCGTTGCCATAATTTCGTTGTATTATTTATATGACGTACGTAAGCGATGGCTGGTAAATCACTCACAAATTGATACAACGGCTTTTCCAGAATTTGTACCATCATTACTTAGCTCGATTGATTATTCTCGATTTGCTATGAATTTTGCTATCGTACTATTAAATGGGCAAAATATCGTTCGCATGCTAAATCGAATGGTTCAAATGCATAAACTATTTTGGTACCTTTTCCGTGATAAATACAAGCACGTGGCACAAAAATATTTTATTGTATTTGCGGTAAAAGAATTATTTCTAAATTGGACAATATTTGTAGTCTATTTAAATGGAACTCTGCATATATCAAGCCAAACATCAATACTCAGTGCAATAATTCTTAATAAATCCTTTTTTGTGACACTATTTATGGCATCGAATTGTTCGGCGTGTTTGTTTTGCTGTATGTACTTTTATGAAGTGATAAACAGTGAATTAAAAAGTATAATTGTGACTCAACAGTTACGAATCGCAAGTCCGGGTGTGAATATTGAGCTACCAATCGTATGCGATAACCTGAACATGCTAGCAGCTCTCCATCTAAAGGTATCACAACTTACAATTGCTGTGAATAACACGTTTGGAATTTATATTGCTTGCGAATTTTTGGTGCTTTTCGAAATGTGTATCCTGTCGTTGTATTTTTTTGTGAAAGCCTTTTTTACGGAGATATTCGCAAATGATAACTCAAAAGATAGTTCGCTAATTCTAACTATTGCGGTTGTGGTCGGTCCGGCTATGGCTCAGTTATTTTTGTACATCACCGTGTCGCACGTATTCTGGGAGAAAACGTGCGTTGCGACAAATTTGATGCATCAAATTATTTGGGCAAATAGTGATTTTCGTTTCATTGAAACCGTGAGTATTCGTATTGCTAACAATTTTTTTAAACTAAATTATTATAAACCAAAAATAGTAATTTATTGATTTATGTAATTGTAAAATTTCCGATATGTTCTAAAATGGTATTCATAAAATGTAACTCGGCTCTATAAACGTAAGATTTTTTCTATAACTTGGCACCACCAAATTTGATGACGTAAAGCTGCATATCATGATAAAAAATTGTCATTTTCTGAAACGGTTACCAATAGCATCTCTATACCAACAAAAGTTGAAGCTAATGCCAATTATAGTTTTTGAGCTTTTAGATAAAATTAATTTGTTTAAAAAGTTTTACAAGTCTTATATACGCCTAAACGAATGTCGCCAACTGTTCTGAACTGAATCCGGAATGATGACGTCTGTTGCACTGATAATTGGTAAAGTACTATTTTGAGTGTGATCAATAAAATATTAATGAACCTCAGTTTTGTCTGTTTTGTTAATAACAATATTTGTAAACCAAAATAATTCCATTATCAACATATTTTATACCTAAAGTAGCGCAATGGAATTTTGTACTTGGAAGTGCGCGGTTAGCCGAAAATTTTCTCCAATTATTATCGATAAAAATGGGTTCACGTGAACAAATTTTATTCAGTCGTTTACATAAATGTCATCCCCTTCAAAATAGTTCCGATTAGATATCATACACTTATGCCACCGATTTTTCCAATCCCCGAAAAACAGAAAAAAGTCACACGCTGCTAGGTTGGGCGAATATGGAGGCGAACCGATTTACGAAATGCTTTTGAAGTTTACTTTCTGTATCTAAAGTAACTCCAAGATGTTTTACTATGTCTGGTGATCGTTTCTCCAAAAACGGAAGGTGCATACATTTCTCCAATTTGAAGAGCGTGTTGCATTAAGTCAATAATACTTTGAGGCGTTTTCCTGCAACAAAAATGTTATCAGCATGACTCTAATCAGTAGTGTCAGAATGCTTCAATTTAACATTTACAACCATAATAACCAGAGAGATGACAAAACACCTCCCTGAGGGCAACTTTTGGTGCTTTAACAGAAACAGTGGAAAGAGAATCCACTCGACCACAGCAATGCGAGCATGATTTCAATGATGATTTAGTCAATGTCAATTTGTGCAGGCTTCGTGTCATCGTTTGTTTTCCTTTTGGAATACACTGAAAAAAAATTATACTCGTCGTATTATTCTCGTTATCTTCTTGTTTGTTTATTTTTGTAAACATGTTGGTTATCAAGAATTGTGGTAAACAATATGGGTGGCGATTTGAAAACGAGCTACGCTTTATGTTGTTTACCACTTTACCAATTTCATGTGGCAAACAACCGGGTGGCGATTTGGAGTTGTGCCACTAATTGTGTTGAGATTCTAGGATGCTACATTTGCGATATGTACGATTAGAATATTTGGTTGCAATATTCTATCCGCAACGCATCACCTCTCGCAGATGAGCCACACAGTGAAGAAGCTGAGTGTCGAACAAGGCTATTGTCGTGATACCGAAGGATATCTGTCGATATGCTCAACACGGCCAAGATTGGATGTCAGTCCGTTATTGATGTTATATATTATCTTTTAGTATCATTGTGCGAATGGTGAACCGTTAACGCCGATGATGCAATCGTCCTTCTCAAGCGTCCCGATGACATCGGCTTATAGTAAAATATCTATCTTGTTTGGTCGATACTCGATAGTAATGATGTCAATTGGTTGGGATGGCGGCGGGCCTATGATCTTCACAACGACGAGGGCTGTGACCGAGATGAAAAATGTTGAATCGATTCCAATAATCGTGACTGTGGCTGACGAACCGAACACGTTGTAATTTCCAGCACAAACTTGACACGTGAAGATGCGAGTGTCCGGAGATTGCATGACTGGTTTGCGAGGTGTGCGAGTTTGTGACGAATGAGATAATGACGGAACCTGTTTGTGCGACTGTGGTGGATTCGATTGTGATTTAGTCATGTAGATCATCTCCAGTGATTGTCATTGGGTGTTCGGGAAATAAATCAGATTTTGGTATGATGAATATTTCGCTCGAGTTAGTGACTTCACCCAATGTCGATGGGTTTCTGGATCCAACTTGTCTGCGATGTTGTTGATTAAGATGATAGCCCTTGTGGTGCATCTCCAGTTACGTTCGTATGCAGATAGTGTAGCTTCTGCGAATTAATCAGTTGTTTATGGTTGTGAACGAGGTCGACGAACAAATTCTCAAATTCAGTACAATTCGTGCAGTCGCCGTTGAAGACTAGATTCGAAACAGCTTTGTATCGACTGACTGCTGCACGTGACTTAGCTTGGCATCACCTGGCGGGTTCTCGAGCGTTGCAGATAGCTGTCACTGCATGGTTTTCAAATTTACTGTATACTGTATTGAGGTAATAGTCCCATAACCTTGTTTGCGATTACCATATTATCGCTCGAGTTCCTCTTCACCGCACATTGTCTCTATATTTTCCTGTAAGCCGCAGAATTTATTATATCGAGACGTCACGTGGTCAATCTGCATCTGTATGATGCGTGTTGTCAGTTTCACGAGTCACGCGCACTGCACCGAAATGTTAAATTTTCTTACTTACGAGACTTGTTGCGGCACGGCTCGAACAATCCTGCTCGGAGGATCAACAATTTGCGAAAAGGCGAAATATGAATATGCGAACAAGGCGGATTCTTGTGTTGCTCGATCGAAGGTTGAAGTAAAAAGAAGAAAGTTGTCTACATAGATGTGACGATTTTGACACGTGCGAAAAAGTGTTGTCCGATGTTGGTGAATTATTTGAAATCGTGTTACCCGACATTTGATAGCGAGGTGTCCACCGATAGGTGTCACCTCCGACTGTCGTGGAGACGTTTATTATCATCTCCAGCACCGAAATATTACTCAAAATACTGAAAATAATCTTAGAATAATTTTCCAAATTCTTACTTAACACTTAAAGACACAACAACAAATAATTTCTCATTTTTACTATTAATTCACTTCCCACAATGTACAATAATTGTATTTTACTTAAAACACCACTTATTAATTTTTCGCACTGTTCTCTTTTGTTTTTAATCGTTCGCGAGCCCCCTCATTGTACTCGTATTTGTTTACCGCGCTATTCAAGAATTTCGCGGACTTTCGGTTTTGTCCCACACAATTTCTGCTATAATCTGCCATACCTCAAATCTGTTATAAAACTATCTCTAATACTACTACTTAAACCTAGATGTCTTTCCATTAATAAACATTTTTTAGTTAGAATTGTGCCGTCATTGAGTTACTAACTAGCGATTACTTAGGTGTCACCAACCGGGTCGAGTCTGCTTGAAGTAACATTCCTATTCAATCGCTTTTGTTATATGTAAAACGGGTGTCCGGTTGGCTCGACGTATTCCGGGAGATCCTGTTTAATCCGTGGCCGTACACTCCAATAAATCAATAAATTTTATGGGCAAGTACGAAAATCACGCGGATTTATCATAAACACAGTACATGATTTTCGGGTTAACTTGACATGCATTCATCATCAGTGTGGTTAATTCACTATAGTATACTAAAATACTTTTGACCATAAAGATATACGGAGTATATAATAGTAAAATTTTAATCGTTTATCCATTTTTCGTAAAATTATTTTGTTTGTCGATATTGTTGTTGCAACATGATACGGGTATAATTATCCTTATCACAATTACTTTATTACTTAAAATGAATAATTGATATTCACTCCCATTAATACTGGGCTATTACATTGTATTCCACCTAGTCGTTTGTAAATCTACCAGCTGGAAACATGTTCAACCTCCCATATTTGAAATACATCGTATGCTATTTATACATTTTGACTAAATTAACCGGTTCCGCAAGTTACGTGTACTGCAGTCGTTCGAAACTTTTTCAGTTTTCAATTGCATCGTTCGTGTATTGTTTAGTATTTGGCCTTGTAACAAACTACTATTGTGCGATTGAACGTAATCGTCTAAAAGATAATATCGCCCATTACCTGTACCAAATTCCTTCATTCATACCCGAAATACTACAAATTATCGATTTTTTGAATAATAGTTTGAATTTCTGTCTAATTTTAACCACTGGACCTCGTATTGTGATCCTACTGAATAAAATGATCAAAACGATCAAAGCATTTTTTGTGGTATTTGAAAACAAATACGAAATTATCAGTGTTAAAAAATTTTTGGTGTTTATCGCTAAAGAGGTGGTACTTTCATGGATGGTGTACTTAAACAATTCGATGGCGACCAGGGCGACCTCTAGCTACAATCAAACATGGCTTAGCGCGGCCACTACTAATAAGGGTTTATTTTTATCGCTATTGTTGACGTCACACTATACAACGTGCCTTATAATCTGTATGCGTTTTTATGACGTAATAAATATTGAAATGAACTTGATGGTGAAAAAATTTAATATCGATCGTGCAACTAACTCGAATTTCAAAATGCCGATGATATGCGATCATCTGGATCGACTTGCAATGTTTCACTGTAAAATTAGAAAACTAATGCACTTAGTTAATCGGGCGTACAGTATGTATATGGTAGGCCACTTATGGATGCTGAATGGACACATTTTAGTTATCTCATTTTACGTAATCTATTTGATGTTCGACGAATCGATCTCGAATCGAAACGAACTTATAATCATGGGGTGTTTTATTGTTGTAATACCTATGTTACTACTAGGTTGGTATGTAAAATTATTTGATATGTTTGTGGAGAGCGCCGGCCGTGCTGGACGCATTTTACACACAATTGAGACTACATCTACTCAGGACCTCAGATTTGCTCACACTGTAAGTATTGAAATATATTTTATTTTATTTAACCAAAACTTAGTTTTTCTTTCGGAAGTGGGAAGAAAGAGTGTTTCCAAAAAATTTGAGCTACTTCCTTTATGCTTGAGTTGAATAATTCCCGAGGAAATGCACAGCTGAAATTTTCAGAACAGAACCTCGGGTGTTAATTCCCTCGGGGGATACAAAGATACATATTATTGTGTGGGTACTGGGAAAGTTTGTGTATGACACGTTGAATTTTTGCCATCTACTGTTTTCAATGCCACTAAACGGACTTCCCTGTCGTGCCTTTTATGTAACTTCAACACCTTGCCTAGTCTTCAACTATTTATCAGTGGTTTGTCCTCTCTGAGTAACACAACTTGACCCACTTGCAGATTTTCCTCTTCATGCTTCCACTTGATCCTTGCTGTAAGCTGTGAATATATTGTTGGTACCATCGTCTCCATATTTTTTATAACATGTGAACCGCTTGACAGTAACTCAAGCGATTATACGACCCCTTTGTAACATCTAGATTGACTATAGCGACACCCATTATGTCCATATCAAATAATGCACCATTTATACACATCGGCCGATTATTCAGCATCGATTTTGTAGGCTTTACCATTGCCTCCTAAAGGCCACCGAACCTGGGATGCAATTTCATCTTGTTTCTCAATTACAAATTGATTCAAACTGTCAAGTACACACTTAGCTCCTCAAAAATTGGAACCTTTGCCGGAAAACACATCGGTGCATGGTTCACGTCTTGCAATAAATCGATCAAAGGCGGCCAAAAACGGTTCAGTGATTCAGAGCATGTTTTGGTAGCACAATTGGATGCGCAAGATCATCAGAACTTGGGACGTTTTCGAGTAGACCTTCTACTCGTAGCAGCCCAAGATCGTCGATAAATGAGTCCAGTGAAATCATTTGCTATCTCGATGAATCCCATCATTTCCGGATTTCAATTGTTGCATCTTCATATTAAAATGTTTGATTTGAATTGCTTTAAACACCTTGACGGTTGTTCCCTGACCTTTTCTTAACTACCATATCCATGAACAGACATCTACGTTCCTCCATCGGATTTTGGATACCAGAGGAATCTGGGGAACACGTTTAATATCTTGCTAGTGCGATTCGCAATATAATTTGTCCACCTTTTTGGAGTATCAGATAGCTAGTCTAGGCTAGTCTTGAGTCCGTCCATGCTATCAAATTCTTCTTTGGTATTTTCGAAATCAAACCGAGTTGTTTGATCAATCTTGTAAGTAACAACGCACCACACAGTTCAAGCCGCGCTGCTGATACCGTATTGGTGGCGACACTTTGGTTTTTGTGGTGACTAATTGTACTGTTGTGACTCTCTCAATTTTTAGGTAAAGGTAAACTGAAACTTTTCACTGGATTTAACTATTCTTATTGTGTACTTTTCGGTAAAGGCTCATCGCAAGCTAATTTAAGACACAACAACTGCTGGAACATTACTATAATTCGTAAGAGCAAAGGTGAAATTAAGCCCAAGCGATCGAATATTTGGTACGTAAATTAATAGGCCTTCGGTGACCATTGCAGACTCAAACCCTGAGTTACCTCTGTTCGATTTAAATTGCTTTGGGAAATTTTAATGAATTAGATCTCCACTTTCTTTCATTCTCAAATGATACTGCACTGGTCATTAAGTCATCCATGTCCATCTCGAATTGTATGTCTTGTGCATCTTTTGGATAATGGGTTTGATTCTTAACTGCCCTCTTGCAATAAGCGTATCATCAAACAGGAAGAAGATGCCATGCCGTAAGTTATCGTATTTCACTCATATAATTGTATTGGGTCTTCAACTTTGTTACGCCATAGTGTGACTCAATGCGTTCAAAACATCACTAAAATTTATACAGTGAATTTTGTATCGTAATTAACTCTCTTCACCTTGATCCAACGAGCATCATTTATTTCGCTAATAATAAAGCGACATTCAGCTCCAAATGGGGAATTAATAACTTATTCTTAATTGGTGAAACCCTGGTTTTTTGTCATTAATAAACTTGTTGTTGTATGGCCGGCCTCATCTGTTATTCTATGATATACTGCTGTCGCATATCCGTACTCCGATGCACCCGCAAATACGTGTAGCTCTTTCTGACTCATCTTCATTTTATTTACCCATCAAACCAGTTAGTATTTATCTTCCGTGGTCCATATTTTTTGCATTATAATTTTTGTTGCAATTGTGATAGGTGATAACCATCCTACTGGATCGAACAGCTTAAACGTCGTCTTTAAACGTAGCTTGTCTACGTCGAACTCAGAGGTGTCTTCGTTTGGATTATAAAGAATTCCAAATGTCTTTGCAGTTCTGATGGGATATTTTTCAATATTTCCTTGTTGTTAGGGGACCATTTTCTTAGATTGAACCTATAGGTATTAGCCTATTACCTAGCCTTTTACCTATAGGTAATATATTAGCTCTCGTTATGCAGAAAGGTTTTCTTCTATGCTGCCACTCTCCAGTTAGCAGGTCAACTATGTAAAAATCTGTTGATTTTCAGCAGCTTTTCGGTATTATTGACGTTCATCCTCGGCTAGTTGTAGGAGGGCTCTCACTGCTAGAAAACTAGCAGCTGTGATATCGTAGGTGACAGTGTTCCATTTATATACTTCCAGGCTTAAATATTCCTCCATATGGTAGTGTTGTTGGAATGGGACATCCTTCATGAACTTTCTTTTGAGCTGCGCAGCAACTTGGCAGTAGCTGTTCTTCTGGATTCCTCTAGTTTGGCGTGATCATCTTTAAGTGGGACCTCACCTTATATTTTCCGTCTAACCCATGTTACACGGTTGACGAGAAATGGTTTTCTACCTTAACTTCTTCTTCGGTGTGATTTCTTTCTCCTGGGATACTGTCGCTTTCGACAAGCAACTTTAGTTGGTGCTCAATACCTTTGGTAGTTATCATAGTTGTTTTTGCTGACAATCTATGCCTCCCATGACAAATCTATGCTTCCCATGTTAATTATGTTGTTGTTGGCTATTGACGGATAGCAGACAGCAACTAGCATTAAACAGTGGAACTGTTAGTTGTATTAGATGAGTCCATCTAGTTGTATAAACGCCCATCTCTGGCAGTTGATGATTGAGATTCTCAAGTACCATAGCTACAATATATAAACCAAAATCCCTATGCAAACCTTGGTGGTCGCGCGGTGTTGACAACGTGCCGACCAATACTTGCTTCCGTTCCATCAATACCCGAAATCTTAATGTATGCCTTTTGTTTTTTAAAGTTGAACTAGTTGGCGGCCTTTGCTGAAATTAGAGTCGCCTGCGATCCTGGATCTATACTAATGCTCTTAAAGTTACAAGGTGACCCTTTATTATCGCCCTTACTATCGCAGTCGATAATAATACTGATGATTGCTGACTCACTGCAAAGGTTTTTCGTTGTAACTTCGGGTTTCGATGCCAAGTTGTTGCAATGCAAAAGTTTGTTGTGTTTCCCGTTACACATTACGCAGAAATATGTTGCTAGGCACCTATCTGTTCGATTCTTGGTCATGCAGAGTGTACAAAGATTAGCACTGGTCACCAATCTTGCTCTTTCCGTTTGCATTTTTTTAAACAAATGTTAATGCTCTAATTTATGATTGTCTTTGCACTGTTGTACCCAGCAAGGTGTGGCGATAGTTGCAGCAGTCACTCGCCTTAAAGACTGTAATCATCTTTCCAAAAAATTAAACAAGTTTTCTAATTTGGGGACTTGTTTTGCATGTTCAGCGTTGTTTCATATAGCATCTCCAGCGTAATTCTCCCCTGTAGTTGCTAAGTGGCTGATTAGTTGTGCTGCTCCTCTTTGAAGCTTGAGTTTTAAATCACCGTTGGACATTTTTCATGTCTATGTGTTGCGGAATTTTTTTAAATTAATTACAATTTGGCGCCATCGTTATCTGTCAAAACCAATTGTCAACCAAAGCCAAATAATTATTTAACCGAAAAATCATTTTATTACATTTTATTTAACTTAAATTCAACTGTAAAATTTCCAAATTACAAATATTTTCCAGTTTGTACGAATGTGTGGAATAAATTCTAATCCACACCCCATTCTCGGTTCGCTTCTTAACAGTTGCGGCTGTGAACTTATCATATCTGGATTACAAAATGAAATTTGGTACGCGAGTTTGTTGTTCAAAGGATTGAATGATATACTTCGAAATCGCTTGAGTAAAAGTAACCACGAGCATCATTAGGTTACTTTCACCTGCTTTGCATTCGATTTACTCGATGCTGAATGGGCGCTTGTTGAAAATTTGGAAATAAATCTTGGTCGTTCTGCAATTGTGTGAGATCGAAGTAATAATGCAGATGGTCGAATGAAGATGTCGCTAATGCAGTTCTTATCGGACCATGCTTGGTTGAAATGGAAGAGTGTCTCATCCACATGACCACGTATTAGCTTGATTTGGATCAAAAGGAAAAATCATGATAGATGCATTTAATGGAGTATTATCAGTTCTCATAAAAGAATAGGAAGATAAATTTAAGGATAATTTGTTATCGAGGATGGATACGCCCAGGGTTAACGCCCAGCTATTAAAGTTTTTAATTAAAAATTATTCAGACTTTTTTTCTCTAGCCACTTTTTGGTTACTTCAATTTGACTTCATTGAATTACGTACGGGTCCGGTTTACCTAGTTAAAGTTAGCCGAAAGTTGCCAGTCGAAAGTAAAAAAATCGATAATGTAGATAGTGTCTCGACTACTTCAGCCGAAAGTTAAATCTAGCTATGTTAATTCGATGTCACTTGATCATAGATAGATTTTGGTTATTATTTAGGGGTGGGTCTGATGAGGTTATAGGGGTGAAATTTTGATTTTCCCCATGTTTTGTTGATAAAATCGTTCGTTATTCGAGATTTTGCCAGATAGACACCAATCTGGCTATGTTAATTCGATGGCACTTAATCACAGGTAGATTTTGATTATTGGTTGGGGTGGGTCTGATGACGTTCTATTGGTGAAATTTTAATTTTCCTCATGTTTTGTCGATAAAATCCTCTAATCCAAATCTACTTATGGTCGTGGGCCATCGAATAAGCATAGTCATATTGGTGCCTATCTAACAAATTTTTATCGGCAAAACATAGAGAATATCAAAATTTCAACCATTTAACGTCATCAAACCCGCTCAAACCTATCTGACAAAATCTCGAATGATGGACGATTTTATTGATAAAACATATATAAAATCAAAATTTTACCCCTATAAGCTAATCAGACTCACCTTAAACCTATAATCAAAATCTACTTACGGTCATAGGCTACCGAATCGACACAGTCAGATTAGCCTATTTGAACAAATCTCGAAAGATGGGTAATTTTATCGACAGAAGAAGGGGAAAATCAAAATTTCAACCCGATAACCTGATCAGACCTACTCCAAACATAAAATCAACATCTACCTATGGTCATGGGCTATCGAATTGATATAATCAGACCGACAACATCTCGAATAACGATAGATTTTATATACTGACGAACGATTTATCGATAAAACGTGGAGGAAAAAATTTCACCCCTCTAACCTCATCAGACTAACCCCTAACCTGTAATCAAAATCTACCTGCCGTCACGAGCCATCGAATTGGAAGAGCTAGATTTCTGTTTATCTGGCACAATCTCGAATGACAAACGATTTTATCGACAAAACATGGAGACAATTAAAATTTCAACTGTTTATCCTCATCGCGGCCACTCCAAACCTGCAATAAACATCTACTAATGAACATAGGCCATCGAATAACATAGTCAGATTGGTGTCTATCATTTAAAATTTCGAGCAACTTTAGAAAACACAATGAGAAAATCAAAGCTTCATTCCTATAACTTCAACAGACCCACCCAATCATATAATCAACCCAATCTCAAGTCGTAGGCTATCGAATGGGCATATTCAGACCGGTGTTTGTCTGAAAAATCTTCGATTGGCGAATGATTTTATCGACAAAACATGAGGAAAATAAAAATTTTACCCATAATTTTCCAGTCTGAACTTAGAATTTAAATCTTGAGTCATATTTTATAGTTTTCATAGTGAGACAGACACCGGTTATTTTGCAAAATCCCGAAAGGTGAACAATTTTATTGACGAAACTATGGAAAATGGAACATTTCACCAGTATAACCTCATCAAACCCACTTCAAACATATAATCAAATTCTACTTAGAGTCATGGTCCATCAAATTGGTACAGTCAGTCCATCAAATTCATCTGGAAAATTGATGATTCATTTGTTACTTTTAAATACATTTTTGGTTGAATATTGAAGCTAATCTTCTTTATCGATGTAATCTGCATTATCGACATTTTATGATTGATGTGCCATTTGTCGCATTTTCTTGACATAATTACAACAACAGTTCCATGGCTAAAGCAAAAACTAATAAGCAATTAAAATTTTGTTTTAGCTGATGATAACGCAGATTTGCTTTCGCTGAATTCACTAAATGTCAGAAATTTGAATGTTGTTCACTGTTAGTGCTACAACTCAAATTCAATGGCCCCTAACACGACAAATTATAAATATGGGATCCAGCTAATTACGAGTCTGTCTAACTTCACACAGTTCATATGACCTTTAAACATTCGAATTATGTGATATTGATTATTCTTTTTTTTTGGCGAAAATTAACTTCAATAACATGTAATTTTCGGCTAATATCAACAGAACTTTGTATTACCACCTGATACAAAATATGTCGATAATGCAGGGGGTTGTTCGGCTGAAATTTTCGGCTAACTTCAGTAGCATAAGTTAAACCAAAAATATTTATTTCTCATCAAAATGTTAATAATTTGAACCTACATTATCGACGCCCCATGTTAAAGTTTCGTGTAAATCTGCATTATCATCAGTTTTCGGCTAAGGCTTTCGGCTAACTTTAACAGTATGTCGAATTTGTTAAATGTTAACCGCTTGCTTGTTTAATTCAATCGAATTGGCTGAACTTTTGGTTGCGCCTTGATTGTGAACATATCAACACCATCCGTTGAAACTGATGAATACTTTACATCAAACCTTTTCGGTAGTTCGTCTTTCCTCTTTTGTTCATCTTTGACTACAACTGTATTATCAACCGTTTTTACGGTTTGCGTAAAAAAGATGATCGATATTTATTCGATTAGATTCCAGCCAAACTAGCATTAGGTAAAATAGACTCTATAATTTTTAGAGTGTTCGTTCGTGGCCAAATTCCCATGCATGATAATTGATAAGTAAAATCTGTGAATATTAGCCAACCCATCAATAAGCTCATTCAATTCGTAAATATGTAAAATTTCAGGGCAAATTTATATTATTATTATTATTATTCATCTGTTAAATTGTTATTTTGGTGATAATTATTAGATTTGGTATAAGATGGCGCAGTTATAACGAAAAGATAGTATTTTGTTCATTATTTACTTTACAGTACGAAAAAAATCAAGTAAATTACATTTTGTAATTTACGACCCCAACAATGTTTAAATATCTCATTTTTTACGACGTTTTACAATGTTTTATTTTAGTGAATGAGTTCGCTAAAGAAATCGGTAGTTGTACTGCGATATCGATGATTTTACAAGGCCATTGGGCTCGTTGCCGCAATATTATTAATGTGTTTTCTACTTTAAGCTGCGACGTTTCATCATTCGTTCTTATGTTTCGATCATTATTCCTCCGAATCTGTTTCCAATTTCCTTATCTTTAAACTTAAATACTCTTTTGAGTAGTTGTTTGCCTCTAATGAGTTGTTAATAAATGTTAATTTCCTATACATCTGTCGCATAAGAACGTTTTGCTTCCTGAATAGCTTATTAGATGACTCAGCTGCGCCTGAATGTTGACTGACGTTCTCTGCTTTCTCCTTCGAATGGTTGTTGTTGGTATATGTAAACGAGAGTGGTTCCGGGTTTTTCGATGATATTGATGGTCTAGGTGTGTTCGGTGTTCCATTATACAGCCGTTTACACATTTCCTCAATGAAGTTGTTATACATTTCTTGCATAGCTTGCCGCGAGATGAGGTAAGCATGAAACTTCTTTAACGGTGGTACTGCCTTTAGTATTTTATCATCTGTTACTACATATTCGTAGTTTTTAGTGCTTCTATTTGTTTTCTCCAAAAACGTTTTGGGTTTACTTTGTTCTCCATCTTTTATGTTTTTTAAATTAGGCTGCAGCTCCTGTTTTACTTAAATATAGTTAGTTGAATATGTAGTTAAATATGTTTAGTAGACTAAACACTATCTACTCGTTTTCTTTCCACTAAATTTCCATGCCAAAAATATTTACTAAAAACTAATCTACCTCCTCGAGCATTTAAAAATTTTTGCCACTGACGTTTCCAGCTAAGGTGTGTTTTGGTTGCCATTGTGATACGCGGTATTCTACCATAAACAATTCTACTTTTAATGACACAATCATATTATTTATTAACCACCCCATAATACTAATTGCTATACACAGTAAATTAAAAATGCAAGTCACATTGTGATTCAGTAGCTTCTGAACCAATCGACTGGAATTATGTTTTACTATTCATACCCGTATTTTAAAATTATCGTATGTTATGTATACATCGTGGCCAAATTAACTGGCTCCGGTACATACACGTATAATCCGCATACAAAAACCTTTAAATTCTCAATTGGATCATTTGTGTACAGCTTACTACTTGGTATTCTGACCAATTATTATTTTGTTCTTGGGCGTACACAAGTCGAAGTCGAAATAGCGAACAACGCGGAATATCAAGTTCCAACAGGTATATCAACACTGCTTCAAATTATCGATTACGTAAATAATTTTCTAAATTTCGTTCTGATTTTGGCAACCGGACTGAGTATTGTCACGCTACTGAACAAAACGATTAATTTAACTAAGTTAATGTTTACGATTTTTCAGAATAAATACGGAAGCATCGGTTTCGATAAATTTTTAATATTTTTTGTGACAGATATACTTCTCTCGTGGATACTATTTTTGTCGAGCTTAAAAGCCACTCGAATAATTACGGGATACGAACACACTTGGTGGGGGGCGGCCTTAACAAACAAAGGTTTATTTTTATCGTCACTTTTAATGTCACAGTACCTAGCATTTCTATCAGTTTATAACCATTTTTACAATATTATAAGTATTGAATTGAATTTGCTTGTGATACAATTTAATGCCAGTCGCATACATAATTTGCAAATTTCGATGCTATGTGACCAGCTGGATCGACTCGCAATATTACACCAGAAAACCACTAATTTAGCACGATTGGTTAATCAGACCTATGATATTTGTATGGCATGCCAATGTTGGACTTTATTTGGTAACATTCTGCTGATCTCTTTTTATTTATTCTATCTTACGATCTATCGTTACGATGTGTAACGATTCGATGCCGAATCGAAGAGAATTATTATTTATAGAATATATTACCATCTCGGCACCTGTATTGCAATTATGTTTGTATGTGAAAATGTTTGATATGTTTATGGAGAGCAGTTCACGAGCTGGATATTTGTTAAATACAATCAGGATTAGGGCTTCTCTAGATCTTCGTATAGCCGATACTGTAAGTATAAAATATTTTGTTTGAATTGATTTATGTCAACTGACCTCCTTAAAATTATAAAATTATAAATACATGAATTTCAGCTCGCGTTGAGCATTGACTAATACAGTGGCTCACATAATGTCATAAAACAAAACAAATAAAAAAATTCAATTTATAACAAAAAGTAACAAAAAACAAAATGTCTACGTAAAAACCTGTCATATCTAAAATGATGCACTTCAATTTCACTATTTGTCTATATTGACACACTATATTGACTATAATCGCACAAAAGGTTGTTTAAAACTGACACTCAAAGTGTTTTATATTGAATATTTTGTTTTGTGTAGAACAGGTACCGCTATTTTCAAAACAAAGAGAGTGCACCATTTTAGATGTGACATGTTTTTACGTAGACATTTTGTTTTTTGTTACTATTTTATGCATGTGAAGTTAGACCTAACGAGGAAATAACTAACTTAGGACTGGTTTAGCACAAATTTCACACGCTCTTATATGCGTTTGAAGTTAGAACTAAATTATTCCTAAACCAACAAAAAAAAGTGTAGATGTATTGGTAAATATAGCAAACAATGACATTTAGGTGAATTAACAATAGGCATTTTAGGTAATATTTAAGGATTCTATTTAGGATTTTCTAAAGAAATTGAATATCTCGAGAATTAATATGTTCATCACCTAGTTCTGTATGATTTTCTGAAAGGTTAAGATTAGGACTATCAAACCTCTAAACCATTTAAAAAGCCAATGGGATTCACTGTGAGCCACTGTACATTCCAGGTTAAATACATATGAGAGCAAACATTTTTTAGAACAGTTAGTGCAAGAGCAGTTGCACTTCCTGCTGATTTTGCAATAGTCCATTACCATTTTAATTTGCAGGTGCTATCCTGATGCAGTTCTCCAGTTTTGTAAGTCTTTGGATAATTAATCCAATAGCTTCGTCTTTTTTTTTAAGAAAGTATTAATTGTCCAGTGGATTTAATGTCCTTTGAAGGTCAATTAACACCTACCTTTTCTTCATGCACACACCACCCATTCACACAACTACAGTATTCTACCTGCACATTGCAAGTTCTATATCAACCTGTACACTGACATAGACGATGGGTTGGCGCTGAGCTCTGTCTGCACTCCAACCGAGGGTCTTGGTTGTATTTATTAGCATTACCGATCGTAATCGATGACGAAAATTCGCTTTGCAGCAAGCCTCTGGTGGGATACGAACCCAGTACCTCCCGGTGTTCAAGCGCTGAACCTTTAACCACTGCACCACTTTGTCTTGTTTCTGTTCTTGCTCTTCCATTTTGCTAAAAAAAAATACAACAAATACAAATTTCAGTACGTTCAGCTCCGTTATTGATGTGTATTTCAGTTTTAGTAGTTTTAGTGTAGTTTTAGTGTATTCCAGTTGAATCTTCTAAAGTTCTTTGGCTACTACACATCCTCTGTAGCGGGATGTGTTTCTCCACAGTTTACACATTTTGCTGGACGTTTTATGTTTGTTTACATTTCTTTGTTAAATGTTTAGCGGCACAACTGATGCATCTTGGGTCTGTGTTACAGTTATTGTGTGTTAATATAATTAGAATCATTTACGTTGTGGAAGCAACTTTGATTTTATTTAGGCTTGAGCCTTTATTTTCATATTCAACATTTCTCTAATTTGTTATATCTTGCTCTTTATCGAATGTTATCATATCATGAACTAGGGCAGATGGGTTTCATATGTTCTTTTCAATGTTTGACTAACTTCTTTAATGTTTAGATTCCCCCTTCCCCCTCTTGATAATAACACCCGCCATTACCCCCGGCCCAATACTCACCAGCCATTACTCTCCGGATAATACCCTAGGACATTACACCCCGGACATTACTCCCGCCGTTACCACTACGGTCATTACCCCAGGTCATTACCCCCAAGTCATTAAAGTCATTATTCCCGAGTAAAAGTAATTATCATGAAAATACTGACTCATCCGATTTACTAAAGCCTTTTTCTGAAACAAATTATTGACAGATCCAGAAAAATAAATTTCATATTGTCCGGCCTACGCAGTTCAATTACAACAAAAACAAATAAAAATTAGTACGAGCGCATCGGTAATAAAAAATATTTTATATTTTTAGGCAAAGAGATATTTCTCTGGTGTGGTTGCTGTATTTTGTAAATCCGTTAGTTCCAGTTAGTTAATCAAAAGTATACGGTATTTAGATGGTGTGCCGTTTTTGGACATTATCCTCGTGTTCAGTCCGACCAAAATGATAAAAACTATCATGATATTTTTTGTGACTAACTTCACTCCGTATAATTCTATGTCAAACCGGAGTGAACGATCATATTTTCGAATAATTATAACCAAGTGATTGTAAGTTGAGCAAACTGCCATGTAAAATCATAACACTAATCCATCAAATAAAATGTATACAAGTTTTGACAGCCAGAATCAAAACTATTCTTGATTTTTTTGTAATAAATGAGTGCGTTTTATGGCGAAAAACGATAAAAAATATCGTGATAATTTTTATCATTTTTGCCCGACATAACACTAGGTATAATGTGGTCGATTACGGATCTCCAGCTCAACGTAATTTGTTGTTGAGTGCTTCTCGTGCACTACAGTCTACCAAAAGTTAGGATATTCGATTTGTTGAAACTGAGTAAAACCAGTAAAACGGGATGACGAGCGAATTAATATATCAATAATGTACGTCAGTAACTATTGAATAATTCAACATTACAAGTTAAATTCAAATAGTAATTCGAACTAATGGATATTACACTAAAGCATTAAAATAATTAGACATCCTAATTGATCTCCAATATTGACTAAACCTTAGTATTACGTTTACTTCTCTGTCGCGTAAGTATGTTGAAATCCGACTACGGTTACGTAACCGCCGTATGTTTCTATTTATACTGTGCCATCAAACTAACTGGGCTTGCCGCGTTTACATATAATCTACAAACACATCGAGTAGAATGTACTCGATCATCTACAGTGCACGCTTTAGTGAGATGTATATTCCTTCATTTTCTATTTTACTATGCCTGGTTTAAATTCGCCGATTCCATGGACGCTGGATTAATAAATGTGTTACCCATCACTACCACTAAATTTATTTCGAACTCGTTGGGTTTCTCATACCACACTAATAATATTGTTTCGTTTGCGGTTCCAATTTTAATGCGGCATCAAGCGGTGCGCAGTTTAAATAAACTATTCGAGTGCAATCGTTTAGTTGTGTTGCATTATCCGAACAGATGCTTAAGAGATTCTCAAATTTATTTTAGGTGGTATCTGCTTGTTGGAGTCTCCTTAACATGGTTTTTTTATGTAGTCAGTACGATATCAATGCGATATCAATATGAAGAGCACATAGGCTGGGTCGAAGCTGGAATGTCAACTATACCTATACTACTAGTTTTATTAAAGTCGGACCAAGTGATTGCCGCCATAACAAACTTAGCGTACTTATATGATGTAATCAATTATGAATTAACTTGCATCGTGGATAAAGTGGTACATACCGAAAACGTTGCACAGATATATAGTTTATGCGATCAAATTGATCGCCTGCATTTTCTGCATCGAAAAGTCACCAGGACAACACAATCGATAAATAAAATGAATTTGGTGTACTTGTTTATGCATCTCGCCACGATAAATGTGGTGCTAACTATTTGTACATTTAACGCCTTATTGATAATTTTTGGTGATAATCCCGCCAATGCAAATAGTATAGAGACGATAATCGGTAGTGTTGTACTTTACTTTGGGTACATGTATTTTGCAACGTATTTGAAGTACTGCGATTTTGTAGTGATTAAATCGAGAAACGCGGGAATACTGCTACATGAAATGCGACTAGTACAAAACAAAGTATTTTACGAAACTGTAAGTATAAAATATAATTCATCATTACAATTAAATGCATTGAATATTTAACCTAAATTTTTCTCCTCGTCACCCCCTGCCAATAAAAAATACAATTAAACAAATAACAGAAATATCGTATAAAACTGATACGTTTTCATCAAATTCCAAGCCTTTAATAAATAATTGAAATGTTTTCTTTCTTAACGCCTACTACGCGTGAAGTATGAAATTAAAGTTTACATAAAAAAATGACACAAGCGAAAACAAAAAACAAAATTTCATATTTCAAAGTTTCAAATTTCAATTTCATAGATGGCTCTGTTTAACTCTACACATTTTTCACTGCTTTTTATCTGCAGGTACGATAAAAGTAAGCTAAATTTTTGACATTTCATCAATTATTTTTTGGTGTTGATAAACAAACTGCAACAATAATTTATCTGGTTAATTTTGAGGACCAGCGAACATTTCATTTCACATCAGCTGCTCACTAGCCTTAAAAGTGGAAATGTTTATCGGAATTTTTATTTTTTTAATCCTCAACCATAAATTATTAGAATAAGCGAGTATTTGATAGGCCCCAATATTATTTAACTTTAGTCCAACTAGGAACCAATGCTAATGGGGTTATGAAAATATAACGAAGAATCATACTAGCGTTGCCTAGTTGCTTATCAAGATACAGGATACACAATTTTCGTTCACTGATCTTATACTTTTGTGTGCATCTTATGTTTAATAATTGGTTTCCAACAGTCACTTTATTTTCGTCTTTGACATCATCGGCATAACATATGTTTGAAGTATCTGCAAACCTGCCCAACAACTGCACAGTTGTTAAAGCTTTGGCGTTTGGATCGGGGTGCCGGATTGGAATCCCGCTAGGGGCAGAATGCAAAGGGAATTTTCATCAACAGATTACGATCTGTGATGAAATGGAACCCATCTATGAACCCTGTCGGAGTGCAAAACTCATGGGCCGACCCATCTTCCATGCCAGTATATGCTGGCGTGGAGCTATGCAATGTGCAGATGGTGATAAAATCGGACATATAACCGTACGTCCTCGGATTGGCTGACACTGGTGTTAGGACGGAAAAATCAAAACCGCGAAAGAGTTGGGAGAGCCTTGGCTCCAGAACAGATTGCAAGGGATAATAAAATAAAATAAAACAAAGGTATCTGCAACTTTTTTTTTGAAAATAATTCTTTTGGTCTTTTCTTTTCTAATTACAATCTAGTCGAATACTAATATTAATTTTATTCTAACTTAAATTACTACATTTTACTGAAATTAAGGGTTCATCAATCGATGCACTCCTTGGCTTTGATATTTATTATTTGATCGTGCTTTTGATTGAGCCTTCTAACTAAATCCCTATTATCTAGTAGCTGCATGGCCCCTATGTTGACATGGTGGAGTAGCCGTTGTTCATGACTTGTACCAAATTTCATAATTTCGGTTTTGATGGATTCTATGCCCAGATATTTGTGGATGTCGCTATTTTTGACAAACCATGGTGCGTTGACGATGTTTCTTAGCATTTTATTTTGGAATCGTTCGATAATATCCATAACCATCCAGTCTAGACAGGCGTCAATACTTGCTTATAAAGCAGAAGCTTATTAGGGATTGATAGATGAGAGTTTCTTCCCAGTAACCAATACATTTTATTGTATTTTAATCCCAACTCGTTTCTTTTCTTCTTTACATGAGCTTTCCAACGAAGCTGAGAGTCTAATGTCATACCAAGAGATTTGGCAGTGTTTGCATGTGGTATTTCTCGATTAATTAAATATACTGGTTTGTACTTGTTCAATGGCGGTTTGTAATTTCTCTGTTGTATCTGCGTTGTTATCACCTACTGCTTTGATGACCCCGATGGCTGTGTCATCGGGGAAAGTGGCTATCGTGTGATTTTGTGAGATTGGAACATCTCGGTTGTATAGTAAATACAGAAGTGGCCCAAGTACACTTCCTTGTGAAACTCCTGCTCTTCATTATCCATATTCTTGCTTAAGCCTGAAATATCTTTCCGTTATATACGATTCCAGTATTGTGCTGTACTGTTTAGGTAGGATTAATTTAAATTTGTAGATTAAACCTTCGTGCCAAATCTTGTCAGAGGCCTGCGCTACATCAAGGAATAATGTGGAACAAACTTTTTTCTCTTCTAAAGTCTTCTCAATGATATTGGTTATTCTATGCACTTGATCAATAGTTGAGTGCTCGGAATTAGGTTATTTTTTTCAATTATTAACAACTTTTCAAAGAGTTTAGACATTATTGGCAGCAACGGTATAGGCCTATATGATGTTATTAGATGTGGCGGTTTTTCTGGTTTGGGAATCATGATAACCTCAGCCTCTTGCTACTTCAGTAGGCGATGTAGGTGTGACATCTTCGACAATTTGAATTATGTTTTCATTCAATGTTTCTCGTAATTGACATTCATGAGGTTGAAATATATTTTCAAGATGATTAGAAAATCCTTCAGCTTTTTCTTTGTTTTTCTTTACCCATGTTCCATCCATTTACCTCGTAGGATGAATCGGCATTATTGGCCTTTTTAGAGTTTTAGTTACTTTCCAGAGCGAATAATCCGTTTTACTGTCATTCGTCAACTTACTTAAGTAGAAATTAGCTGATTCATTTTTTAGTTTCTGAATTTTTCTTGTTAATTGTTGAGTAAGATTGTTTAGTCTTTTTTTGTCTTGTGGAGCTCTAGTTTGGTGCCACTTTTGTCTGGATTTTCGTTTATCCCTAAGGAGATTTCTAATTTCTATTGGATTGTTATCTCCTTTCAGCCTTGATTTGATTTCTGGAGTACTTTCCCATGCTGATTGTTTAATGTCCGTAATGAACTTTTCTACTTCTTTGTCCAGTTGATCCATAGTTTTTAAAGGAACTTTGAAAACTATTCTTTGTTCAAAGTGTACTTTGAAACTTTCCAAGTCCGTATGTTTGTTGATTAGTACTGGATTATTACCTTGTTGGATGATATACTCGCTTAGGTTTACAACTATCGGAGAATGATCTGAGCTCATATCTTGGCTTGCTTCGACTTTCATAAAATTATTAGAAATATTGTTGGTTATAAACAAAATCGATCAGGTCAGGTTTTTCTTGAGTCAGTTGGCCAATATGTTGGTTTCTTTCTTTAATGGAAATAGTAATTCTTTTCCGTTACTTGTAGGTAATCTAGAACCCCAGTGAGTACTCTTCTCATTGAAGTCACCACCTATATGAACATTTTTCCCGGACGCTTGAAGAACTCTGAGTATTGTTTGTTTTTAATAGAAAGTCTTGATGGACAGTACAATCCTGCCACAACAATAAGAAAGTTGTTGGTTTTTATACAAACCACTGTGGCCTGAATTTCTTCTTTTTCATACTTTGCTTCTTCAAAATATTGGATATTTTTTTATGACGACTGCACTTCCTCCTCTGGCCGACTTATCTGGATGAGTAGTGTGATATACGCAATAGCCTATAAATGTTACGAAATAAGACAAACATATATATTCTCAATATCGAGAACTGCTATCTTCCCATTTTTGTAGCTTCTCATCAAATTTTATTTGTTTCATGGTTTCATATCTTGTAATGTTTGGCTGATGTCTACGTCTATCGATTTTTGTTGGGGTTTATTGACTACGCCTCTAATTGTTTCGGCATATGTAACACCTTCAGTTCTTAGAGGGCGACCAAATGGTTGCTTATTGTCTTGTTTTGTCTGCCTCTCGTATCGATTTGCCGCTACCATTTGAGTTTTATTCATCCTTGGATTTTAATTTTCTGAATTTCCTTTGCAACAATACAAACTCGATAATTAGCAGGATGGCCTTGTCCACAGTGTACATACTTTAGTTGTGCTTGCGGGTTGTTGCATTCTCCAGTTAGGTGGTGCTCGGCACATTTAACACACCTTGAAAGTTTGCCACAATATTTTTGCGCGTGTCCATATGCTTCACATCTTTTGCATTGCGGAATTAGTTAAAACTTTCTAAATGGTTGAATTTCCACTTTTCAACCCAATAAACTGTGATCTTGTAAATTTTAGTTATAAAGGGTGATCCAATAAGAGCTTCCGGAAGTTTTTTTTTGAAATAAAACGCATTAAAATCAATTTAATAATCAAAAATTGTATTTGTGACGTAAGTGCGGTTTATGACATTTAGTGTTTGAAAATAATTTATTTTAACTGTTGTCCACGACTGACTCTTAGATGATCCATTCTATGGGTTCAATTTTCGAGCACTCTTTCGAACATTTCGGCCGATATTTCGTTAATTACGCGTGTTATTATAGATACCCCCATAAAAAGTAATCTAACGGCGTTAGGTCACATCTTGGAGGCCAATTCACGGGTCCGTTTCTGTTCCAACGCCCATAAACCAAATCGTTGACTCAAAGGAAGGTCAACCGGCTTCAATTCTTGAACAAGCTGTATTTTGTATACCTTTAAACCAAGACCTCTCTTCAAAATACGCCACAATGTGCCATACGAGAGACCAAGAGCTTGAGAACGGCGATAAATTGATTGATTGCGGTCTTCACGTACAATTTCAGCTACAGCAGCTAAAGGGTGGTTAAATTTTAAGGGCCGATGATGATTTTGAATAAAACACAAATTATTTAGGAAATTATTGTCAATTCTTTTTATTATGATAATGTGGTATGGTTCAATTATGTATGGAACAAAATATCGGCCAAATGGCCGCCGCGACCTCGGTGGCACACCTCCACCCGATGGTCCAAATTTTCGATGACGCTTAGGCATAATTGAGGTTCTATGCCGTCAATGTGCCGAATTATCTCATCCTTTAGCTCTTAAATTGTTGCTGGCTTATCGACGTACACCTTTTCTTTCAAATAACCCCAAAGAAAGAAGTCCAACGGTGTCAAATCACATGATCTTGGCGGCCAATTATTCATAAAAGATCGACGTACGTACTCTAGTCGGTTGATGAATATCCAATAATGAAAAAGTGGTTCGAAATTTATTGATTGTTTCGCGAATAGTGCATTCAGTTGGGCGATTACGAACACCATAAAATGGTCGAAGAGCACGAAAACAATTTTTCACTGAACACTGATTTTTGAAATAAATTTCCACAATTTGTAAACGTTGTTCTCGCGTAAGTCTATTCATGGTGAAATGTCAATGAATACGCAGTCAGTTGTGACGCATGAATCCGAATGAGAATCCCAATTGGGAAAAGTACCTCCTATTGGATCACCCTTTATTTTCGTCACAGCTGAATGTTAGTACAAACATGTCTAGCTTCTTTTTTTTTGTCCAGCTAATTTTGTTCATTACGCTGATTATTTTAAATTGGTTTGTTGATAATTCATCTTTTATTTGTTCTGGGCTACACGTATGATGTAAGTTCCTTGCCATGACTCGATTGGCCTTTCTTGTTGATTTTCATACGTGTGAAAGATAAATGAGCCTTCGCTCAAAGTTTTCACTACGTTTCTATATGCATCTCTGCTATTTACGTTGATGCTTATTCGCCTTAATTATATCATAGAACGCGTGATAATTTTTAACATCATCTACTGTGATAGGTGGTGGAGGAGGTGTTTTTTTACCTTTTTTGACGTTTGTCTTAACCTTTTGAGGCTGAGTATTTTGTGGTGACGGTGAATCATTTAACTTTCTTTTTTAATTTTCCTAGACTTAGCACGAATCAATTCTGTTTATTTAGCTAAGTCTTCTTCGTCGGTTTGATATTCAACGTTTTTATTAACGTTATAATTGGTGTTTTGGTTCTGTACCATTGGTGATTCGGTTTGACATTTACTATTGTTGACATTAAATTTGGTATTCTGGTTCTGCTTCCTTGATGGCCTTGATTAGCTTGGGTTTTATGCTGCTTTAAATGCTTCACTTCATTTTTTAGTTCGTCAATTTGTTGTTGTAGATTGAGAATAACAATGCTTTGCTGATTTTTCTCATCAGTTACTTTTTACCATTGTTTGTATAACATTCGCTCCTTCTCTGAGGCACAACTTTCAAGAACAGATGTATCACCATAATTATATGAGATTGTTATACCTGCTTGTTGGGGTGCCGTTGTTGCGCCCATATATTATTTTGGAATTGCTCCATGTTAAGTAGTAACCCTTCCTCGTCTTAGGAACGAGCTGCTTATTATTTGATATTCTTGTTATTTTGTATATGCAAGGATCAGCCTTCCCCAGAATCCTTAAAGCCAGTCTCATCAGAGAGTGTATTGCCCAATGTTTCCATTAGATACATCGAGGTATACTAGACACATTTAATGGTCTCTACATAGTTGCAGAGTTGGAATATAATCCACGATGACTTACCTGGCTATAGACGGTGAACTCCCACCCGATTGAAACGCACCCTAACACTCAATTGAATAAGTAACACAAATATAAAGTATCTAAGGGCAACGGATAATAGCGCATGGTACCAAGGAATTATAATTTCATCACTAAATTAATAATGTCATTAGATAATTATTTCTAATTAATAATTAATATTTGAGAAACTTCATTAATTAAAGACAAAAAATTAGATTGTTTGTCTGTATAATATTGACGTGACAGCAACATTCAAAAGTTTTAGAATAAAAATGAAATTTCAGTACAGGTATTTTAAATACCTTTTGATATATTTCTACATCGAAACGAAGTTGCTAGGAATTTTAAGCTACAATTTTAACAGACGTCAATTCAAATTTAAACATTCTAGTTTTGGTGTAATCTATACAATTACGTTTGCATGTTTATTCAACTATTTGTACTACGTGTACAGAGATGAGCTGCAGGTTTATCCATCGAAAGCTTCATTTTCAAAGACCGTCGAAAAGGATCTGCAACAAACGGTTTATTTCTGGCATAATCAATTCTATTACTTTTGGTCGATAATCCATGGCAATCGGGTTATCCACATGTTTAATAAATTAATCAAATGCAATCGGCTGCTTTTTGGCGACAACTTTATAGAGATTTACAAAAATAATTGTTGGATATATTTTATAATTTTGTTAATGAGAGACGTGATACTGCCCTGGATGTATATAGCGATCAAAATATTGCCACTTGTGCTCGACAAATTCGACCGAATCAAAATTATGAATGCAATAGTATCAATAACAGTTTTTTTGTCAACGGTCGCCTATTCATCCAATATGCTGGCGTGCATGCTAAATTTAAATTACTTGTTTGCCACGATCAACAGTGAAATTAAAATGCACGAGCACGGACTTGGTTGCCTAAAGTTGCATCGGATGTTATATTTTCATCGAAAAATTTCGAAAATATCGAAACTATACTCACGCACATTTACATTGCCCACCTGCTCTCAAATCGTGATGAGTATTTTATTGAGTGCCACGTATCTGTTCCAGTTGTGTGTTGCATTTGCAGGTAGTGACCGTACCAACGAGTTAAATTACGAATTAATTTTTATTTACGTATTTCGTACCGTCCTAATTATCATTCAAATATATTTCTATTGTAAAGTTTGTTATTCGGTGACGGAACGGTCACAAGAGACTGGACAAATTGTACATGAGATGAAGGTGAATTTTACGGAAGCAGTAAAGTGTGAAAATGTAAGTACAGATATTTTTTTACCGCCATCTTTATTTGTATAACATAAGGTCAAGGTTAGTTAAGCTTTGTATTAGATTATACAAATATTATTACTTCATTACCAGTAATTAGGTACCGAGACAATAGACCAACTTGAATTTTTGTTTTCCCAAACTACTAATTACCTTGTTACCGAAAGTAATATTAATCATAACATAATATTGTACTCATGTCCAGTTAGGCAATTTATTTTATTGAAAGGAGATCATGTTTGCTCTCATCAAGCCACTAAAATGTATTTTAATTTTTATTTATTTTGGCACACGTATTTTAGGATTGCCTAGTTATTTGTGCAGCAAAAAAATAAAATTTCGTTCACCAATATTTTTTATCGTGTACACGATAATATTTGCTTTATCATTCAACACAGTATTTTACTATAATCGGGGGTATCTGTCCAGTGGAAATATGCAAACGGTTAACAATAAAAAGAATTTTCTCTCGCTAATTAATGATATACAACCAAAACTATATCATTTGCGAATGGTGACCTACTATTTGTGGGCAGTGGCATACCATCGTCACCTTATTCGGCTGCTGAATAAACTAGTGAAATATAACCGTTTAATAATACGGCCTAACTCCATTCGCCAATTCAATAAACAATTTATAATATTTTCTTTGTTCTATGTGGCAAAAGAATGGGTTTGGCCGTTTGCATTCGCCTGTGCAAAACTGTTACCAATGTTCTTGGGATCCAGTAATTTTAAAGATGCTCTCGAAACTAGCATACACTTACTGCAATTCATGATAATAGTGTCCGTTTCATCGCATCTAAACGCATGCATTTTAAATGTAAACTATTTGCTTACGCTTATAAATTATGAACTCAGTGTTTTAAAGTGTGTGGTAAACTCGCGATCGCTTTCGGATGAGCAACTATATACAGTGTGTGCAAGGCTTGATGAAATATCTAATCTGCATCGTAAAATTTCATCAATCGCCAAATTAGTGAACATCTCATTTGGACCGGCGATTTTATCACAAATGGTGGCCATTTTGGTACTTTCGGCACTAAGCATTTTTCGATTTTTCATGTCGGGCCAGATCATACCACTAAATCAAGCTTGTATAAGTTCGATGTCCGTTTTTACGTCGTGTGTTATTTCTTATTCAGTTGCGGAAAAAATTCTCGAGACTCGGACAATTTTATTTGAGATGAGAATTGAACAATATGGCGGCCAATTAAATCAAACTGTGAGTAATTTTATTATTTATCGATATTTTATTTGTTGGAGGAGTCATGATCACATTGAAATTATTTTAAACGTTGAGTTATCCAAATTTCACATTAAATATGGCTTTATTGTGCTGCGGAATAACTTACGCTCGTCATATTCTGTGGATTTACGGGTCGGATGTCTCTACCGTTAACTAGTACCATTGTATTAGTGTGTTGCTTACGTAACAATCAGTGTTGTGCCGTATTTTCTATACCGCGTAGTTATTTAAATATGTCGACAATCTCGAAAACTATAAAATTAAATTAACTTTTAACTTAGCGATTAGTAAATTCTATGATTTCTTTGTTAATAGAACCATTTCGAGATAGCGAGCTTCATACTTACTCCACATTTGAAAAATTTGGACACAAGTTTTTATATGATGTTACGAGATGGTTCAAAAACCCCAAGCCAATGAAGAGGCCTCAGGGTTTTGGATTGTGGGGAAGGCTTGCATGCTCCTGGCCTACACCGTGGATAGAACAAAAATAAAAATAAATACTGAAATTAAATTATACCAGAATTACGTCGGCCGAAATTTAAGGAAACAGAAAATAAAAATAATTATAACCAAGTGTGGCCACCCAGGATCGACCGGATCTCCCCGAATAACAAGTACGATGTCTGCTGAAGAGACCTCCTAGTGGCCGATGCCCAACCACAACGAAGCAGCATAACAGGGTAAGGACGTCTCCCCAACTGACAAAGCTTTTCTTCATCCGGAGAGACCTCTAGAGGTTGTCCCACAATACACACTCCGACAGCTGGAGACTGCCAGAGTACCACGGGGAGACTGTGTAGATTTTACGGTCGTCTCCGAATGGACGACACATATACTGGACTCACCACTCCGACCCTGTGGATGTCCTTCCAAGGGGATGAAGGGGAGTGGCAAGCCCAGCCTGTAAACGTGGAACGAAAAAGATGAAAAGACAAATACAACAAAACGACTAGCAAAAATAGAGCCACGCCGAGAATGAGAGAATAATAAACCAAATGCAGTCAATAATTCGCAGTACTGTTCTTATATTAGATTTTTTACTCGAAAACCAAAGGAGAAAGGAGGAAAACGAAGAAATTACAGAATGAAATGGTTAATAATTTGCACCCTGGTTGCGCGCACCACAACCGCTATTGACGCTCGATCACAAAATATAAAACAGTAAAAATTGTAAAATTGAAATTTGAAATTGTAAAATTTAATTTAAAAAAAATAAAACAAACGGTATCTTTTGACCTCGGAAAGGTCACCCTGTATGGTGACTGTGTCCTTTCCCGCTTGGGCGTTGCTCTGTTTTCTCACCGTTAATCAAATTTCACAAATGGCCGGTTGGCCACCTGACGGATCATAGACTGATGGCACCCGTAGCGGCCCCGTTGATCAATTTGCACATGCAATACAAATGGCGACCCCCGTATATACTTACGCCCACCGTTGGGAATGTGGATTCTTATTATTACACTTGAACTGATAATCAATTCCGTATTTAACAAAACAAAAATTATGAAAATTTACACGCACGAACTTCTAGTTTTTTCCGATTTATTTTCTTTCAAAACCACACAAATTTTAATTATATAAAACAAAATCGACTTAGTATTTAGCTTAACTAATAAAAACTTAATTTTCATAATTAATTAATATTAACAACCATATTTTGTTACTTTACAGATAGTCAACGTTTTCAGAAAAAAAAAAGAATTCGGCAATTTTGATATATTTTTCCCAACTAGACCGTTTAACTAAACTTAACTTTCCGCTCGACTATCTGTTCACAAAATCTCCACTCGACTGACTCAAAAATCTTTTCCTTTCCTGTTTTTGTTTTCGTACTCATCAATTGCACACAACAAAACGAGAAAAACAACAAAAATATTCCTCTATATTTGGCGCCGGTTGCACACACGCCCAAGTTGTACACATTGGTCTCGCGATCACAATTATTTGACATTCACAATGGTTGTTTATACGAAGGCTAATTTCCATAAAAACAAAACCCCTAGTATTAGTATCATAGAACAGATGGCAATGCCATCAGTAAAATGCATCAATCATTCGATTGCAACGAAATTTATAGAAGCAAAAATCCAAATTACAAATTAAATAATGTTATGACCCCACAAGGAGTCGTAACAATGAAAATGTGTTATTAATTATGGTCGGGAAACGGAATAATTGGGAAAATATAAATCTCTTGTAAACTTTAGCTGTGTTAGCAGACACAGAGCTGTCGAACTGTTAATGCATTAATTACAATGAACGACACCAGAACTATATAATAAAACGTAAAATCATCTAATCCTAATAACCGCGAAAGTTTGACCAAAGGCCTGCAGAAGTGGAAATAGTAAATCTCTCAGTTAAATGTAAATCTCAGTTGGCCAGAGCAAAATGAATATCGCCGATATTTAAAAAAATCATTCCTTGTCACATAATTCTATATTTTAATCAGGTAAAACCACGCAAGCACTCCATACGCATTGGGGAATTTACAATAAATCTAAAATTTATATCGTCTCTAGAGCAATATTTGGAAGGTTGTCGTTCCTTATGTACCATGGGGCATTCACAATTCCTCGCTCTTTATTTTGGAAGCATTGTATCATTTGTACATTGGTTTTCTTGGCACAACCCCAAAGTTGGATACCATAGGCCCATACTAGTTTTAGCATTTGCCTGTATAGAAGCAATTTGTTGTATATTGAGAGATTCAACTCTTCTTGCATCTTGATTTGTATAGTTGACGTGCACTGATTTGGCTTCATTTAATAAGATGCGCTATTTTTTAGTCCAGTGTTGCTTCCGGAATATCTTTTCCAACCGCAAGGATAGCTGTATCGTCTGCAAATGTTGCTACTGTAGTACCTTGAATATTAGCTAACTCTCTCGTATAAAGAATAAACATAATATGTCCAAGAACGCTACCTTGTGGGCTGATATTATTTTTAGTTCAGAATTCTCATTCATAAATTTGACTCTAAAGTGTCGATCTATGCTTTGTAGGATTTAAGAATTTGATACAATTGCTTAGACAGGTCTCGATGCGGTTTAAATTCAAGCCCTTGGTGCCAAACTTGGTCGAAAGCTTAAGCTACATCCAAGAAAATACTGGAGTATATCTTCTTATTCTCAACTTCACTTGTTCAACTGTAGAGTGATTTTCTCTAAACCCAAATTGGTGAATAATGCCAATACATTTGAGTCTCTTCAGCAACAGTTTTTCAAATCTTTTTGATATGACCGGAAGTAGTGATATCGGTCTATATGATTTTTTATTGTTTCCTGGTTTACCTGATTTAGGAATCATAATTACTTCAGCCACCTTCCATTGACGTGAAACATAATTCAATCTAAAGGCTGTGTTAATTATTTGAACTGATTTAGCTTTCACAATTTGCCCAGTAATTAAGTCATATCCTGGAGATTTTCTGATACTTAAGTTATTATTGATTTCAGTTTTAAGTTCCAATAAGGTCCACATATCTTAGATTACGATCATCTACTTTGTTTGCGATCTTTGTATTTTTATTTGCTGTTTGTCTCGGCACTTTTTAGCTCCTTCGTTGCTTTCCAAAACGAGTAATCGTCATCCTTTTGTTCAGAGAGACCTCGAAGTCGCTTATTTATGCTTTTGTTCGTTATTTCCTTTATTAGATATTTTAATTTGTTGCACAGAAAGTTGAGGATATTTTTATGTTGCGGAGCAACAGGCTTGCTGCCAGATCCTACGAGCTTTCGTTTTTTTTTAACTAGTTCTCTGATCTCAAGATGTTAATTGTATTTTCTTGTGATGTTGGTATGAGAAATCGGAGATCTTTCCCAAGCAGCTTGTTGGAGTTCATCTTCCAGCTGCACCTTCGTTCGAATTAGTTCGCCGAGATTTGTTCGCTCTTCCACTAATCTCTTGAATAGATCCCAATTGGTTTATTGTTTGTTAATTTCGGTGAATTATCTTTTTTTATTATCATTGTACTCAGAGCCATGACCATAGGTGAGTGGCCAGATGATAGTTCTTCACTATTTCAATGCACGTGTAGTCCTCTAAAACTCCTTTTGTTACAAAGAAGTCAAGAAGATCTGGTATTTTATGTATGTCCGCAGGCCAATATGTTGGTTTATCGCCAGAGAGAAATTGACAGTTGTTCTCGCGAGCTGCATTTAATAACTCTTTTCCTTTAGAGATTGTAAGTCTATCCCCAATTGGGATTCGTTGCATTAAAATGACTGCCTATGATAAAATTTGGTCCTAGTGATTTAAGTCGATTGTAGTCTTCTTTTTTTAACTGGTGGCGTGGGGGACAGGAAATAGAGGAGTTACTGAGATCCCTATAATATTGATATTCAACTTTTATAGTTGGGCATAATTTCTTCTTCAATACTAGGCACTTAATGTTTAATATTATTTTTAATAATTACAGTAGATCCACCTCTAGCGTTTCCTTCTGGATGAATAGCGTGGTAGCATTCATAGTCACGTATTTTAATAAAAGAAGTTTCGATAAATGAGTTTCAGATACAAGACATAGGTTTAGAAAAATTTCTACCTGTGGAACATGCTGTGGTAATTCATTCACGTTCCAAATAACAATTCTGAGTGTTCTATTCATTTGATTAGTATGGAATTGATGTTAGCTTTTTCATAGCTTCTTGTCTATCCTGCCGCGTATATATAGCGTCTAGACCACGTTCTTGTTTTGCTAGGCGTGCATTTATCGTTTCTATATACTTCGGAATATCCTTTCCAAACGATTTTCGTTAGTAGTATTAGTTAACTGCTGCGTTATCTGCGAGTAGAATCTCCTCACTGGCCCTATGGGCTCTGATTGTGCCGGCACTCTAGTTGTAGCTGGAATCCTTTCTATTATAACGTTAGTGTTTTGAGACGAATGGCGTGTTTTATTTCTTAATCTTTGCGGTTGTACCGCTACTACGCATCGTCTGTATAGTTGGCTGGGTGTTGTCCTTTACAGTTTATACATCTTGCAGGCTCGGTTCGGCTAAAAGAACAGTCTTTTGCGTTGTGTCTGGTTGGTTATAAGCTTGGCATTTATTGCATTGAGGTATTATTCTCATGTTCCGTTTCAATGGTTCTATTTTAACCCTCATATTGAGGATTTCTTTGATATTAAATATATTTTGAATTTTTTCGCTTTTATTGAACGTGAGTATGACCATAACCTTAATTTCTCTGTTATTTTTGTCTCCATAGGTATACCACACTTTACCTTCTTCCGTGAGCTTTGTGGCTAAAGCTCTGTATGCATCGGGATCTCTTGTGTTTATTTTTCAAACATTTTTGTTTAGCACCTCTACTCTATAGTCGTTTGTGGACACTGATTTCATTAGAGCTTGGATATTCGCAAACTCAGTAATTCCTATCACATTATTTGGCGGTGATGCCTTAGTCTTCATTGCAACCTTGCGTTGTTCTTGTTGCTGGTGGTGTTGAGGTACAGGCACTGATTCAGAAGTTTCATTAACTTTTGCTTGCGAGTGCTCCCCAACTTCGTTTTTTCCTTGGTCTTTTCTTTTATTTGTGCATCCAATCAGGTTCTCTTGCAAGTTCCTCATCATCTGTATATAACTCAGCGTTAGTACAGGCAAGTGTGCTGATGTAGTTATAGCTAGTAAGAGGACTAGAATTCCAGTCAGTCTGGTCTTCTTCGGCTCCTCATTTTCTTCCTTTAATTTAGCGATTCCATTGCTAAGTTGTGATGCCAATTTTTCTATTTCACACACTCCTCTGCGTAGTTCAACATTTTCGATTTCCTGCTGAGGCGCGAACTGTGTTTGTCTATGTAGTGAGTTTTATATTTTTGAACTTCGATCGAGTGGACATTGAATGGTTGGCTCACCCCAGAATTCTTTGAGCCGACCTTGTTAGAGGGTGGATAACCAACTGAGCAGTTGGAGTACCATCTGGAGTAAAAATTCCTTTTTGTTGCAAACTCATTGCATTAAGGACTGGTTATTGAAGCAGAAGTTATTAGAACATCATTTGCTAGGTTCTCGGTGTTCGGTTATCTCGTCGTTTCTCGGTCACCAGAGCCTCGTTGGTTAATTAGCAGGGAGCACCGCGTGCAGGTGAGGTTGACATTTGGGGTGGTATATTGACCTTCTAGACTGGTGCCTCTTACCCCTCAATTTTGATTGAATAAGTTTTTAACTAACCGTTAAATTTTTCCACGCGGAATAAAATATATTTCATCAAGTTTGCGTTGAGTTAATCATTTTTCTGTGCAATCGACCATTGGTCGAATTATTATACAGGTTGTAACGGATGCTAACGGCTTCATGTAATTCGTGAAGTTTGGCTGTGGGTTGAAATTTGTGGATGTTGTGAATATTTTTGCTGTGAAATTTTGTTCCGAATTTTGGAAATTTCTGTATTTGTCTTGGATTTGCTGGATAGTAATCGGTTGCACTGGTTTTATCCATATTGTGAATTCCTTAGTGTTCTCAGCTTGGTAACCATTATTTCTCTGCATATGTCCCAGTTGTGATTAGGTTTCTGACCTAATTTTTAAATTATTTGCATGGGTTAAATGGTCACATTTACTAGTTTTGTATCATTTAATTGTGGGCTTGCATGCCACGGTTGGTTCTATACAGGTGATATGTTGACTTACCGTCACTAAATAAATGTTTTTAAGGTTAATCGAAATTACATATTTGATTAATGTTTACTTTTGACATTCATTATTAATGCACATAACGAACTAATATCAGTTTACAATAACAACTAATATCAATTAACTGCTTTATAGTTTTCCCTTTAGCTTTTAATAGTTAATTTCCTAACCTGAAAGCATACAATGGGCTGGTCGCTCATACAATTTATTAAATACATTTTTCATTATGTGTATTTTGGTTCACGAATCTTAGGACTACCTAGTTACAAGTGCAATATAAAAACACTAAAATTTCGATTGTCAAAATACTGTGCGGTATACACAGCCATCTTTGCCTGCTGCTTTAACCTACTTTACTACTATTACAAATGGCATCTAGGTGGTGGTGCACGTTTTTCCCACAACATCACTTTAATACAATCACGAATTTACCGAAGTGTTCAAGAACATATTTACTACTCGCTTAACATATTTTTTTTCTTGTGGGCACTCACGTGCCAGAGACAGCTAGTTCTAGTTCTTAATAAACTAATGAAATATAATCGAATAATTTTGCAACCTGAAACGATTTTGAAATTTAGTAAACCAATCCGAAATTATTGCCTAATGTATGTCTCGAAGGAGCTTTTATTACCGATTATGTTTTGGTGTTCGAAACTATTGTCACTGTGTTTAAGTTCGGGCGAATTTAAACGGATTATCGGAACTGGTACATCCTTACTCATGTTCATGATCATATTGGCTGTTTCGTGGCATGCTAACGCATGCATCCTAAATGTAAACTGTTTATTTATGGTTATTAACAGTGAGATAAGTGGTGTGCTGTCCACCTTTAATTCGGGAACGATTACTAAAGGACAGGCACATATGTCAAGCGATAAACTTATTAAATTATTCATTCAGCATCGCAAAATATCATCAATCGCAAAATTCTCAAATACTACGTTTGCAGTACCAAGTTTATGTCAGACGATTGTATTAATGATACTTTCAGCGTTGAATCTCTTTCAATTTATCACTCTGTACAATATTGAATCAGGATTTTATGCCGTGCTGTGTATGATAGAAATGTATATTGCATGTAAAATATCGTATTCGATTGTAGGAAAAATTGAGGAAACTCGCACAATTTTATTTGAGGTTATCAGAAATCAACTCGATGGACCTACATTTGAAACCATAAGTAGATTTTGGGTAAACGATTCATTTTATTTAAATTTGTAATTAAAATCTTTCAAATTAAGATTACTCAAAAATTGTTGCTGATAAAAAACGAGTAAAACTTATATATAAACTCGCGAGCAACTAAATCGACTCAAATATCCGCGCGTACAAAAACAACATTTTTTTGACAGCTTAGTATTTTATCGTTACAAGGACACCTTTATCAATTAAACCGATACAGTACTTTTCAAATTAAATCAATGGTACCAAACTGCGATGTTTTGTAACTTATCAGACGTTGACCTGTACAAATCTCTACCAGTTTCATTCATCATATGGATACTACTCGAGAAAATTCCGCACAAGTTGTTGATTTATTGCAAGAAGGAAGCATTCAAGGGGAAGTCGCTCGTCAGCTAAACAAGTGCCAGAAGGTTTCAGGAAACTGGTACCTTCAATCGGAGACCACATACTAGCCGGTATCAGTGTATATCTGAGAAGGACCATCGAACTCCACTGCGAAATCGCCATCTCACGGAAGTCGATGTGCAGCAGGAGCTAAGACGAGTTCGAGATGGAGCTGTTAGTAAGTGAACAGTAAAAAGGCGCTTGAAGGAAACCAACCTCACTCCAAGACAGCCGGCTAGAGGCCCAAAATTGACAGCACGCCACTGCAAAGAGCGAATCGAATTTGCTCGCGAACACATCAATTGGAGCATCGAGCAATGGTGGTCCATTCTATTCACTGACGAGTGCAGAATATGTCTCCATGGTAATGATAGGCCGGATCTACCTCCGTCCAGAAGAGCGATTTTCGAGCTGCTCTTTTGCTGAAACACTCTCGTACGGCGGCGGTTCGTGCATGGTGTGAGCTGGCACATCGCTTGAGGGAGCCTCAAGTCTTTGTCAAAATCTTAATAAGGTCAATGAGGAACTGCATACGAACCGTTGCAGATACAAGGGGGCATTACTAAGTATTAACCAATAAAATTGTTTTTGTTTTACTTGAATTTTTTGTTTAAATATTGGGGATATTTAAATTTAAATTTAAATTAAATTTGTTTAATTTAAATTTAAATTTAAATATCCCCAATATTTTTTTCCATAATCATCAATTTTGATTGCGTTTTCACTCAAAATTCATTAAAAAAAAGTACTGAAACAATTTTCATGAAAATAGTGTCATTTTACAGTAAAATATCAGGCTTTCAAAAAAATTAATGTTTTGTAAAAATTATTCGGTTAAGGCTCTTTAAAAAAATTCGCCTTCTGTGCTCGCTGAAGGTTTGAGATGATTTAGTTGCTCACGAGTGTAGGTTATAGATGGACAAAGTTGTGCTAACTGCAGACACCGAATATTTGCATGCTTCCTTAAATTGTTTGAGATTCCTTGTAAGGAAAGGGGAGCAACTTTCTCATTTATGAAAATTTCAAATTGGTGGTGGTGTCCCAGAAATGTTAATGTTCCACTGTAGGTGAGTTTGCAAAATAAATTTTCAGGTGAACTAAATTATACAAATTATTTTCAAATTTATAATGACCCATTTATTATGTCCCCCCGAATTTATAAGTCGGTTTAAGGAATTAAACTATTTCAAAATGTTTTAAATTATGGCATAATTAATTTATGAATGGCATCAACTAATTCAGTTGGTCCCATTTAAGGACCATTAATAACCCAATATTTTGTTTGGGCGTTAGCACATAATGTTAGTTGAGTACTGCCATGCTTTGTTGTTCTATGGGCCTCATGTATTGTCAGGTTATCTATTGGATCTGACTCTGGAAGTATGATAGAATAGTTTTGATCGTATAACCGAGCTGTAGAATTATGTAGTCTGAATTATGAACACTTAGTGATTCATCCTTTAAGAATGGCTTGTTGTTTCTTAAATTATAAATGTCGCTACTGGTCTAATTGAGCATTTCTAATTAATCGCTGCAAAGCTTCTTGCATCTCTTCTGATGTTGGCTGACTCGTATTTTACAAATTTCAACTTGTTAATAAATTGTTTGCAGATTTGGCAATCCGGCAGAAATTCATCTTTTTCATCGTTCGCTAACTGTTGCCAATAAATATTTCAAGCGATGCTGTTACTGATATACTTTAATAGGTTCATTCTCATCTTCTCTCCATAGCATTTTTTGGTATTTTTGTTCCTCTTCGTGCACGTGGAATTGGTGACACATTTTCAATATCTGCTGCGAAAACGATTTTATGCTTCCTCTATCTCAGCAGAATTGATATTAGTTCTGTTTACTCGTAAGGTTGATCCAATCAGTTGTTGACCATTGAGGCTCTTTTGTTGCTCATTTTTGCAGATTCATCAAAAACAATGTCTAGTTTTGTGATCGTACTATTTTTTGATCACAAATTCTAGATTCTTCTAGGTTTGATAGACCCGCTTTAATCAACCTACTTCCTTGACTTCTACCGTGTGTTCTTGTGCTCTGTATGCATAATTTACCGGTGGCCTTGCGAGTTATAAGGGATGCTTGAGAGCCGGGATCGATGGTACTCTGAATAATTCTGAATGAGAACTTCCCCTAATACAGTGCTCAGAAGTGTTTGCGATTCTGTTGTTGTGTGTTTCGACCATCGGTTTTACAGGTTCTGTGGCTTTATGATTTTTTAGTTGAACCTTTTCTTGTCTGAAGCAGAGTGTGATGGCTGACAGCCATGTTCTACCACGATTTTTCTTACTGCTTATTTTGTTGTGCTTTCATTATTAACGCTTTGGACGTTGAAAACCTGTTGCTGTTTGGTATCATTTACCGTCGTTGTTGGATGTCGTTTAGTTTTATTTCTTATTGCTTCTAGAGACAATAAACCTTTCTCCATAAATAACAACAAATATAGTTAAATCTTCTCCCTTTTTGGGTCTGCTGTATTTTCATAGACTCTGATTATATCTAATTTCTTTTGTAATACAGGGTGGGCCATTTGTTGGACCTTTTTCCAATCGATGAATTTTAGTACTTAATGTTATTTGTTCTAAAAAATTCTTTGACATATGACAAGTTAAAATATGCCATTTATCATCATGGAGTCGCTAACAGCACAACAACGCATTTTGATTGTCCAAATTTATTATGAAAGAAATCGTTCGAAAACAACAACAAGCTTTGGTTGACATGGACGCCCTACTGAGCATGTAATTGGCAAAATTATTGATCGTTTTGATAAAAATGGTTCAGTGGAAGATTTTAGACCATATCAACATGTTCATCCGGTTCGTACTCCTGATGTAGTGGCACCTGTTAGTGAAAGTGTTTGTAATGAACCAACCACATCAATCAGGCATCGTTCACAAGAACTAGACATTACACGAACCACATTACGGCGCATTTTGCATGTTGATTTTCATTTACATCTATACAAAATTCAACTAACTCAAAAATTAAAGCTGCCAGACCATTTAAATCTATGTTGTTTTGTTAATTGGATGCTTGAACGAAATGAAGGGTTTTCATCAAAAATCATCTTTAGCGATAAAGCTCATTTTCATCTTTATGGTTACGTCAATAAGCGAAATTGTCGAATTTGGAGAGCGGAGAATCCTCATGTTGTTCACGAAGCAGAAGTTCATCCTGCAAGAGTCGCTGTTTGATGTGGTTTATGGGCTGGTGGCATCATTGGGCCTTTTTTCGTTGAAAACGAGCAGGAAAATGCTCTTACGGTGAATGGGGAACATTATCGCAATATGTTAACTGGTTTTTTGTGGTCCAAATTGAATGAGTTGTGTTTCAACGAGCTTTGGTTTCAACAAGACGGAGCGGCAACGAAATTTGTTGATCGCATAATTTCAAGAAATTTTGAGGTTCCTTGGCCGCCAAGAAACCCGGATTTAACACCACTTGATTATTTTTTGTGGGGTTATGTGAAAGGTTAGGTGTATGCTAATCATCTACAAACAATTCAGCAACTTAACAACAACATTCGGGCTGAAATTGAGGTTTTGATCCACTTTTATTGGAAGAAGTCATCGAAAATGTTGGTGTTCTGATGCAGGCCTGTAGACGAAGCCGTGATGGGCATATGAACGATATTGTTTTTCATAAATAAACGGCATAGAACCATCTTTCCTTATCAATAAAAAAAATTTGTCTTTTCACCCCAAAATGTATGTTTTATTTAGAAATGGCCCACCCTGTATATGGGTGACCAGATCATCGAATTTCTCATCATCTTTAACTATGTTGTTTATATTACGAATGTCTTCCTTTGTGGTGTCATGCATCGTTCTGCTTCCTGAAAACTTCTCTGTTCCTATGATGGGCCGATTAATTGCAGCTGGTTGAAATACGTTCTTGTTAAAATTCGTTCATTGGTGTCTCGCTTTTTAATTATTTCATACGCTGCCGGATAGTTATCTACCCTTGATTCTAAATGGTTTATTGATCTGGTGGCTGGTAAAGATTTTTTAAGCAGTTGAATTTGTGGGTGTTCTTAAGAGATTTGTTATTATGAACTAATTTTTCCAAAGTATCTGCAAACCTTTTAACACCTTTCTGACAATGTCAATTCGATTTTGATGGTATCATAATATCCGTTAGAGAAATATTTTAATCTTTTTTTATTCTTCGTTCATCTTCACCTCCACATTTATCCTCTCAACCAGATCCATGTCGTATTCGATTATTCGTTGGTTAATTCAACACCAGCTGTAGCGATTGTTTTGAAACTTTTTGTAGAAATGAGACTCGCTGTATTTATTTATTTTTCAGACACTCATTTTTACATTTTGTAATTTTACGAGCCTTATGTCCCCGTTGTTACTATTGCGACGCTGTTATCCATATTCGTAAATGAGAATTTGGAATTTTTGTTTTATTCGTGTTTTTGGTGGCTCCTGGTTCAGTTGGCTCTGCAGTTAATCGATTAGGGCAGTTGTACTCAACCTTAAATCATTTTTTAAATACGTATGGTTTTCTTCCAACGGTTTCAGATATTATTTCAGATTATTTCATCAGCCTTCACATTTTTATAGAGTTCCTTTACAGTTGCTATTTTCAACTCTAAATATATTTTTTCTTACCTTCTTGGTCCATCTTTAGTGTATAGTTCCTGTTTAGCTGATCTTGCAAACGACTTGTCATGCTCGTCATTGTTGATAAGCTTTTGTTATCAAATGCCCGTTCGTTATTTACTTCGACTGATGTAACTACTGGCTGGTTTTATTGACCGGATGGAATGCTTGTGAATAGTTGACCTGGAGCTGGTTGGTGATTGTCTTGCAGTTTCGGTTGGTTGGCCATCTGTTGGTGGTTGGCCCGAAAGACCAATGTTCAGTGCTAACACTTGATATAGCTTTTCGATAATTTACTGGAGGCAAAGACAATAACAGAATGAAGCATCGTTTTGAACTCCTAAACTTTTACTTAATATTTGGGGTGATTACAATTTCACCACTCTGGTGATCCACCCATTTATCTTCAAATTCAATTATATTGATGAACTGCTTAGATATCAATCAGTGTTTATCGGAAAAAAAGTAGATTTCTCAATAAACCTTGCAGGACATTCCAAGAGAATAAGGATTTAATATTCTTAAACCGGCTTTTGATGTATTTTAAAGTCATTTTAGTATTTAAGGGGTTGGTAGAGAAATGCGAATAAATTGTAATTTTTAATTAAAGTTTTGTAACTTTCTGTAGGGTCTGGTAAAGTATTCCTAAAATTTTTTTTTTTCAAATTTGCAGTAATGGGCAGATCGAGGGCATCGTGCTATGTTCAGGTTACGTATAGTCTCGTGAATATGGTAAAATTATGGAAACCCTAAGGTACAACGTAATGCGAGACGTATTTGAATAGAACACAGCTTTTGTTGTTTCCGCATAACCTTCAGATGCATCTAGTCGTAAGTTACATTTGTTTCAATTAAAGTTGAGTATTTGCTAAAATTACTGCTTTATTTACACAAATCAATCAAAATTTGTAGCCGCAAATATCATGTTCGGCGATATACTGCGAATAATCACCTGCACAGGTGCCATTAGGGAATTTTGGTGCAATACAGTAGTTTATACTTCTATCAAGGTAATATCCATCTCGGCATCTAGGTTCACTGTACGCCAATGCCGCAATAATTACTCCAAACACAATTGCCAAGAGGTAGATGAACTTCATTTTCTGATTCCTTTAAACATATTTTTTTAAATTTTAAATTAAATAGATTAGAGTTAAGCAGATACTTACTTATTAAATGGTTGAGATTTTAAGTCTAAGACGTGCTCGTATATACTGATTAGATGCCATTGAAACATTCTTATTTTTATACGACCAGAACAACAAACAATAAAGAAGTACCAGTTATGTCTGAGATTAGAGGTCAATCGCAAAATACTTTTTTGGAGATTATTCTTTCGCATTCTTTTCGCATATCAACAAAAAAAATGTTCAATGCATCAAGGTCATGCTAGATTAATTAACATAAATAGGAACGGAGATTTGATTTACGTTTATCTGTATAATCTTACGTAAGTCTTGCTTGTTGCTTATCTATAAATACTTGTAATTTTTGTACCTGACTTAAATTTATTGTTGTCAAATTGAAGTTAGTAGTTGAATTAAATCGGATGCTTTGGAAATGGATGCTAACTGCAAGGAAATTACGTATAAAGAAGAGCAAGTGATTAAATAAAATAAATATTAAGTTTGTTAAGAGTGCGCAACCTATGGTAGTTTTAGGGGTTCGAACTTGGATATTGTAATACATTTGTTAAAAGTCAAATGCCACTCTAACTTCTTCTCATTACAACACCTTAAATGTTAGTAAAAATTCATAACGTGTGCTGTTGCTTTAGCCAATGCTCTACTATTTTTCTTCATCGATTAGTTTTTCTTGAGCGGATGTCGGAATGTCCTAATAATCGATCGAAAGATGTGAGATGAGATATGTGATATGAGATATGAGGTAAGAGACATGAGGCATGAGATATGAGATATGAAATACAGGGTGGGCCATCTATTGGTCCTTCTTCTGATCGATGAATTTTAGTTCTTAATGTTATCTTCAAAAGTTATGTTCCAAAACATTCTTTGACATTTAAAAGTCAAAAATATTCTATTTATTATCATGGAGTCGGTAACGACAGAACAACGCATTTTTAATGTCCAAAATTATTATGAAAATGATCGATTAAAAACAACAACATTTCGTTAATTACGTGAGAGTTTTGGTCGACATGGACTTCCTACTCAGCGTGCAATTGTCAAAGTATTGATCGTTTTGAAGAAACTGGTTTTGTGTGTGGCCTTATGTGTGGTCGTAAACCACATCAACATGTTGATGCAGTTCGTACTCCTGATGCAATTCGATTCAACTAACTCAGAAATTAGAGCCACCAGACCATTTACATCATCGTCGTTTTGTTAATTGGATGCTTGAACGAAATGAAGGTTTTTCATCAAAAATCGAAACTCATTACTCAATGAGCAAAATTGTCGAATTTGGAGAGCAGAATCCTCATGTTCTTCACGAAGCAGAAGTTTATCCTCCAAGAGTCGCTGTTTTGTGTGGTTTATGGGCTGGTGGCATCATTGGGCCGTTTTTCTTTGAAAACGAACAGGAAAATGCTCTTACGGTGAATGGGGAACATTATCGCAATATGTTAACTGGGTTTTTTGTGGCCCAAATTGAATGAATTTGAAGTCGTGCAACAATCCATTAATTGTCAACAAAATTTGCTGATCGCATAATTTCAAGAAATTGTGAAGTTCCTTGACCGCCAAGAAACCCAGAATCTCAGCGTCAACATGATCAGCAGATCAGTTAACAACACACAGTAGCAGCTCTACCGTAACGTCACGTAGTGGAAGCAGTAAGATAATTAATATTCTACAAGTGTACACAATGTACGTAGAAAATTAAGAAAACGGCGTCGACATGTAGAGAATGTAAATAATGTCGAAAATTATTATTTATCAAAATTCTATTGCTTCTTTGTAATTCAAACCATTTCAAGGTGGAGTTCATTCACACTGAAAAACTTGACCCAAAGCTTTTATATGGCAATGAAGCACATTCATGTTTATGTTACGGTTGAAGTGCAAAATCGTTAAATGTGTAAAGTTAAAATTTTTTAAAATCGTTTACACGATAAAAATTCAGTTGTAAATAGGGCTTATGTTGGGAGAATTAGATGGTGGAATGGAGGTACAGGAACTTGCCGCATGCTCGTGAAAGTTATGTCGGCCGATAACCTTCCATGGTAATTTACCATATACTACTGAACAATTCACAACAAGATTTGGCAACATCTAATAACAAGTCCACTATAACTGTCCACTCTATACAATATTAAACATCATTACCACGCAATAAAATGGTAAAACATAAAAAAAATTTGAGACAAATAATGACCATACGAAAACATGACCGAAGGCTGACTTGATATTTCAAGCAATATTTGTCCTCTCATCTCCAATTTAGGAGCACAGGGAGTCTACTGAGCTAGACTATCAACGACTTTCCAGGTTGTTTCGCTTCTGCTAGCATCGTTCGTGTCCATGTCAGAGCTGGTCGTCCGACCTTCCTTCTCTCTTGTGGGTTCCATTTCAGAAAACTGCTGCTCATTTAATTCTCCGACTTCTTCAATGTGGATAATTCATCTCAAGGAGCTCAAAATTTGTTATTTAGTTCCCTATTCCCTTCCCTTATTATTGATCGTATATGTATACACCTCCAGGTTTTGCAACCGTATACAGCAACACTGATTTCACACGAATTAAACATTCTTAGTTTGGTATTTGCGAGATACGACAGATGTTGTGTTATTCTGGCTTTGCCGATTTGTTTTTTTATAACTCTTCATCTGTATCACCAGTTTTCGCTGAAGTACAAGCAACGTATACGATTTCATTGGTGTGTTTAGCCTCATCGTCTGGATGTTTTGATATTTGTTTTGAGGCCAACTTCTTTTACAAGATCTGAGTAGGTGCAGTGGTGAATTCCATTCCAGGAGGTTTGCGTATGAATTCTTGGTACACGACCCGAGTGTGTTGGTAGCTGTTTCAATATAGGATTCGTAGATTTATTTCTCTTGTTGCTCTACACTCATGGCAGCTTCTCCGTCGGTTTCGCCAGAATGTGCTTCTTGTGTTTCTTGTGCCCGGCCTAATGTGGAATTTTATTGCCCACTCTGGATTATCTGATTTGTGACGCAGTAGTCGATGAGTCGATCCCCATTATTATTACGCACAGAATCTATATTACTTGTTTACCCATAAAATCGTTTATCAGGTCGGTTTTATATGTACCAATCTTTGGATTGAAATCCCTCCTTGTATTATTTTGATCATTTTACTGTGTGTACTTTGCTATTGTGGCTTGTAGGTTCATAGAACTGGATCGTATCAATATTAAAAGTTGTGTTTGCATTTTTCATTGGAATCCTGTTACGATGCTACGATTATTCTGCAGGTTTCTATTCCATTAATGCTCCTTCTTGGTCTTAGCTGTTGTTACTATGTGTATACACGCGTTATTCATCGCGTTCAGGGAGTATATTAAGTAATTTCACTTGTCTTTATTTCACCACTCTTTTTTTAATTTTATTTTAGCTGCACATTGCATAGCCTCATGCCAGCCTATAATAGTACTGGCATGGAAGATGGCTCGGTCGATAAGTTCTGCACTCCGACAGGGGTCATAGTTGTGTTCCTTTTTAAGATTGTTATCTGATGATGAAAATACCCTTTTGCATCCGACCCCCCTATATCGCGATTCGAATCCGGTACCTCCCGATCCAAAAACCAAAGCTTTGCACGGTGCCGTTTGGTCGCCCACCGCTGTTTTATAACATTACACTGAGGCCGAAGATTTCGTTTGTCTTCTTTCTCTAATTGTTGCTAAGCCTTCACGTTTCTGTTACAGTTTTGATGTTTCAATTTACGATTCGTGTCAGTGCACGATAGCCAAGTGTCGAATATTTGCCGCCAACGGGTTGCATTATTTATTCTAGTAATTGGTTTCTGTAACCATTTTGAATACGGATCAATGAATGATTGATCCCTTGAATCCTAGCCAGCTTCCAGGGCTCTTGAGTAAGGTATACTGCCCAGTGAAGCATTGGGGGAGGAGGAAGTATTCACTTTTTTCTATGACGCTCACAAGCGGTCACTCAAGCTTGTAATAATCCAACCAATGATAGCTTGACGCTGGTGATGAAGTTGTTGTTGTTTTTCTATCTTTGCCACTTGTCTTCAACTTCAAGAAAGATAACGCCAGTGAAAAAGGACCAGGAAACACAAACTTCTATTAACGATCAATTCGTGAATTGTTACAAATGTAATCTTGAGGTAACCTGAGCAAAATATAGTAGATATCGCTTACATTAAAAAACCCCCATCTGTAATCTTGTTCAAGACAAGATCGTCATCACAGCTACCAGATAATTCTAGTCTGGAAAACAACATTATCTGTATAAGAGACGCCTTTCTTTTTTGTATTTAATTTTGATCAAAATCCAACCACCTTGTAATAACCTTAACTACGTTGCTGAAAAATGGAAGTTAAAATCCGAAATGAAGTATTTGTTTCGAAAATGTTCATGACAGGCGGCTCATTAGGCACAGCCCCTAGCCGAATTTAGCCTCGTAAATCGCTTATGGTTGTATCAATATTGAGTACATCGATTAACCAAGATTTTCAATCTCACCTATTTGTTTAATAAAAATTGAATTTTAACTGCTAAAATATAGGTAAAACCCAATTTAAACTGGGATACTAAAAGATGACGACTTCATACAGAAAAACAATGGAAATAACAACAAAAAAGTAATAATCTACATTGTTTACGAATAGTTTACATATTCTACCAACGCTCGACACTGTCTACTCTAAAATTAATTGTCTACACTATTTTCGACACCAAAATGTAGACAATTCAGAAATACATTTCAGAGATGTCGCCGCTAAGTGATAACCATCCCTATGTTAGAGATATGAAGCAGGTAGCAGTAAATTACGAGTTTCTGCTGGCTGAATTACAACAGCGATTTAAGTCGCTATCAGATCAATTTCAATCGACAAATTGTAGTCACAACCAGACATTCAGCAACAGTAATGACTTGGAGCCAAAACAATTTGCAGCCACCTAGTACTGAATCGATCGAGCAGCTTGACAACCAGCTGTTCATTTAGAGAAAGTTACTCCACAGTTCAACAAGTTCACAGACTAACGGAGTTAGTTGAGGTGCACTTGAGAATAAGAAGCTTCAAGGCCCGCCTAAGCAATTTTTATCAAATTTTAAAATCATATACATAGCTGGTCGGCACTTTAGAGTCAAACTTGAAAACGTGTACTTTGAACTAAAAAGAACATCAGCAGGTAAATCACAAGTTAGCGCACTTGAGCCTATTCTATTCATTCTTTATACGAGAGATTTATGGAATATTTCGGGTACCACAGTAGCAACATTTGCAGGCGATACAGCTGCAAATGTTGCTACTGTAGCAGCTAACTGGATTCCGGTTGTTTTTAACTCAAACAAAATTCCATTTGCAAGTACAGCTAAATACCTTGGCATGACCGTCCATGATAAGCGGTCGATAAGCTCAGACGGAAAAACACATCAAGAAGAAGAAAGATAATGAATTCCGAGCTCTCAATACACAACAAATAGCTTCTGTACAGGCAAATGCTAAAATCAGTATGAAACTATGGTATCCAACTTTGGGGTGGTGCCAAGATGATCAATGTACAAATGATCCAATACTTCCAAAATAAAGTGCTGCGAGAAATTGTGAATGCCCCATGGTACATAGAAATTATCAGCTTCATAAGAACTTGAAGATGAAATACACCATGAATGAAACAAAGAAAGATGCAGATATAACAGAAACTCCAAATAGAAACTCCAAAGGCAGAAACCGTAGCTTGCAGAAGATTTTACTCAAATGAAGATGTTATTACGTAAGCAAATGTCTATTTTGACTTTTGAGGAATTGAATGCCGACTACTATAAAACAGGCATTGAGTTCCGGCCTGGGACCTTCCAATATATTAACACTCGGTTTCGCTCTCCATTTAGTTTATGTATCGTGGGCTGTAAATGAAAATCAATTCTTCAATCAATTCTTAAGGAGTAAACTTAAACAAGGTTCGCAAAACAATTAAAACAATGACCAAATTGACCGAATTGGACTATGAAATTGCTACCCTATCCTATCAGGGACTATTATCTCTAATCATTAATAAGACCTGACCATCGGTATCTTATTAATTATTCAAAATCAAATAATCAACAAAATTAGTTCTCCATTGAAGACACTAAGAGAACCATTGGTCCTTCGAGTAACAATACGAACGACACGTTGGAAATTCAAGAATTACTCTAACACATGAACATCATGGATTCTGCTAAAATCTTGTGCCAGCAAACTACTACAGGAAAATTATCAACCAAATCAAAATTAACATGAAAAAAGATGGGCCTCACAGAAAAACTATAAAATACTGCGAGGAACTCCTCATCAACCTTCAACTTCTGTATGTAAAATTCCGCACAACAAACGCAGAATTGATACACACATTACTCGATGATCATCCATATCGCAAACAAGAATATCATAAGCAAGTTCAGATCGTATTTGAAGCAACGAAATCCATGCTTCTTAAAATCAAAGAAGAATTATCAGCAACCCAATCTAAAAAAGATATGCAAAAGGCCAGAGAAGATGAAGTAGCCGATGCCGCCTCCTAGAGCAGAAAAAGCAGAACAAACGCTACAAATCGCAAGCAGCCAAAGCTGAGATGTTGAAATAAAACCTAGGCCAAATAGAGGATTATTTTTCAACGCTAAAGCCTAGCACAGCCTATTGCGAGCTGAAATTAAAGCAGCCAACAGACGCATTCTACAATAATCACGAAAATATTATCGCAAAAGCCGTAAGAGAGGAATTATATGAAGAATATTTCGTGAACAACGTTTTCGACAACATTCAAACCAAATACGAAACAATTGTTATTGCATTACAAGAAGAGCTGGATAACGCATTGAGCAGCTCAAACAATTGTAATGACAACATAAAGAAGATCCCTCATTCATCGACACATTATTGGATTTACCTACCTTAACGGTAGAATCAGCCAATGGACTGCGAACAATGCGTGATAATGCATTAGAGTGCATACATGCTCTCACCAATTTGGGTATCCAGACAGAGCACTAGAGTACCTTTGTTATAACCATACTCTCAAGTAAGCTGAGCCCGACACCACGTGTATCTTTTTGTGGAGTTATTTGAAAGGTAAAGTGTATGCTAATCATCCACTAACAATGCAACAGCTTTAAAACAACATTCGGGCTGAAATTGAGGTCATTGATCCGCTTTTATTGGAAAAAGTCGTCGAAAGTTTTGGTGTTCGGATGCAGGCCTGTAAACGAGGCCGAGGTACGCATATGAACGATATTGATTTTCATACAAAAATGGCATAGAACCACCTTTCCTTATGTGTGTTTTATTTACAAATGAATATGACATATATCCCACCCTGTATGTGATATGAGAAATGACTAATAAGGAATTAGAAATGCGAAATTAGAAATTTGGATGAGTAATATATACCCTAGGCTCCAAATTATGTTGTAGTGCGTCTCTTGTGTCATTTAGTTAAAGAATCTATTCAAGATTCTTCAATCGAGAACTGTTTCCTTGTCAGTTCGTTACAGTTTAAGGTTGCGTAAGATTAAAAAATAAAAACTGTTATATGTGCAATAGTATATTCCAAAATCGTTCTTATTCTCCTACTACCGGAATACTTAAATCTCAAAAACCTCTGATTGGAATTCAAATTATTCTTAATTCTCGTGCCACGGTGTTCACAAAGTTGAAAACTGAATTTTTCCAAAGGGTATTGGATACAATCTAAAGACCTTCTAGGCTTTTCCAAAAATTTCGCATCAACTTCAATGATGAGTCAAACAACGACTATGAAAGGGCGGAATCATGAACGTCGAACGGAAATTTTAAACGGTAATGAAATTTTTTTATGGGAAACAACAACAGTTTTGTTCCAACATTTCAGTAAAACACAAATAACAAGCAATAAACATTCAAAATCATGCGTTCCTTTATAGCAATCGAACGAATTTGTAAGGTTTTTTGAAGCAACAGAATACAACGAAATAAAATATCCTCTTTAGAGTCTGACAGGGTGATCCATGAAAATTAAAGGTTAATTTTTCAAGTTACAAATGATAAATTTCAGAGACAAGCGTTAACTATTATCGAATCAGTTAGGCTCAATGCTGATGGTTTTGTATTATAAATTTATGTTTCTGAAATCGGCAACAGGTCTATTACCAAGTAAATTTGACTATTTGCCAGACATTTAGCACCAAATTTAATTATGTTGGCGAGCTGCATAACATCAATCAGTGTTTATCGGAAGAAAGTAGATTTTTTAATTGACCTTACAGGACATTTCATGAGATTACAAATTTTAAATTCTCCAACCGGTGTTTGGTGCATTTTGTAGGTTGCCACTCCATGCTCGACGCGACAAATAAAATAATTATACGAGTATTTGTTAAACTTACTGCTTTATTTACACAAATCAATCAAAATTTGTAGCCGCAAATATCATGTTCGGCGATATACTGCGAATAATCACCTGCACAGGTGCCATTAGGGAATTTTGGTGCAACACAGTAGTTTCTTGTTGTATCACGGTAGTATCCGTCTCGACATCTTGGTTCACTGCGCGCCAATGCCGCAATAATTACTCCAAACACAATTGCCAAGAGGTAGATGAACTTCATTTTCTGATTTCTTTAAACATATTTTTGTAAATTTTTAATTAGATAGATTAGAGTTAAGCAGATACTTACTTATTAAATGGTTGAGATTTTAAGTCCAAGACGTGCTCGTATACACTGGTTAGATGCCATTGAAAAATTCTTATTTTTATACGACCAGAACAACAAACAATAAAGAAGTACCAGTTATGTCTGAGATTAGAGGTCAATCGCAAAATATTTTTTGGAGATTATTCTTTTCGTACATCAACAAAAAGAATGTTGAATGCATCAAGGTCATGCTAGATTAATTAACATAAATAGGAACGGAGATTTGATTTACGTTTATCTGTATAATCTTACGTAAGTCTTGATTGTTGCTTATCTATAAATACTTGTGATTTTTGTACCTGACCAATTAAATTTATTGTTGTTAAATTGAAGATCGAGGTAAGACTTGGGATTCACATTATCAAAATCAACGATTTGTCCTCTAGACTTCCACCTTTTAAGGCGTACTGTTTACAATGTTTTTAACTTCCCGCTGCAAGATATTGGTCGATATCTGGTTTCTTCAGCCGTATAATTTCCTTCGCGTCTTTCATAACCGCTGCTCAGTTCAATTAGTTGTCGAGCATAGTTTTAGTAAAAGTTCCAGGGGTTATGTAACCGATGCATGAGGAATTTCCCAACTGTCTTATCGTATGTAGGTACATGCAGAAATATCCGTGACCCATTGGGATTTGAGTGAGGAAGTAGTAAACTTCTCTATACCTCCTAACTATCCATGCATATGGATTTTTGATTAATTTTGCCGTCCATCTACCGCGGCACTCTCTGCTTACCACCTTTCTTGCCATATTTGTATAGTCTGAACCCCGGCCGCAGTTCTTGCTTTCACAGCGGCGCTGTCAGTTTTAGTGCTGTAGTTATTTTCCTCTCCTGCGCCATTAGGTCTATGGGAAATAAACCGGCGATGACCCGAGCGCACTACGGCGTTGCACGGTTGCCATTTTTCCCTATATTTCTCCATCTTGAGTGCATCGACCCAAACTGCTCATCCATACAGGAGGATTGAGTTGGTGACGGACATTAGTAATCTCCTTTTACTTGCCATCGGATCGCTTATGTTGGTCATCAGTCTAGTCAGGGCGAATGTAGCGTCAGGTATTTTGTTGACTTGGAACGTAATCTCAGTGGCTAGAGTAAGTCCATGTTCTTGAAGCCGACAGCTACACATCCGTATCATGATAGGACTGGGTGCTATGTTCCGAACTTCCGCATTACAATCTTGTACCCTATTCTGGCTCTGGAGACTAACCGTTTCAGGTCAGCATCTCTTGAGACTTGAGATTTCCTTAGACCACCAGTAGATCGCAGTTCTTTTACAACTGAACTATTTTTCTTCGGCATTGATGTGTCACATGCCTGTTTTATAAACAGATGCTTGCCTTTAGGTTTTGTTGGATAGCTGATTTACATTACATCCTAACGTTCGTTGGTTTCTGCAAGTGGCCGGTTATGATTCGCCTTGTACACTGTACATTATGTACTGGTGGTCGCTGCCAGTATAGTCTTCCATTAATCTACATCCTATATGATGTAACGAGCCGCCGTAACCAGGTCTTCTGAAGGTTGACACTCCACCGTCGATCATCACCGTTAGTACTAGCCTATCCGACATGTCTAAGATATACTGTCCTTTGGTGTACGCCATATTCATGTAACACTCCAGAGCCTTAGCGTTAAAATGTTCAACAATAATGAGCGCGCCCTCCATTTATCGAGCCTTGGCTTCCAAAGAATTATTTTTTGCTTGGAAGTCACTTATTGGTTCGTTCGGGGTGAGATTACAACTCATGTAGGTAACTTTGATTTTGACCCATACAAAACCGTTTTCGCTTCCATGTATCTCAATCAAGTTTGGGTATGAGATCCAGATGGCGGCCGTGCCTTGATTGTCTGAGTACCATTCGATTACATTTCTGTTACGGTATTGTTAGCTGATAATGAGGAGTACCAGTGTCAAGTTTAAGTTGCGCTTCCCTAAATGTTTGTCATACTCTTGGCCCGGGTGTGTGTTTGGTATGCTTGTCCGCTAAACGCTTATCGGCGCAAAGGAAGTACTTGGGCTCTGCCTGAAATACATTCTAAAAATGGCCAGCTTTACCACATTTGAGACATATGCCTTGCTGTTTTATGTTTGGTCCGTTGCAGATATCCTGCGATGATGTCCATATCCAAAACAGGCGTGACATAGCGTACACCCATCCTATATTGACCCGACCTTTTGAGGTTGCTCAACTTTCAATTTATACGTACGCCATTTTTTGCTCCCTTTAGTTCGCTTTTGTTAGGAATACTTTGAAATCGTGTTTGAGTGCGTAATGGTCTTTTTTTGGATCGCTTTCTTTACCTCGGTCTCAGTTGTTAGGTAGTCAAGGTCTCTGATTTCCAGGGTGGTTTTTGGCTCCAGCCTTCCCCACGTGGTGCTATCTTCAAGTGCACTTCTAAGCGTCTCACAGAAATAGTCCTTATTTTCTGTTTCATGGCCAAGTTCTAACAGGACATCTGCCATTCTAGTTCGGTGAACTGATTTAATCTCTGTGTTCAGAGTTTTGGGGTTTACTTTTTCTCAGATCATCCCGAGCACCTTTACGTACGTCTTACCTCGTGCGGTTTTAATTAGAAGCGCCTCTGCCGTTTTCTGAGTTTCCTCTTTTTTTCTTTACCGCTGATCATGGTCGATGGTTTTTGTATTGCACCAGTGCCCATTCGCGTGTCTTATCCTTTTCTACTTTTTTACGCTTTACGGAGTCTGGTTGGACAGGGCTAAATGTAATTCTTTCGTGGCTGTAGCATCTCTTTCGACGCTTTTAGTCGCCTTTTACTCCCAATGGGACAGGTGCTGTAGGTTTGTGTCTTCCACCCGCTCTTGTGAGTTGTTATTCCGCCAGTATCCATTTATTCCTTTATAAAGTTACGACATCCATCCCCTCCTCAAGCTCTCCCAGGCAATTCTTAACATCGTTCCAAATGTTGCGATACTAATTTGTTGCGGTCTTCATTTTTAGGGTTCTATTCTTACATTTCAGTATTTCATCCTCTTCGCATTTCCTCGTGTTGAATATAAATATTACCTTCGGAAACATATTTAGCGAATGCTGGGATGTATCTGGGATTATCTTAGTTGTATCCCATTGACCTGCCGATCGGGTTCGACGCGGATGGTTCCGCCCTCGTTAGGGGTGGTGTCTGTCGAAGAATGTTGTTTCTGCCAAAGGGATTTTTCTCCGCGTTTGTTCCGGCATGGGGTAAATTTTCGTTAGTACTCGATATTTCATTTTGATTGCTAGTTTTGGTCAGAGTGTTTAATTTCTTCGGTACCTGCCATATCTGGTGTGTTTTCCCCTATCCGCCACCCGGGGAGGCGCCCGATGAGGGACTAGCCAAACCCCGCACGGAATGATCACTGGTATTAGACCTGGTGAACTTTATAATATTAATTAAATAATTTTCAAAAACCTCAACAAATTATAAACAGCAAAAATTTTGCAATACGGGTTGGTAAGGTGTGTGTACCTTCTAGCATTCATCATCGCTAATTTGGGACCAGATTTCAGTGATAAGCGGAACTGAAGCAAATTTCTTGGTCCTTTCTCTACCATCCGATATTTGAGCAAGGAACATAAGTTTTCAATAGGCGACACGTCTGGGCTTTGCGGTGGCCAGGTTAGTGTAGTAGTTTGTCACCGATTTAGCTTTGTGTATTGAAGCGTTGTCTTGTAATAGGACTGAATTCATACCAATTACTCTCCTTTCTTTCTTGTATTACAACAGCTACGTGGAGTTTAAGATACCGTGTAGTGGTGGCTTTGCCTACAAATATTATTATTTGGGCAGTCCCAGCTGAATGCATGCTTCTCCAAATCGTAATGCCTTTCTCGAATGACTTTAAGACGGACTTTTCAAATGATGGATTTTCTGTCGTATTACGCCAAATGAACATTCTCCCATGAGTTGGAATCCCATTTGTCCATGGGCTTAAAGCATGATCTATATAAAAGTGCATCCTTTTCTTCAAATTTATTTTGCCCATAAAAGGAATTTTGCGTGCAGTTCGACCGTGTCTGTTATTTTCGTAAAGTCGACGTCGTAGTGTATCGCGAATATATTCAGCTGGGGATGGTCAAGGTTCTACTGTAACATTGGTCACTTTGAATTTCACTCATAACTTAAAAACTATTAAAAACAAATTTCTCAAATAAAAGTTTTCTTATCGCAAATTAACTAGCTTTTCAAACACAGGTCACACTAAAAAGGTGTGAAAATCTTTAATTTTTTAGTCGAACTGATCAGTTACATATTTTCCGAACGAATGCAATTATAACATCAAGCTTCATTAGTTGCTACGTATTTTTCACCATGTTTAACTTCAACTTACAACTACCACCATAATCAATTGGAACATAATGTTTCGGCTAAATCCCATACCACAACAGCAACTCAAACAAATGGTTTACCAATCGATATAGCCGATTTAAAAAAGTTAGTCGTTGAAAGCTTAATCGGGTTGCTAAGTCTACTAGATATTGGGGATACGGAGGGATACTGCAAACCAACCTCAAAGGAACGACAGGTATAATAGTAACCGCAGACGGAATAATCATCGGCTTTGTCGATACTTCCGTCCATTACTTACTTAAGAAAAACTGCTATCGTTTGTTTTTATACAGTTCCATCCTTTAAAGGTGAACTTTATCTCGAAGTCGACTGCTGGAACTTAATTAATATTTTCGCAATGATGTTAAGTTCCGTAACTCACACCAACTAATCGGTGTTAGACAAACATCACTTGTTTTGTCATCTCAACAAACCGAATTGGGCTAGATCAGAAATTCATTCTGGTTTTACGAAAAGCATATGTTTGCTAGTGCGCCTCATCGAGACGGGAGATTCGCCATCAATCACACAACGCCACTACGCAGTATCTCCGTATCTAGACCATATGATTCTATTAGACGTTATCAAAGAAAGTGCGAATTAATGGTCTTTCCTTGTCATTTAACAGACGAGGTCTAATAGAAAAGTGCAGCTTTTTGTAGATCTAGGAATAAAACAGCATTTACGGTTCCGGACCAACCGTTGTACCATTTAAAATAATGCCATTTGTACTAAGTAACTCCACGCATACCATGTGATGTTCAATGGATAAGGGGATCCTTCATACCTATCATCATCAAATTTCGCCTATTTCGACGACCTGCTGGTGACATCGAGAAGCCTAGACGAGCATTTCCGACCATTACGCACAGTATCTCAATGTTTCTGGCAAGGGGGATTAACCATATAAACTTATACAAAAGGTAATTTTTATAAAAGGAAATTAAGTACTTCGGATAAATAATTGTTGAGAAAGGCTTACGACCGGATTCTGAGAAGGTGAGTCTTATTCGAGCCTTCCTCGCAGCCGCTTCTGTCACTCCCGTCAAGCAAACAGCACCGTAGCTGGGAATGGCCAGCTCTTAGTAACGCTTCACCCCGAACTATACTGAAACAATTACGCCAATTAAAAATTTCCTGAAGAAAGTACTAAAATTTTATCGGAAAAAGAAGCTCATGAAGATTTTAAAAATCTGGAACGACGGCTCCAGTAATGGTGATTCTTTATTCGTTGCAATGCTACGATCTAAACCATGAAAAACCCATTGCGTTCATGTTAGAAAACCTTGGCAAGGCGAGAACTAACTGTATTGCCATCGAGTTAGACTGCGTGTCGCAGCCGTACGCAGTGTGAAAAAGTACCACCTGTACAGTTAATTCCACCTTGAAATGGCTAATATAATAATACACGGAATGATTGCATATAAGGGTTTCGGAAACGACTCGAAACGATTTTCTTGAAAACTGCTAAAAGAGGGATTTCGAGTTTCAGAAATTGATTGCGATGGGTTTTGGTTTCAGGAAAATTTGTCTAGGGGCTCCAGTGACGCTCGAGTCCTTCTTCTAATTTTTGCGATTGTGACAGGTCCTGTTTTCGGAAAAATTCATTTTGAAAGTTATTCGGTGGGCCTGAGTCTCGGTTTTACTTTTTTTGGCACTCACGATTTTGATGAAAAGTTTTGAAGGGGGGATTTCAAATTCAATTGCGATTGGTCCAGATTTCGGGAAAATTCGTTCATAGGGTCGAACGGTAGGTCCGGTTCCCTTTCTTTAATTTTACATTGTCTCGTTCGATTTTTATAAAAATTGATGAGGGAGGGTTTTCCAGTGCCGATAGCACTATTCTAGTTTCCTCTGAGAATAGGAGATCGGGAAAAATATTTCCATAACATTTTTGTCTAAATTGTATTTTAATACAATAAAACTAGTTTGGTGTAAATGCTTTCGAAGGGATGGGACCCGCGTTCCTTTCTTTAATTTATTTTCGCACATTCGAAGATTTTGATAAAAAAGGGGTTTTCAATTTCCATTAATCGTTTTCGATTGGTCCAGATTTTTAGAGATTTTAAGACGTACTCGTATACACTGATTAGATGCCATTGAACAATTCTTATTTTTATACGACCAGAACAACAAACAATAAAGAAGTACCAGTTATGTAATAAATCGTTTCCATTAATCGTTTTCGATTGGTCCAGATTTTGAGAAAATTCATTTAGAGGGTCATCCAGTGGGAGCTTGGGAGCTTGGAGCCTTCTGTTAACATTCTATTTCACTTTGATGACTCTGTGTTGCACCATGTTGTATTATGTTGCACCATATTGCGTGAGGTTGCACCGTGTTGTATCATGTTTGGTCATATTGTATCAAGTCGCGTGAAGTTGCATCATGTTGCATCTTGCTGAGGGATGTTGTGTGATGTTCCACTATAATGGGGGATGTTTGTGGGGGACGGAGCTTTGGGCTTTCTTTTGACATTTTATTTGGTTTGAACAGGAAACAATTATAGACTTCTGATTTTTTGGTTAATTCATTTAGGAGTTCTCGTATGGGTTGTCATGTTGCACCGTGTTGTATAATTTTCACCTTGCTGGACCATGTAGCACCATAGTGCATAATATTTGCAGATTCTAGTGCATCGATTACCACTTTTAGGCGTTCTCAATACAGGAATATTACAATGCGATATTTTAAAAAGTTCTTATCTACGGCAGCGAACTGAAACCTGCTTACTACTTCATTACACTCAGATGTAATGATCTCTACTGAGAAGAGCTTATTCGCACCCAATGTTTGGTTTTATTAAAAATATATGAGTTGTATATTTGATTTGATGCTTGAAGGAAATTTGGTTCACCTCATCTTCCATAACGGTTTAGTTCGAAGATGTACAAACCTTCAATTCACCGGAAGGAATTGGCTGACTACCGAAAATGCCTGTTCTGGTTCAAGATATTCAATAACATGGTCACATCGCGGCATATCCCAAGGACGGATCCGTCGTATGTCACTTCAATTCTCGCGTGTTCCCAGCGAACGCACACATATTGTCGCCAACATTACCGATGAGTCCATCAAAAATGAACGGGGCAGTCGCAATATGTATTATCAAGTACTGCTCAAAAACCCAACCTACAGAGAAGTTATCAGATTAGCGAGAAGGCATTAGATAGATTCGATAAAAAATCAGTAATTTTTCATCATAGCTTTCCAAGATCTGCAAGAGCGACAAGTTTTCTTATCCGAATAAAAAAAATATTTAGCTCGATGTGTCTTCCTTAGCAATATATATAATTCTCTTGTGTGAAAGACGACGCAGTCAACTTTCTTCAGAGTACCGGTTCATATACCGAGAGTATTCATATATAACAATTCACCGAGTACGAGATCAATAGCTAAAAAACGCCATCAATCAGGCTAAAGGTTTCACTTAGCTGGCAGATTCAGTTATAGATGGTTGCCTGAATGGCTTGAGGATTGGTGAGCTAAAGACCAACCACGTCAAGATGTCTTTTTGACAAAATCGATAAAAACCACACTAACGAGTTCAAAGTTGTTAAAGCGCCCCGCTTTCATTCAATAAATGCACTTTAAACGAATACACAATAAAATATTCGAGCAGCTGATCGCTTTTCCGATTCTACCAAGGACATCCCGGAAACTCATGCCAGAAGACATTTTTGACGCTATTTTTTAGTGTAAAAGTGATGTCTCGTGAATAACACGGTTCGCCTAACTCAATTGTACGCCGAAGATTTGCTAAATTGAAGATAACTTTTGTTGAGATCTACGGACACATCATCGAAGTGTCGCACAAATAGTTGAATTTTTTGTAAAAGTCTCAACTGAAAATATAGAGCCCCCTCCCCCCAGTCTTAAGGCTAATTCTTCGACAAAACCGCAATAAATTCCAAATTGTGCCACTATTGAAACACACAAAATTAACAAATTAGTTTATTTGGTTTGTAATCTACCAACGCGAATAGCCACACGTGTGAAGGTGTTCAATATATGTAGAATCTTGTGGGCAGCTGCCATCAGGTGCTTGTGGTGCAATGCAGTACTGCGGAACTCGGGCAAACCCGGAAATACATGGTGGGTCACTGCGCGCCATTACAGCTACAATTATGCCAAATAAAACTGTGAGGATATGGATGAACCTCATTTTCTGTCAGAATTAAACATAAAAATAATTAAATATTTTTAATTTAATGAATTACGAATAATTATGTATACTTTTAATTAAAACAAAATTAATAATAGATTTCGAGTCTAAAAATTTTACTGATTTAGTCTTAAAAAATTCTAGCTTTTATAGAACGGAATAATCTGATTACACCAAATTATAAACAAATACTTAAAGTTTTTGAGGTGAGAGGTCAGAATTGATAATTTAACTGTTGTTGTTGAGTTTTGTATTTTGTACCTACTAAACAAGGCACAGTGTTATTTATGCCTAGACTTTAGTATACGAGTATAGGTTATCTGCGTCATTCTTCCATTTAAACACTGGAAACTGCAACAAATTAGTTTTTTAATTTATAATCTTAACGGTCAATTCAATTTCCACTAATCGTGTACATTGGCATGAACTCGACCACTTACTCTATATGCAGTGCACCAAAACGAAATGATTTGGATGCTGTATAAGATAGCGGAAATTTCTCAGCGGAAAATAAGAGATTTCGCTACTCGCTGCAAGTGGCAGCACAATCACAAAGGAGAATTTGTTTTGTTATATAATTACCAGCGGAAATTTATTATTCATTTTGTATCTCTTTTTTCACTAAATAAAACACCCCAGCGGAATAAAATATTAAAATTGATCCTTAAAATGACAAATTGATTGATCTCCGAAGTAAAGGAACTCGGTAAATCAAATCTTGAAATTTTAACAATATTCCGTCTTTCCGCCATACTAAACGAATGACGATGAAATTTGGATAAAAGTATTGATCAGGGGTCCAAAACTTAGAAAACAACTCTAGGATCTGTTCATGCTGGACTAAACTAGGCCATTTCATAACCAATCCTTTTGAAAATTTAAATTTTTTTATCAATTTATTATCAGTTTTTGGCCGATATCTCAAATACTTCCACTAGTAACCAATACCTTCGGTTATGTTTCTAATAGCTTAGGTCATACTGAGACTACCAGGAAAACTTGGGGAAAATTGATGGATTAGAATTTTCACTATAATTTTTTGAATTTAAATTTTATTCTTCACTTTTTATTCTTACATTCACAAATTTTAAATCTTAACTAACTTAATTATTCTTTATTTTCCCTATTTATTAGTTTTCTTAAAGGAATCTAATTACAACTTAAGGCAAATGGAAAATTACTGACACGATTTGGTTACTTAGCATTTTCCACGATTCGCTTCAACGTTGAACAACATGTTGGGTTGTTGATCCATACGTTATGCTGACACTGCGACTTTCGATGTTTCGATATCTCTTAACTTGTATCCTATGAAGCCATAACTATATATACCGGACGTTTCGGCTTTATCAAGGCTAGACTCATAATACATCATTTCTCGATTTTGTTCTGTGAATATGAGATAATTACTTTTTCGATGTTCGTTGTATTGAAGATTGTGTGTCGTGTCTTGCTATTTGTCATACTCCTTGTGGTTATGCATGTTATCCCCATGATGATGGTTACTGAGAGTACTCCCAGCTCGTAATTTGTTGGATGGTTTTCACTGATTGCAAGAGCCCCCATACTCCAGCAACAAGATGAAGCAGGTGACAAAATCGTCCAAATGGAAACAAACTACCGTAAAGACGGCGAGGATAGGAAAAGGACGACATATTTGGAAAAAAGGTTGACAACTCTAAAGTCGATTTATAACGACTACGTTATCGACCCCACCTCTAGAATTAATAGAAACAGAAGAAGACGAACAAACATCTGACTACTTCAAAAAAGATTATTTTGGCCAGCTACAAGAATTCTATTTTTTCTTTTTCTACCACAATGATCGAGTTACAACGATTTGACGGCGATAATACAACTACGTCAGAATCAGTCCAGATGAAACTGCCAAAAATAAAACTACCAAACTCTTACGGTGAATATGACCGATGGGAAACATTTAACGATATATTCACCGAAATGATTCATCAAAACAACAAAATATCTGACACGGTGAAGATGACATATTTAAAATCACATCTACAAAAAGGAACAGCTCAACTCATAAGTCATCTAACACCAACAGGTGACAATTACCAAACAGCCTGGAGCATAATACAAAATAGATATATCAATTCAGTGCGTTATTATCACTAACAACAATTTAAATGACGTCCGCACAAGCGGTAAGGACCTTGCACGATACAGCAAAAGAAATTCTGCATAACATAAATCGGCTCAACATAAGTTCGTCTTTTGAAGCATTCGTAAGCTTCATGTTAATGAAAAAACTGGACCCAGAATCCATCAGGCTCTATGAACCATTCATAGAAAACCCCAGAGATATTCCTCAGCTAGAAGAAGTTATCAAATTCCGTGAAAGAAGATTTCAATCACTATGTGTAAAGTTATCCCAGTATTACATCCCAGAAAAATAAAAAATGTTCATCAGGCAATACTAGTTATATACCATCCCAGGATCTCTACACAATGATAAGAAGCTGGCCGATTCAGTAAATGTATGAATTATTGATTTAAATTAATGGTTCATGGGAACCACGAATGTCGTGGCGGATTTCTTCTAATTTCAACACGGCACCATTTCCGCTATTCACATTAAAATTTACACTACGATCAGTGTGTTGAGATTGGAGCTAAAGCATCCTGGGGGGCATTTTGCATCAATTCCAACATATACGGTTGGTCTTGGGTTTTTTGTTTTTTTGTAGATAGAGGTCAGATCATTTTGTATCGAAATCAAAAGAGTGCGATGACGACATTTCAGATTTCTGGGAACCATTATAATTTAAATCCGAATTTTGTACTTAAAAATAATTCGACCATTTACACACATCACGCCTTAGCGCCAATCGTAACATACAGTTGGTCTTGAGCTTTCATTCAAAGGTAGTATCCATTATTTCAATCTATATCAAATTAGGTCGGTTACGCTTAATCTCAACATACGGATTGTCAAGAAGAGTTTGGTCGCGACATTCATGAACATTTTTTATTTGTCTGGAATGAAATACTGGGATAACTTCACACACTACCAGATGTTCAATTTTATGTTCTTTAACCTGCATTGACGTATTTAAATTCAAATATTATAGACCAATTCATTTATTACTTGTTGTTGTGCTCCAACAATCAAATTATAATTAGTGCTTTATTTAACGATTGGGCTATTAATCGCTATTAAACATTTATAAAATCGTCCATCAGTCACACCGTTTCTAAATTGCCCGTGTTGATCACCTAATTGTAAAAATAATCCGCTTTAGTCCGGTTTAATGGTCGAGTGAAAATGCTTAAATTTAAATACGAGCATTTCTTCTACATATATTTGTACATATTCATCTTAACACGATGTTTCGGAATCGTCAGTTACTCGTTCGATTCAAAACTTAAAAAGTTTAAGAGATCAAATATTGCCGTTTGTTACACCATTTTTATGACATTTTTCGTGAGTTTGTTTTATTATTGGTCGCGGTTCACAATGATTCAGTTAACGGGGACGGAATTAATGGAAATGGCTTCGATAAAACTGAGCATAATTTTTGGATTGAATGACATCGTAAATAATTTTATTTTTTATGTATCAGTTACGATTGTGCATCGTCCTTTAGTTTACGCACTATCAATCCTTTTTAAGTGTAACCAGCTCTTACTTAACCGTTATCACGAGAAATATATTCAAAATGCCTATCATTACTTTAAACAGTTTTTATTAAAAGGTGTTTGCCTAAAATGGATTTTATTTATAACGCAAGTGTATACAGTGTTATCGGTTACAGAACATAAAATTCCTTGGTACCATTTGCTGGGTATTTGTATTCCGGTGCTTGTCCGTTACCTAATGACGGCACATTTTATAGCAAACTTGGAAAATATAGTGCATCTGTATGAAATTATTAATTGTGAGCTGAAGTCGATTGTATGCGGTGCAAAATCTGTTCGGTCCGTTGGCTTGGTAAAATTGTGCGAAGAATTGGAAATGCTCATTTACCTACACCGCAAAATTACTAAAGTTTATAATGCGTTAAAAGGTGGACTCGCGGTAACATTGCTCATTCAATTACAAATGTGTTACGTGAGTCTTGTATTTATTTTGTTCTACCAACTTGTTGTGCTGTTTGGAACAGATGTTAGCAACCGGCTAGTTTTGGTAGTATCCAGTATGGCAAGCATAGTTTTCTGGTGTATCTTGGTACGGTCTTATATAACACTTGGAGTAACAGTAAAGGATAAAGCTAAGGAGAGCCGGATTATAGTAGATGATCTTTTTATGGTAACAAAACGGGATCAACGATTGACCGAGGTTGTAAGTATTCATTATTTAACTAAAAATAATATGTTATTGATTCACATAGAAACTCTGTTTCTTTTTGGTCAAATTCAACTTTATTGAAAATATAATTGTTACAAAGCTTAATTATCGCGATGTTGAATGCCTTCAATGCCTTCGCGATAGATAGATGATGGCCGAAGTGGTAACATTTCCGCATACTGTAAAATTTCCTACCCTAAGGAGGAGATGAGTACCTGGGTTGATTTTGCGGTATGTGGACGACCGTTGTCATGCAGCAATATCACCTTCCACCGTAACAGTTTGATCAGGTTCCAGAAGGTCGTAGTAAATGATTCCTTTCCGATCCCACCAGACACACTTTCCTGGCATGAATATTCATTTTTGCAACTGATGTTGATGGCTGACCTGGATCAACCCATGGTTTTCTGCGTTTAGAATTATCGTGAAAAACCCCCTTTACATCACCCGTAATGATTTTGTGCAAAAGATTTTTTCTTCCGAGAAAGCAAATTCATGTAGATGACAACTCTTCGATTTTTGATTTCTTCCCATTTTCCTCATTGCATGACATCGAAGTGATATTGCTTGGAGAGTAACCCCTAACTGTTCTGTAAGGTTTTTTTCAGTTTAACACGGATTACCATCCAATAAAACTTTAAGTTCTTCGTTTTTAAATTGTTTTACTGCACCTGGACGTGAATCGGCCTCAAGATTAAAATTGCGGTCACGAAATCTTGCAGACCACTTTCTACTGTTAAAGAACGTTCACTCAAAGTAGAATTAATCAATTCCATAGCTTGAGCAGCATTATTTTAATTTGAAAACAGCATAGAATGCAATGACGCAAATGTTAAAATTATATCCAAAATGGCGGGAGATTTGGATGCGTTCAAATATATTTTAATGCAACCAACTTCAGAGCACAGTTTCTACTTGCACACCTTATAGTTCCAAAATTTTCGAACTTTCTTGTAAATTATACCACATTAACCACATTAAACCCTCTTATTCCCTTCAGACTTGCCCCAAATTTATAGTAAACATAGTAGGATTGATGGGAAAGTGGGTAACTCAAAAGTTACAGAACATTTTATTAGTTCACAACAGTTTCGAAAATTTCTAAATTTATTTTAATTTACAAGTCAGACGATTTGGACCAATCTGGTAAAGTTATAAGTTAGTCTGATTATTTGGAAATGATAGTAGAACTAGGTTTTATCGAGTTACATATTTTCCTGCTATAAAATATGCTACTGACGTTAGCCGAAAAAATACTTGCATTATCGACATATTTTGTATCACGTGGTACTACAAAATTCTGTTAATATTAGCCGAAAATGTCATTTTAAGTTGGTAGTAAATTTTCATTATCATAATTCGAATGTTTAAAGGTCTTATGTTGAACTCAGAACAAGGTGAAGTTAGACCAATTCGCAAACTGCTGGATCCCATATTTATAATTTGTCGTTGTCAAATTCATAGTCCCCTAAATTTGAGTTGTGGCACTAACAGTGAACAGTTGGGCAATTTGGACTGGGGGATCCAGCTATTCGCGAATTGGTTTAACTTCACCCAATACAAATTACCACACTAAACATTCGAATTATGTGATATTGATTTTAATTTTTTTTACGGCGAAAATTTACTGCTAACTTCAGTAACATGCAATTTTCGGCTAACATCAACAGAATTTTGTACCTGATACAAAATATGTCGATAATGCAGGGTGGCTCTGTGGTAAATTCTGATGGTGTTAGCCGAAAATTACATGTTACCGAAATTAGCAGAAAATTTTTGCCGTAAAAAAAAAATTTGGATTATCATTAAAAATTGGTGATGTTAGACCATTTCGTAAATGGAATGAATTGGTCTTCACCAAGTCCAAAATACCATTAAACATGAATTATGTGAACTAAATTTTTATTGATAATCCAGATTTTTTCGGAGTAAATTTGCTGCAAGCTTCATGTAACTTTCGGCTTAATTTTGTACTACCACCTGATACATATGTCGATAATGCAGATATTTTAGGTTACAACTTTCAACTAACTTCAGTAGCATCTGGAATAGGTCTCATTTGGGAAAATTGGGGGAGTGAAATACATGTACAAATTTCAAAAATTGATATAATCAATCAACGTTTAAAGTGTTATGTCTGGAAAAGGTTTCATTTGAATCGATTCATCGATGGTTATCGTTGGAAAACTTTCAAAGTGAAGTTTGATGTTGGGAATTGAGCAAAATTTTCCAGCAATCACACCGATTCAAATTATATAATTTCCTGATATAACAATTTGAACGCTAAGTTTTTCAGTCGGTTTTAATTTTATTTGTTGTTTGTTACGAATATACACATATTTTCGGCTGATTTTGTAGGTTAGTTGGGCTGAAGTAGTCGAGACACTATCTGCATTATCGACCTTTTAAGTATCGGCTGGCAACTTTCAGCTAACTTTAACAAATTATTTTGAAGTAGTTTTAGGGAAGGTAATTCTTGCTCTTTTAATATATTTTTTAATAAAAGCCTGGTATCGTAAACTGTGTGTACCACACACTTTCTGGAAATTATTATTACATTACGATAAGACTGAGTGAGCTTACAGCTATTTCCATAAAAAGCAATAATTTTGAATTTTTTTTCTAGTCAAATCGATTCGGTCAGTATTAGTAGTTTTAATTTAAATTCAGAAAATCTTAAAATTTATCAGGAAATGCAACGATAACACAATCAAATGTATTTCCAAACGGAGAGTAAGAGAGCTTCCGGTTTGAGTAGCTTTAGTTTAGATAAATTAATTACTAAATTTTCCTTAATCGAAATCTGCGGAGTTGCTAATCGTTGGTTTCGATCTTAATTAGAATTAGATCTTAATTAGATGACGTGGCACTGATATACAGTGGTACTAGTAGTTTGAGTTTATCTGTGAAAGTAACCTATGATTTGAAAGTTTTCCGAGCTTGGTTTGATCATCAATTTATGATCGTGAGTGATAAAGCTAAAACAATTCAATTCTAAACAATAGTGTGCGTCTACGCGTATTCTGGAATTTTCGACATGTAGGGGACAAAAATAGCGTAGACAATTCATTTTGGTGTATACAATGTCGAGCATTCGTAGAGTACGCAGAATATTCGTAGACAACGTAGATTTTTATTGTCATTTTCCCCAATGTTTTTCAGTTGGAATTTGCCATCCCACAGTTGTCCTGTTCAAATTGTGAATTTCAAAGTTTGTGTAAAGTTATAATTCCATTTTTGCAAAGCATTTTTGCAAAGTTAGGTTGAAAATAAATAAAAATTTTATTTTCAACGCCATTTGTTATTTTATTAACAAACTTTAGCGCCATATATAGCATGCATTACTGGCAAATGGACAAGAGTGATGTCATTTTCGTTTTTGGTGGTTTGTTTTTGAAAATATAATAAATTCTAAAAATTAATCGAACTAAACTAAGCAGATTAAAATTTTATTTTGAAATGATCAAAGTTTCAACTGCCACCTACAAAAAAACATAAATACTGGCAGATAAAAAACCGCCAGATTCTGCTTCCAGTATTTTAAATTAAAACTTTAGTTTACAGTTCTTTATGGTACAATTTAATGGAATGTTCGGCGTAGACCTGTAAGCCAAGCTGCTAAAATAAGCTGCAGGCTGCTGCTATAAGGTTTTAATCGTAGCGATAACCAATATGATATTCTGGGAAAAAACTAGGCTCAAGAATTTTACAAATAGAAATTGAAAAAGAAATAAATTTTCGCGCGAAAAGCGATGAACGACATCTTGTTTGGATTGGGCTGATGCACTTCGTATAGAAATACTGTAATATATGTGAGCCCAATTTATCATCTCCGAGGTTAACTCAAACCCCAACTTCATTTATAACTTATACGCCAATGGCACATTAAGAACTTGTGTGTCACACACCGGATAATGATGGATATGCTCAAATTAAAATTCAACTTCTGAATATTTTTCCAATTATAGTGGTTAAAATTATAAATAAAATCTTTGTTGAGTAATAAGGGTCGCCTGATTTGTGTAGACATCTCTATAATTATGTGTTAACGGTCATCAAACTCTATCCCTAACTTTATTTTGTTGTAAATTCGATAACAACTTCCTCGAGGGTCGCATCGATATACCGCAAATCACTAAATATTCTCAATATCGAAAATGTAGATTTGAGTAGATATCTCTAGCATCACGTGTAAATGGCCATTAAATATCTTCGAGAACGGGTGTATAGTTCTATAATGTTCAATCAATAAAAACCAACTGTTTTTCATTTTCTTGTAAAAATCGGGTTTTAATGAGAAAAATTGAAAATTCTATCTTGCCCTATTTTTTGTATGTATAGCTACACTTTTTATTTTATTGTGTAACTACACTTTTGTTATTTGTTAATTTGTGTAGCTACACTTTTGATAAATGTAAAATACTTCACACCGGTGTTTCTGCTAAATTTTGGTTTAACAATGTGATTACAAATACGTGATTATTATTAAAAATATCTGACTGAAGTTGTGTATGTACATGCGATTGTTGTTGTGACAAATTTCACAAGCATTAAACAAGAAAATTATACCAAAGTTACTATTGCGCCATCTTAAACTTAGGTGCACTTTTTTTGTAGAGAACTTTTCCAGACATAAACTTTAAACGTTAAGCTTCTACAAATTTTCGAAGTTTGTACGTGTATTTCACTCCCCCCCCCCCAATTTTCCCGAACTCCCACCATGAAACTTAACCTGGAAAATTTTCCAGCGATATCCATCGATGAACTGATTTAAACGAGACCTTTTCCAGACATAACACTTTAAACGTTAAGCTTCTACAAATTTTCTAGTTTGTACGTGTATTTCACCCCCCCAATTTTTCCGAACTCCCAACATGAAACATGACCTGGAAAATTTTCCAGCGATAACCATCGATGAACTGATTTAAACGAGACCTTTTCCAGATATAACACTTTAAACGTTATGTTTTTACAAATTTTCGAAGTTTGTACGCGTATTTCACTCCCCCCATTTTCCCGAACTCTCAACATGATACTTGACCTGGAAAATGTTCAGCTCGGCTAATATTGTAAGTTAGTTACTTTCGGCTGGGATATTTCAATTTATTATAAGAGACTGTAACTTTCGGCTGAAGTAGTCAAGACACCATCTGCATTATCGATGTTTTCACTTTCAGCTGACAACTTTCGGCTAAGTTTAACAAGGTATTTCTAAAATCAGTTTTGTGAGACTAAAAATTCTATCTAGCCTACTCTATCTAGTGCAAGTATTTTTGGAAAACAACTGAAGTGGTTTTAAAACATATTCACAAATATTTTACCGCCATCGTTTTATACTTTTGGCAATTTAAATTCTATCATCAATATTTTATCGAATGAAATTCGACCGATTAGTGCTGCCATCTTTTACGAAATGAAAAACTATTTCGTCATTAGTGATAACCATCGGAAAACCCTATATACTGGGTGTTTCTTTTAAACTGAGACGATCAAATATCTCTAAAAATAGCCACTCTACGGCAAAAATGTCCATAATCAAAATTTAATCATACACTTATTAATACGCATTTCAAATGATTGTACACAACTGAGAAGTGTGTCTGGTTGAATTTCAGCACACGCATTTCTGATTCGCTCAATCATGTTCTCACGTGTTTTTGGTTCTTGTTTGAAAAATTTTGTCTTTGAGATAGCCCCACAAAAAGAAATCTGGCGAAGTAAGATCTGGTGATCTGGCAGGCCAATTTACCGGACCAGCTCTACCAATCCAGACAACCATTATGTTGAAACCACATGTTTCGTCTCACTTCTAAACTCAAATTTTAAAGTAATATTGGCAGTTCATTTTCCAAAATGTTTCGGTACATTTGACCATTCAAGTTGCCCTCAATAATGTAGGGGCCTTTGAGTTTGTTGCCAATTATTCCACACCACACGTTGACAGTCCAAGGACGCTGATGTTCAACTTGATGAAGCCAGTGCGGATTTGTAACACTCCAATAATGTATGTTGTGTCGATTAACCGTAAAAGACGATTCGTCAGAGAACATTACGCAACGAAAAAAATTGGGGTTTTGTTGTATTTGTTCACGTGCCCATTGACAAAAAGTTATCCGATTTTGGAAATCAGCGCCATGAAGATCTTGGTGTAAAGACACATGATATGGATGATACTTGTGCCGTTTTAAAATTCTTCAAACACTGGTGAGGGACAATCCGGAATCTCGAACTATTTCTCGTGTACTAACATGAGGATTATGAGCCACTGCTGTCAATACAGCAATTTCATTATTTTCTGCAGTGACTGTTGCTATACGGGTCCTCTTTTTCGGTTGAACATTTCCATCACTCATCAGTAATAAATTGTTTGATAGTACGGCCAAATGAAGCACGTGAACGAATCCTATCCGGAAAACGTTGAGCGTAAATAGCACCAGCATTTTCAAGATTTCTGCCAGCTTCTCCATAAACCAGAACCATTTCAATTTTCTCTGGCACAGTTAAACGCTCCATTCTAAACTATTTTATCGTTTATTTTGCAATTACGAAAAACATGAAGATAAGAAATAACACAAACGTTAAATGTGATTTACAAAACTAAATAAATTGTTTTGATGACGAATTTCGAGTATTTCCAATGAAAACGTGATGTTTTTTATTTCAAACGTATTGCAGAATCGAATGCGTGTGTTCTAAGAAGGAGAAATTGGGAAAATTGAATTTCGTCGATTACAACGCCATCTATCATGAACCGAACAAAATATTTCATTCAAATCATACGTACTTTTAGTCGTAGAATCCGTATCTGCAATAAAAAATATGGCTTCCTATCTTAGTTTAAAAATTATCCCCGCCCCACCTACAAAGCGGGGGGTGGGGGACTATTTTTTATATTTGATCGTCTCAGTTTAAGAGAAACACCCGGTATACAAAGGATTCTATTGGATATTAGGAACTCTCGGTAGCAGTGTTAATTTTATCGCTTTAGACACAACGCAGAGCCATCTACATATTTGTTTTCTGGACGTAAACACGCATTTATAGATTAATATTGTAAAGTTAATTTATTCAATTATAGGATATTAAAAGAATAATACAAGGTAATAGTTTCACCTACTATGAATCATACCAAAACACAACAATTGTGTTATGACGTGACAATTATCTACTATATAATTGGTATTCCAATACAATTAATTCACTTTATACATAAATAATGTAATTGCGATAGTAAAATTACGACTTTCCATATTTGTTCGCAGTTGACCAAACTGTAGTGTCCGTTACGACTACGAATAGTGAACAAAATCAGTATGCCACCACCGATGATATACAAATATATGAAATATATCATGGTTTATATTTATTGGGGCACTAAAGTCATAGGACTGGCAAGTTTTAGGTGTAATTACGAAAGTGGTAAAATTAAACGGTCCAATCTTACGATAGTGTACAGTTTGATATATGGATTTTCGTTCAATTGCCTGTACTGCTTATATCGGCAGTCAAAGCTGAATCCAAATTCGGAAACAACTAAATCATTTCATATGATGATTTACACACACGTCCATGAGCAAATTTATTATTTGCATAATATTTTTTATTACGTGTGGGTTGTATTCGATCAGGGTCGATTTATTAAAATGTACAACAAATTAATTGAGCGCAATCGTTTCGTGTTGAGCACGTACCGAACGAATGATTGTACCATTCATAAATATTTTATCGTTTCGTTCATAAAAGATTTTATTTTGCCTACCCTATACATTTTGAGTAGCTGTTTGGCACTGTTCACGAAACAGTCTGAATACCAGACCGTATTCTCAACCATAATGTCTTGTACTCTATTTATAATTATATCGACAGTGTCCACTTCGTACACACTATGCATGTTAGATACAAACTTTTTGCTTGTTACAATTAATACGGAATTAATGAGGTTGATAATAGCGCGAGAATTGTCACGTACTAACCTGGACACGCTACTCAAACAATACAAGAAAATAGTGAGGATTGCAAGACAATCATCTCAGGCGTTTTCGACTCCGATCGTAACTCAAATCATCGTAACAGTTTTAATGACAGCATTGTTTACATTCCAATTTTTTGTTATACTAGTGGTGGAAAAGGATTTTGGTGCGCGTTTAACTTATCACGGAAGTCGTGCGTTACTCGCAATAGTTGAGACATACGCGTATTGTAAGCTGGCTTATTCAATTGTTGAACAAGCCGAAAAAACTGGTCGAATTGTTTACGCTTTGTCCGATTTGGATTTAGATGGTGAGGTAATAGATATGGTAAGTTAAATTTTTTAGGTCATCATGGCTTGAGTATCTAGTACCGTACTTTTTTTTTGAGAGTGTAGTGTTTAAATATTTTTACTATTTAAAACTAGATGTCATTAATCGTACTTATTGTTACGGTTCGTATCACTGGAGTGTGAATATCTTGATAGAATTCGACGATCCATCATGGCTCTCCATATAATCGGCGAACATATTTGAATACGCTAAATGCGCTAGTCGCTCGATCTTCGTTGCGTACTCTGGAAAAGCTTCTGCGAGCTTCCGGAACACATTTTCAGAAATTGTTTGCAATGTTTCGTTACTATCAATTCTGCGACTCGACTCACTTCATCCCATTATTTTATGTTGGCAACAGTTTTAAATTGGAATGTAAAAATCCCAAATGAAGTTGTTCCATCGAATATCGGTGGCATGAGTTTATTCTATTGTATTGCCTCAACTACCTGTGATGCTGTTCCATTTGTTTTCAGGCAAAGAAGATCTTTTTCGAGACGTTGAACTTCAAACTGCAATTTCTGTTCAACATCCTAAACATTCCACTGCACCAGATCAATTTTCTGTTCAACTTCCTGAACATTCGACTGCACCTGTTGAACTTCAATTTGCACTTTCTCTATTTCGACGCATATCTCTAGAAACTTTTCGTTTATTTTCTTCCCGAAGCTCAAATCTTTACTTTGTTGATCAAGTTTTTAATTCAATTTTTAATTTTGTTAATCAAATTATTGATCTAATTTTTGATTCATTTGTTGCATACCTGTATTGCTTTGATCAAACCTTTGCTTCAATGGTTGGTTTTGTTGAGTTATAACAGCAAATAATGGTGTCATATTGAAGGCCTCAGGTAGTCCGGGAACTGTCTACGTCTTCCAACTACATAATTATCCGGGTTTAACCCTGGCTTCTCCATAGCCTCGCAATAGTCGAAATATTAATCATTCTTGCAAACACCAATTGTAACTGTCAGCAATCGTTACAAATTTGTCCTGTCAAATCCAGTTCGTATCTCTGGGTTATGACTATCGTTATAGAATTTGACGGTTACAACAACAATTTTCGTCCCGGAAATAATATTTATACCGATAAAATATTTACGGAATATTGCCGAATATTCCAACAATAATTTTCCCACTCTTATTTTACCAACACTAAATCACAACAACAAATAATTTCCACAATTATTTATTAATTCACTATTTAAACCATTTACAATTTTTAATTGGCACCACTACTTTCACTTAACATCATTTATTATTTTCCCACTACGGGCTTTCTCTTTTAATCTTTCGCGTACCGAATTTCCCAAATAACGAACTAAAACTGACTCACTGACTCAAATATTCTAGGTTAGCTTAGATTTATTCTAGATTTGGTTCCAGACTATTACAATCTGCTACACAACAAAATGTTTATAAACCACCTTTAGTACCACTACTCAAACCCAGATGTCACTAATCTCACAAAAATGTTAGTAATGTTTTAAACCCTAAATGAATAATTTCTAGTGTATAAAATGTCTCACCAATGCCGAAGCAATTTATTGCTCATCAACCCAATAGGCCAGATCGTAACTTAATCATATTGTCCAAGACACCCTTTATACTTTTAGTATGTTGTTATCTCATCAGATGTCAGCGGATATTTTGCGCATTTCCACCACTAAAAAGTTTTGTTTTCACTACTTTTCGTTACTTGCCATGTCTCTGAACTATTCGAATAGCGTGACCATGACTTGTAGCTGCCATTGGAGGACGGCACTTGAGTATCTGACAAGCCATCATAATGAATATTTAATTGCAACTAGTACTTTTAAATGATAAAAGAATATTGTTCGTAATCACATTAATTACATAATGGACTAATTTACCTAAATGTAATCAAATACGAAAAATATTCAGTCAGTCGAAAACATTTATTCATTACAACACGTAGAATGTTAAAAATTCAGTATAAACACTTTGCATTTTTATTTTACTACATGTATTTTATAACGAAATTTCTCGGGACCTGCGGTTACACCTACAACCGTAGAAAACAAATATTTGTAGCCACCCGAATACATTTACTATCCGCAATCCTTATAGCCGGTGTCCTTAGTTGCGCCCATGCCGTTTCACGTTTCAGTCTTTTGGGGCATATAAAATATTTTTTAGGAAATACTCTACCACATTCCATTGCGTTCGTTCATAGTACTCATGAAATTGGAATTAACTGTATTCGTTATATAGTGGCCCTAGCTAAATTGAATGCATTCGTGCATGCGTTAAATACATGTCACAAATGTAACGTATTAATTTTAGGCCGCTACGGTACAAAATACACAAGACGTACATCCGCGTATTTCATAATGTTTATCGGTAAGGTTATCATTTTAAAATGGCTGATCATTTTAGGCAACGTCTATATGGTGGATTATATTTCACTTCACAGACTGCCTGTGATGCAGGTGATTTTTATTGTTATACCGCTTCTAATACAACAAGTTGAATCGGCCAAATTAATCGGATGCCTTTCTAACATACTTCATTTGTATGATATAGTGAATTCTGAACTTGTACTAATCCTCGACGTAGCTCGACTTCATACTAAACCCCTTAAATTACTTTACGTACACGATAATTTGGAAAGTTTGATATATTTTCATCGGAAAATTACGAAGTCTCTTAATGTAGTAGCACAAAGCTTTGCAGTATTATCACTGATCGAGTTTCAAACAGCTTACATAAATTTCGTTTTAATGGTGTACTATACTTTGGTGCTTTTTGCTACAGACGATGTTACGTCCGTGCCACTAATTGCTTGGGTGGGATTCGCAAATATTTTTGTTGTCTCGATTCATCTTTGGTCGTATATTACAGTGGCGATGTGGATTCAGGAACAAGCCACAAAATTTAGAATGCGCCTTAATGGGATATTTTTGCTTTTGAACAAAGATAGACGATTACTTGAAACCGTAAGTACATAAACACTTTACTTATTTATTTGATAAGAACGGAAAATATATTTACGACATTCCAGATGCCTTGTTATTCTTCATTTTAGCAATGACATTGTTAACGGCCTGCTCCGTTTATGGATGATCATCCCTTATTGATGGTACATATTGGTGAATTTTTTAGTTGCCCGTCGTACGCGTTGGTGTAGTGCGCGTAAGTTCTGGGTTGCTACAGCCTCTTCTACTGATCGATCCTTACCATTTTCTTGATTTCTCTTGCCATATGTTTGTATTGAGGCCCAGAATTTCAATTTTGTACGTTTCATTTCTTTATGTAAGTGTTCTGTCTCGTGGATTAACGAGTGATTGGTCTATCGAATTTTATTTTTCATTTTCATCTATAATGTTCCCAAGACTCGGTTTTTTGTGCCTATCTAAGCTGCTGGAAACCATACACACGAAAGATGCTATTATTATGGTCGTTTTCCGTGTAGCCTCAATAACTCTCCAACCTACTTAGAAGCCTGCCGTGCAGATACCTTTAATATATCCGGTATATGTTTATCGAATTCCGCTTTTTAATAGGTCGGTATCGATTCTCTGTCGAACATGTATAAGTTAGGCTTGAGACCATCTTCATAACGATTCTAGACTAAGTGAATTAAAATTACTAAATATATCGCGTCCCGTATCTGGTTTCGCGGCAAGAATAACCACCTTGACTAGAACAATCAAACTGCACTCCTGTGCCCATTCTAACCAGTTTTCCAATAATTTCTACTTCGATCGGATCCCACGCCTATCCAAGCTAAACAGATAAAATTTAGTATCTTCTCCAGTTCAAACGTTTTTTCCTACAGTCGCCTGTACTTCATTCTCGGTAGTCAGGTTGTCGACATTCAAAACTTCACTTTCATTCAATGGTTCGAGCTTTGCGTTACTAACGTGCGCTGCCATAGCATTAAGCACTTATTCCAGCTCTAGAATATCGCTTTAGATGTTCATGCTAATATTATAGATCGGACTCATTTTCTCAAATAGATTCTGCTATTTTCTTAAGCTCGTTTATTCTCGGTCTATTTATTTTGGCCACGTTGGCTTCCCGTCAGGTCCTGCAAACGTTCTATGTAATCCGGGTTCTTGGTTGTATGCACAAGTGGTCCGCCTCCAACAACAAATTTAATCTTTGAAATATTGTCCATCGTTTTTTATGACCTTACGCCATCTTTCAGGTAACATATGATTCCCGTCGCGAAAGAAACTTGTAGGTCATTGAAACTGTTTAACCACTAAGGCATGCTGCATTGATCGGAACAAATGGTAGTTGGATAGGGCTAAGTCTGGCGAATATGCCTCTTGCAGGAGAACTTCTCATCCCAATGTCAAGAAGGTCTTCTGAGTCACGCGAGAAACGTAAGGTCGAGGTTCTTCGCTCAGTTAGTTCAATTGTCGGCTGTAGCGTTCTGCAGTCACCGTCTGACCAATTTCCAGGAATTCGAAATAAAGCACACCTTTCATGTCCCACCAGATATACAGGATAACCTTCTTTAAGTGGATGTTCTGTATTGGCGTCGATGAACTGGGTTTCCCGGGATATATCCTTGATTTTTTACATCTGAGATTCTCGTAAAATATACTTTGCATCCATCACCCGTCACAATTTCTCACAAAATGTTTTTTTTGGTTGCCGGACAAGCAAGTAACTCACTTAGACTTGTCTTTCGGTGTTCTGAAACCTTGCATCCGACCTTGTAAAAACCACAAAATACCGTGCAAATATTTCTATTTTAAATTCACTTGGGTGCAAAAAAATCGCACATTGATCAATTTTCAATAAAAGTTCAAAAATATCAAAAAATCCAATCTTTGTTTAATTTTTTTGAATTAAGATTCAGAGTCTATTTCAACACCTCTCCAGTGGTACATTTTTGTACTTATGCCGTGCCAACAAAGTGATTATGGAGATCAACATCTGAAGTACACGTTTTTTGTGAATTTGTCAGCATGAAATTTAGAGATAAAAATCGAATTAAAATATGGAAATCAGCAAAAATCATGTTTACTAATAAGAAGTATTTCCGCCCTTAGCCCGAATGACAGCAGTCGATGTTTCATTGATTTCACCTAAATTTTCACCATATCTTGAGTTACCGCCTCCCGTTCCTCTTAGATCGCCTGTTGCAGTTCCTGGGGACTCGTTGGATTAATAATTTTGACTCGAACTCTTTTTCCAGTTCATTCCATAAACGTTCCATGAGATTGAGATCCGGGTTTCGAGCTGGCCGCTCCATAACACACATCCTCCTCTTGGAGGTACTGGTACACTATACCAGCCGTATGCGACCTCGAATTATCCTGAATTATCCTTCCTTGAGAAGTAAATCCTCTCGATCAACGGCCAGTATTCGCTCCGGAGATGAATCCAAGATCTGTCTTTGCCTCCAGTGGCATGCTTCCACCGAACATGCACAATCCACCGCCAAACGAGACTCGTTCTTCAATACAGCATGGTGCAAATCGCTCTGCTGATCTTCTGTACACTTTTCCTCGCTCATCGTTGCCATGTGGGCTATTTCGGCCTGTTTGCTGGTCTGTGTGCGGTCAGAATATCTTCTCGAAGTCGTCTTTTAACTGTCCACCAACTGACTTCATGAACTTCTTGGAGCCGCTGTCGAAATTGGACCGCATTCAAACAACGATTTCGCAACGAAGTCGTCACAAAAATGTGGTCGTCTTGCTGTGTTGTAGCACGAGGTCGGCCAGATCCTTGTCGCTCTCTGTAGCGGCCAGTTTTATGATATCTCTGCCACATTCGACGAACGGAGAATCGGCTCAAATTTAATTGTTGAACCTTTTGTTCTGCCCCGCATCTATTACTGCAACCACTTGAGCGGCCACCTCTGGTGTGGTATTTATTTTCTTGTTGCAGATGAACACGTAATCGATAGAAGACCGTTCGGGCTAAGCGTTGATATGCGAATGACGACAATTCCCTTAAAACGTACCCTGTTATACCTGCGACAAGTGCCGCAACCGGTGCGCTACTTGGAATGAGCGTTTTCGGGTTGTTGTGTTCTATTGTTGTTATTGTTCTGGTTTTGATTCGCGAGAAAATTACAAAAAACGAACAAATGCAACTGTGCGATTTTTCTGCTCTCAATGAAGTCATAGGTATAGTAAAATTATAAAATAGTTTGTATCTAAACTATTATTTTGAACTAAAATTTTGATTAAAAATTTTATATGATAATTAGATTTCCTTCTCAGAGATTTGAATTCCGCATTGAAGTGCCGCTAGCACATGAATTAGCTTAAAACTAATTGAATCTTTCAAATCAGAAGAGCAAATGAGCGAAGAATTTTTTTTATTTCTATTTTGAGTTTGAGTGAAAATGGTAAACGGCCCTTTACCCGCCTGTCCAGAAATTTGGACTCAGGTTCCATGAGTACTTCAAATATGTTGCTAGATTACTCATCCAGCCAGCCTAATAGAAGACAGTAAATTTGTTAATAATTTTTGTATTTCTAACTTGGGTTTGAGTGAAAATAGTAAACAGCCATTAACAGACCTTCTCAGAGATTTTGCCTCAGGTTTCATGAGCACCTCAAATAGGATGTTAAATTGCTCATCAAACCAGCCTGATTTAAATTTCCTAACAGGTCAAGAAATTTGTGAAGAAATTTTATATTCCTATTTTGAGTTTGAGTGAAAATGGTAAACGACCATTAACACGCCTTCCCAGAGATTTAAACTCAGGTTCTGTAAGTACCTCAACTAGGTTTCAAAATTGCTCATACAGCCAGCCTGATTGAAACTTCCTAACCAGAACAGCAACTTTGTTAAGAATTTTTGAATTTTTATTTCAAGTTTGAGTGAAAATAGTAAACAGCCATTAACAGGCCTTCTCGCCGATTTTGACTCAGGTTCCATGAGCACCTCAAATAGGATGTTAAATTGTTCATCAAACCAGTCTGATTGAAATTTCGTAACAGGCCAATAAATTTGTGAAGAAATTTTATATTTCTATTTTGAGTTTGAGTGAAAATGGTAAACGACCATTAACACGGTTTCCCAGAGATTTGAACTTAGGTTCCGTAAGTACCTCAACTAGGTTTCTAAATTGCGCATCCAGCCATCCTGATTGAAACTTCCAAACCAGAATAGCAACTTTGTGCAGGATTTTTTGAATTTCTATTTCGAGTTTGAGTGAAAATGGTAAACAGCCATTAACTCAGGATTTGGACTCAGGTTTCGTGAGCACCTCAAATAGGTTGTTTTATTGCTCCTCCAGCCAGCCTGATTGAAAGTTCCTGATCAGTACAGTAAATTTGTGAAGAAATTATGTATTTCTATTGTGAGTTTGAGTGAAAATGGTAAACGACCATTAACACGCCTTCCCAGAGATTTTAACTAAGGTTCCGTAAGTACCTCAACTAGGTTTCTAAATTGCGCATCCAGCCAGCCTGATTGAAACTTCCTAACCAGAACAGCAACTTTGTTCAGGATTTTTTGAATTTCTATTTCGAGTTTGAGTGAAAACGGTAAACAGCCATTAACTCAGGATTTGGACTCAGGTTTCGTGAGCACCTCAAATAGGTTGTTTTATTGCTACTCCAGCCAGCCTGATTGAAAGTTCCTGATCAGTACAGTAATTTTGTGAAGAAATTATGTATTTCTATTTTGAGTTTGAGTGAAAATGGTAAACGACCATTAACACGCCTTCCCAGAGATTTGAACTCAGGTCCCGTAAGTACCTCAACTAGGTTTCTAAATTGTTCATCCAGCCATCCTGATTGAAACTTCCAAACCAGAACAGCAACTTTGTGCAGGATTTTTTGAATTTCTATTTCGAGTTTGAGTGAAAACGGTAAACAGCTATTAACTCAGGATTTGGACTCAGGTTTCGTGAGCACCTCAAATAGGTTGTTTTATTGCTCCTCCAGCCAGCCTGATTGAAAGTTCCTAATCAGTACAGTAAATTTGTGAAAAAATTATGTATTTCTATTTTGAGTTTGAGTGAAAATGGTAATCAAAATTTCTTCACAGTTTGGTAATACAGACATTATGGCTTTGTAATACTAGACTATATTAAAATACTGGTTTTAATGTGAAATATGGTTCCTTCTCTTAGGTTCCAACAGAAACCAATAAAATATGAAGGGAAGTTCTGGTTTCCGGTCTCTTTCAACTCTCTCAGTAAATTTTTACCGGACACTATTGACGCAGAAATACATAAATTAGGTTTCAGTGTTTAATCTTCCGATGTTATCGTTCAATTAAATAGCAACTAGCACTATTAATATTGATTGAACTACTACTTTACTTAATCATTTGAATTCAAACCATAGTTAAAAATTCATTAGCGTTAATTAATTACGAGTACATTAATTTTATACATACACGATATTAATAAAGTTCGAAACATTTCAGTCCACTTTGGTATTCGAATAGAAATGATAAAATTTAAATACGCGCATTTCCACCTTATATTCTTGTACACGTACATCTTAACCAAGTGCTTGGGCCTCGTCGGTTACTCGTACAATCGAAAAGAACAAACATTTTCTAAATCACGTGTGGCCATATGCTATACCATGTTTATGACATTTTTCGTAACCTACATGTTTTGTTGGTCACGGTTTGCATTGGTAAAGTCATTGGATCAAGAACTAATCGAAGTCATTTCGGAGAAAATTAACACCGTTTCTGGGATGAACGAGATTTTGAATATTTTCTTCTTTTATGGATCCGTACTGATTTTCCACAATCCTTTAATGTATGCCTTGTCAGTACTATACAAATGTAATAATCTTATGGTCGGTCACTATGGTGAAAAGTATTTAGGCCGTGCTTTTCATTATTTTCTTAATTTTATTGTAAAGGGAATATGTTTGAAATGGCTTATATTTTTAGCACAGGTGTATATTGTGGAATCCATTGCAGTGTTCGAATTATCTTGGTATTTAGCCCTTGGCTCATGTGTCCCAATTTTTGTGCGGTTCCTAATGACGGCATATTTTATAGTGTGCTTGGAAAATGTGTTGCATTTGTACGAAATAATTAATAGTGAGTTGAAGTGCTTATTACACGGTGTGAATCGTATACGGAACGGCCATCTGGTAAAATTGTGCGAAGAATTGGAACTCTTAATATATTTTCATCGGAAGGTTACGAAAGTGTATAGTGCACTAAAAGCGGGGTTCTCAATAATACTGTTGATACAACTGGAAGGTTGCTATGTAAATATAATTTTCCTTTTTTTCTACGAATTGATTCTATTCATTGCGACAGATATTGGTGAGCGACCAATTTTGATAGGGGCTGGTTTTGGTAGCATAATTTTCTCGTTAATTCTAATACGAACGTATATTACCATTGGAGAATTAGTAACCGAAGCAGCTATGGAGAGTCGAATTTTACTTGACGATATATTTATGGTGATAAAACGGGATCAACGGTTGGTCGAAATTGTAAGTGTTTCATACTACTAATAAAATATTAATCAGATCAAATTTAAGGTTTGTAGGCAAATCGTACAGACATTTATCTCAATAACATCGATGTGAAGTTACTGTCAAGATTACTAAATATATACCGCGTCTCCTAATTAACAAAAATATTAGAAAAGTTTTCAAATGCGAAAAATAAGAGATTATGCTACTCACCACAGGAAGCAGCACTATCACAAAAAAGAATATCTCTTTTTATATTATAACCAGCAGGTATGTTTTATTCATTTCTGTACCTGTTTCTTTTACAAAAGAAATTCTTAAAGTTGTTCAAATTAGTAGACCTCCGAAGTAAAGAAACTCAATATGGAATTTTGAAATTTTTCAATATTCTATCATGTGTCCATCTGTCTCCGCTATTTCTTAATGAATTATGATGAAATTTGGTTAGTAGTATTGGATAGGGTTTCTAATGCTGGACTAAACTGCGCAATTTCATAACCATAATCATTAAGAAATTTCGTTTCTATTATTGATCTTAGATTGAACCATACATTTTAGATGATGTTCTGGTATCGAGGTGTGGTGCACTCCGAATTCCTTCCGACCGGCCAAACTGTCAACAAGGAGTACTATTTGAGTATTATGCGTCGTTTGCGCGAAGCTATTTGTAAAAAGAGGCCGGCATTATGACTCGACAACTCTTGGTTTTTGCACCACGATAATGCACCTTCTCATACTGCATTGGTTTTGCGTGATTTTTTCGGCAAAAATTCCATCCATATCGTTCCGCAACCACCGTATTCGCGCAAACTCAAACGACCGCTCCGGGGAAACCGTTTTGAGTCAATTGAAGGCATTAAACGTGAATCGATACGCGCATTGGAGGCTATTCCGGAAATTGACTTTAATAACTTTTTCGAGGATTGGAAAAAACGTTGGCACAAGTGTATTGAGGCCGGGGGGATTACTTTGAGGGGGACGAAATAGATTTGGAGAAATAAATAAAGAATTTTAAAATTATGAACAAAGTCTTACTATTTTTTGTCCACAGAATTATAATAAATGAAAATTTTGAAATTCGAACTTGTGTTAAAATAACGTAAGAGTTAGAAGACACAATGACCAACTTCATGTACTAACCAGATCTCAATCAGGATCTCCAACAAGGTCGTAAATGGCCATCCAAATTTGAGTAAATATGACATGACTACACCTAGCCGATCAATATTCGTAGCGAAGTGGTTTTAGTTAGGTGACTCAATAACCAACTTCAAGTTCTAGCCAGATTTAAATTACGATCGCTGGGAATGGCCGATAATGACCATCCAAATTTGAATAAACTTCATATCATTACACCTTGAAGATCAAAACTAAAAGCAAAAAAACCGAAGTCGCACTAGTGTCTTATGTTAGAAGATTTATTGACAATGCAGACCGTCGTCTAAGTTTAATTTTAGAAAACGGTATGAAAGATACAAATGTTAGTTAAAAACCCTAAATTGTGCATCGATAGCAACAAGTAGATTTTGTTAGCACTTTTAATTACGTATTGCATACCAATTATGTATCGCCATTACGCCATTTAAGATCAAATTTGGATGACTAATAAGGACCATTCCCCGAGATCGTGATTCAGGTCTGGCCAGCACATCAATTTGGTAATTGAGTCACCTAACTAAAACCGTCTAGTGCTAATAAAGCACGACATCGGGTTTATTGATACAAATTTTGATCTTCTAGGTGTATTGCTGTCGTTAAAACCCAAATTTGCATTGCCATATCGGCTATTCCCGGAGATTTTTTGATTCACATCTATGAAGTTGGCCACTGAATCACCAAATTACAATCTTATAGGGCTCATAATGCACGATCTTTTTGCTACGAATATTAATCTTCTAGGTGTGCTGATGTCATTTGTATTCAAATTTGAACGGCCATTATCGGCCATTCCAGGAGTACACGACTCCCGGAGATCATGATTCAGGTCTAGCTAGAACATGAAATTTGTGATTGAGTCAACTAACTAAAACTCCCTAGTGCTAATAATGCATGACTTCGAGTTAACTGATTTCAGTTTTAATCAAATTTAGATGGCCGTTATCGGCCATTCCCGGATAATTAAAATTTAAGTCTGGCTATATTACATGAAGTTCGGCGACTTCGGGTTTCATGATAATACTTTTGATTTGCTAGGTGAACTTATGTTATTATAGTCCAAATCTGGCTGACCCTTTTCGGTCATTCTCGGCAATCGTTGGGACCACGTGTCTTCTTCGAATTATAATTTTCTAGGTGTACTGATGTCTTTATAATTCAAATTAGATATAAAATTTTTGGTGATTTTGGGTGATATTAGACCTTAAATTTTGATCACAATTATTGGCCGTTCCCGGAGATCGTGATTCAGGTCAGAGTCACCAAACAGAGGTCAGGATTCAGCTATGTTCTTATGAAATTTTTACTCAAGTTTGGATGGTTGTTACGTCCATTTCTGGAGATCGTGAATCTCTGGATTAGTTGGAATATATCAAAATTTATTAGAAATTAGTAATGAATTACCACAAATGGTTGGAGTTCAGTTTGGTAGTAAAGGGACAGGAAATTGAGTTATTTGATGCGTTATTGTTGTAATATTACGCTTTTCGTTAAATTCATGTACATATGTGGAGTTAGGCAATAAGTTCGGAGAGATATGTAAATCAAACATAGATTCAGGAACCGAGATTTAGAATGATGAAGTCACATTGCCATTATAGTGCGTAATGTTTTTGCAATGAATCAAATTGTGACCAAAATCAATATTATTTGGTGTGGAGAATAAGTTTCTTTAATATCCAAAGGAATTCGGTCGGTTATTTCTTGTATCGGTGGGTAGAAACGGAATGTGTTCTATTCGACAAGTGGTCGAATTAACTAGCTCTAGTTTAATCTAGTTAATGCGAGCCCGTGCCGAATAAAATACACTCCGTTACTGGCATCCGAAATATCTGGACATACCAGGACGGATCTCTTTCATCCCCTAAAAATCTAGAGCTTATCAATACGACCCAGTGTCCATTAGAATACATTCCATTAATGACCTTTGAAAGAGCAGGTTTTTAGAACCTGCTTTGCTACCTAGTGCTAAATAAATTCAGTACATTTAATATTTTAATATTTCAAATTTGAATCAAATTTCGAAATTGAACAAAATTGCTATATTAATTCTAAACTGGGATATTATCAGTGTTGGGCATTTTACATGTAAAAACCGTTGTCTACATTTTTATGTAAATAACGTAGATTACATAAAAATTTGTGTAATTTACATAAAATATGTAAAAAACGTAAAAACTGTGAAAAATAACTGAAAATATTGTATAAATGTAACAAATGTTTGTTTATAAGGATTATACGCATCATAAATATCAATCAAACAGTTCATTTAGACAGTCAATCATAATTATTTTAGACTTTTAGTAATCTACAATCGCAAGAAGATATTCATTTATGTATCTACCGCACTATCTGTGTTTGTCTTAAACAAGCTCTAAAAATGATTACTGACATCTTTAGGTTTAGTTTAGCCCATATGAGAAAGATGATAATTTTTATAGCGTAATACGTGCTGTGCCATCTATTATCAAATAGAAGCATTTCGTGAATATAAAACAGTCGAGTAAATGTCATAAACATATCAGGATTGACACTTATGAAAATGTAAAGGGTTCATTAACAAGTTTAGAGCACTTTACAGAATGTCTTAAGTGCACTTAGAACGGAAGATATGATGATTTCTGGAACAACACAAGAATTTTTTCACAAATAAATTTTGTTTTGTTTTATTTTCAACGTTACACAGTCAATTTTTATAATAATTAAATAGTTAATAAATTATATAATAGATTGCGCGCTTGTCATGAAAAAGTTATTAATTACTTTACATAATGTAAAAAATAACTTATGTAATTTACATGTAAATTACATGTAAATAATCGTGTAAATTACATCGGATAATTTACGCGCCCAACAGAGGATATTATTTCAGTTTTAGTGTTACCCGATGATTTATTTTTATTTTGCTCGGATGCAATTCTGGGCGAACTTCACATACATTTGCTGCATATACGATAGCCATGGTAGTCAGATCTACCTATTCAACTCTGAGCTTATACTTGCCAATGTTCATTTGATTTAAACTCTCAATTTTTGAGATTTTACTTTATTTGGAACTAGGTGTTGCCCCAGACTTCGTTCTCGTGGTTTTGAGTTTAATGCGATAATATATTTAGTTCCAGTACCCGGCTTGCATTGCAATGACGCTCAAAGAAAGAAAGTGTTTGTGTTTTAATTCTGCTTATTGAAGAGCTTCCTTTTGATTTTTTACAGTATCGATGGACTTGAACGTTGTCGTTTCGCCTGTTTCGCTTTGAATGATGAAATGATGGCAATGAAATTATTTTTGTTAGCTGCTAATATAGCACGTGCACTGAGCCACTGATGTTTTTTGTAATTCAATGCAATATTTGGGAAAACTTTTTGAATCAATTCGTCTGTGGTAGCTGTGATTTTACAGAAGTTTGTTGGCAATGTGATACATTGTGTGGATTCATACATTACCATTTTGTCATTCCCAATATCCAACAATTGATTTGTAAAACGTGCGGCGGCTGCATCTTGTTGTTGTTGTATTCGCATTGGTCTCAAAGTCAATTTCTGTACGTATCGCCATAGAACTGACGATTTGAGCGTTCTATAGATTGTCGAAAGTCACCAGATAATAAAATGAGCGCGCAACCGAAGATCTGTTCATTACCTCTCATGCTTTTATGGCACAATAAAACGCTTCCAATGCTTTTTTGTGTGCCGTAGTACATTTTTCCATATAATAAGGACCTGATTGCAATATTTTACCCATTCCAGATTTTTTATTGATATTGCATGTTGGTAACTCAGTTATTGAGATATTCAATGGCTATTTTAGTGCTGCATGTGCTGTTCGACCATAATCCAAGTTGCCGCAAATTCTGTCATACACTAAGCGTTGTTGTGGAACCAAATTCGGAATTATGGAAATGTGTTTCTCATTGCAAATCACTCAAGTATGGTGTGATTGAATGTCCTGATTTTGATGTACTGCACGCAAACGATTTAGTATGTCTTCATGCATGTAGTGTTTTTCCCCAGTGATGTTTTTTATTGGATGGGAAGCATGTTGTCAAGATGACTACAAATAGCGTGAGTATTTGCTGTGGCTAAGAAGTATTCGATGGATCATCGAGTGAAGTGTCCCAATGTACATCGTTTTCAATAAGATTTAAATCTTTTTCACGATTAGTAGCACATATTTGACCGTTAACAGTTCTCAGCTCTCGCATGTAAAACCATTCTGCATTGTTTGGGTGTTCAGTGTATAGGCGACCTAACGCGTTGGCTAAATATAAATTGGGATGTCGTTCAATGGTTTTACCTTGTTTGCGACTTTGAAACTTTTTCACCGATGCATTCTATGTGTGGTATAATGGTAATTTAGAGTAAAGAAGCGCCTTTGTAAACATTTCATCCCACAATGAGTTCTTTCAGATCACACAACAGTTGGCAACATGTTAAGTAAAACCACGACCATCATTATGAAAATGTTTGCGAATGATAAAATATTGCATCGTTGTGTAGCGTCCCGAACATGTATTTGATTGATTTTACCGAATTGGAATACTCGACATTGATGTGTGCTTTATACCCAACGATTATCGACTTCAACATCATGGTTTTGCATTTTTAAAGTAATGGTTTTGTCTCCATTTTCAGTTGATCATCGACGAGAGAGTTGATATCTGTCATTGTCAGTGAAAGTCTCGGAAAGAAGGTATCTTGGGTATCGTTATCGTGCATTTCCCATCAGACGTGCATGGTGAGTTGGTGTGAAATAAGTCACATGGGCCATGAATCATGTTTTTGGTGATGATTTTAAATAAGTCTGGATTAACGTCGACATCTGGTATTTCTGCTGAGATGACGTAGTCAATTTGATTTGGTGTGACTTTTTCGATCAACCAAATCAAAATGTGTGTCCGTCTCTTCAAACGGCGCTTCTCTCCAAAAACATGAAGCTTGACAATGAAATCCAGTAAATAAATTGGTGAATGAGAGGGTTTTCGAATGCCAGGAGTCGATTGCAATGGGTACCAATTTTGGGAAAATCGTTCGTTGGGACACGGATACAGTTCTTTAATTTGTTTCGACTCGCACAATTTTTATAAAAATTGTTGGAGGAGCGTTTTCAATTACCAAAAGAGATTTTGATAAATTTTATATTGAGAAAATTCATTTAGGGGTTCATCCGGCGGAGGCCGGGATGCTTGGAACCAATAGGTTGGACGATTTTGATAAAATTTAGTGGCACACGGTTTTCGATTGCAAGGAAACGAATACAAGTAGTTTTGTTTTCTTGATAATTCATTTAGGATACCCCGGATAGCCCGTAATGTTGCACCGCACAATGTTGCGTGATGTTGCATAATGTTGCATAATGTTGCGTGATGTTGTACCTTGTTGCATGATGTTACTTCAGACCACTTGATGATGCACATCATTAGAATGTTGCACCATGTTGCCCATATTGCGATATGTTGCGTGATGTTGTGTCATGTTGCACCATGTTGTAGGATGTTGCATTATAGTTGGTCAAATTTCACCATTTTGCGTATTGGTGTACAAAGTAGGTTGATGTTGCATTTTGTCGAAGGTGTTATGTGATGTTCAACTATGTTGCTTCATGTTGGCTAAGCTTGAACTATTTTGAGAAAATTTGGTGGGCCATGTGCGATGTTGCACCATGTTGTGAGATGTTGTACCATGTTTGTATATTGTTGCATCATGTGTACCATGTTGTGCCATATTTCCTGATGATGTACCATGTTGCGCAATTTTGTAGTATGTTGCGTCATGTTGTGTCGTGTTGTGTCTTTGTTTTTCGTTAACTAGATATTTGGCGTTATGTTTCATTATATTGCAGAAAGTTGCACCATGTTATGTTATTGCGTTCCGGTTACATTACTAGTAGATGGTGGCGCTAATCGCGTCTTAAATGGAGGTAATGTTGTACGTCATGTTGTACCTTGTTGCACGATGTTACTTCAGACCACATGATGATGCACATCATTAGAATGTTGCACCATGTTGCCCATATTGCGATATGTTGCGCGATGTTGTGTCATGTTGCACCATGTTGTAGGATGTTGCATTGTACCATGTTGTGCCATATTTCCTGATGATGTATCATGTTGCGCGATTTTGTAGTATGTTGTGTACGTTATGTTTCATTATGTTGCAGAAAGTTGCACCATGTTATGCTATTGCGTTCTAGTAGATGGTTGCGCTAATCGCGTCTTTTTGAAAATGTTGGTTGTTAGGAGTAACAATATTGCCCCGTAGCATTCGCTTTTTAATTATTGTTTTGACCTTGCTCCTTTTTTCTCGTCTCGAACGATTGTTATGTCATCCGGTGCGGCCCGAATTTATTTATTTAATTTTTTTCGGTTACCACGATTTTGATAAAAATTGGTGTAGGGAATGTCAAGGAAACAAATGCCAGGCATCGATTGCGATGCGTGTCAATTTTGGGAAAATTCATTCTGGCGATCCTTCGATGGGGCCCGGGAATCTTTTTGGTCCGGACAATTTAGATAAAAATTGCGGTGACACAGGTTTTCTAACCAATGGATTGCGATGAGTCCTAATTTTAGGAAAATTCGTTTAAGGGTTTCGGGTCAATTGACTTTTAATAAAAATGGGCGAAATGGATTTTCAAATGGTAAGAATCAATTGTGGTGAGTTCCAAATCGGGGAAATTTATTTAGGGGCTTCTCAAATGGGACCCGTGTCCCTATTTAACACAAAGTTCGGCTTGAACGATTTTTATAGTTGCAATGGATCATGATTTGTATAAAGATGCTCCGGTTTAGCCGCTATGTTGCGTTTTGTTCCACAATATGTCCACTACGTGATCTCTGTCATGATATTGACTACTAAACAATTATTTTTTTTTGCAAAAATCGACTTTATTCATCAACATAGTTTGCTTTTAGAGTGGTACATCCACTGCATCACTCTATTCAAACTACTAAAAAAACATTTCAATGCTTTTTTTTAGAACGATTTATCTTTGGCCTCAAAATATTCGTTTGGTAAAATCTCGTATCCTGGGGTCCGATGGGGAAGCAATTTTGTCATTTTAGCCAACGAATTGTGACATGGTGCATTATCTTGTGAAAGAGCACTTTTTGCTTTGCATTTGGGGCTGTTTTCTCGCAACTTCTTCCCTCAAACGCACCAATAAATACTTTGCGCTTCGCAAAATATGGAGTCTAGAAACGACCGGTATTTGTGATTTTCGTCTATTCGGACACCTTTCAATGGCTGCTGATTTCATTCCGGAGTGTAGTGGTGGTTCCCTATTTCCTCCATTTTCACTTACCGATACAAAAATTCTGTTTATTACGGCAAAACAGCTCCAAACAGTGCTCTAAATAATAAACGGATTGCACTTTGAACAGAGCTTCCTCATGAACAAATGTTCATGTAAAATAGTGTATGCACTGCCTTTTGATATCTTTAGTGTGTCAGCTATCTCACGCAACCTCATTTTACGGTCTTTCAAAACGATTTTGTGCACTTTATCTTTTCTGGAATAACTGTCATATTCGAGTGATCCGAGCATTCAGCATCATCGGTGTTTTTACGTTTAAACTTAGCAAACCATCGCTCGACGGTTGATTTCGAAGCAGCAGACTCCCTCCCCACTTATCAAGCCATTGCTTAGCTTGAACGTTATTTTTTTCATCTAAAACCAGTAGCGTTACTAAAACCACTAATATAGATGGATTGTAATAAAATTTTGACACATATTGTTCATTAGATGCGCCATCTATGTAGCAGACTCAGAACTTATTGACCGACGTATCCACTTCATGACTGTTGACTAGTTTTTGTCAATATGAGTAAATATAAATTTTCCCGGTGCCTGAGATAGTTATCTTAGTCATTGCACTTTCGATTTAATTTCCCTCATTAAGCACACCAAACAAAATATCCTACACATTACTTAATCGAATATTTATCTAACTGATTACATCTAATTACCTCCATTTAGCATTCATATTTTTTTTTAATTGTCAGTTGGCCCAGAGCTATGTTTCCAGCCTTCAACTACAGTCACTTTAAATTTATTTTGTATTATCTTTACCTCTTGGCAAAAGTGTCAGGCATCGCAATATATCGCTATGATTACCAACGCAACCGATTAAGTAGTTCAACCCTATCAAAAATTTACGGATTAGCCATGTTTATATGTTTGGCCACCTCAATTTTTGCGGTTCGACAAAAATTATTTAGCATGCATAAATCATATATGAACACAAGTTTTCCGGCAAGCGTTGTCGAACTATTTCAAATTGTTGAACTGGTCAATGTTACGTCTCAGTACTTGGGTTCGATTTTTAGAAGCCAAATATTTATTGGCACTACAAATAAATTCATTAAATACAATCGTGTGATATTGAACTACACGGAATTGAAATATTTAAATTTGAGCTACGGATATTTTATAATATTTGTCTTCAAAGAAATATCAATATGTTGGTTATCAGTATTAAGCGCATTCGCGTTGGGACACCTTGTGGCTGGCCATCGAATAACGCTTTGGGAGACCGGAATCGCCAGTGTCTCGGTATTTCTCACCTATCAAACGTTACAACAATTTGTCGCCGGCCTTATGAATGTGGTACATTTGTACGATTGTATAAATAATGAATTAGCAATGATTATGCGTGATATCGCAAACAATAATTTGAGTGATAAGAAATTACCGGCAGTAAAAATTTGCGAATATGCTAATCACATTAATCAGTTGTGGTATTTACATATGAAGGTGACAAAAATTCAAACGCATTTCGTTAATTTATTTGGACCACAAATTTTAGCGGTTGTTACCACAATATTTATCATCACCGGAATATTCATCTTCTTCGTGTTGGCCATACTGATTAACGTTGATCTGGATGAAGTACAGCACCTAACCCTTAGTGCATCATTTATAACATTTGGAGCGATTTTTCAAAGTTGTTCCTATATAGCGTTGGCTGTTCATGTGACACAGAAAGCTTCCGAAGCGGGGAAAATATTACGTCGCATGTTTATCGTAGATTTTAAGGATGGACGATTGACTGAAGCCGTAAGTAGCTATATCGCTATAAATATATGTATTCAGTAATTTTGGTATAATTATAGCGATTAATTTAAGTGATTGGAATTAAGAAGTAATTTGCTTAAAAGTATGATAGGTACAACAATTACAATTTATGTATGGGTCGGTAGTTACTAACGCCATGTTACGATTAAAGTACATATATTTCAAATTTATTTACGTATATTTATACGTCGTATCGAAAATGGTTGCAATAGCCGCATACCAGTACGACTTCCGAAAGAAACGACTTACAAAATCAAGCCTAGCTATTTACTATACAATTTTGGTAGGAATCTATGTGAATTACACGGCGAATACGACACGCGCCATGCTTCTCGAACACATAAAAAAATTCAATACCATAGTACCTGCCCAAATTGTGTTCATTTTTGATATCACCGAGCTAACCAATAACATAATGTTGTATGTAGCCGCATTGGTAAAACACCTAAATATTATTCGCATGCTCAATAAACTCTTCAAATGCAACCGGCGTATTATAAAAGATTCGAACCACAAGTACATCGATAAGACAAAATCTTATTTTGCGGTTGCATTGTTTGCCGAGCTGATTATAAAATATTCCGCCTTTACCGCAAGTTTAGCACTCATTGGCACCGTTTCAATGAACAGATTAACCAATTTGGATATTTTTATTGGGGGCCTCACCCTATTCGTAAACTATGTTGTGTCGTCTCATTTTGTCGTCTTCCTAATAAACATAATACATTTGTACGACATTATAAATGCCGAACTGTATGTGGTCGTCAACGACATTCGCCTCGAATTTCAAGTGAATAATAAATTAGGAAATTTTACAATGTGCGAATACACCGATCGACTTAATAAGCTGTGGTGTGCCCATCGCAAAGTGTCTAAAGTTTTATTTTGCGCACCAAAGGCATTTTCATTTCAAATGCTCACAATTTTTGGATCCGTGTTCGTCGATATAGTACTTTTATGTTTATTTATTTTGATCATGCTATTTACACCAGAATTAATTACTGCAATGAATTTAAAATTTAATGTGTCGTTTTCTTTACTATTTGCTGCGTTGCAAGTAATTTTGTATGGTCTACTTGGCGGTCTAGCTAGCCGAAAGGCCAAAGAACCGGGTAAAATTATTAGTGAAATTTTTGTGCTGAACGTGAATGATTCCCGACTTTTGGAAATTGTGAGTATATCCGTTAGATATTATGACGATATTAGTACCACAAATATTTATGTGGGTGGTAAAAATATCCTTTAAAATTAACATTAAAAGCATTTATTCAACAAACAAAGATTATGAATATGGAAATAGGCACTTCGTAACTAACGGTTACAGAAATATCCTAATCACAACTGAGACTGTACTCATCTAGCAATTTATCTTTCAAATTTTCTACAAATTTTACATTTCTTAAACAATTCTGATTTGTTGGGGTGGGAACCCAATGGTTAGTCCCAAAATTAATTAAACCTATTTAAAATATAATTTTAATTTGGTATGTTTACTAGGAGGTCAAGCGGTCTCGTTCTTTGAAGTCTTCTTTCAACGACAGGGTTATCTGTCATATGGCGAATATAGGGGTTTCCATGTTCCTGGAGCCTTATTTCGTGTTTGGCGGTGCGCTTTTTCATTTCATCTTTGATGTATGCCATCTGTAAGGTCCTGTGAAGGTCTTCATTTCTTCTGTACCACAGAGCATTTACGATGCTACGGAGAACCTTGTTTTGTAACGTCTGTTTCATTTTGGCGTTTGTTTGCTTAGTACATCCCCAGAGTTGAATACCCCAGGCCAATATCGCCTTCAGTATTTGCCGATATAGCAGCAGCTTGTTGTGTATTGTAAGCTCAGAGCCTCTATACCTATGAGCCAAAACATTTTTCTGAACTTAATATACTAAGTTCTTCTTTCTTTTTGATATGCTCTTTCCACTTGAGCTTGGCATCGAGAGTCATGCCAAGATATTTTGCTTTGTTTGCTCCTTTGTCAGCGACATTAATTCCAATTGCCAAGATCGCTGTGTCACCTGTAAAGGTGGCTATGGTTCCTTCATCTATTGTTGGAATATCCCTTGTTTACAATAAATACAGGATTGGTCCTGAGACACTCCCCTGTGGGACACCGGCAGAGATTTTTTTTAGTTCCGAGTATTCATCCTCATGGCCTCCTAGTATGGCATAGAATTGCCTCGGCAGATCTCCGTGCAGCTTGAATTCCAGTCCACTATGCCAAACTTTATCGAATGCTTGGGCGACTTCTTTCAATAATGTTGGTGATTCTATGCACCTGTTCAATTGTGGAGTGCTTTTCTCTGAATCAAAATTGATGAGGAGGAATAATTGTCGGTTCTCAATTATTGGTTTAAGTCTTTTTAGTAATAATTTTTCAAAGAGTTTTGACATAATTGGCAGCAATGAAACTGGACTGTATAATTTTTATCGTTAGGTGGCTTATCAGGTTTTGCTTTCATGATTACTTCTGCTACTTTCCATTACCACGGAATATTTTTCCTGGTAGAGCCTTGATTAGTTGGCAAGTAATCATGCCGTACCCTGGGGCATTTTAACATTCATGTTGCTTTTTACTTTTTATTTTAATTCTTTGAGAGTTACTGGGCGTATATCAAAATCATCTAGCTTTTTGGATTGACATTATATTTTCATTGGCCATTTGCCTTGGTAGTGCTTGGAAGGTATTCTCGAGATACTCCAAAAATAGATCAGCCTTCTCTTTAGGACCTCTTGCCCAGGTTCCATCCTCCTTTTTAAGTAGAGGCACTTGCATTTTGGGTCTTTTGAGTCCCTTCATCGCCTTCCACAGATTTGAGACTGTTACCTAAATTGTTAAGAATTGTTTTGCTCTCCGGTGTTCTAGTTATTTGCCAGGTTTTACGTGTCTGTCGTTTTTCTCTTACCAACTCTCTAACTTCCAATGGGTAGGATATGTTAAGCTTCTTCTTATTTAGTATAATGGTGGTGAGAATTTCTTATTGGTACCTGAAGATTGCTTTTTTCCTCAATTACTCCACGAAATAGGTCCCAGTTTATTTTTGAACTTGTTAATCTGGGTGCATTCTCCCTTTGAATTACTATTTCACTGACTGTTATGATAACCGATCGTTCCGTCACTGTACCAGTATGTTGGGGAACCATCAGAATAAAATTTACATTTTGATGTCTGCCCTGCTTGAAGCAATTCTTTACCTTTTGACGCCGTAAGTCTAGATCCCCAACAGGTGTTTTTCGCATTAAAGTCAGCTCCAATAATAAAATCACGTCCAAGCGATTTAAATAGTTTAAGGTAGTCCTCCCTTTTGTTTCTTCTGCAATATTAGATTCTGAATGGTGTTTTATATTTTCTTTTATTAGTAATGCCGAACCAACTCTGGCTCTTTCCGCTGGATGAATGGAGTGATATAAGTTATAACCCCGTATTTTAACAAACGAAGATTTAACTAGTTGGCTTTCAGATATTAAGCAAATGTCGATTTTTTCTGAATTTAAAAATATTTCTATATCTGGAATATGTTGCATAATGCCATTCGCATTCCAGATTGCTATTTTGAAAGTGTGTTCTTACTTAACATTTTTTGTTGGATTGCGCTGAGTTGCATTTTCTTCAGTTGTTCAGATTACTTTGGTCATCTAGCCGCTTTGTAATAGCGGCACTGCTGTTCATAATGTTTTCCATAATTTGGTAATTTTCGGAGATCTTATGTTTGGTTGAACCCAAACCTTTCACTACCTGGGCAAGTGAACTTCTTTGCCCAGTATTGCTTGGTTGTTAGTTTTGATCCATTTGATTTGATATTTGAACTCTCCGATTTTCGTTTTTGAACCTCACAGACGTGATAATTACCCGGATGTTGGCCCTTACCCCGGGGGTCTTCCCGGTCGCAACATCTTTTGGTGTGATTAAATGTCTGACATTTCTTGCATTGCGGTATGCGTGTTGTGGTTCTCTCCATTGGTTCGATTTTCATCGTCATGTGAAGGATTCTTTTTATTCCATAAATGTTTTGAATATTCTTTTTGTTGTCAAATACCAGCATAAAAAGAGGGAGTCCCCTCCCCTTTACTGATAACTTAGTTTCCTTCCTGAATTTCTGTTCTCTGTTTTTTAAAAATATTCACAGCATCTAGTATTTTAAGACTTTTATTTTGTAAGTCTTCCATTATTTCTTTGCTTGAGCAAGTGTGATGTCAACCACTTGCCATGACTTTTTTAGGTAGGGCCTGTTTGTTTTCGTAAGTGAACCACTGATACTTTCCAGCATCCAATTTCCTAGATAAGGTTCTATAAGTATCTGAGTTCAGAGTATTAATTTTCGTCATTGTTTCGCGCTGTTACCTTATAGTCTTTGCCAGTAACCGATTTCATCAGTGACTGAATTTCTGGGTAACTGGAACTGGTAATTCGGTTGCACCAAATTTGGTGTTATGTTCTTGGTAGATTTACTACCTCTTGGTTGATTTACTTTGGGTAGAACATTTTTCAAATCTGGACTACATTGTCCCCTACCATTTAATTTCTTACCTCAGGTGACGATTCAGCTTTTATTTTCTTACTCTTCCTGGACTGTTTTTTCTTCTTTAGGATCCAGTCCGTCTCTCTTTGTAATTCATCTTCATCAGTGGAATAGATGAGTTTGTCTGGTTCTATGCTTCCTATATCGCAATCTTCTTTTGAATCCCGATTCATTTTTAGGTTTTCATTTTCTTGCTTTAGGTACTCAATTTCTTCGCTTAGCTTCTCAAATAATTGCTCCATTTGCTCTAGCCTCGTCAAGAGATTCATATTTTCCTTTTCTAGGTCAATAGTTGTTTTACTAGTTTCGGCTATTTGCAAAGTAAAATTTCCGTGTATTGTTTGTCCAGTACATCTAGTTATAACGTTAGAAAAAGCATGACCATGGTCATCTTCAGCTACCGAGTTGCTTCTATTTTTCTTTATCGGTAATCTTTGTAAATTTGATCTTCTCTAGAACAGATTTGATGTTCCCTGATAATGCAATAGATGGCCCTCCCCAGAATCCATAGGGCCTGTCTCCGCAGAGAGTGGATTTACCAATATTGATGTTGGTGTACCACCTGGGATATTATTTCCTTTGGTTAGTACCATTGCATAGTTTTGATTGACTAATTAGCTATTCTGCTTCACTACTACGAAGGGATTGGGTACCATAACCGTTCGTTCTACAGAACGTTGTTCAGAGTACGTCCGCATCCATTTATGAATATTTCGTGGAGGCTGTCAATCCCGTACTCCACTCGCAAATGTTATTTTACAGTTTTATTATAGTGTTAGCCTACCCAGATTGGATCCGGTGATTTCTCCCTTCTATATCGTCTTCACTGACGAAGTCCATCTTCAGGTCTCTATGAAGGTTGCCATTTTTTATGTTCATTATGTGCATTAACAATTCCACGCTGGGCTTTTCTTTGGAATGACTGGTAGATATTGCTATTTGTTTTCTTAATACATCCCCAGAGCAGAACACCATACTTGTTTACTTATTGGCCGCCATCTTAAATAAGTACGCAAAACCATCCGAACTGATTTTGCATACTTATATTTGCTGCGAACTGTCAAAACAATAAAAATCGGTTTGTTCCTTATGGGAAAAAATATATTTTTGGCACGTTGGCACGTGTAGACTTCTTATTCAAATAAGGAAAATTGCGAGTATACTTATTTAAATAATTAATTTTCCACAAATAAGTATTAATGTATTTTGTAAAGTTAGCTCAGATTTATGTTCAGCTCTTCTTTTCTCTTTTTGAATTCCTTGTTGAGTTTTGATTTTGTTTTACTTTCTTAATAATGTTAACCGTATTTTCTATTTGAGCTCCCCAGGTTGAGTGAAGACCTCTAGCCATAACATAGAAAAACAAAAATACAACAACATTTTTTTCATTGGCAGCATTGTGAGCCACTACCAATCCTAAAACAAATAATTTTGTTGGGAACAAACAAAATTACAATTTACAAATTTCCATAATCGCCGGTAAAGCAAAAGCTTCAAATGTGTTATAGAAGTTTCTCAACTAAAATATCAAATATTTGGGCCGATTCATGCGACATAAGTCCAGTTGTTATTTTATTTTCCCGCATCCTATTAAAATTTTTCATTTCAACTTCATTACAAAAAAATTAACACAACCCGACAATATATTGTCGATTATTTGTCGACAGCTTATGGTCAACTGTGATGGCATTCGAAATTTTGCATAAGACTTCATAACTTCTGAAATTTGGTTTATGGGGTATCAATTGAATCAAAACTCAATACCAACACGGTTTCTTTCTTTTTAATATTAATTTAGTTTCAAATAATAGAGCAATCTGAAATTGATCTTTAGAAATTAAATTGTCAAAATTATCACTATAAGGAAGCACAAGTGATAACCGAACATAAGTGAAAACATGATAAATCATGAAAGATATTTTTGTAATTATAGAAGAATTTGTCGTTTGAACTTAAGAAATAGGAGGGTAGTATTCGTGCTAAGTGGTAGCAGGTCAAAAGTCATACTGCTCGTATTTCGTGAGCTCTTAAATTGGTTCATCATATTCAACATTGAAATATTAAATGTTTGCATGTTTTAATGAATTTGGCACGTTTACTTGACAAGTTTGGGTGGTATTCGTGCTAATGGATAGCAGCTCCAAAATCAAACTGCACGAATTTCGTAAGCTCATAAATCGATACAATATATCTAACATATCCAAGAATTTGTGTCCATAGCCAACTATGACACAAGTATCATGCTGCATTGTGCATCATTGTGTACGATATGATTTTCAGCCGGAACATTATAATTCCAGCAGAAACCTAATAAAGCCAGCCAGAAACATACTTACAGCCAAATCAACTATGCCATAAGAAGCACAATGTATTGTGCATCATTGTAACCTTATAAAGCCAGTCGGAACTATATCCTCTACAGCTAAACTATCTATGACACAAGGAGAATAATGAATTTTTCATCATTGTGCACTATATGATTTTTAGACGGAACCTTATGATTCTAGCCGAAACCTTATAACTCTAGTTGAAACCTAACAAATCCAGTCAGAACTATACCACAGCCAAACCAACTATGTCATAAGAGGCACAATGTATTGTGCATCATTGTACACAAATTGTTATGTTTTCCGAAACCTTATAAATCCAGCCGGAACCTTATAATGTCTGTACGAACCATATCCTCTAAGCCAGCCAGAACCATTATACTACGAAACCAACTATAGCATAAGAAGCACAATGTATTATGCATCATTGTGCACTAATTGTTTTTCATCTGGAGCCTTATAATTCCAGCCGTAACCTTGTAAAGGCAGCCGAAACCTTATAGAGCCAGCCAGAACCATACCCTATACAGCCAAACTAACTATGACGCAAAAAGCACAATGGATTGTATATCATTGTGCACTTGAAAAAAATTCAGCCGAAACCTTATAATTCCAGCGAAAATCTTATAAAGCCAGCCGGAACCATTCTACAGCCAACCCAAGTATGGTACAAGAAGCGCAATGTACTCCGGCCAAAAAGTCACGATGATGCAAAATCCATTGTGCTTGTTGTGTCATAGTTAGTTTGGCTGTAGAGGGTATGGTTCCGACTGGCTTTATAAGGTTCCGGCTGCCTTTATTAAGTTTCGCCTTGAATTTAAATTCCCCAGATGAAAAACAATTAGTGCACAATGATGCATAATACATTGTGCTTCTTATGTTATAGTTGGTTTCGTAGTATAATGGTTCTGGCTGGCTTAGAGGATATGGCTCGTACTGGCATTATAAGGTTCCGGCTGGATTTATAAGGTTACGGCTGAAAAGTCATACAGTGTACAATGATGCACAATGCATCGTGCTACTTGTGCCATAGTTGGTTTGGTGCCGGCTGGTGTGACGGATACCATAATCTGGTGTTTTGCAGAATAAATTGGGGGTGTTATTTATTCTAAGAGGTAGCAGCCCCAAAATCAAACTGCACTTATTTTCTACGTTCATAAATCGGTAAATTATATTCAACATTAAATTATTCAATTTTTGCGATTTTAATCAAAAGATTTGGTGTAGTATTCGTGCTAAGGGGTAACAGCTCAAAAATCCAACTGCACGTATTTCTTGAGTCATAAATCGGTGCATCATATCCAACATTGAAATACTTAATCTTTGCAACTGCAAAAGAATTTGTCGTTTTTACTTACAAGTATCAATACGCGATTGGTGAAAACCAATTAAGGGGTTTTTATGATTTTAAACCCGTAAGCTAAACCCGTTAGCTTAACAATCGAAGTTAATTAAAATTGAAAACTCATAAATAGGTTCAAATTCTACCTTAAAAGTTTATTCAAAATGCCCTGTTTTAGGTGGTGTGGGGCTGAGTCGACGTTGGCCCACTATCGTTATTCAAATTCCTGATAAACTGAGTGAACCCAACATTTTTTTTGCGGATTTCGAGAGCTTTTAAATGCTCATAATTCTTTTTCCTGAATCGCCGAATTACCTTAAACGAACCTCATATCATATGGCGTTAAAGATTTTCGAGCTTTGTCATTTCTAACAAAAAACAAAAGAACAGACAGTCGATCAAAGGTTTCAAAGCAATTTCTCAACTAAAATCAAGTAAATTTGAAGGAAGCATAAATTCTAATGGCGTCGGAAAGACAACATATCCAGGGAATGTGAGGGGTTTTCCATAAACAAGTTCAGCTGAACAGGTCCGCTCAAGATATTACCCCGCAGATATTATCCTCTCCCCTGAATAGTAGTAGTAGGCTTGTGGCTTTCTTTTAACATTTTATTTGGCTTGAACGATTTTGACAAAATTTGATGGCACAGGGTTTTTGAATGCAGAAAAACGATTGTAATGAGTTCTGATTTCTGCCTAATTTATTTAGGGGTTTTACAGTTTTGCCATGTGGCACCATGTTGCTTGATGTTGCACCATATTACGTTATGTTGCACAATGTTGCGTTATTCTGCACCATGCTGTAAAATATTGCGTCTTATTGCACCACGTTGTGCGAGGCTGCATCATGTTGCTTGATGTTGCATCTTCAATGTTGCAATTTGTACCATGTTGCGTCATGTTGCTTCATGTTGGGTCTTGCTTTTTCTTTATTTAAATGATTTGCGTTATGTTCGATCATATTGCGGATTGTTGTATTGATTGCATTATGGAGGGATGTGTGTTTTCGAATACCAGAAACCGATTGCGATGGGATATGATTTCGAGAAAATTTATTTAGGTGGTAATCCTGTTTAGACGGGATTCTCGCTGTTTAATTTTCTTCGGTTTGCAAAATTTTCTCATTTTCTTTTTTTGACTCGCCCGATTTGGATAAGATTTGATGTAAGGGGGTTGTAAATTGCCAGGATTCGATTGCGATGAGTCCTTTTATTTAGCAAATTCGTTTGGGGTACTACGATGGATTTCGTTCCCTTTCTTTAATTTTTCTGCGGCTCAGACGATGTTTATAAAAATTTTTGGTGAAGCGTTTTCGAATACCAGAAGCAGATTGTGATGGGTCCTAGTTTAGCGAAAATTCACTTTGAGGTCATACGTCGATTTTGATAAAAATTAGTAAAGGTGAGAATTCAAATTCCAGGAACCGGTTTCAATGGGTTATGGGGGCCCGAGTCCCTTATTAATATTTTTCGGCTTGATTGATTTTGATAAAAATTGCGGTGATAAGGGTTTTTTTAATAGCAGGAATGAATTGTGATAACCCCTAATTTCTGGAACTTCCGATTAGAAGGTCATCCCGTGCGGCCCGAGTCAGATTTAAAAAAAAAAAATTTGTCTCGAACAATTTTGATAAAAATTGGTAACGGGGTTTTCAAATGCCAGGATGTTATTCCGATAGGTCCTTATTTATGAGGGATCTTGGTGGGGCTTGGGGCTTCTTTTAACATTTTATTTGGCTTCACCTCCAGGAGTTCTGATTTCTGGATAATTTGCACCATATTGCATGATGTTGCACCATGTTGCATAATGTTGCATTATGTTGCACCATTTTATGAATAGTTGCACTAGGTTGTGGAATGGTGCACCACTCTGCGCCATATCGCACAATGTTGAGTTATGATTCGCCATGTTGCTTGATGTTGTTTAGGATGTTGTGTGATGTTGCGGAATGTTGCTAGAGCTAAATACCAGGTTGCGTCATTTTGTACCATATTGTATTATGTTGCTTCGAGTTGGGTCGTAGTATTCTGTTTAATCGATTTTTATAAAAATTTAGATTGTGATGAGTTCTAAAAGTAGTTCTGGTCCCAAAATATGAAACAAACTGAACTTGATTTATGTATGCAAATCATATTGATTAGACACCTAAGTCGTCAATGTTCTTTTCACGCGCCTGAACAATATTAAATTTTAGTTCAAGAGCTACAATTAAAATAAATTAGAAATTACATTTCCATATATAATTGTCCAATAGTTATTATGCCACCTGATTTTATCATATAAAAATGCCTACTACCTATAACATTAATACATATAAATTAATATTAATGAATAAACAATAATTTATCCGAAACTAATCATATTCAGTGCAGGTTAATATCCAAGCGAATGATCATGCTCCGATCAAATTACAAATATTTCCATTACATATTGGCCTATTTATATGTGATGGGTCGATTACTAGGCGTATCCGTTTACACCTACGATAGGAAAAAGTTAAAAGTAAAAAATTCACCAGTATTGATAATTTACGCCACACTGATCGGCGTATGCGTCAATTATGCGGATAGCGAGTCACGTAATAAACTACTCGCCGACATTACATTTTTCAACGATGTGCGAGTTCCTTTTACGGTCATCATAATATTTAAAATGTCGGAAATATTTAATAGCGCGATACAATTTTCATTCGCTATTGCAAAAAATGGTCGAATTATAAACGCAATAAATAAATTGCTCGCCTGCTATCGGACAATTGTAACGGACACGAAATACAAGTATTTTCGTTTGTGTAGTCGGAATTTTTCTATATTTTTTGTGAAGGAAATAATGGTTAAGTGGGTCATGTTTATTTCAAGTTTGTTTTTGGTACGTTCGGTTGCCGGGACCAAGCTAACCGGATTTGAAATTTTTATCACAGCTCTACCACTATTTTTGAATTATTTAATTTCTTCGCATTTTTCCTTTGGCATCATCAACATTATTCATTTGTACGATATTATAAATCTGGAATTGGCATCATTGCTGCACGAATTTTATTATAAAATAAAATTATCAGGGGAGAAGTTAGGCTCAGCCGAGATAAGTGCGTATACTAGTCGTTTCAAGAAATTACGAATATCGCATTCGAAGGTGACAGGTGCAATGCAATGTTTTATAAAAGCATACGAAATACAAATGCTAACGTTTGCTTTTCATCTCTATATCAATATATTGCTGATTATATTTTTCCAACTGGTGATCATATTTACAGCGGAAGATATTCAAAATGTATGGGATTTTGTGATAAGCGGTACATTTACTATAACAGTAGCGACAATTCAAGGTTTGTTGAGTACAATGTTTGATGCGATTGTAACTGAAAAGGCGAACAAAATGGGTAAAATGCTTAATCGGGATTTTATAGTTGGTGGTAAAAACTGCAGTTTGGTAGATCCAGTAAGTATTCAAATGTATTACAAAATAATGTACTAGAAATATATTCTACCAGACTTCTTGCAGAATCATTATTATAAGTTCTTTTCTTCTAGATTATCTTATTTAGTCTCAAAATGTGGTAAAATGTGGTAAATTTTAAACTCGTATCACAAATTTTTCAAGTTTTCGGGAGCTGATAAAGTTCGAAACATTTAATTTGTAGTGGAATCACACAGGGCATCTCCCCCACATGGTTTTCTCGAAGTCCCTGTCGAAATAAAATGAGAGCTACTTCCACGAGGCGGATCTCGTTTTAATGGACCAGGCGTTAAAGGACGTGTTCCGTATTTATTGCATAATGTTTTAGCACCTTCGACACCACCCATAAATTGATTGTACATATATACAACGTTTGGCTGCACTACTGATATTTTCCTTTCTTCAGCAGGGGAGTAGTGGAAGCCCGTTTTCGTAGGATTTATCCTAAATTCATTAGACAAGGTCATTCCTACGTAGTCATCCTTCCAACTGACATTTTATTATTTTCATCGAAACCTTTCTCAGATTTTTTCGTTACTTAAGTTAATGGCGCCTTACCGCCCCTGGATGTATCGGTTCCTCCATAATTCAAACCCGAAAGTTTTTTTTTAGAATTGAAGAGTTGGTAAAAAAATTATTAAAAAATTAAAAAATTCCAGGTTTATGAAATTATCTTCCAATTCGTTTAAAAAATTTAGTGTTATCGATTATCCTGAGCGGTAATTTACTGAAATATGAAGCTTGTTACCTTGGTATGCATCAAATTGTAACGGGTGTTTTTTTAGGAGGTTTGTTTTTCCGATAGATGTCGTTTTATTTTATGACAGTTGTTTTGACAGCTTAAAGTGGCATTTCTACTCAGTATTGTTTGGCAAATCATTATGAATAGGTTAACTCCAGAACAACGTTTTCAAATCGTGGAAATTTATTTTCAAAATCAGTGTTCAATTAAAAATGTTTATAGAGCACTTCGTGAATTTTATGGTGCACATAATCGTCCGTCAGAGACCACCATAAAGAACGTAATTACCAAATTTCGGTCTACATTCACTCTTTTGGATGCCAAACCACCGACAAGAATGAGAAGAGTTCGTACAGAAGAAAATATTGCTGTCGTTGAGGCCAGTGTCGAAGAAAACGACAATTTATCGATTCGTCGTCGTGCTCAGCAAATTGGACTTTGTCCATCGACTTTATGGAAAATTTTACGTAAAGATTTGGGTTTGGTGCCATACAAAATTCAATTGGTGCAAGAATTAAAGCCACACGACCATCGTTTGCGCCGTGAATTCAGTGATTGGTCGTTAAATCAATTGAACGAAAATCCATTTTTTTACCGTAAAATTCTCTTCAGTGATGAGGCGCATTTTTGGTTAAATGGATACGTCAACAAACAAAATTGTCGCATTTGGAGCAAAGATAATCCACACGCCGTTCTAGAATTACCAATGCATCCTGATAAATGTACTGTTTGGTGCGGTCTATGGGCTGGTGGGATCATCGGTCCATATTTCTTTAAAAATGAGGAAGGACGACGCGTTACCGTGAATGGAAATCGATACAGAACCATGTTAAATGAGTTTTTGTTGTCAAATCTTGAAGATATGGATATGAATGAAATGTGGTTTCAACAAGATGGTGCCACTTGCCATACAGCACGTGAAACAATCGACTTATTGAAAGAAACTTTCAACGACAACATTATTTCGAGAAATGGTCCGGTGAATTGGCCTCCGCGTTCGTGCGATTTGACGCCACTCGATTACTTTTTGTGGGGATACGTGAAGTCATTGGTTTATGTGGATAAACCTCAATCGATTGACGCTTTGGAAACCAATATTCAACGTGTCATTGCTGACATACGCCCTCAAATGCTTGAAAAAGTGCTGGAAAATTGGACCTCCAGAATGACATTTGTGAAAAATAGTCGTGGTAGCCATATGCCAGAAATTGTGTTTAAATGTTAAATGCCAAAAAATTATCTACCAAATAAAAAAAAATTTTGGTCATTTCATAATTTTATATGTGTTTTATTCAAAAAAAAAAATCGGCAACCTCTTAAAAAAACACCCTATATATACTGTTAAAGGTAGCCAAAAGTTGCCAGCCTAAAGTGAAAAAAATCGATAATGCAGATAGTGTCTCGACTTCTTAAGCTGAAAGTTAGAACAATTATAATGAAATATCCCAGGTGAAAATAACTAACTTTGTAGCTCAGCAATTAAGCGACAATTATTCATAATATGAACTATCGTCCTCCCCATTCATAATTTGTACATATTTTGTTAGTGTGGTTGGCAGTCTGGGCAGAGGAAACCATATGCCGTCTAATTTCGGTTAAAAAAAATTCACAAATTTAGCTAGGGGTACGTACGCTTTGCTGTTTTTCCACTGGATCTCTAAAAGCTGTTATTTACGGTCACAACCGCTTTAACTTTTATAACAACAATTCTCGTAATTTACACAGCTTCCGAAATATTCGCGGAAATGGCGGAAATATTATCTGGGTAATTTCCTTATATTCACTGAACACTGACCTCTATTGGATTATTCCTGAAAATACCAGTTATTACATTAATTTTCCTAAAAACCACTAATAACCAAAACCCAACAACAAATAATTCATTCTCTTTTCATTTTAACACCACTTTTGATTTTCCCGCTGCAGTTTTTCTATCGCGATGCACGCCTTCTATCGCGTTGAAGACTCACCAAAGACTAATTTAAGACTCCTCTTATGTTCATCGCTTCCGTATTTATGTACCACACTGAACATTCCAGATTGCCCGCCAACAATCGCAACAATCTACAATACCAATAAACTGCCACAAAACTACTTCTAATGCTACTACTTAAACCTAGATGTCACTAATCACACATACAATTTATTAAACTAATTTACCTGAATCAACCAGCCCAAGCGACCAATCCACATTGAATAATGCCCGATAGGCGAAATCTTGACAATGGCTGCGCACAATAAATGGATAAAAGTCAATTTTAAGTCAATTTTTCGGTAAACTCGATTATTTTTCAAAACTATAATAAACTGAAAAATTTGTACTAAACCCGATTTTTACCGTAGTAATCGATTTACCCGACTTTTCATACGCAATCATAATCAGTGTTGTGCAAATTAATTACGTTACGTGGCGTAATAAATGTAAAAAATGTAATTAATTAGGGAAATACGTTATCTAGTCGATAATACAACCATTACATGCAACTACATCTATTGAAATTTTGACATTTGAATTTTATTTTTATTGTTGGCTAAAATAATTTTTTGTGTTTCTAATTCCCTTTGCATTTGGTATGCGAAAATCCGGGTTTTTTGAATTTTTTTAAGTGTACTTAGTGTAAAACTGAAAGCACATATACGCTAAAATTCTAATTGGGTGATTCCTATTTTTTTTAATTCGAAAAACAGTCGTAAATAAACCAGCCAGCGTTTTTCCAATATCAGCAACCATACCACACAATCTACCTGATGAATTTAGTCAAATGTATTACAACCAGCGTTTCATAGCAAGATAAAGTTTTTCGATACTAAAATATAGTAAATGCTAAAATAACTATTCCACCGTCCACTTAATAATTATTTGGCACTTCGAGAAATCCAATCAAGTCCCTGCGAATTTTTATTGCCGCCTAAGTGATCATCTGAGCTATTAACAATATATTTCTTCCTTTGAATCAAAGATGGATCTGCTATTAGTGTGTCTTCCCTTATCTAAATATCTAGTGAATTACACTTTTAAATAATATAGTAGCAACGTTATCGAAAAGTGATTTGATATTAAGCGTCATTAATTAACAGGCCCACAAAATAATCTATAATATATTAATTTAAAAATTTCAATAGATGTAGCTGCTTGTAATGGTTGTATTATCTACTAGGAAATAATGTATTTTAAATTATTTTACTAACTTAAATATTTTCATGCAGATGTCGCTAATTAATTACATTTTTTACATTTATTACAATTTTTTACCGTAACTAATCATTATTTACGTAAAAAATGTAAACAATTATTTTGTACGCGTAATTGCACAACACGGACATTATATAATAATTACCGCGGTTGTTTCAAAATTTAGAATATTGGCTGTGGACCAATTCTCAGGTAAATCGATTAGTACAGTAAATTGAAATTTTAGTACAAATTACTTTTCAAATCGTACCAATTCCCTAGTAAATAAAATTAGGAAAATGCGGCTTAAAGGGACATATGGTTCTTAGGAATATATAAAAATTGGTATGTAGGTACACGAACTAATGTCATACATTTTATTGTTGTTGTTCCAATTATTCGAATTGTTTAGACCAATATATTTAAGTTTTATATTTCCTCAAATTCGTTGTGTAATATACACAATAAAATTATTTAAAAAAATTAACAAATAAAACAGTGTTCATAAATTTACAAGCGCATTTTTATTTCATGGGAAATGGTAGTGAATATAAAAAAATTATGTCTAGAAACAGGGCCGCCATATTTTCATGATTTGTTTAGCAAAAACAAAAACCACTACTATTTACCGTTTGTGTCTTCGCTTTACCCTACTTTTTAGTACAGTATTTCAATTTACCGCATACACTGTTAAAAACCACATTTACCCTAGATTTACCATAGAATTGGTCCACAGCTATTATTACGAAATTAACCTGTCAAATCCGGTCAATATCACTAAATTGTGAATACAGTATAGAACTTGACGGTTGTTGTAGTTCTCGTAATTTACACCGCTTGCGGAATATCCGCGAGAGTACCGGAAATAATCTTTGAATAATTTTTTGGAATATTGCCGAATATACCAGAAATATTCCGAAATTTTAAAAAGCGAAAGTGAACAGTGCTATAAATAGCAAATTGCTTACATTTAGGCGAGCGATTATCTATCTACCGACCAAACGGCACAGTGGTTAATGTTTTGGCGTTTGGATCGGGAAGTACCGGGGTCGAATCCCGATAGGGGCAGGATGCAAAAGGAAATTTTCATCAATAGATTACGATCTGTGATTAAAAGGAGCGTGCAAAACGCATGGGCCGACCCATCTTCATGTCAAGAAGTATAGGCTGACATGGAGCTATGCAATGCGCAGATGGTAACTTAAATCGGTTTTCGATATGGCAGGAATTGCGTAAAGTAAAACGGGAAAATGAACCGCGAAAGAGCAGGGAGTGCTTCGGCCCCAGAAAAGTTGGCATGGATTAAGAAAAAAGATTATCTATCTCGATATTTTGCAATTTTTCTGTCAAAATGTACTTCTTTAAGTATAAATTGATTTTGAAAAACTCACTAGCCAAACCCATAATTTTATCTAGCCTCAGTTCTTTACATAAAGCAAACTATATAAAGAGGAATAACCAGTTATGTCACCATAAAAGTTACGGAACCACCAAACCACCATTAGAATGAGCGCATTTAAACTCAATTAAATTTCGAGTATGTAGTCAATTAACATTGCATAGCAATAATCGTTAGCATTAATTACACTCCAAATGAATTAAGGTTTTATTCGTAAATTGATATACCAGAATTAAAAAATCCGCATAACAACGCTAATTCAATACCATTAAATCGATAAAAGCAAACAGTAATTTGTCCACCCAACAGAAAAGCACTTAGCCATCATGTTCCACACACGGTACAAATATTTTTATTACATTCTGGCATATTTATATGTAATGGGTCGAATACTAGGGATTTCCGTTTACACCTACGACACGAAAAAATTAAAAGTTAAAAGTTCAACACAATCGATGATTTACGCTATCCTGGTTGGCGTGTATATCAATTATACGGACAATGTGGTGCGTCGCAAATTGCTCTCCAATAATACATTTTTTAATAATGCGCGAGTTCCATCCACAGTCATTGTGATATTTAGAACTTCCGAAATTTGCAATAACGCGATCCAATACACAACCGCTATTGTACGTAACGACCGAATTATAAACGCAATAAATAAATTACTCAAAATTTATCGGACGATTGTAACGGATACAAAATATAAATATTTACGTTTGTGTAGTCGCAATTTTTGGATATTTTTCTTTAAAGAAATTTTGATTAAGTGGGGTGTGTTCAGCTCAAGTTTATTTTTAGTACACTCTGTGGCCGGGCCTAAATTAACCAGATGGGAGGTATTTGTTACCACTGTACCACTATTATTAAACTATTTGATGGCATCGCATTTCGCCTTTGGTGTAATCAATATAATTCATTTGTACGACATTATAAATTTGGAACTGACGTCATTGTTGCGTGAGATTGATTGTAAAATGAAATTAAGAAAGAATAAATTTAGTCCGGTTGAGATAAGCGGATATGCCCGTCGCTTTCAGAAATTACGAAAATTTCATACAACTGTATCAAATGCATTGCAAATGTTAACTAAAGCATATGCGATACAAATGCTAGCGGTTAGCGGTCATCTATATGTCAATTTACTGCTCATTGTCTTCTTTCAATTAGTGGTCATGTTTTCGGCGAACGATATTTGTGAAGTACAGGATATGATAATTAGCAGCACGTTCACTGTATCTGTTGCGGCAATTCAAGGACTAATGTATACAGTATTTAACACGGTTGTGACTGAAAAAGCAAACAAAATTGGAAAAATGTTAAATCGGGATTTTATAATTGGTGATGTATACTACCGGTTGATTGATCCTGTAAGTATTTGAAATTTTTTTTAATCATTCACTAAAACAAATAACCAAATTAATTTATCGGTAACACCGTTCTGAGTAAACTGCCATTTCAGGATTACCTGTTGTTCTGTTTAAAAGTTGATGTGTAGCATGATTGTGTAGCATTTCTGGAACCGATCCTTGGGGAATGGGAATTCTCTGGCGAGATCGCTTTTGGAAAAGATAACGATTCGATTGAAAATTTCTAATTCCACCATGTGCTGAAATTCGGTGTGCTCTGCTCTGTGTACGAGTCTTAGACAGAGATTTAGGTTAGGTTAGGTTAGAGTGGCTGCTTCCGCACACTTAGGCCAATAGCGGCCCATTGTGATACCACAGGATCCTATTTTCCCTTTACCCCCGTTAACACCATCCAGAGCTTCTTATGTAGCGTAAAATATCTCGCACTCCACAGTTCGCGAGTTTCGAAAGGCTGTTCATCCCGTACACACCTAAGTATTTATGCCTTCTGTATGATAGAGCTGGACACGAGCATAGGAAGTGATCTAAAGACTCTTCCTCCTCTTCGTCCATACAACTTCTACAAAAGTCATTCGTCTGTAGACCCAGCCTTCTCGCATGTTCCCCAAAAAGGCAGTGTCCTGTCAGTATCCCTACGACCAAACTTAAGTCCCGTTTCCCCAGGGATGTGAGTGCCTTGGAGCGCTTCAAGTCCAGTTTTGCCCAAACCTGCTTTGTACCCTGCACGTGAGAGTGTTGGTCCACCTCTCATTTGTCAAGGCGATTGCCTTTCTCCCGAGCGCCAATTTGAGCGCTGCTATAGGTCTCCCCAGAAGCCTTTTCCGGCTGCATCTGGAGAGTCGTACCGTACCTAGCTAGTTCATCTGCCCTGCAGTTTCCCGTGACGTCCGAGTGACCAGGGACCCAGATTATCTGGATGCCGAAATACTCGATCATCTCATTAAGAGATGATCGGTAATCCAGCGCCACCCGTGACTTCAGACAAACCGCCTCTAGTGACTTGATCGCCGCCTGACTGTCCACATAAATTGCGATATCCCTCCCGGATACCACATTATGCTTCAACCATGTCATGACTTCCCCGATCGCCACCACTTCAGCCTGGTACACGCTGCGGTAGTCAGGGAGACGAACAAAAATATTGACGTTTAGCTTCTCACAGAAGACTCCGGCTCGTACCTTATCGTCTAGCTTAGACCCGTCAGTGAAAAATTGGAGTGCCTCGTTTTCCAGTATTGATCCGTCCCACCATAATTCTCTGGAGGAACAGATGGTCCCGAAACCTTTATTGAAGCACAACGTTGGTTTACTATAATCTAGATTCGCCAGTTCTTCTCTTTGCGATCTAACTATCGTCGAGTGTCCCGTCTGAAGACACTTCCACTGCGAGACCGCCGAGAGTCTCGTGGCCACATTGGCTGCAATTTGTTTACCAAAAAATTCGATTGGAATAAGGTGCAACATAACCTCTAAAGCGCGTGTAGGAGTTGACCTAAGCGCCCCGCTTATAAGCATACAGGCCATTCTTAAGGTACAAAGATTCCATCATCCTTACATATGTTACCTTATTCAGAGCTGGCCACCACACGCCCACCCCATACATCAGCACAGGTCTTACCACTGCGGTATAGATCCAGTGCACCAGCGCTGGTTTCAAACCCCAACTCTTACCTATGGCGTTCCTACACGAGTAAATGGCTACATTAGCCTTCTTCACCCTTTCTATAATGTTGGGCTTCCAGCTGAGCTTACTGTCCAAGATTATGCCCAAAAATCTCGCTCTGTCAGCAAAAGCCAGTCTAATGCCGTTCACGGTAGGAGGGCTAACTACCGGAATTTTATATTTCCTAGTAAATAGTACCAGCTCTGTCTTGGAAGGGTTGATCCCTAATCCACATTTGCTGGCCCATCTAGTAACGATCAGGAGTGCATTTTGCATAACATCCCTAATCGTATCCACATGTTTGCCTGAGATAACTATCGCTAAATCATCTGCATACGCTACAACTCCTGTCCCCTCCCTCTCCAGTTCCAACAGCAATCCATTCATCACTTGCCTCCAAAGAAAGGGGGACATTACACCTCCCTGCGGGGTTCCTCTAACCGCCCTTCTGCTAATGGTGGACTCCCCCAGTTTTGAGGTAATGATCCTGCTTACCAGCATCTGATTTATCAACCTACTTATAGGGTAGTCCACCTTCAAACATGACAATCCTTCCATGATCGGCTCCGTATTTACATTATTAAAGGCACCCTCAATGTCAAGAAATGCTACCATACAAAACTCTTGCGAGTGAATTGACTTCTCAATCATGCGTACTAGATCGTGCAGAGCTGTATCCGCCGACTTCCCCTTACAATACGCATGCTGCGACACTGCCCAATTCCTGGGCTCAATTTTTGATCGAATACCTACATCTACCAACCTTTCCAAGGTTTTCAGCAGAAAGGATGATAGAGTTACCGGTCTCAGATCCTTTGGGTAAGCATGTGAGCTTTTTCCCGATTTCGGGATAAAGACCACTCTGACCTCCGTCCATTTCCTAGGAATATAGACAAGTTTCAGACATCCCCTGAAGATACCCTCCAGCCAGGGGAGGATGACTGCCGAGTTCCTTTGGATCTCTGCTGGTATAATCCGATCCGGGCCCGCCGATTTATACGGCTTAAAACCGTTCAGCGCCCACTGGATTCGCTCCCTGTCTACAATGCCCTCCATCTCTACTGAAGGTGTTACTCGATGAGCTCCGGGCTCTATCGAGTCATCAAAGCTTCCCGGAAAATGGGTCTCAATGAGGAGCTCCAATGATTCCACACATGAAGCTGTCCACGACCCGTCCGGTCTTATCAAATAACTAGGACTGGTTGGGTTAGAAGCTAGAATTTTCCTAAGGCGAGAAGTGTCAGAGACCTCCTCCATCCTACCACAGAAGAGTCTCCAAGACCACCCTTGTGGCTTCCTCAACTCTTTCTTGTACCTTCTTAGGTCCTCCTTATAGGAGTCCCAATCCCTTACCTCCCTTGTGCTTTTAGCTTTATTAAAAGCTGTCCTATATGCCCTTCGATAGGTTCCCAACTCCGTGGTCCACCAAATCGGTTTCTGCTTATCTCTAGGCTTTATCAGGGGGCACGCGGCCTTAAATGAGAGATTGCATGCTTTTGTGACCGTATCAACCATGCGATCCAATTCTTCTACTGTCGACGGAGGTCCGGGGACCTCCAGTGGCAATACTTGCACCAACATCTCCCTATATTTGTTCCATTTAGTCCTTCTGGGATTCCTGAAGGGTTTCCGAGTAACAGGTTTAATGTCGAGGTTGTATGTTACATATCGGTGATCAGAGAATGAGTGCTCCTTCGCCACTCTCCATCCTCTGATCATATGAAAGATCGTTTCCGATGCAAAGGTCACATCTAAAACCTCCTGCCGATTTTTAAAAATGAATGTTGGCTCTCGTCCAATATTGCAAACTACAAGATTGGTATTTAATAAGTAATCAAAAAATAACTCACCCCTCTCGTTTATGTCTGTGCTTCCCCAGATTGTGTGATGCGCGTTTGCATCACAACCGAGTATAACACCTACCCTTCTTTGATCTGCTTCCCGGATCAGTTCCCCCAGGTTATCCGGTGGAACCTCCTTCTCGAGATCCATATAGGCTGAGGCTAGCCATAGTTTTTCCCCACTAGCCTCAACACTTACTGCAGTGACGTCTCCACTACTAAATTGAGAGAGAAGAAAAATATTCAGATTATTTTTCGCTAAAATACACGATCTGATCTGCTCAGAGTTGCTTGAGTATAATAACTTATACCCTTTTGTTCTGAGGCCACAGATCCTGTTATTGTTAATCCAAGGTTCTTGGATTAACACCAAGTCCTCATCTGATTTAGTCAGCCTGAGAACAAGAGCTGCCGAGGCAGTCTTTGTATGGTGTAGGTTTATTTGTGCAATCTTAATCATTGCAGTCCACCTTACTCACCTCCTCCTGCACCCCCTGCATCGGGATAATGCCATCTAACGCGTTATTTCGGTTGCCATTCTCCTCTTGTCGAGAGTCCGTCAGTACACGCCCAACAGTCTCCAGAGAGAGGAGACTACCTCCCATAACTATGCTCCCCACATCAGAAGCATCACTCTCCTAGCCGACCTCTGCCTGCTTGACCATATCTCGTTGGGTACGGTCTCCGTCACCCTCAGAATGGTCTTTCACCTCTGCATCGGCCTCGTCCTTTTTATATGTTTTGAGAGTGATCGACCCGAACCCGAAGTTGATCACTCCCTTTGTTTTAGCAAGGGAAGCCAGGGATTCTTTATTGATCAGCATGATTGCCAATCTAAAGCTCCTCTTAGCCTCCTCTTACTTCACAATCCTCTAATCTTTCGTTGGAAGATCTGGATTGCTGGCCCGAATGATCTCGAGGATCTCCTCCGGTTTCTCCGGCTCGGTTGGCAGCCATACGCGTGCCCTCGGTCTGCTCGGGATTTCCTCCCTGGAGACTGCCTCAAGCCTCGCGCCCTGCCACATCTCGCCTACTTCGGCCACTGCCCTTTTGTAAAGGTCGACCGATCTTTGGTCTGAGCACGCAGTTAACTTCACGCGCCACTGGTACCATCCCGCATCTCTGCAGGACGGGGGGGATTCCGGATTTTCTCTCAGGATCCTCAGAAAAGTGGAGTTTAGTGCATTGTACACCACCCTCCACTTCTCTGACGTTAGGCTCCCATCTTCCTGACTCCTGTCAATGACGGCTATCACCAACACGTGCTCCTTTAGGGTTTCACTGAATAGCTTCAGCTTTTGATCCTTAGGAGCACCAGACGTCCTATCTGCTTGAACCTTGGCTCGCTTACTATCGCCAGCTACCAACTCATCCTGGGACCTCTGCCTTTTAGACTCAAGGGCCCTTTCCGAGCTATCGCCGGCGACAGTTTTTTTTGCCCATGCCAGAGATTCCTTTTGTTCCACTGTAAGCTGCCCCTCAGGGGTCGCAGCCAGTTTCTCCAATATTCTAAACGCCGACCGTCTCTCTCTATATCGACGCTTCGCCGGAGGAAGCTCTCTCACTCCCCCACTATTTTGTTTGGCGGTCCCGCTTCCACCTGGCTTCAATGCCATGGCGTCGCTTCCCTTTGCCTCTGATGAGGGGGCCCCACCTTTAAGGTTCGAGTTACCCCCTTCTTTTACATTTTCCGGTTTTTGAAGGATACCGGCCCCTTTATTTTTGTTAATACCTCTGTTTTCCATGTTGCTCCCACGAGTATCGGAGAAATACTGGTCCACCTGCGCAGAGATCCGAATACACAGGTAAGGCTAAATACAACTGGAGGTCGCCAGGTATCCAGAGGTCTCCGTTCGCGACTGGGCTTTGTTAAATGGGCCCCCAGCCTAGTCGATCCTCAGCACGGGTCGCATACCACCTTAATCCGGCCCATTGGCTTACCGAGCACCACGACCCCCCGCGCCCCCGCCCTCTTCCAGCACTCACCCTCCATTCACCCATTCATTTGGATATCCCAACCCAATGGGACCCACTCCATTCATGGGATGACCCGTTTATAGGGTTCCCCACTCACTCCTTGAGACCCGGGAGAGCCGGGAGCCGCAGCGCCCAGTTCGCCGTGGTTAGTAGTCGATGGTTTTGTGGCGCCATCAGTTTCGCCCTTTCATGCTGGGTATCATAGGCACTCAGAATTTAGTGAACTGAGGTTAACCACTCCCCAGTTTCCTGAGACTCTCCTCCCAGCACAGCTGCGGTTGGGGGCGGCTTATTTAATTCACCGCTAACCTACCTATCGATAGGCCGTCCACTATCCACCACCTGTGACCCCCCCCCCCCCCCACCGATAGCTGCAGCCCGCCACGGGTAGACAAAGATTTACCTAAGAGTAATATCGAGCTTTGTATTTCAAATTCATCGGTATACGTTGGAAATCGTTGGGCGAGGAGCACTAAAAGATGACCTCCCTTGCTGATATAGGCTTCTTGAATTGTTAGATGTGATGCCAACGCGACAGTGCGACATTGTGTTTTTTGTTGGATACTGTGGAATGTGGGAATTTGCATATACACAAATGAAAGTGATCGGTACATCTGCAGCAATTTTGAGGTCGAAAATTTTCATGATTAACTTACTTTGGAAAAAAGTAACAATAGGTACAATACTCAGAACACACAAAAAAACGTTTTATAAAAAATTTTGACGCCTGATTCATTCATGTTCCTATTCAAGTAGCCGTTCAACTCCACTATTTATTGATTAAGGTGAATATTACAGACTCCGGCACTGGCGATATTGATCAGGACATGTTATCCGACAGTTGTTTTCCTGTAAGCCTGCTTCATATCTAGCTTTTTCGTCATTCTACGAGAAGGTTAATCAGCTGCGGTATTGTTCAATCGATCGTGCTACCATGGATCGGATTCGACGGTGTTTTGGTGGATATAGCCTTTCGTATCCAGGCGATCCCGGTTTTATATTATCCTGTGGTACGACGTCCCATTCCTGCAGCCACAAGATATGAAATATTTTATGTAGCCAGCAAGATATGTGTATTTTATGTAAATATTTTATTTCGAACCAAATTTACGCTTGATGAGTCCAGCATTTTTAAATTGTATAGGTTCACATGAAATACAAAATAGTTCCTAGTTGGGCAATACCGTCTTCTATTTATTTATTCCGTTCAAAAGTTATGAACGGTTACTAGACCATTTTCTTAGTTCCATTCCACTGGGACTGCAGATATTGGGCTTTCTTCTGTGTTGTAAGGAATGGTAATTAGTGTAGGAAGCTTTGAAGTATTTATGGCCTCGAGCTTCCTAATTAATCTAGTTACGTCTCCTTTATTGACAAATGTATCATGTATCTTCCTTTTGGGCCCTGCCTCATGATCTCTCGGCAGATTAATTCAAATATGATCTCTTCGGGTGTTCTATTTCGCTTTTTTATGCTGAGATTGTGAAAATTGTGACACCGATCGATCAGATGCTCTTGTTCATTACAAATGATCATGTATGGACTGCGGGTTTTTTATAACCTTCCTTCATGCTTGGAAATCACTGAGCATTGTCGGATGGCGGCCTGCAGGATATGTAGCTTTTGGGTTTATAAAGTCTAGTTGAAGTTCTAACGTCCAAAACTTCGGCATTAGGAATTCCATTCCTGGGTTAGGGTAAGGATATTTCATATCTTTCTAACGTCTCCGCGTTAAACTTATTCATGGAGACATGTGCTACTAATATCTTGAACGAGTTCCCCAATTTGAGGTTTTCGTTGTTATTTTCGAAAACCGTCATTTGTAACGTTTTTGTGATTTCAAATACCACAGCTTCGCAGTATTGAAAAATGTGCTGATGAATCTTGGTAAGTTTGGTAAGATTGCTCGTTTTCTTCAATGTTAATCAAAATGACAAAACTTACCACTGGTGGGAAACATTTTCGCGTACAACTCAATACACCCATTCAAAATTAGTCTAATACGATGACCTTGCTTTAAATGCGAAAGAGCATTCCCAGTTCACAGAAAACAAGAAAATTAATTAAATTAATTGAATTTCATAAATTTTAAAATAATCATGCTGATAGTCATCATCCACCTTGCATTAATTACAAATAATGTTATCAATTTCATTTAACCGTAATTAGTATAGCACGACAGCTACACCTAAAGTTTTGTGGCAGTAACCACCCCAGTATTTATTAAATAACAGTTGATGGTAATCAGATCATAAGCCGGAACATGTTTCAAACAAATTATTTTATTTTTAAGCTCTTACTAAAGTATTTGTACGGGGTTGGTCGAATATTTGGAATTTCCGGCTACACATACGATTCAAAACAATCAAAAGTTAAAAGTTCAATATACTCGATATTATACGCGATATTCTTTGGCCTGTACATTAACTATGCCGATAAAGTTGCACGTGATAAATTACTCGTCGACATAACGTCATTCAATAACGCCCAACTTTCACCACACATCATCGACGGGTATAAAGTAGTCGGTGTCCTAAACAATATAATCCAACATGCGGCCACTGTTCTATTTAGCGGTCGAATTATAAACGGAATAAATAAACTACTCGTATGCAGTCGTAAAATTTTAACGAAAGCGATGTATAAACCGTTTCGTGTGCGTAATTGGCATTTCTGGGTTTTTTTCGTTAAAGAAATTCTGTTTATTTGGTTTGATTTTATTTCAAGTATGATTCTCGTTCGATCAGTTGCGGCAAATAGGCTAACCGATTGGGAAATATTGATCGTTAGTTTACCACAGTTTTTGAACTATTTGATCGAATCACATTTTATGTTTGGCCACGTCAATGTTATCCACTTATACGACGTCATAAACTTCAAGCTCTCATCAATATTGGCCGAAATAAGTAATAAACGTAAAAATTCCATGTTAAAGTTACAGCCGCATAAAATTGTCGAGTATGTTGATTGTATCGAGAAATTACGAATTTCTCATGGCAACGTTGCAAACACAATGCGTTCACTGGCTAAAGGGTATTCATTACAAATGCTTGCGATTAGCAGCCACCTATACCTCAACGTACTGTTGATTTGCTTCTTTCAACTGGTGGTTGTGATTTCAGCAGAAAATATTTTTGATGTTTCGGATTTAGTGATTAGTGCCACGTTTGATGTAACGGTGGGGATAATTCAAGGATTCTCATATATATTGTTTGGGGCGATTGTGACTGAGAAAGCTAAAGAAACGGGAAGAATTTTAAATGAAGATTTCATTCACCGTGAAGAAGATTGCCGATTGATTGATTGTGTGAGTATGTTCGTGTCATCTATATCATAAATTATTATTAGTAGTACTTCCAACTTAAAATAACGCTGGGTTAACCTCTTCGAATTTTATATCTGTCTTCTCCATCCGAGGAGGCATTCATGTGAAACACCCACGTCTCACAAAGCACTCAACTTCTGGATAAATGCCACTCGTTTCTTGTTTGTTTCGTGCTCCAATGCACTTGCCTAAATTGACGCGCCCTACATCGTCATAAAATAATGTTAGCCAGCAGGATTCTTTTACTCGATCGTACTTCTGTTGATTTCGATGTCAATGCCACCTTCATTCTACTCTAGGTAATAAAATACGTCTTGAACGTTTGTCCACAATCATAAATTAGGTTTGTATCTTCGCTTTTATACATCGAAGTACAATATAATAATTATAGATGTCACTAGTAAGATAGAAAAGAATTTATGGAAACACGAAATGTAAAATGGAATACAAATTGTTTTAGTTTATAGCAGATCACGAAATGGTTATTATTTGTAAAAAGGATTGTAAAAAAATGATATCACGGTAAACTTAAGTATACTAGAAGGTTATAATTGCATGACAACAAAACAAATCGAAATTAACCGAAATCTATTATTTCAAGACAGTAAGAATGTTGAGTAAATGTGTGATGTAAATAAATCGTTAAGCAAATAAAATACCTTACCAAATAATTCAAATCTTGCAGTACAAAGAATTGGGATTGTTGTGATCAATAGTGGCATCGTTGATTAGGCCACCTAAATCTTAATAGTATGAAATTCACGTGATAAACAGCGAAACTTGCTAGAATGAACAAACGAAAAACAGCATTGGTAACTATTTTGAAAAATTCTCAAAACTGACGCATAATTTTATGGAGCTCATACATTCGCGTATGTGGTTCAAAGAAAAGAAAATTTCTTTTCGGATTTCAAAATTCCATTTTCAAAATCCTGAATCTCAAAATCCTGAATCTTTAAAAAATCCGAATTTCAAATTATCGATTTTAAAATAGAACGGATACTGGTATTCAAATCCTTCTTGGTTAGTCAAAATCCTGTTTCTGGGCAATTATTAGTTTCCAAAAGCCTATTCAAATTTAAAATTATAATCAAACGTAGTTATAGCAAAATAACGAATTTGAAAAGGATGGCCAAGTTCGACTGAGAAAAAATGTGTATGAAGCGAAAGACTATTTGCATACAACTCTTTTTCAATTTAATCTCTCTTTTCTTCTTTCCGTACACAAAGAAAACGAACGTCCATTAAGCTAGCAGAACCCATACAGCAGAACATTACAAGATAGTATGGATAATTATAGGCTAATAATATGCTATTTAAATGCTCTATTAAAAAATTTAGGCTCCATCCCTTCCAACTAAAACGAGGGTTCTGCTAGCTTTAGAAACAGTAACAATTGATCTTGTTTTGCGTTCTAATTTCGGGTTTCGTCCAATTTACGGTTTGGGTTCTGCTATCTGGAGCAGGAGTTCTGCTATCTGAGGCTAATGGGGCATTTGATTAGGCCATAATGAGCCTAAAATTATTTGTATGTCAATTGATCTTGTTTTGCGTTCTAATTTCGGTTTTGGTTCAATTTACGGTTTGGATTCTGCTATCTGGAGCAGGAGTTCTGCAATCTGAGGCTAATGGGGCATTTGATTAGGCCATAATGAGCCTAAAATTATTTGTATGTCAATTGATCTTGTTTTGCGTTCTAATTTCGGTTTTGGGTTCTGCTAGCTTTAGATTAAACGACCTGAAGTTTGGTCAAGAACGGGTGGAGCCCAAAATTGTTTAATGGGGCATTCGATTAGGCTAAAATGAGCCTAAAGTTATTTGTATGTCAATTGATCTTGTTTTGCGTTCTAATTTCGGTTTTGGGTTCTGCTAACTTTAGATTAAACGACCTGAAGTTTTGTCAAGAACGGGTGGAGCCTAAAATTTTTTAATGGGGCATTCGATTAGGCCAAAATGAGCCTAAAGTTATTTGTATGTCAATTGACCTTGTTTTGCGTTCTAATTTCGGTTTTGGTTCAATTTACGGTTTGGGTTCTGCCATCTGGAGCAGGAGTTCTGCTATCTGAGGCTAATGGGGCATTTGATTAGGCCATAATGAGCCTAAAATTATTTGTATGTCAATTAATCTTGTTTTGCGTTCTAATTTCGGTTTTGGTCCGATTTGCGATTTAGGTTCTGCTAGCTTTAGATTAAATGACTTGAAGTTTGGTCAAGAAGGAGTGAGCCCAAAATTATTTAATGGGCATTTGATTAGGCCATAATGAGCCTAAAATTATTTGTATGTCAATTGATCTTGTTTTGCGTTCGAATTTCGGTTTTGGGTTCTGCTGCTTTAGATTAATTGACCTGAAGTTTGGTCAAGAACGAGTAGAGCCCACAATTGTTTAATGGGTTGTTTGATTAGCCCATAGTGAGCCTAAAATTATTTGTAGATCTATTGATCGTGTTTTTCGATCTAATTTGATTTTTGGCCCAATTTTCGATTTGGGTTCTGCTAGCTTTAAAGTGATAAAGCCTTAGGATTTTTCTAGAATGAGCAGAATAAAAAATAATAATAGGACCAATTTCCACCAAACATTACTTGGATCTCCCAATTTATATCAAAAAATTTCCTTTAAAATCGAAAATGTGGAGTGATCTATTCAAAATCTAAAGTTTCAACTGTGGTGTAGCTTATCTAAGGAGCTAAGCAATTTCTCGACCGATTGGAATGAAACACTTTTATACGATCTAATTAGGATTGCAATATAAAATTCAAATTTCAATAGAACTTAACCATTTCTTCCATTAGGGGATCCTACAAAATACTCCAAATAGAGAAATGGAGCCGACATAGGATGCCGATAGTTGGTCCAGCGATTCTCTGCATAGGGTTATTGGGGCGGATTGGTAGTCTTAAGAAATGGTCTAGATCAATCCAGCATGGGGATAATATTGTACATGTGTAGACAATGTATGTAGAGAATTAATGAAATGATGTCGAAAATGTAGAGGATGTAGAAAATATGTCGACAATCTCGAAATTAGCAAATTCTGTGACTTCTTTGTGAGTTGTTGAACCATTTCAAAAGGAGAGCTTCATTTTTACTCCTCATTGGAAAAATAAGAACCTAAGTTTTGACGTACATCAAGGATGTGCGATTGTCAAGAAATCAAGAGTGCGGAGTTTTTGAGGAACGGAGTGCTGAATCCAACTTGAAAGTGCAGATAGTACTTTCAAGTTTCATTCTTTACCGACTCCACCAATATTTAAGCAACTGTACAAGCAAATGTCAATGCGAATTGATTTAAGTGTGATTGGACTCACACCAGTAGTTTTCAGTAGTCAAGTCGCAATTTTGAATTCTTGTACAGCAAAGATTAGGCGACAGCAAGTTAAGTTAATATTAACAATCTCGACCATGTTCATGTCAAAAAGTTCTGGTAAATTTATCGTTATTTTGGGTAATTTGAATTCTATGGATTTACTTTAAAGTAAACCATGAACTACGATCAACAATTTTTTGTTTGGCAGGCAGCAGAATTTTAACCGTTGATGCCTGGTGTTGAAAGATTTTCAAGAAAATCTTTAACCGCCACTCGTAACGTACAATTTTATTTGAGGAATTAAACTGCATTATTCGGTTTCCTGGTCTTCATTTACTACTGCAATCATAACGGGTGATTTTTTAAGAGCTTGAGAACTTTTTTTTAAAAAAAAACGCATAAAATTTGCAAAATCTCATCGGTCCTTTATTTGAAACGTTAGATTGGTCCATGACATTTACTTTTTGAAGATAATTTCATTTAAATGTTGACCGCGGCTGCGTCTTAGGTGGTCCATTCGGAAAGTCCAATTTTGGGCAACTTTTTCGAGCATTTCGGCCGGAATAGCCCGAATTTCTTCGGAAATGTTGTCTTCCAAAACTGGAATAGTTGCTGGCTTATTTCTGTAGACTTTAGACTTGACGTAGCCCCACAAAAAATAGTCTAAAGGCGTCAAATCGCATGATCTTGGTGCCCAACTTACCGGGCCATTTCTTGAGATGAATTGTTCTCCGAAGTTTTCCCTCAAAATGGCCATAGAATCGCGAGCTGTGTGGCATGTAGCGCCATCTTGTTGAAACCACATGTCAACTAAGTTCAGTTCTTCCATTTTTGGCAACAAAAAGTTTGTTAGCATCGAACGATAGCGATCGCCATTCACCGTAACGTTGCGTCCAACAGCATCTTTGAAAAAATACGGTCCAATGATTCCACCAGCGTACAAACCACACCAAACAGTGCATTTTTCGGGATGCATGGGCAGTTCTTGAACGGCTTCTGGTTGCTCTTCACTCCAAATGCGGAAATTTTGCTTATTTACGTAGCCATTCAACCAGAAATGAGCCTCATCGCTGAACAAAATTTGTCGATAAAAAAGCGGATTTTCTGCCAACTTTTCTAGGGCCCATTCACTGAAAATTCGACGTTGTGGCAGATCGTTCGGCTTCAGTTCTTGCAGGAGCTGTATTTTATACGGTTTTACACCAAGATCTTTGCGTAAAATCTTCCATGTCGTCGAATAACACAAACCCAATTGCTGCGAACGGCGACGAATCGACATTTCACGGTCTTCAGCAACACTCTCAGAAACAGACGCAATATTCTCTTCTGTACGCACTGTACGCATTCGTGTGGTTGGTTTAATGTCCAATAAAGTAAACTGAGTGCGAAACTTGGTCACAATCGCATTAATTGTTTGCTCACTTGGTCGATTATGTAGACCATAAATCGGACGTAAATCGCGAAACACTTTTCGAACCGAACACTGATTTTTGTAATATAATTCAATTATTTGCAAGCGTTGCTCGTTAGTAAGTCTATTCATTATGAAATGTCAAAGCATACTGAGCATCTTTCTCTTTGACACCTTGTCTGAAATCCCGCGTGATCTGTCAAATACTAATGCATGAAAATCCTAACCACAAAAAAATCACCCTTTATAACTAGATGCGTTTGCTGTCTTAGACCGGAATTGCTCGTTTGGTGATGAAATCTTTTTATTGAACTTCGGGCTGGAAAGAGTGGCGCTAAGTAATTATGGATAGCTTTGAACACTCAATTCAGCTGTAAGAACGATAATTCTTACGTATGTGGTATACTCAAAATAAAATGCGAACCCTTATTAGCTTAACCGAAACGGTTCCCATTTTAATGACAAATCATAGAATTATGATTTGTCATAGCTGTCGCAATGGAATATCACATCGTTTGAAACGTTAACACACAAATCCCCGTAACCGCACCACAAATTTTAGATCTCTCCATTCAAAATTAATTTAATATATGGCCTAGGGTCGGTTACACTTTGTATCTTAACATTTTTACTCGACCGTCGCAACTATGGATTTGGAGAAATGGAGAAATTTTAATTTGTCGATGCAAAAATATTAGGAGTTTCTGTTTCGTTAGGGATTACTTGAAAGAGTGGAAATTTTGTGATCTTTCTATGTAATCCCGATTTGTTAGGAGCCAAAACAATTAACCGATTAACCTTCGTCTCCCAATAACAACAATTTTAATGGTAAGTTACTAAATTTAGTGATCGTTCAAACCTAGGTATTGGGCGTCCCGTTCAATTCAAGAGAAATAAATGTTAATTTTAATATCTGCTTAGCATGGGCAGTATGTGTTGCCCTCTGGGCAGTATGTGCTGCCCTATTTCCAAACTCAAATATTTCGTTTTAGATGATCTTTTATCGAAATGGGATTAAACTAATCAAGGCCACTTAATGACGTTTTTACCCCTAACTTGGTTTTATGTAAGCATTACAATTATTTAATTAAGCAAATTCACCGAGTATTATTAAATTTAAATTTATTATCTCGATTGTGGACCTATCATTTGAAAGAATGTAAGACTAATGCTTGTTATATCACAGAGTTCTATCAGAAGGAGTTGCATTTCGAATTGGGCCTTTAAAAAATTGTACACTTCTCTCATAGTATCAAGCTACGTTAGTAGCTCTAATCATCAAATATTTTAGAGCTGGTGAACACTCTGATTTCTAGATTCTCTCAAAATTTCGAAAACAAATCTAAATTGACAGGTCCCTGCGGTTAAAAGTAAAAATTTTAGTGAAAGAAAACATGAAATATCATACGGGTCCATCGGTCCGCAATCTGAATAATCGCAAAAGATTGACCGAAGTCTTGCTGGGTATTTCAGTGAAAAAATAGAAATGGCGAATCTTTCACCCAAATATGAAAAAATTCTTCGTTGAATATCCTATCACACAATAGTGTATAGTTTAATCTGGTAAAACCACACAAGTGGTAGATGGTGGTGAATAAAAAACTTGCAAATATTTGTAATATCTTGAATTATCCCAAACGTGTTAATTTCACTCATTTGTTTTGTAAAAATGATTTTAACTTCTAAAACCCTCATTCTGAACAGGAAAACTATAAGATGACACCCTCGTCCTGAACAAACGATGGATAAAACAAAAAGAAAAGGAATATTCTACATTGTCTACATACTCTACTATCGACATTGTCTACACAACAATCAATTGTCTATACAATTTTCGACATCGATATGTCGATAATTGCGAAATACGCGTAGACACAGAACACTGGTGCTACCCTTTCCAACAGTCTCACAATTGCCACAACCTGTACTCTGACATGAACCTTCGGTCGGCGCCGAACTCTGCACTCCAACAGAGGGTTATAGGTGTGTTATAAACATCTCTGATCCTAATCTCCGAGGAAAATTTACTTTGCATCCTGCATCTGGTGTCATTCGAATCCAGTGCCTCTCGGTTCAAGTGCCGAAGCACCACTAAACGATTTACGGAAATTTTTTTGTTAGAGCCCGGACACAGCTAGAAAATGATAAACAAGACGTTCCACTACAAGCAACTACCGCCCTCCAACGAATATAAGCTGACAATGGGATTCAGAGGCGCTTCATACCACTGTCTGCTCCGCACTTTGCAGAGCAGCAGTGAAATCTCTAAAATATCATCTAAAATTAATTCAAGTGGTGCAGTGGTTAAAGCTTCGGCACTTGGACCGGGAGGTACCGGGTTCGAATCCCACCACAGGCTGGATGCAAAGCATCGATTATTATCGGTGATGTTAATAAACACAACTAAGACCCTCTGTTGGAGTGCAGAATTCAGCGCCGATCCACCGTTCATGTTAATGTACAGGTGGTATACTGTAATAGTGGGAATGGGTGGTGTGTGCGTGAATAAAAAGGAGGGTATTAATTGACCTTCAAAGGACATTAAATCCACTTTCTTTTCTAAAAAAAAAAAAAAAAATGGAGGCACAACACATGCCTCAATTCAAGGCCACTTACACCAGTTTCATCTAATCCAAATGCGTTCACATATTAGCACCGGCACATTTTTCAGTTTGTGATTTACAATTAAGATCCCAGAAACGATCTTACTGAATGAAAACATTCCCGTAAGACGTCGTTAGAGACTACTACAAAAATATTTCAAGATTTTTGGAAGCACTGGTCAAATGATTATTTAACCGAATTACAATAAATAACTAAATGGAGCAGCAAACAACCATTATCGATCTATATCCTGGTAGCGATAATTTTATAAGAGTAATTACAGTAAATGGGGGTGGGTAATGGTTTCATAATATCATTGAAAAGGCGTTGCAGAATGTCACAAAATAAGTTGAAGCATGTAACTGCTGGAAGCAGATACATTTAGCAATTTTTTTCCAATAAAACCATGAGACATACTACTGTGGGCAAAAAATAGTAAGACTTTGTTCATAATTTTAAAATTCTTTATTTATATCTCCAAATCTATTTCGTCCCCCTCAAAGTAACCCCCCCGGCCTCAATACACTTGTGCCAACGTTTTTTCCATTCCTCGAAACAGTTGTTAAAGTCAATTTCCGGAATAGCCTCCAATGCGCGTAGCGATTCACGTTTAATGTCTTCAATTGACTCAAAACGGTTTCCCCGGAGCGGTGGTCGTTTGAGTTTGCTGAACAGCCAGAAGTCACACGGAGCTAAATCAGGCGAATACGGTGGTTACGGAACGATATGGGTGGAATTTTTGGCGAAAAATTCACGTAAAACCAATGCAGTATGAGAAGGTGCATTATCGTGGTGCAAAAAGGAAGAGTTGTCGACCCATAATTCCGGCCTCTTTTCACGAATGGCTTCGCGCAAACGACGCATAACACTCAACTAGTATTCCTTGTTGACAGTTAAGGTCGATCAGAAGGAGTGCACCACACCTCGATAATCGAAGAAAACTGTCAACGTCACGATATTCGGGTCGTAAGCATAGATCCAAGACTCATCGCCAGTTATAATACGTTTTATTGTTCGTTCTGTTATTCGAAAAAATTAAGTGATTTTGAAACCAATCGTGCTTTCACTTTTCTTAAGCCCAAATGATCTTTCAAAATGTTTTTCACTGATCCTTCCTATTTTTCAACTATGACTGTTAATCGTCGATTCTCGAGCACCAATTCCTTGATTTTATTAACGTGTTGATCATCAGTTGATTTTGATGGCCGTCCTAGACGTGGTTCGTCATCAACACGTTCTCGACCCTCTTTGAACAATTTGTTCCAATCAAAAACACTTGCTCGCGACATACAATTATCACCGATTATCACCTTTTGCAACATTCTGAACGTTTCGGCACCACAAAATTGATTCCGCACGCAAAATTTAATGGAACCTCCTTGTTGAATAATTTCACTCATTGTAAAAATCGCCGGATGCACTTTTTGTACTTCAGAAAGACAAGCGTATACTAAACACTAATGATTATTTTGATGTGATATTTGGCACAGATGTCACTGACAGTCATACCAACATAGAAAAAAAAAATATTTCGACGAATGGTTTTCCGCGCGAAATTTAAAGAGTCTTACTACTTTTTGCCCACAATATATGGTAAATCATTTGGTTGAAAGGTCTTGGACGACCCTCTTTGGGGCTGGTGACAAATTAATCCTTTGGTATAAAATATATAATAACACTACAGGGAGTCCACCCAAAAGGTTTACTAGTTTTTTCCTATAAATTTTTTTTTAATAAAAGAAAATAGGTTTAATGTTCACAGATCGTTTTTAATGTTTGGAATTATGTATGAGTCTGCCAAATGTCCGCTTCTATCAGCCATTTAAGTTGCTCGTTTTCAATATTATCGTGTTTATTTGCATAACCCTTACTTATAAGATAATTCCATTAAAAGAAGTTGGGAGAGTTAAATCGGGTGGCCCTGGAGGCCAACGCACATCACCAGATTTCGAAATTAATTGCTGTGGAAACATTTCTCGTAACAATTCCAAGGTTTCTTTAGCAGTATGGCATGTGGCACCGTCCTGTTAACCACATGTTCTTCAAACCATTGGCATGCAATTCTGGTCTAAAAAAATTCCTGATCTTATCACGATAACGTTCGCAGGTGACTAGAATTCTCTACTGTCCAGAACCGGCTATTTTGAAATGGATTGGATTTAAATCTAAGGCTTTATTCAAAATACAGGTTAGTGTTGATCTTCGATCTCTGAGGCCCACGATGCCTGATTGATACTTTCACGTAGCAATACTGTGGCTTATTCTCCACAGTCCGCCTTTCTTCAAATTCTTTAATAATCCGGTTAACTGTAGGCCTTGAAGGCACCATATTCCTTCTAAAACTTCCTCGTAATTTTCTTAATGTTAATGTAATTGAAGATTGACTTGTGTAAAAGGTCTACACTATTAAAACGCATTGTTCAATCGAATATTTTTCCATGATTAATTTTCCACGTGTATACTTCATGATTTTCAAGTATGAACTGTCAATACTGATATTCGCCTAAATGGCGGCAAACAAATTGGAAGCCTTTCGGAAGAACATCCTGTATAGCATGACCCTAATGCTGCACCAGCACTTGTAGCACAATCCAATGAAAATGGTACTGGAATTTTTTACAAATTAATTACAAATTTGTTACACAGTTAGAAAATTGTTTACAAGTCCCCGATACAAAGTTAATATTTATTGTATCGGGCTGGGGGTGGTACTGGAATTTTTTACAAATTAATTACAAAAAACTACCCCTAAGGGGTGCAATTCTTCAAAAACCATATTTTTCGTTACAACATGCTTATCTCATTTCTGTTAATTTTCTGTTAATATTTGTTGTATCGTTATATAGTACTGGGGGTGGTACTGGAATTTTTTACAAATGAACTACAACATATTGGAATAACTCAACCCCCCAAAACTACCCCCAAGCGGTGTAATTTGTACACCCTTAATTTATTACAACAGCCCACACCCACAATAATCAATCGTAATAATCGAACTTCCTTCCTATGTAAGAAATAGGCACCCCTGAATTTATTACAACAGCCCACACCCACAATAATCGATCAATCGTGGGCTGTTGTAATAAATTCAGGGGTGCCTATTTCTTGCATAGGAAGGAAGTTCGATACATTTTGATCGATTGTTGTGGGTGTGGGCTGTTGTAATAAATTCAGGGGTGCCTATTTCTTACATAGGAAGGAAGTTCGATACATTTTGATCGATTATTGTGGGTGTGGGCTGTTGTAATAAATTCAGGGGTGCCTATTTCTTGCATAGGAAGGAAGTTCGATACATTTTGATCGATTATTGTGGGTGTGGGCTGTTGTAATAAATTCAGGGGTGCCTATTTCTTACATAGGAAGGAAGTTCGATACATTTTGATCGATTATTGTGGGTGTGGGCTGTTGTAATAAATTCAGGGGTGCCTATTTCTTGCATAGGAAGGAAGTTCGATAGTGTGAGCTGTTGTAATAAATTCAGGGATACCTAATTCTTGCTGAGGAAGGAAGTTCGATACATTACGATCGATTTTGTGGGTGTGGGCTGTTGTAATAAATTAAGGGTGTACAAATTACACCGCTTGGGGGTAGTTTTTGGGGGTTGAGCTATTCCAATATGTTGTAGTTCATTTGTAAAAAATTCCAGTACCACCCCCAGCCCGATACAATAAATATTAACAAAAATACGAAAAGTGTGGTGTAGCTTTGTCTAATGCCAGCCCACACACGAATTGCAGAATAACGGGACTTTTAAAAAATTTTCTAACTGGGTAACAAATTTGTAATTAATTTGTAACGTACCATTTTCATTGGATTGTGCTACAAGTGCTGGTGCAGCATTAGGGTGATCTGTATAGCATGATATTTTTAAAACAAAACGAAAAAATTTCTGATTCGTTTTGTGAAGAATTTTTTAATGGAAATTTTCGATCGATTCTCATTTTATGTGAATATGAGTATATGTTCCTTAGCCGTTGGTCTTTAGCGACCAAGTTTCTTACTGCAAATTTGTGAAGAGTTTGACAATTTCCAGACCGAAGTTCTAATCACCTCGTTAGGTTTCAACCCCTAGCACTTTTTAAACTGATTTAACACATTTAATGGAATATTTAAACCAAAACAAGCTTCGATTGCCTTATTGAAGGTTACGAAGGGTTTAACAAATGCGGAGCGAAAAATAATAATTCGCTAAGGCATTGTGATTACACTTTGTATGTAAGTACAAAGTATTTTCAATACTTTTGTAATTTGGTCACTGCAGTCTGATAAGACGACCTTGTGCGGATATCGCGGTTATAATTTTTAGAGCAGGTATGGCGCCTTAATTATAGTTACTGCATTAGAACTATTCTAGAAACTATTTACTAAACCGAATATCATGTACTTGGATGTATTTTAATAATTGTAATAGGTTCCATCGTTGTCATGTGTAGTATGATGATATCGCCCCTATTATGCTTTTTACTTACGTAAACTATAATTACTAAAATTAATTAACCAATTTCGTAATTGAAATGTACTAATTATAATAATACATTCCAAAGCCAACAGTAAAACTAATATCTTGCAAGCGTCAGTGTGAGAGGATGAAGCTCAATTTTAAATACAAATATTTTGAATACCCAAGTATCTACGTTTATTTGTGTGCCACAATATTAGGCTTGCAACCACATACATTTAATCGCAGTACAAACCAATTTGAGACATCTCGGATTCTACAGTGCTACTCAGTTTTTGCCGGTGCCTTTATAATTTACTGTAATTATGTCACCGAACACACGGTGGCCGCAAACATCGATTCTAATTACAAACTGCTCTCGCCGGATCCACTCATAAGGATAATAGAACTATTGGAAGTTACAAACTTGGTGTCCAACTATTTCACGGTGCTCATACTGAATCGTGCTATAATCAACGCCAAAAATAAAATAATGACTTGTGGTTCCGAGATATTTCTTTATGTAAAGGGAAAATACGTAAATTTAAGTTTTAAATATTTTCTGGTTTTCATTTTCAAAGAAATTCTCTTGAAATGGGTCATATTTGTAACAAACGTTTTGGCCTTGCGGATGGTCACAAACCATCAAATAACAATCGTTGAAGCAATATTAAACCGTTCGGCCCAATTTATCGGGTATCTCATCTCGTCCCAATTCATTGCCAACCTGATGAATTCTATTCATTTGTACGAAGTCGTTAATAGCGAACTGGCCGAGATTTTAATAGAATTGGAACGTAAACAAAATAAAATTCGAAATTTTCGCCTCTTGGACATGTGTGATACATTGGACCGCCTGTGCGATTTTCATTGTAAAATTACGCGTTGCTTTAACCGATTGATTATGGTATTCTCGATACCGATGCTAATGCAAATAAGCTTTCTCTTTGTAAATGTTGTGGTTTATGCCTATCTGGAATCAATGTTGGAGATTATGAATTTTTCGAAACGTGTCACACCCGAAAATCTGCGCTTGGTGCGTATTTGTGGCGCATTTACTTTGAGCCTGAGTTCAATCCAACTTTTCTCGTACGTGATACTAAGTTCGGCAGTTATACAGAAGTCTCGTAAGGCTGGCCAGCTATTGAGTTCTTTTACAAAATTAAATGTGGTTGGTGGGCGGCTTGCTAGCACTGTAAGGAGGGAGTGGCCGGAATATTTATTGACATAAGAACCCTAATAAAATTTGAATTTATTTTATCGTTTCAGGTTGAATCATTTTCGTTGAGTTTGGAGCAAAATAAATTTGAGATCTCGATATGTGGATTGTTCGTAGTTAATTATGAACTTATGTATGCGGTAAGCTATAAACTTATTTTAAATTGTGCACTTATTCGCAGGAAACTTTCGAATTTTAAAATGAAACTTCTTCGTATATCGTTACCTAATAAGAAAACATCACAATATTTTACAATCGAAGATCCTGAACTAGAGACTATCCTCAGTCAATTCGATGTCATCTTGATCTGGTTGGAGTGTATACCACCCCATAATTCTTAAACCCATTCGGTTGCTCCATCCAAAAATTATGGAGCAATATGCACTCCGAACACCTTTAGGGTAGGTAGAGTTCATTAAAACTATATGGAACTTGCTGAGTAGATAGATTAGGTGTTACTGGTTTCACGGTGACCAACACATTTTTTAATATTTGGTAGCTATCAGTTTGTAATCCTCGTTGAAATAGAGACTAGATACGTGTCGATTTCTCAATCATCATCATGAAGTTTATTATACGTTCTAGTTGTTCATTTAAATGTATTGCGTAAGTAAGGAGGTCTCCTCAATTAAAGTCTAGTTCGAGTCATGCCATTTATGTCACCCTTACTGATCTAGACGAAAAATCCTACAGCCAATCCACGAGCTCATAGCAATTCGGACGCGGAGACAACTTCGTTAGAATTACCATCACATCGATGAAATTGTTTATTGCTTTCATTTCACCGTGCATCGCTAAACCTAATTAATTGCTTTGGTGCAACTATTTTTGTTTGATCCTTGTTGAATTAAACTTAATCCTGTTAATTTTCGAACCTTTAATCCAATACGCAGTGGAAATGATATCGCACGTCTATATGTTTGGTTCTCTTATGGAATTCCGATTATAAGGAAAATCGGTTGGTCCAAATCGGTTGATAAAATTTCGGACAATATTCGATGCAGCCGACCCTCGCATACGTCGCCATGTATTTAAACTGTGTTGTCGATAACACCATTGAATTTTAGCGTTCTAAGCTCCGACTTATAATTCCATTGCCAAACGTGAATACACCTGGACATCGATCGCCTTGATGTCGTTTCGATGTCTCCTCCTCCGACACTTTAGCCACACAGACTCAAATTAATGCCACTTTCAAACGGAATTGCCCTGTAAATTGCACCATTTACACTATTTGATTCGAAAAATTTATTTCTCTATCCGACACTGCGTCCGATATTGAGTTACCACTGCCTTGCATTTCGCGAAGTCTAAATAATTGGAAATATTTTGCACATACGCCTGGTGATTCACATGAATCGATCCATTTCAGCCGGAAGAAACACTCCTATGAAACCCTCGCACTACCAATCGTGATTTATATCGATCAATACTTCCATCTGGATTTTGTTGTAATTTGTAGATTCAACGATTATTAATCACTTTTTGATCTTTTGGTGGAATGACCAAGTTCCACGTTCGATTTTTAATGAGCGAATCTTACTCTTCGTGCATGGCTTGCTCCCACTGCTTCCTCTTATCCAGGTCGCATATTGCACCGCGGTCAATTGGTTGCGCCGGTGCTGTCGCAGCATCGTGCATAAAGTTATTCTTTCACGAGGAAAATTACGTCACGAGCTATCACAACTTTGTTCATATCCGAATTACACAATCGATACGATTTCGAATGGTTATCATGATTAACACATACTTGATAGCCTTAAGTTCCAGTTTTTGTCGTTTGATAAACACCTCTTTATCCGTTCCATAATTCATACAATGATGTTTCAGGCACTGTCCACGTTCTCGTTCGAATCAGTACACGCACTGCGAAACTGGCAGACACTCGTTTATACTTTTTCCCTACTACTCTCAATTTTAAGTCAGCGATAGTTAAAATTTCAGCACCGATCTCTGCAACTCACACATAAATAACTTGCCAATTTTTCTCGCTAAAAGAATTTCTTTATGCGCTTTTCTAACTCAATTATACGGGCACATTGACCAGAAATATGATGCAACATTGTGTATGGGAACCGGAATATTTGTGTGGGAGCCTAATAATCATTTGAGCTGATATGTGGAACATGTTATTTTGCAGAAGCGAATTAGGGCAAACGAGACATTATTTTAATAAACTGTCAACGTTGTTCTATTTAAAATTGTCTATTCTTACAAGAATGAGCCATTATTTGGAAATCCAGAACAAAAAATTTGCAATCTCAAAAATCAGTAAGGCTAACATCAGGCAAATTCGCAAAAACATGCGACGAGAATTATGCTTCCCAATTTTGACGGTATATATCGTAAGTCATTTATACGGGCACATTGACCAGAAATATGATGCAAAATTGTGAATGGGAACCGCAATATTTGTGTGGGAGCCTAATAATCATTTAAGCTGATATGTGGAACATGTTATTTTGCAGAAGCGAATTCGAGGCAAACCAGATATTATTTTAATAAACTGTCAACGTTGTTCTCTTCGAAATTGTCTATTCTTACAAGAATGAGCCATTATTTGGAAATCCAGAACAAAAAATTTTCAATCTCAAAAATCAGTAAGGCTAACCATCAGGCAAATTCGCAAAAACATGCGACGAGAATTATGCTTCCCAATTTTGACGGTATATACCGTAAGTCATTTATACGGGCACATTGACCAGAAATATGATGCAAAATTGTGAATGGGAACTGCAATATTTGTGTGAGAGCCTGATAATCATTTAAGCTGATATGTGGAACATGTTATTTTGCAGAAGCGAATTAGAGGCAAACGAGACATTATTTTAATAAACTGTCAACGTTGTTCTCTTCGAAATTGTATATTCTTACAAGAATGAGCCATTATTTGGAAATCCAGAACAAAAAATTTTCAATCTCAAAAATCAGTAAGGCTAACCATCAGGCAAATTCGCAAAAACATGCGACGAGAATTATGCTTCCCAATTTTGACGGTATATACCGTAAGTCATTTATACGGGCACATTGACCAGAAATATGATGCAAAATTGTGAATGGGAACCGCAATATTTGTGTGGGAGCCTAATAATCATTTAAGCTGATATGTGGAACATGTTATTTTGCAGAAGCGAATTAGAGGCAAACGAGACATTATTTTAATAAACTGTCAACGTTGTTCTATTTAAAATTGTCTATTCTTACAAGAATGAGCCATTATTTGGAAATCCAGAACAAAAAATTTTCAATCTCAAAAATCAGTAAGGCTAACCATCAGGCAAATTCGCAAAAACATGCGACGAGAATTATGCTTCCCAATTTTGGCGGTATATACCGTAAGTCATTTATACGGGCACATTGACCAGAAATATGATGCAAAATTGTGAATGGGAACCGCAATATTTGTGTGGGAGCCTAATAATCATTTAAGCTGATATGTGGAACATGTTATTTTGCAGAAGCGAATTAGAGGCAAACGAGACATTATTTTAATAAACTGTCAACGTTGTTCTATTTAAAATTGTCTATTCTTACAAGAATGAGCCATTATTTGGAAATCCAGAACAAAAAATTTTCAATCTCAAAAATCAGTAAGGCTAACAACCATCAGGCAAATTCGCAAAAACATGCGACGAGAATTATGCTTCCCAATTTTGACGGTATATACCGTAAGTCATTTATACGGGCACATTGACCAGAAATATGATGCAAAATTGTGAATGGGAACCGCAATATTTGTGTGGGAGCCTAATAATCATTTAAGCTGATATGTGGAACATGTTATTTTGCAGAAGCGAATTCGAGGCAAACGAGATATTATTTTAATAAACTGTCAACGTTGTTCTCTTCGAAATTGTCTATTCTTACAAGAATGAGCCATTATTTGGAAATCCAGAACAAAAAATTTTCAATCTCAAAAATCAGTAAGGCTAACCATCAGGCAAATTCGCAAAAACATGCGACGAGAATTATGCTTCCCAATTATGACGGTATATACCGTAAGTCATTTATACGGGCACATTGACCAGAAATATGATGCAAAATTGTGAATGGGAACCGGAATATTTGCGTGCGAGCCTGATAATCATTTAAGCTGATATGTGGAACATGTTATTTTGCAGAAGCGAATTAGAGGCAAACGAGACATTATTTTAATAAACTGTCAACGTTGTTCTATTTAAAATTGCCTATTCTTACAAGAATGAGCCATTATTTGGAAATCCAGAACAAAAAATTTTCAATCTCAAAAATCAGTAAGGCTAACAAATTCGCAAAAACATGCGACGAGAATTATCCTTCCCAATTTTGACGGTATATACCGTAAGTCATTTATACGGGCACATTGACCTGAAATATGATGCAAAATTGTGAATGGGAACCGCAATATTTGTGTGGGAGCCTAATAATCATTTGAGCTGATATGTGGAACATGTTATTTTGCAGAAGCGAATTAGGGCAAACGAGACATTATTTTAATAAACTGTCAACGTTGTTCTATTTAAAATTGTCTATTCTTACAAGAATGAGCCATTATTTGGAAATCCAGAACAAAAAATTTGCAATCTCAAAAATCAGTAAGGCTAACATCAGGCAAATTCGCAAAAACATGCGACGAGAATTATGCTTCCCAATTTTGACGGTATATATCGTAAGTCATTTATACGGGCACATTGACCAGAAATATGATGCAAAATTGTGAATGGGAACCGCAATATTTGTGTGGGAGCCTAATAATCATTTAAGCTGATATGTGGAACATGTTATTTTGCAGAAGCGAATTCGAGGCAAACCAGATATTATTTTAATAAACTGTCAACGTTGTTCTCTTCGAAATTGTCTATTCTTACAAGAATGAGCCATTATTTGGAAATCCAGAACAAAAAATTTTCAATCTCAAAAATCAGTAAGGCTAACCATCAGGCAAATTCGCAAAAACATGCGACGAGAATTATGCTTCCCAATTTTGACGGTATATACCGTAAGTCATTTATACGGGCACATTGACCAGAAATATGATGCAAAATTGTGAATGGGAACTGCAATATTTGTGTGAGAGCCTGATAATCATTTAAGCTGATATGTGGAACATGTTATTTTGCAGAAGCGAATTAGAGGCAAACGAGACATTATTTTAATAAACTGTCAACGTTGTTCTCTTCGAAATTGTATATTCTTACAAGAATGAGCCATTATTTGGAAATCCAGAACAAAAAATTTTCAATCTCAAAAATCAGTAAGGCTAACCATCAGGCAAATTCGCAAAAACATGCGACGAGAATTATGCTTCCCAATTTTGACGGTATATACCGTAAGTCATTTATACGGGCACATTGACCAGAAATATGATGCAAAATTGTGAATGGGAACCGCAATATTTGTGTGAGAGCCTGATAATCATTTAAGCTGATATGTGGAACATGTTATTTTGCAGAAGCGAATTAGAGGCAAACGAGACATTATTTTAATAAACTGTCAACGTTGTTCTCTTCGAAATTGTCTATTCTTACAAGAATGAGCCATTATTTGGAAATCCAGAACAAAAAATTTTCAATCTCAAAAATCAGTAAGGCTAACCATCAGGCAAATTCGCAAAAACATGCGACGAGAATTATGCTTCCCAATTTTGACGGTATATACCGTAAGTCATTTATACGGGCACATTGACCAGAAATATGATGCAAAATTGTGAATGGGAACCGCAATATTTGTGTGAGAGCCTGATAATCATTTAAGCTGATATGTGGAACATGTTATTTTGCAGAAGCGAATTAGAGGCAAACGAGACATTATTTTAATAAACTGTCAACGTGGTTCTCTTCGAAATTGTCTGTTCTTACAAGAATGAGCCATTATTTGGAAATCCAGAACAAAAAATTTTCAATCTCAAAAATCAGTAAGGCTAACCATCAGGCAAATTCGCAAAAACATGCGACGAGAATTATGCTTCCCAATTATGACGGTATATACCGTAAGTCATTTATACGGGCACATTGACCAGAAATATGATGCAAAATTGTGAATGGGAACCGTAATATTTGTGTGGGAGCCTAATAATCATTTAAGCTGATATGTGGAACATGTTATTTTGCAGAAGCGAATTAGAGGCAAACGAGACATTATTTTAATAAACTGTCAACGTTTTTCTATTTAAAATTGCCTATTCTTACAAGAATGAGCCATTATTTGGAAATCCAGAACAAAAAATTTTCAATCTCAAAAATCAGTAAGGCTAACCATCAGGCAAATTCGCAAAAACATGCGACGAGAATTATGCTTCCCAATTTTGACGGTATTTACCGTAAGTCATTTATACGGGCACATTGACCAGAAATATGATGCAAAATTGTGAATGGGAACCGGAATATTTGCGTGGGAGCCTAATAATCATTTAAGCTGATATGTGGAACATGTTATTTTGCAGAAGCGAATTAGGGCAAACGAGACATTATTTTAATAAACTGTCAACGTTGTTCTATTTAAAATTGCCTATTCTTACAAGAATGAGCCATTATTTGGAAATCCAGAACAAAAAATTTTCAATCTCAAAAATCAGTAAGGCTAACCATCAGGCAAATTTGCAAAAACATGCGACGAGAATTATGCTTCCCAATTTTGACGGTATATACCGTAGACATTTATACCGGCACATTGGCCAGAAATATGGTGCAAAATTGTGAATGGGAACCGGAATATTTGTGTGGGAGCCTGATAATCATTTAAGCTGATATGTGGAACATGTTATTTTGCAGAAGCGAATTAGAGGCAAACGAGACATTATTTTAATAAACTGTCAACGTTGTTCTATTTAAAATTGTCTATTCTTACAAGAATGAGCCATTATTTGGAAATCCAGAACAAAAAATTTGCAATCTCAAAAATCAGTAAGGCTAACCATCAGGCAAATTTGCAAAAACATGCGACGAGAATTATGCTTCCCAATTTTGACGGTATATACCGTAAGTCATTTATACGGGCACATTGACCAGAAATATGATGCAAAATTGTGAATGGGAACCGCAATATTTGTGTGAGAGCCTGATAATCATTTAAGCTGATATGTGGAACATGTTATTTTGCAGAAGCGAATTAGAGGCAAACGAGATATTATTTTAATAAACTGTCAACGTTGTTCTCTTCGAAATTGCCTATTCTTACAAGAATGAGCCATTATTTGGAAATCCAGAACAAAAAATTTTCAATCTCAAAAATCAGTAAGGCTAACCATCAGGCAAATTTGCAAAAACATGCGACGAGAATTATGCTTCCCAATTTTGGCGGTATATACCGTAAGTCATTTATACGGGCACATTGACCAGAAATATGATGCAAAATTGTGAATGGGAACCGCAATATTTGTGTGGGAGCCTAATAATCATTTAAGCTGATATGTGGAACATGTTATTTTGCAGAAGCGAATTAGAGGCAAACGAGACATTATTTTAATAAACTGTCAACGTTGTTCTATTTAAAATTGCCTATTCTTACAAGAATGAGCCATTATTTGGAAATCCAGAAGAAAAAATTTTCAATCTCAAAAATCAGTAAGGCTAACCATCAGGCAAATTCGCAAAAACATGCGACGAGAATTATGCTTCCCAATTATGACGGTATATACCGTAAGTCATTTATACGGGCACATTGACCAGAAATATGATGCAAAATTGTGAATGGGAACCGCAATATTTGTGTGGGAGCCTAATAATCATTTAAGCTGATATGTGGAACATGTTATTTTGCAGAAGCGAATTAGAGGCAAACGAGACATTATTTTAATAAACTGTCAACGTTGTTCTATTTAAAATTGCCTATTCTTACAAGAATGAGCCATTATTTGGAAATCCAGAAGAAAAAATTTTCAATCTCAAAAATCAGTAAGGCTAACCATCAGGCAAATTCGCAAAAACATGCGACGAGAATTATGCTTCCCAATTATGACGGTATATACCGTAAGTCATTTATACGGGCACATTGACCAGAAATATGATGCAAAATTGTGAATGGGAACCGCAATATTTGTGTGGGAGCCTAATAATCATTTAAGCTGATATGTGGAACATGTTATTTTGCAGAAGCGAATTAGAGGCAAACGAGACATTATTTTAATAAACTGTCAACGTTGTTCTCTTCGAAGTTGTCTATTCTTACAAGAATGAGCCATTATTTGGAAATCCAGAACAAAAAATTTTCAATCTCAAAAATCAGTAAGGCTAACCATCAGGCAAATTCGCAAAACCATGCGACGAGAATTATGCTTCCCAATTTTGACGGTATATACCGTAAGTCATTTATACGGGCACATTGACCAGAAATATGATGCAAAATTGTGAATGGGAACCGCAATATTTGTGTGAGAGCCTGATAATCATTTAAGCTGATATGTGGAACATGTTATTTTGCAGAAGCGAATTAGAGGCAAACGAGACATTATTTTAATAAACTGTCAACGTTGTTCTCTTCGAAGTTGTCTATTCTTACAAGAATGAGCCATTATTTGGAAATCCAGAACAAAAAATTTTCAATCTCAAAAATCAGTAAGGCTAACCATCAGGCAAATTCGCAAAAACATGCGACGAGAATTATGCTTCCCAATTTTGACGGTATATACCGTAAGTCATTTATACGGGCACATTGACCAGAAATATGATGCAAAATTGTGAATGGGAACCGCAATATTTGTGTGGGAGCCTAATAATCATTTAAGCTGATATGTGGAACATGTTATTTTGCAGAAGCGAATTAGAGGCAAACGAGATATTATTTTAATAAACTGTCAACGTTGTTCTCTTCGAAATTGTCTATTCTTACAAGAATGAGCCATTATTTGGAAATCCAGAACAAAAAATTTTCAATCTCAAAAATCAGTAAGGCTAACCATCAGGCAAATTCGCAAAAACATGCGACGAGAATTATGCTTCCCAATTTTGACGGTATATACCGTAAGTCATTTATACGGGCACATTGACTAGAAATATGATGCAAAATTGTGAATGGGAACCGCAATATTTGTGTGGGAGCCTAATAATCATTTAAGCTGATATGTGGAACATGTTATTTTGCAGAAGCGAATTAGAGGCAAACGAGACATTATTTTAATAAACTGTCAACGTTGTTCTATTTAAAATTGCCTATTCTTACAAGAATGAGCCATTATTTGGAAATCCAGAACAAAAAATTTTCAATCTCAAAAATCAGTAAGGCTAACCATCAGGCAAATTCGCAAAAACATGCGACGAGAATTATGCTTCCCAATTTTGACGGTATATACCGTAAGTCATTTATACGGGCACATTGACCAGAAATATGATGCAAAATTGTGAATGGGAACCGCAATATTTGTGTGGGAGCCTAATAATCATTTAAGCTGATATGTGGAACATGTTATTTTGCAGAAGCGAATTCGAGGCAAACGAGACATTATTTTAATAAACTGTCAACGTTGTTCTCTTCGAAATTGTCTATTCTTACAAGAATGAGCCATTATTTGGAAATCCAGAACAAAAAATTTTCAATCTCAAAAATCAGTAAGGCTAACCATCAGGCAAATTCGCAAAAACATGCGACGAGAATTATGCTTCCCAATTATGACGGTATATACCGTAAGTCATTTATACGGGCACATTGACCAGAAATATGATGCAAAATTGTGAATGGGAACCGCAATATTTGTGTGGGAGCCTAATAATCATTTAAGCTGATATGTGGAACATGTTATTTTGCAGAAGCGAATTAGAGGCAAACGAGATATTATTTTAATAAACTGTCAACGTTGTTCTCTTCGAAATTGTCTATTCTTACAAGAATGAGCCATTATTTGGAAATCCAGAACAAAAAATTTTCAATCTCAAAAATCAGTAAGGCTAACCATCAGGCAAATTCGCAAAAACATGCGACGAGAATTATGCTTCCCAATTTTGACGGTATATACCGTAAGTCATTTATACGGGCACATTGACCAGAAATATGATGCAAAATTGTGAATGGGAACCGCAATATTTGTGTGGGAGCCTAATAATCATTTAAGCTGATATGTGGAACATGTTATTTTGCAGAAGCGAATTAGAGGCAAACGAGATATTATTTTAATAAACTGTCAACGTTGTTCTCTTCGAAATTGTCTATTCTTACAAGAATGAGCCATTATTTGGAAATCCAGAACAAAAAATTTTCAATCTCAAAAATCAGTAAGGCTAACCATCAGGCAAATTCGCAAAAACATGCGACGAGAATTATGCTTCCCAATTTTGACGGTATATACCGTAAGTCATTTATACGGGCACATTGACTAGAAATATGATGCAAAATTGTGAATGGGAACCGCAATATTTGTGTGGGAGCCTAATAATCATTTAAGCTGATATGTGGAACATGTTATTTTGCAGAAGCGAATTAGAGGCAAACGAGACATTATTTTAATAAACTGTCAACGTTGTTCTATTTAAAATTGCCTATTCTTACAAGAATGAGCCATTATTTGGAAATTCAGAACAAAAAATTTTCAATCTCAAAAATCAGTAAGGCTAACCATCAGGCAAATTCGCAAAAACATGCGACGAGAATTATGCTTCCCAATTTTGACGGTATATACCGTAAGTCATTTATACGGGCACATTGACCAGAAATATGATGCAAAATTGTGAATGGGAACCGGAATATTTGTGTGAGAGCCTGATAATCATTTAAGCTGATATGTGGAACATGTTATTTTGCAGAAGCGAATTAGAGGCAAACGAGACATTATTTTAATAAACTGTCAACGTTGTTCTCTTCGAAGTTGTCTATTCTTACAAGAATGAGCCATTATTTGGAAATCCAGAACAAAAAATTTTCAATCTCAAAAATCAGTAAGGCTAACCATCAGGCAAATTCGCAAAAACATGCGACGAGAATTATGCTTCCCAATTTTGACGGTATATACCGTAAGTCATTTATACGGGCACATTGACCAGAAATATGATGCAAAATTGTGAATGGGAACCGCAATATTTGTGTGGGAGCCTAATAATCATTTAAGCTGATATGTGGAACATGTTATTTTGCAGAAGCGAATTAGAGGCAAACGAGATATTATTTTAATAAACTGTCAACGTTGTTCTCTTCGAAATTGTCTATTCTTACAAGAATGAGCCATTATTTGGAAATCCAGAACAAAAAATTTTCAATCTCAAAAATCAGTAAGGCTAACCATCAGGCAAATTCGCAAAAACATGCGACGAGAATTATGCTTCCCAATTTTGACGGTATATACCGTAAGTCATTTATACGGGCACATTGACTAGAAATATGATGCAAAATTGTGAATGGGAACCGCAATATTTGTGTGGGAGCCTAATAATCATTTAAGCTGATATGTGGAACATGTTATTTTGCAGAAGCGAATTAGAGGCAAACGAGACATTATTTTAATAAACTGTCAACGTTGTTCTATTTAAAATTGCCTATTCTTACAAGAATGAGCCATTATTTGGAAATTCAGAACAAAAAATTTTCAATCTCAAAAATCAGTAAGGCTAACCATCAGGCAAATTCGCAAAAACATGCGACGAGAATTATGCTTCCCAATTTTGACGGTATATACCGTAAGTCATTTATACGGGCACATTGACCAGAAATATGATGCAAAATTGTGAATGGGAACCGGAATATTTGTGTGGGAGCCTGATAACCATTTAAGCCGATATGTGGAACATGTTATTTTGTAGAAGCGAATTAGAGGCAAACGAGACATTATTTTAATAAACTGTCAACGTTGTTCTATTTAAAATTGCCTATTCTTACAAGAATGAGCCATTATTTGGAAATCCAGAACAAAAAATTTTCAATCTCAAAAATCAGTAAGGCTAACCATCAGGCAAATTCGCAAAAACATGCGACGAGAATTATGCTTCCCAATTTTGACGGTATATACCGTAAGTCATTTATACGGGCACATTGACCAGAAATATGATGCAAAATTGTGAATGGGAACCGGAATATTTGTGTGGGAGCCTGATAACCATTTAAACCGATATGTGGAACATGTTATTTTGTAGAAGCGAATTAGAGGCAAACGAGACATTATTTTAATAAACTGTCAACGTTGTTCTATTTAAAATTGCCTATTCTTACAAGAATGAGCCATTATTTGGAAATCCAGAACAAAAAATTTTCAATCTCAAAAATCAGTAAGGCTAACCATCAGGCAAATTCGCAAAAACATGCGACGAGAATTATGCTTCCCAATTTTGACGGTATATACCGTAAGTCATTTATACGGGCACATTGACCAGAAATATGATGCAAAATTGTGAATGGGAACCGGAATATTTGTGTGGGAGCCTAATAATCATTTAAGCTGATATGTGGAACATGTTATTTTGCAGAAGCGAATTAGAGGCAAACGAGACATTATTTTAATAAACTGTCAACGTTGTTCTCTTCGAAATTGTCTATTCTTACAAGAATGAGCCATTATTTGGAAATCCAGAACAAAAAATTTTCAATCTCAAAAATCAGTAAGGCTAACCATCAGGCAAATTCGCAAAAACATGCGACGAGAATTATGCTTCCCAATTTTGACGGTATATACCGTAAGTCATTTATACGGGCACATTGACCAGAAATATGATGCAAAATTGTGAATGGGAACCGCAATATTTGTGTGAGAGCCTGATAATCATTTAAGCTGATATGTGGAACATGTTATTTTGCAGAAGCGAATTAGAGGCAAACGAGATATTATTTTAATAAACTGTCAACGTTGTTCTCTTCGAAATTGTCTATTCTTACAAGAATGAGCCATTATTTGGAAATCCAGAACAAAAAATTTTCAATCTCAAAAATCAGTAAGGCTAACCATCAGGCAAATTCGCAAAAACATGCGACGAGAATTATGCTTCCCAATTTTGACGGTATATACCGTAAGTCATTTATACGGGCACATTGACCAGAAATATGGTTCAAAATTGTGAATGGGAACCGGAATATTTGTGTGGGAGCCTGATAACCATTTAAGCTGATATGTGGAACATGTTATTTTGAAGAAGCGAATTAGAGGCAAACGAGACATTATTTTAATAAACTGTCAACGTTGTTCTATTTAAAATTGCCTATTCTTACAAGAATGAGCCATTATTTGGAAATCCAGAACAAAAAATTTTCAATCTCAAAAATCAGTAAGGCTAACCATCAGGCAAATTCGCAAAAACATGCGACGAGAATTATGCTTCCCAATTTTGACGGTATATACCGTAAGTCATTTATACGGGCACATTGACCAGAAATATGGTGCAAAATTGTGAATGGGAACCGGAATATTTGTGTGGGAGCCTGATAACCATTTAAGCTGATATGTGGAACATGTTATTTTGCAGAAGCGAATTAGAGGCAAACGAGATATTATTTTAATAAACTGTCAACGTTGTTCTCTTCGAAATTGTCTATTCTTACAAGAATGAGCCATTATTTGGAAATCCAGAACAAAAAATTTTCAATCTCAAAAATCAGTAAGGCTAACCATCAGGCAAATTCGCAAAAACATGCGACGAGAATTATGCTTCCCAATTTTGACGGTATATACCGTAAGTCATTTATACGGGCACATTGACCAGAAATATGATGCAAAATTGTGAATGGGAACCGCAATATTTGTGTGAGAGCCTGATAATCATTTAAGCTGATATGTGGAACATGTTATTTTGCAGAAGCGAATTAGAGGCAAACGAGACATTATTTTAATAAACTGTCAACGTTGTTCTCTTCGAAATTGTCTATTCTTACAAGAATGAGCCATTATTTGGAAATCCAGAACAAAAAATTTTCAATCTCAAAAATCAGTAAGGCTAACCATCAGGCAAATTCGCAAAAACATGCGACGAGAATTATGCTTCCCAATTTTGACGGTATATACCGTAAGTCATTTATACGGGCACATTGACCAGAAATATGATGCAAAATTGTGAATGGGAACTGCAATATTTGTGTGAGAGCCTGATAATCATTTAAGCTGATATGTGGAACATGTTATTTTGCAGAAGCAAATTAGAGGCAAACGAGACATTATTTTAATAAACTGTCAACGTGGTTCTCTTCGAAATTGTCTATTCTTACAAGAATGAGCCATTATTTGGAAATCCAGAACAAAAAATTTTCAATCTCAAAAATCAGTAAGGCTAACCATCAGGCAAATTCGCAAAAACATGCGACGAGAATTATGCTTCCCAATTTTGACGGTATATACCGTAAGTCATTTATACGGGCACATTGACCAGAAATATGATGCAAAATTGTGAATGGGAACCGCAATATTTGTGTGGGAGCCTGATAACCATTTAAGCTGATATGTGGAACATGTTATTTTGTAGAAGCGAATTAGAGGCAAACGAGACATTATTTTAATAAACTGTCAACGTTGTTCTATTTAAAATTGTCTATTCTTACAAGAATGAGCCATTATTTGGAAATCCAGAACAAAAATTTTCAATCTCAAAAATCAGTAAGGCTAATCAGGCAAATTCGCAAAAACATGCGACGAGAATTATGCTTCCCAATTTTGACGGTATATACCGTAAGTCATTTATACGGGCACATTGACCAGAAATATGATGCAAAATTGTGAATGGGAACCGCAATATTTGTGTGGGAGCCTGATAACCATTTAAGCTGATATGTGGAACATGTTATTTTGTAGAAGCGAATTAGAGGCAAACGAGACATTATTTTAATAAACTGTCAACGTTGTTCTATTTAAAATTGTCTATTCTTACAAGAATGAGCCATTATTTGGAAATCCAGAACAAAAATTTTCAATCTCAAAAATCAGTAAGGCTAATCAGGCAAATTCGCAAAAACATGCGACGAGAATTATGCTTCCCAATTTTGACGGTATATACCGTAAGTCATTTATACGGGCACATTGACCAGAAATATGGTGCAAAATTGTGAATGGGAACCGCAATATTTGTGTGGGAGCCTGATAACCATTTAAGCTGATATGTGGAACATGTTATTTTGTAGAAGCGAATTAGAGGCAAACGAGACATTATTTTAATAAACTGTCAACGTTGTTCTATTTAAAATTGCCTATTCTTACAAGAATGAGCCATTATTTGGAAATCCAGAACAAAAAATTTTCAATCTCAAAAATCAGTAAGGCTCATCAGGCAAATTCGCAAAAACATGCGACGAGAATTATGCTTCCCAATTTTGACGGTATATACCGTAAGTCATTTATACGGGCACATTGACCAGAAATATGATGCAAAATTGTGAATGGGAACCGGAATATTTGTGTGGGAGCCTAATAATCATTTAAGCTGATATGTGGAACATGTTATTTTACAGAAGCGAATTAGAGGCAAACGAGATATTATTTTAATAAACTGTCAACGTTGTTCTCTTCGAAATTGTCTATTCTTACAAGAATGAGCCATTATTTGGAAATCCAGAACAAAAAATTTTCAATCTCAAAAATCAGTAAGGCTAACCATCAGGCAAATTCGCAAAAACATGCGACGAGAAGTATGCTTCCCAATTTTGACGGTATATACCGTAAGTCATTTATACGGGCACATTGACCAGAAATATGATGCAAAATTGTGAATGGGAACTGCAATATTTGTGTGAGAGCCTGATAATCATTTAAGCTGATATGTGGAACATGTTATTTTGCAGAAGCGAATTAGAGGCAAACGAGACATTATTTTAATAAACTGTCAACGTTGTTCTATTTAAAATTGTCTATTCTTACAAGAATGAGCCATTATTTGGAAATCCAGAACAAAAAATTTTCAATCTCAAAAATCAGTAAGGCTAACCATCAGGCAAATTCGCAAAAACATGCGACGAGAATTATGCTTCCCAATTTTGACGGTATATACCGTAAGTCATTTATACGGGCACATTGACCAGAAATATGATGCAAAATTGTGAATGGGAACCGCAATATTTGTGTGGGAGCCTGATAACCATTTAAGCTGATATGTGGAACATGTTATTTTGTAGAAGCGAATTAGAGGCAAACGAGACATTATTTTAATAAACTGTCAACGTTGTTCTATTTAAAATTGTCTATTCTTACAAGAATGAGCCATTATTTGGAAATCCAGAACAAAAATTTTCAATCTCAAAAATCAGTAAGGCTAATCAGGCAAATTCGCAAAAACATGCGACGAGAATTATGCTTCCCAATTTTGACGGTATATACCGTAAGTCATTTATACGGGCACATTGACCAGAAATATGGTGCAAAATTGTGAATGGGAACCGCAATATTTGTGTGGGAGCCTGATAACCATTTAAGCTGATATGTGGAACATGTTATTTTGCAGAAGCGAATTAGAGGCAAACGAGACATTATTTTAATAAACTGTCAACGTTGTTCTATTTAAAATTGTCTATTCTTACAAGAATGAGCCATTATTTGGAAATCCAGAACAAAAAATTTTCAATCTCAAAAATCAGTAAGGCTAACCATCAGGCAAATTCGCAAAAACATGCGACGAGAATTATGCTTCCCAATTTTGACGGTATATACCGTAAGTCATTTATACGGGCACATTGACCAGAAATATGATGCAAAATTGTGAATGGGAACCGCAATATTTGTGTGGGAGCCTGATAACCATTTAAGCTGATATGTGGAACATGTTATTTTGTAGAAGCGAATTAGAGGCAAACGAGACATTATTTTAATAAACTGTCAACGTTGTTCTATTTAAAATTGTCTATTCTTACAAGAATGAGCCATTATTTGGAAATCCAGAACAAAAATTTTCAATCTCAAAAATCAGTAAGGCTAATCAGGCAAATTCGCAAAAACATGCGACGAGAATTATGCTTCCCAATTTTGACGGTATATACCGTAAGTCATTTATACGGGCACATTGACCAGAAATATGGTGCAAAATTGTGAATGGGAACCGCAATATTTGTGTGGGAGCCTGATAACCATTTAAGCTGATATGTGGAACATGTTATTTTGTAGAAGCGAATTAGAGGCAAACGAGACATTATTTTAATAAACTGTCAACGTTGTTTTATTTAAAATTGCCTATTCTTACAAGAATGAGCCATTATTTGGAAATCCAGAACAAAAAATTTTCAATCTCAAAAATCAGTAAGGCTACATCAGGCAAATTCGCAAAAACATGCGACGAGGATTATGCTTCCCAATTTTGACGGTATATACCGTAAGTCATTTATACGGGCACATTGACCAGAAATATGGTGCAAAATTGTGAATGGGAACCGGAATATTTGTGTGGGAGCCTAATAATCATTTAAGCTGATATGTGGAACATGTTATTTTACAGAAGCGAATTAGAGGCAAACGAGATATTATTTTAATAAACTGTCAACGTTGTTCTCTTCGAAATTGTCTATTCTTACAAGAATGAGCCATTATTTGGAAATCCAGAACAAAAAATTTTCAATCTCAAAAATCAGTAAGGCTACATCAGGCAAATTCGCAAAAACATGCGACGAGAATTATGCTTCCCAATTTTGACGGTATATACCGTAAGTCATTTATACGGGCACATTGACCAGAAATATGATGCAAAATTGTGAATGGGAACCGGAATATTTGTGTGGGAGCCTAATAATCATTTAAGCTGATATGTGGAACATGTTATTTTACAGAAGCGAATTAGAGGCAAACGAGATATTATTTTAATAAACTGTCAACGTTGTTCTCTTCGAAATTGTCTATTCTTACAAGAATGAGCCATTATTTGGAAATCCAGAACAAAAAATTTTCAATCTCAAAAATCAGTAAGGCTAACCATCAGGCAAATTCGCAAAAACATGCGACGAGAATTATGCTTCCCAATTTTGACGGTATATACCGTAAGTCATTTATACGGGCACATTGACCAGAAATATGATGCAAAATTGTGAATGGGAACCGGAATATTTGTGTGGGAGCCTAATAATCATTTAAGCTGATATGTGGAACATGTTATTTTGCAGAAGCGAATTAGAGGCAAACGAGATATTATTTTAATAAACTGTCAACGTTGTTCTCTTCGAAATTGTCTATTCTTACAAGAATGAGCCATTATTTGGAAATCCAGAACAAAAAATTTTCAATCTCAAAAATCAGTAAGGCTAACCATCAGGCAAATTCGCAAAAACATGCGACGAGAATTATGCTTCCCAATTTTGACGGTATATACCGTAAGTCATTTATACGGGCACATTGACCAGAAATATGATGCAAAATTGTGAATGGGAACCGCAATATTTGTGTGGGAGCCTGATAACCATTTAAGCTGATATGTGGAACATGTTATTTTGTAGAAGCGAATTAGAGGCAAACGAGACATTATTTTAATAAACTGTCAACGTTGTTCTATTTAAAATTGCCTATTCTTACAAGAATGAGCCATTATTTGGAAATCCAGAACAAAAAATTTTCAATCTCAAAAATCAGTAAGGCTACATCAGGCAAATTCGCAAAAACATGCGACGAGAATTATGCTTCCCAATTTTGACGGTATATACCGTAAGTCATTTATACGGGCACATTGACCAGAAATATGATGCAAAATTGTGAATGGGAACCGGAATATTTGTGTGGGAGCCTAATAATCATTTAAGCTGATATGTGGAACATGTTATTTTACAGAAGCGAATTAGAGGCAAACGAGATATTATTTTAATAAACTGTCAACGTTGTTCTCTTCGAAATTGTCTATTCTTACAAGAATGAGCCATTATTTGGAAATCCAGAACAAAAAATTTTCAATCTCAAAAATCAGTAAGGCTAACCATCAGGCAAATTCGCAAAAACATGCGACGAGAATTATGCTTCCCAATTTTGACGGTATATACCGTAAGTCATTTATACGGGCACATTGACCAGAAATATGATGCAAAATTGTGAATGGGAACCGGAATATTTGTGTGGGAGCCTAATAATCATTTAAGCTGATATGTGGAACATGTTATTTTGCAGAAGCGAATTAGAGGCAAACGAGATATTATTTTAATAAACTGTCAACGTTGTTCTCTTCGAAATTGTCTATTCTTACAAGAATGAGCCATTATTTGGAAATCCAGAACAAAAAATTTTCAATCTCAAAAATCAGTAAGGCTAACCATCAGGCAAATTCGCAAAAACATGCGACGAGAATTATGCTTCCCAATTTTGACGGTATATACCGTAAGTCATTTATACGGGCACATTGACCAGAAATATGGTGCAAAATTGTGAATGGGAGCCTGATAATCATTTAAGCTGATATGTGGAACATGTTATTTTGTAGAAGCGAATTAGAGGCAAACGAGACATTATTTTAATAAACTGTCAACGTTGTTCTATTTAAAATTGTCTATTCTTACAAGAATGAGCCATTATTTGGAAATCCAGAACAAAAAATTTTCAATCTCAAAAATTAGTAAGGCTAACCATCAGGCAAATTCGCAAAAACATGCGACGAGAATTATGCTTCCCAATTTTGACGGTATATACCGTAAGTCATTTATACGGGTACATTGACCAGAAAAATGATGCAAAATTGTGAATGGGAACTGCAATATTTGTGTGGGAGCCTAATAATCATTTAAGCTGATATGTGGAACATGTTATTTTGTAGAAGCGAATTAGAGGCAAACGAGACATTATTTTAATAAACTGTCAACGTTGTTCTATTTAAAATTGTCTATTCTTACAAGAATGAGCCATTATTTGGAAATCCAGAACAAAAAATTTTCAATCTCAAAAATTAGTAAGGCTAACCATCAGGCAAATTCGCAAAAACATGCGACGAGAATTATGCTTCCCAATTTTGACGGTATATACCGTAAGTCATTTATACGGGCACATTGACCAGAAAAATGATGCAAAATTGTGAATGGGAGCCGGAATATTTGTGTGGGAGCCTAATAATCATTTAAGCTGATATGTGGAACATGTTATTTTGCAGAAGCGAATTAGAGGCAAACGAGACATTATTTTAATAAACTGTCAACGTTGTTCTCTTCGAAATTGTCTATTCTTACAAGAATGAGCCATTATTTGGAAATCCAGAACAAAAAATTTTCAATCTCAAAAATCAGTAAGGCTAACCATCAGGCAAATTCGCAAAAACATGCGACGAGAATTATGCTTCCCAATTTTGACGGTATATACCGTAAGTCATTTATACGGGCACATTGACCAGAAATATGATGCAAAATTGTGAATGGGAACTGCAATATTTGTGTGAGAGCCTGATAATCATTTAAGCTGATATGTGGAACATGTTATTTTGCAGAAGCGAATTAGAGGCAAACGAGACATTATTTTAATAAACTGTCAACGTTGTTCTCTTCGAAATTGTCTATTCTTACAAGAATGAGCCATTATTTGGAAATCCAGAACAAAAAATTTTCAATCTCAAAAATCAGTAAGGCTAACCATCAGGCAAATTCGCAAAAACATGCGACGAGAATTATGCTTCCCAATTTTGACGGTATATACCGTAAGTCATTTATACGGGCACATTGACCAGAAATATGATGCAAAATTGTGAATGGGAACTGCAATATTTGTGTGAGAGCCTGATAATCATTTAAGCTGATATGTGGAACATGTTATTTTGCAGAAGCGAATTAGAGGCAAACGAGACATTATTTTAATAAACTGTCAACGTTGTTCTCTTCGAAATTGTCTATTCTTACAAGAATGAGCCATTATTTGGAAATCCAGAACAAAAAATTTTCAATCTCAAAAATCAGTAAGGCTAACCATCAGGCAAATTCGCAAAAACATGCGACGAGAATTATGCTTCCCAATTTTGACGGTATATACCGTAAGTCATTTATACGGGCACATTGACCAGAAATATGATGCAAAATTGTGAATGGGAACTGCAATATTTGTGTGAGAGCCTGATAATCATTTAAGCTGATATGTGGAACATGTTATTTTGCAGAAGCGAATTAGAGGCAAACGAGACATTATTTTAATAAACTGTCAACGTTGTTCTCTTCGAAATTGTCTATTCTTACAAGAATGAGCCATTATTTGGAAATCCAGAACAAAAAATTTTCAATCTCAAAAATCAGTAAGGCTAACCATCAGGCAAATTCGCAAAAACATGCGACGAGAATTATGCTTCCCAATTTTGACGGTATATACCGTAAGTCATTTATACGGGCACATTGACCAGAAATATGATGCAAAATTGTGAATGGGAACCGCAATATTTGTGTGGGAGCCTGATAACCATTTAAGCTGATATGTGGAACATGTTATTTTGTAGAAGCGAATTAGAGGCAAACGAGACATTATTTTAATAAACTGTCAACGTTGTTCTCTTCGAAATTGTCTATTCTTACAAGAATGAGCCATTATTTGGAAATCCAGAACAAAAAATTTTCAATCTCAAAAATCAGTAAGGCTAACCATCAGGCAAATTCGCAAAAACATGCGACGAGAATTATGCTTCCCAATTTTGACGGTATATACCGTAAGTCATTTATACGGGCACATTGACCAGAAATATGATGCAAAATTGTGAATGGGAACCGGAATATTTGTGTGGGAGCCTAATAATCATTTAAGCTGATATGTGGAACATGTTATTTTGCAGAAGCGAATTAGAGGCAAACGAGATATTATTTTAATAAACTGTCAACGTTGTTCTCTTCGAAATTGTCTATTCTTACAAGAATGAGCCATTATTTGGAAATCCAGAACAAAAAATTTTCAATCTCAAAAATCAGTAAGGCTAACCATCAGGCAAATTCGCAAAAACATGCGACGAGAATTATGCTTCCCAATTTTGACGGTATATACCGTAAGTCATTTATACGGGCACATTGACCAGAAATATGGTGCAAAATTGTGAATGGGAGCCTGATAATCATTTAAGCTGATATGTGGAACATGTTATTTTGTAGAAGCGAATTAGAGGCAAACGAGACATTATTTTAATAAACTGTCAACGTTGTTCTATTTAAAATTGTCTATTCTTACAAGAATGAGCCATTATTTGGAAATCCAGAACAAAAAATTTTCAATCTCAAAAATTAGTAAGGCTAACCATCAGGCAAATTCGCAAAAACATGCGACGAGAATTATGCTTCCCAATTTTGACGGTATATACCGTAAGTCATTTATACGGGTACATTGACCAGAAAAATGATGCAAAATTGTGAATGGGAACTGCAATATTTGTGTGGGAGCCTAATAATCATTTAAGCTGATATGTGGAACATGTTATTTTGTAGAAGCGAATTAGAGGCAAACGAGACATTATTTTAATAAACTGTCAACGTTGTTCTATTTAAAATTGTCTATTCTTACAAGAATGAGCCATTATTTGGAAATCCAGAACAAAAAATTTTCAATCTCAAAAATTAGTAAGGCTAACCATCAGGCAAATTCGCAAAAACATGCGACGAGAATTATGCTTCCCAATTTTGACGGTATATACCGTAAGTCATTTATACGGGCACATTGACCAGAAAAATGATGCAAAATTGTGAATGGGAGCCGGAATATTTGTGTGGGAGCCTAATAATCATTTAAGCTGATATGTGGAACATGTTATTTTGCAGAAGCGAATTAGAGGCAAACGAGACATTATTTTAATAAACTGTCAACGTTGTTCTCTTCGAAATTGTCTATTCTTACAAGAATGAGCCATTATTTGGAAATCCAGAACAAAAAATTTTCAATCTCAAAAATCAGTAAGGCTAACCATCAGGCAAATTCGCAAAAACATGCGACGAGAATTATGCTTCCCAATTTTGACGGTATATACCGTAAGTCATTTATACGGGCACATTGACCAGAAATATGATGCAAAATTGTGAATGGGAACTGCAATATTTGTGTGAGAGCCTGATAATCATTTAAGCTGATATGTGGAACATGTTATTTTGCAGAAGCGAATTAGAGGCAAACGAGACATTATTTTAATAAACTGTCAACGTTGTTCTCTTCGAAATTGTCTATTCTTACAAGAATGAGCCATTATTTGGAAATCCAGAACAAAAAATTTTCAATCTCAAAAATCAGTAAGGCTAACCATCAGGCAAATTCGCAAAAACATGCGACGAGAATTATGCTTCCCAATTTTGACGGTATATACCGTAAGTCATTTATACGGGCACATTGACCAGAAATATGATGCAAAATTGTGAATGGGAACTGCAATATTTGTGTGAGAGCCTGATAATCATTTAAGCTGATATGTGGAACATGTTATTTTGCAGAAGCGAATTAGAGGCAAACGAGACATTATTTTAATAAACTGTCAACGTTGTTCTCTTCGAAATTGTCTATTCTTACAAGAATGAGCCATTATTTGGAAATCCAGAACAAAAAATTTTCAATCTCAAAAATCAGTAAGGCTAACCATCAGGCAAATTCGCAAAAACATGCGACGAGAATTATGCTTCCCAATTTTGACGGTATATACCGTAAGTCATTTATACGGGCACATTGACCAGAAATATGATGCAAAATTGTGAATGGGAACTGCAATATTTGTGTGAGAGCCTGATAATCATTTAAGCTGATATGTGGAACATGTTATTTTGCAGAAGCGAATTAGAGGCAAACGAGACATTATTTTAATAAACTGTCAACGTTGTTCTCTTCGAAATTGTCTATTCTTACAAGAATGAGCCATTATTTGGAAATCCAGAACAAAAAATTTTCAATCTCAAAAATCAGTAAGGCTAACCATCAGGCAAATTCGCAAAAACATGCGACGAGAATTATGCTTCCCAATTTTGACGGTATATACCGTAAGTCATTTATACGGGCACATTGACCAGAAATATGATGCAAAATTGTGAATGGGAACCGCAATATTTGTGTGGGAGCCTGATAACCATTTAAGCTGATATGTGGAACATGTTATTTTGTAGAAGCGAATTAGAGGCAAACGAGACATTATTTTAATAAACTGTCAACGTTGTTCTGTTTAAAATTGTCTATTCTTACAAGAATGAGCCATTATTTGGAAATCCAGAACAAAAAATTTTCAATCTCAAAAATCAGTAAGGCTAACCATCAGGCAAATTCGCAAAAACATGCGACGAGAATTATGCTTCCCAATTTTGACGGTATATACCGTAAGTCATTTATACGGGCACATTGACCAGAAATATGATGCAAAATTGTGAATGGGAACCGGAATATTTGTGTGGGAGCCTAATAATCATTTAAGCTGATATGTGGAACATGTTATTTTGCAGAAGCGAATTAGAGGCAAACGAGATATTATTTTAATAAACTGTCAACGTTGTTCTCTTCGAAATTGTCTATTCTTACAAGAATGAGCCATTATTTGGAAATCCAGAACAAAAAATTTTCAATCTCAAAAATCAGTAAGGCTAACCATCAGGCAAATTCGCAAAAACATGCGACGAGAATTATGCTTCCCAATTTTGACGGTATATACCGTAAGTCATTTATACGGGCACATTGACCAGAAATATGGTGCAAAATTGTGAATGGGAACCGCAATATTTGTGTGGGAGCCTGATAACCATTTAAGCTGATATGTGGAACATGTTATTTTGTAGAAGCGAATTAGAGGCAAACGAGACATTATTTTAATAAACTGTCAACGTTGTTCTATTTAAAATTGCCTATTCTTACAAGAATGAGCCATTATTTGGAAATCCAGAACAAAAAATTTTCAATCTCAAAAATCAGTAAGGCTAACCATCAGGCAAATTCGCAAAAACATGCGACGAGAATTATGCTTCCCAATTTTGACGGTATATACCGTAAGTCATTTATACCGGCACATTGACCAGAAATATGGTGCAAAATTGTGAATGGGAGCCTGATAATCATTTAAGCTGATATGTGGAACATGTTATTTTGTAGAAGCGAATTAGAGGCAAACGAGACATTATTTTAATAAACTGTTAACGTTGTTCTATTTAAAATTGTCTATTCTTACAAGAATGAGCCATTATTTGGAAATCCAGAACAAAAAATTTTCAATCTCAAAAATCAGTAAGGCTAACCATCAGGCAAATTCGCAAAAACATGCGACGAGAATTATGCTTCCCAATTTTGACGGTAAATACCGTAAGTCATTTATACGGGCACATTGACCAGAAATATGATGCAAAATTGTGAATGGGAACTGCAATATTTGTGTGAGAGCCTGATAATCATTTAAGCTGATATGTGGAACATGTTATTTTGCAGAAGCGAATTAGAGGCAAACGAGACATTATTTTAATAAACTGTCAACGTTGTTCTCTTCGAAATTGTCTATTCTTACAAGAATGAGCCATTATTTGGAAATCCAGAACAAAAAATTTTCAATCTCAAAAATCAGTAAGGCTAACCATCAGGCAAATTCGCAAAAACATGCGACGAGAATTATGGTTCCCAATTTTGACGGTATATACCGTAAGTCATTTATACGGGCACATTGACCAGAAATATGATGCAAAATTGTGAATGGGAACTGCAATATTTGTGTGAGAGCCTGATAATCATTTAAGCTGATATGTGGAACATGTTATTTTGCAGAAGCGAATTAGAGGCAAACGAGACATTATTTTAATAAACTGTCAACGTTGTTCTCTTCGAAATTGTCTATTCTTACAAGAATGAGCCATTATTTGGAAATCCAGAACAAAAAATTTTCAATCTCAAAAATCAGTAAGGCTAACCATCAGGCAAATTCGCAAAAACATGCGACGAGAATTATGCTTCCCAATTTTGACGGTATATACCGTAAGTCATTTATACGGGCACATTGACCAGAAATATGATGCAAAATTGTGAATGGGAACTGCAATATTTGTGTGAGAGCCTGATAATCATTTAAGCTGATATGTGGAACATGTTATTTTGCAGAAGCGAATTAGAGGCAAACGAGACATTATTTTAATAAACTGTCAACGTTGTTCTCTTCGAAATTGTCTATTCTTACAAGAATGAGCCATTATTTGGAAATCCAGAACAAAAAATTTTCAATCTCAAAAATCAGTAAGGCTAACCATCAGGCAAATTCGCAAAAACATGCGACGAGAATTATGCTTCCCAATTTTGACGGTATATACCGTAAGTCATTTATACGGGCACATTGACCAGAAATATGATGCAAAATTGTGAATGGGAACTGCAATATTTGTGTGAGAGCCTGATAATCATTTAAGCTGATATGTGGAACATGTTATTTTGCAGAAGCGAATTAGAGGCAAACGAGACATTATTTTAATAAACTGTCAACGTTGTTCTCTTCGAAATTGTCTATTCTTACAAGAATGAGCCATTATTTGGAAATCCAGAACAAAAAATTTTCAATCTCAAAAATCAGTAAGGCTAACCATCAGGCAAATTCGCAAAAACATGCGACGAGAATTATGCTTCCCAATTTTGACGGTATATACCGTAAGTCATTTATACGGGCACATTGACCAGAAATATGATGCAAAATTGTGAATGGGAACTGCAATATTTGTGTGAGAGCGTGATAATCATTTAAGCTGATATGTGGAACATGTTATTTTGCAGAAGCGAATTAGAGGCAAACGAGACATTATTTTAATAAACTGTCAACGTTGTTCTCTTCGAAATTGTCTATTCTTACAAGAATGAGCCATTATTTGGAAATCCAGAACAAAAAATTTTCAATCTCAAAAATCAGTAAGGCTAACCATCAGGCAAATTCGCAAAAACATGCGACGAGAATTATGCTTCCCAATTTTGACGGTATATACCGTAAGTCATTTATACGGGCACATTGACCAGAAATATGATGCAAAATTGTGAATGGGAACTGCAATATTTGTGTGAGAGCCTGATAATCATTTAAGCTGATATGTGGAACATGTTATTTTGCAGAAGCGAATTAGAGGCAAACGAGACATTATTTTAATAAACTGTCAACGTTGTTCTCTTCGAAATTGTCTATTCTTACAAGAATGAGCCATTATTTGGAAATCCAGAACAAAAAATTTTCAATCTCAAAAATCAGTAAGGCTAACCATCAGGCAAATTCGCAAAAACATGCGACGAGAATTATGCTTCCCAATTTTGACGGTATATACCGTAAGTCATTTATACGGGCACATTGACCAGAAATATGATGCAAAATTGTGAATGGGAACCGCAATATTTGTGTGGGAGCCTGATAACCATTTAAGCTGATATGTGGAACATGTTATTTTGTAGAAGCGAATTAGAGGCAAACGAGACATTATTTTAATAAACTGTCAACGTTGTTCTCTTCGAAATTGTCTATTCTTACAAGAATGAGCCATTATTTGGAAATCCAGAACAAAAAATTTTCAATCTCAAAAATCAGTAAGGCTAACCATCAGGCAAATTCGCAAAAACATGCGACGAGAATTATGCTTCCCAATTTTGACGGTATATACCGTAAGTCATTTATACGGGCACATTGACCAGAAATATGATGCAAAATTGTGAATGGGAACCGCAATATTTGTGTGGGAGCCTGATAACCATTTAAGCTGATATGTGGAACATGTTATTTTGTAGAAGCGAATTAGAGGCAAACGAGACATTATTTTAATAAACTGTCAACGTTGTTCTATTTAAAATTGTCTATTCTTACAAGAATGAGCCATTATTTGGAAATCCAGAACAAAAAATTTTCAATCTCAAAAATCAGTAAGGCTAACCATCAGGCAAATTCGCAAAAACATGCGACGAGAATTATGCTTCCCAATTTTGACGGTATATACCGTAAGTCATTTATACGGGCACATTGACCAGAAATATGATGCAAAATTGTGAATGGGAACCGGAATATTTGTGTGGGAGCCTAATAATCATTTAAGCTGATATGTGGAACATGTTATTTTGCAGAAGCGAATTAGAGGCAAACGAGACATTATTTTAATAAACTGTCAACGTTGTTCTATTTAAAATTGTCTATTCTTACAAGAATGAGCCATTATTTGGAAATTCAGAACAAAAAATTTTCAATCTCAAAAATCAGTAAGGCTAACCATCAGGCAAATTCGCAAAAACATGCGACGAGAATTATGCTTCCCAATTTTGACGGTATATACCGTAAGTCATTTATACGGGCACATTGACCAGAAATATGATGCAAAATTGTGAATGGGAACCGGAATATTTGTGTGGGAGCCTAATAATCATTTAAGCTGATATGTGGAACATGTTATTTTACAGAAGCGAATTAGAGGCAAACGAGATATTATTTTAATAAACTGTCAACGTTGTTCTCTTCGAAATTGTCTATTCTTACAAGAATGAGCCATTATTTGGAAATCCAGAACAAAAAATTTTCAATCTCAAAAATCAGTAAGGCTAACCATCAGGCAAATTCGCAAAAACATGCGACGAGAATTATGCTTCCCAATTTTGACGGTATATACCGTAAGTCATTTATACGGGCACATTGACCAGAAATATGATGCAAAATTGTGAATGGGAACCGCAATATTTGTGTGGGAGCCTGATAACCATTTAAGCTGATATGTGGAACATGTTATTTTGTAGAAGCGAATTAGAGGCAAACGAGACATTATTTTAATAAACTGTCAACGTTGTTCTATTTAAAATTGCCTATTCTTACAAGAATGAGCCATTATTTGGAAATCCAGAACAAAAAATTTTCAATCTCAAAAATCAGTAAGGCTAACCATCAGGCAAATTCGCAAAAACATGCGACGAGAATTATGCTTCCCAATTTTGACGGTATATACCGTAAGTCATTTATACCGGCACATTGACCAGAAATATGGTGCAAAATTGTGAATGGGAGCCTGATAATCATTTAAGCTGATATGTGGAACATGTTATTTTGTAGAAGCGAATTAGAGGCAAACGAGACATTATTTTAATAAACTGTCAACGTTGTTCTATTTAAAATTGTCTATTCTTACAAGAATGAGCCATTATTTGGAAATCCAGAACAAAAAATTTTCAATCTCAAAAATCAGTAAGGCTAACCATCAGGCAAATTCGCAAAAACATGCGACGAGAATTATGCTTCCCAATTTTGACGGTATATACCGTAAGTCATTTATACGGGCACATTGACCAGAAATATGATGCAAAATTGTGAATGGGAACCGCAATATTTGTGTGGGAGCCTGATAACCATTTAAGCTGATATGTGGAACATGTTATTTTGTAGAAGCGAATTAGAGGCAAACGAGACATTATTTTAATAAACTGTCAACGTTGTTCTATTTAAAATTGTCTATTCTTACAAGAATGAGCCATTATTTGGAAATCCAGAACAAAAAATTTTCAATCTCAAAAATCAGTAAGGCTAACCATCAGGCAAATTCGCAAAAACATGCGACGAGAATTATGCTTCCCAATTTTGACGGTATATACCGTAAGTCATTTATGCGGGCACATTGACCAGAAATATGATGCAAAATTGTGAATGGGAACCGGAATATTTGTGTGGGAGCCTAATAATCATTTAAGCTGATATGTGGAACATGTTATTTTGCAGAAGCGAATTAGAGGCAAACGAGACATTATTTTAATAAACTGTCAACGTTGTTCTCTTCGAAATTGTCTATTCTTACAAGAATGAGCCATTATTTGGAAATCCAGAACAAAAAATTTTCAATCTCAAAAATCAGTAAGGCTAACCATCAGGCAAATTCGCAAAAACATGCGACGAGAATTATGCTTCCCAATTTTGACGGTATATACCGTAAGTCATTTATACGGGCACATTGACCAGAAATATGGTGCAAAATTGTGAATGGGAACCGCAATATTTGTGTGGGAGCCTGATAACCATTTAAGCTGATATGTGGAACATGTTATTTTGCAGAAGCGAATTAGAGGCAAACGAGACATTATTTTAATAAACTGTCAACGTTGTTCTCTTCGAAATTGTCTATTCTTACAAGAATGAGCCATTATTTGGAAATCCAGAACAAAAAATTTTCAATCTCAAAAATCAGTAAGGCTAACCATCAGGCAAATTCGCAAAAACATGCGACGAGAATTATGCTTCCCAATTTTGACGGTATATACCGTAAGTCATTTATACGGGCACATTGACCAGAAATATGGTGCAAAATTGTGAATGGGAACCGCAATATTTGTGTGGGAGCCTGATAACCATTTAAGCTGATATGTGGAACATGTTATTTTGCAGAAGCGAATTAGAGGCAAACGAGATATTATTTTAATAAACTGTCAACGTCGTTCTCTTCGAAATTGTCTATTCTTACAAGAATGAGCCATTATTTGGAAATCCAGAACAAAAAATTTTCAATCTCAAAAATCAGTAAGGCTAACCATCAGGCAAATTCGCAAAAACATGCGACGAGAATTATGGTTCCCAATTTTGACGGTATATACCGTAAGTCATTTATACGGGCACATTGACCAGAAATATGGTGCAAAATTGTGAATGGGAACCGGAATATTTGTGTGGGAGCCTGATAACCATTTAAGCTGATATGTGGAACATGTTATTTTGTAGAAGCGAATTAGAGGCAAACGAGACATTATTTTAATAAACTGTCAACGTTGTTCTATTTAAAATTGTCTATTCTTACAAGAATGAGCCATTATTTGGAAATCCAGAACAAAAAATTTTCAATCTCAAAAATCAGTAAGGCTAACCATCAGGCAAATTCGCAAAAACATGCGACGAGAATTATGCTTCCCAATTTTGACGGTATATACCGTAAGTCATTTATACGGGCACATTGACCAGAAATATGGTGCAAAATTGTGAATGGGAACCGCAATATTTGTGTGGGAGCCTGATAACCATTTAAGCTGATATGTGGAACATGTTATTTTGCAGAAGCGAATTAGAGGCAAACGAGATATTATTTTAATAAACTGTCAACGTCGTTCTCTTCGAAATTGTCTATTCTTACAAGAATGAGCCATTATTTGGAAATCCAGAACAAAAAATTTTCAATCTCAAAAATCAGTAAGGCTAACCATCAGGCAAATTCGCAAAAACATGCGACGAGAATTATGCTTCCCAATTTTGACGGTATATACCGTAAGTCATTTATACGGGCACATTGACCAGAAATATGGTGCAAAATTGTGAATGGGAACCGGAATATTTGTGTGGGAGCCTGATAACCATTTAAGCTGATATGTGGAACATGTTATTTTGTAGAAGCGAATTAGAGGCAAACGAGACATTATTTTAATAAACTGTCAACGTTGTTCTATTTAAAATTGTCTATTCTTACAAGAATGAGCCATTATTTGGAAATCCAGAACAAAAAATTTTCAATCTCAAAAATCAGTAAGGCTAACCATCAGGCAAATTCGCAAAAACATGCGACGAGAATTATGCTTCCCAATTTTGACGGTATATACCGTAAGTCATTTATACGGGCACATTGACCAGAAATATGGTGCAAAATTGTGAATGGGAACCGGAATATTTGTGTGGGAGCCTGATAACCATTTAAGCTGATATGTGGAACATGTTATTTTGTAGAAGCGAATTAGAGGCAAACGAGACATTATTTTAATAAACTGTCAACGTTGTTCTATTTAAAATTGTCTATTCTTACAAGAATGAGCCATTATTTGGAAATCCAGAACAAAAAATTTTCAATCTCAAAAATCAGTAAGGCTAACCATCAGGCAAATTCGCAAAAACATGCGACGAGAATTATGTTTCCCAATTTTGACGGTATATACCGTAAGTCATTTATACGGGCACATTGACCAGAAATATGGTGCAAAATTGTGAATGGGAACCGCAATATTTGTGTGGGAGCCTGATAACCATTTAAGCTGATATGTGGAACATGTTATTTTGTAGAAGCGAATTAGAGGCAAACGAGACATTATTTTAATAAACTGTCAACGTTGTTCTATTTAAAATTGTCTATTCTTACAAGAATGAGCCATTATTTGGAAATCCAGAACAAAAAATTTTCAATCTCAAAAATCAGTAAGGCTAACCATCAGGCAAATTCGCAAAAACATGCGACGAGAATTATGCTTCCCAATTTTGACGGTATATACCGTAAGTCATTTATACGGGCACATTGACCAGAAATATGGTGCAAAATTGTGAATGAGAACCGGAATATTTGTGTGGGAGCCTGATAACCATTTAAGCTGATATGTGGAACATGTTATTTTGTAGAAGCGAATTAGAGGCAAACGAGACATTATTTTAATAAACTGTCAACGTTGTTCTATTTAAAATTGTCTATTCTTACAAGAACGAGCCATTATTTGGAAATCCAGAACAAAAAATTTTCAATCTCAAAAATCAGTAAGGCTAACCATCAGGCAAATTCGCAAAAACATGCGACGAGAATTATGCTTCCCAATTTTGACGGTATATACCGTAAGTCATTTATAAGGGCCCATTGACCAGAAGTATGGTGCAAAATTGTGAATGGGAACCGGAATATTTGTGTGGGAGCCTGATAACCATTTAAGCTGATATGTGGAACATGTTATTTTGTAGAAGCGAATTAGAGGCAAACGAGACATTATTTTAATAAACTGTCAACGTTGTTCTATTTAAAATTGTCTATTCTTACAAGAATGAGCCATTATTTGGAAATCCAGAACAAAAAATTTTCAATCTCAAAAATCAGTAAGGCTAACCATCAGGCAAATTCGCAAGAACATGCGACGAGAATTATGCTTCCCAATTTTGACGGTATATACCGTAAGTCATTTATACGGGCACATTGACCAGAAATATGGTGCAAAATTGTGAATGGGAACCGGAATATTTGTGTGGGAGCCTGATAACCATTTAAGCTGATATGTGGAACATGTTATTTTGTAGAAGCGAATTAGAGGCAAACGAGACATTATTTTAATAAACTGTCAACGTTGTTCTATTTAAAATTGTCTATTCTTACAAGAATGAGCCATTATTTGGAAATCCAGAACAAAAAAATTTCAATCTCAAAAATCAGTAAGGCTAACCATCAGGCAAATTCGCAAAAACATGCGACGAGAATTATGCTTCCCAATTTTGACGGTATATACCGTAAGTCATTTATACGGGCACATTGACCAGAAATATGGTGCAAAATTGTGAATGGGAACCGGAATATTTGTGTGGGAGCCTGATAACCATTTAAGCTGATATGTGGAACATGTTATTTTGTAGAAGCGAATTAGAGGCAAACGAGACATTATTTTAATAAACTGTCAACGTTGTTCTATTTAAAATTGTCTATTCTTACAAGAACGAGCCATTATTTGGAAATCCAGAACAAAAAATTTTCAATCTCAAAAATCAGTAAGGCTAACCATCAGGCAAATTCGCAAAAACATGCGACGAGAATTATGCTTCCCAATTTTGACGGTATATACCGTAAGTCATTTATAAGGGCCCATTGACCAGAAGTATGGTGCAAAATTGTGAATGGGAACCGGAATATTTGTGTGGGAGCCTGATAACCATTTAAGCTGATATGGGGAACATGTTATTTTGCAGAAGCGAATTAGAGGCAAACGAGACATTATTTTAATAAACTGTCAACGTTGTTCTATTTAAAATTGTCTATTCTTACAAGAATGAGCCATTATTTGGAAATCCAGAACAAAAAATTTTCAATCTCAAAAATCAGTAAGGCTAACCATCAGGCAAATTCGCAAAAACATGCGACGAGAATTATGCTTCCCAATTTTGACGGTATATACCGTAAGTCATTTATACGGGCACATTCACCAGAAATATGATGCAAAATTGTGAATGGGAACTGCAATATTTGTGTGAGAGCCTGATAATCATTTAAGCTGATATGTGGAACATGTTATTTTGCAGAAGCGAATTAGAGGCAAACGAGACATTATTTTAATAAACTGTCAACGTTGTTCTCTTCGAAATTGTCTATTCTTACAAGAATGAGCCATTATTTGGAAATCCAGAACAAAAAATTTTCAATCTCAAAAATCAGTAAGGCTAACCATCAGGCAAATTCGCAAAAACATGCGACGAGAATTATGCTTCCCAATTTTGACGGTATATACCGTAAGTCATTTATACGGGCACATTGACCAGAAATATGATGCAAAATTGTGAATGGGAACCGCAATATTTGTGTGGGAGCCTGATAACCATTTAAGCTGATATGTGGAACATGTTATTTTGTAGAAGCGAATTAGAGGCAAACGAGACATTATTTTAATAAACTGTCAACGTTGTTCTATTTAAAATTGTCTATTCTTACAAGAATGAGCCATTATTTGGAAATCCAGAACAAAAAATTTTCAATCTCAAAAATCAGTAAGGCTAACTAACCATCAGGCAAATTCGCAAAAACATGCGACGAGAATTATGCTTCCCAATTTTGACGGTATATACCGTAAGTCATTTATACGGGCACATTGACCAGAAATATGGTGCAAAATTGTGAATGGGAACCGCAATATTTGTGTGGGAGCCTGATAACCATTTAAGCTGATATGTGGAACATGTTATTTTGTAGAAGCGAATTAGAGGCAAACGAGACATTATTTTAATAAACTGTCAACGTTGTTCTATTTAAAATTGTCTATTCTTACAAGAATGAGCCATTATTTGGAAATCCAGAACAAAAAATTTTCAATCTCAAAAATCAGTAAGGCTAACCATCAGGCAAATTCGCAAAAACATGCGACGAGAATTATGCTTCCCAATTTTGACGGTATATACCGTAAGTCATTTATACGGGCACATTGACCAGAAATATGGTGCAAAATTGTGAATGGGAACCGGAATATTTGTGTGGGAGCCTGATAACCATTTAAGCTGATATGTGGAACATGTTATTTTGTAGAAGCGAATTAGAGGCAAACGAGACATTATTTTAATAAACTGTCAACGTTGTTCTATTTAAAATTGTCTATTCTTACAAGAATGAGCCATTATTTGGAAATCCAGAACAAAAAATTTTCAATCTCAAAAATCAGTAAGGCTAACCATCAGGCAAATTCGCAAAAACATGCGACGAGAATTATGCTTCCCAATTTTGACGGTATATACCGTAAGTCATTTATACGGGCACATTGACCAGAAATATGGTGCAAAATTGTGAATGGGAACCGGAATATTTGTGTGGGAGCCTGATAACCATTTAAGCTGATATGTGGAACATGTTATTTTGCAGAAGCGAATTAGAGGCAAACGAGACATTATTTTAATAAACTGTCAACGTTGTTCTCTTAGAAATTGTCTATTCTTACAAGAATGAGCCATTATTTGGAAATCCAGAACAAAAAATTTTCAATCTCAAAAATCAGTAAGGCTAACCATCAGGCAAATTCGCAAAAACATGCGACGAGAATTATGCTTCCCAATTTTGACGGTATATACCGTAAGTCATTTATACGGGCACATTGACCAGAAATATGGTGCAAAATTGTGAATGGGAACCGGAATATTTGTGTGGGAGCCTGATAACCATTTAAGCTGATATGTGGAACATGTTATTTTGTAGAAGCGAATTAGAGGCAAACGAGACATTATTTTAATAAACTGTCAACGTTGTTCTATTTAAAATTGTCTATTCTTACAAGAATGAGCCATTATTTGGAAATCCAGAACAAAAAATTTTCAATCTCAAAAATCAGTAAGGCTAACCATCAGGCAAATTCGCAAAAACATGCGACGAGAATTATGCTTCCCAATTTTGACGGTATATACCGTAAGTCATTTATACGGGCACATTGACCAGAAATATGGTGCAAAATTGTGAATGGGAACCGGAATATTTGTGTGGGAGCCTGATAACCATTTAAGCTGATATGTGGAACATGTTATTTTGTAGAAGCGAATTAGAGGCAAACGAGACATTATTTTAATAAACTGTCAACGTTGTTCTATTTAAAATTGCCTATTCTTACAAGAATGAGCCATTATTTGGAAATCCAGAACAAAAAATTTTCAATCTCAAAAATCAGTAAGGCTAACCATCAGGCAAATTCGCAAAAACATGCGACGAGAATTATGCTTCCCAATTTTGACGGTATATACCGTAAGTCATTTATACGGGCACATTGACCAGAAATATGGTGCAAAATTGTGAATGGGAACCGGAATATTTGTGTGGGAGCCTGATAACCATTTAAGCTGATATGTGGAACATGTTATTTTGTAGAAGCGAATTAGAGGCAAACGAGACATTATTTTAATAAACTGTCAACGTTGTTCTATTTAAAATTGCCTATTCTTACAAGAATGAGCCATTATTTGGAAATCCAGAACAAAAAATTTTCAATCTCAAAAATCAGTAAGGCTAACCATCAGGCAAATTCGCAAAAACATGCGACGAGAATTATGCTTCCCAATTTTGACGGTATATACCGTAAGTCATTTATACGGGCACATTGACCAGAAATATGGTGCAAAATTGTGAATGGGAACCGGAATATTTGTGTGGGAGCCTGATAACCATTTAAGCTGATATGTGGAACATGTTATTTTGTAGAAGCGAATTAGAGGCAAACGAGACATTATTTTAATAAACTGTCAACGTTGTTCTATTTAAAATTGTCTATTCTTACAAGAATGAGCCATTATTTGGAAATCCAGAACAAAAAATTTTCAATCTCAAAAATCAGTAAGGCTAACCATCAGGCAAATTCGCAAAAACATGCGACGAGAATTATGCTTCCCAATTTTGACGGTATATACCGTAAGTCATTTATACGGGCACATTGACCAGAAATATGGTGCAAAATTGTGAATGGGAACCGGAATATTTGTGTGGGAGCCTGATAACCATTTAAGCTGATATGTGGAACATGTTATTTTGTAGAAGCGAATTAGAGGCAAACGAGACATTATTTTAATAAACTGTCAACGTTGTTCTATTTAAAATTGTCTATTCTTACAAGAATGAGCCATTATTTGGAAATCCAGAACAAAAAATTTTCAATCTCAAAAATCAGTAAGGCTAACCATCAGGCAAATTCGCAAAAACATGCGACGAGAATTATGCTTCCCAATTTTGACGGTATATACCGTAAGTCATTTATACGGGCACATTGACCAGAAATATGGTGCAAAATTGTGAATGGGAACCGGAATATTTGTGTGGGAGCCTGATAACCATTTAAGCTGATATGTGGAACATGTTATTTTGCAGAAGCGAATTAGAGGCAAACGAGACATTATTTTAATAAACTGTCAACGTTGTTCTATTTAAAATTGTCTATTCTTACAAGAATGAGCCATTATTTGGAAATCCAGAACAAAAAATTTTCAATCTCAAAAATCAGTAAGGCTAACCATCAGGCAAATTCGCAAAAACATGCGACGAGAATTATGCTTCCCAATTTTGACGGTATATACCGTAAGTCATTTATACGGGCACATTGACCAGAAATATGGTGCAAAATTGTGAATGGGAACCGGAATATTTGTGTGGGAGCCTGATAACCATTTAAGCTGATATGTGGAACATGTTATTTTGTAGAAGCGAATTAGAGGCAAACGAGACATTATTTTAATAAACTGTCAACGTTGTTCTATTTAAAATTGTCTATTCTTACAAGAATGAGCCATTATTTGGAAATCCAGAACAAAAAATTTTCAATCTCAAAAATCAGTAAGGCTAACCATCAGGCAAATTCGCAAAAACATGCGACGAGAATTATGCTTCCCAATTTTGGCGGTATATACCGTAAGTCATTTATACGGGCACATTGACCAGAAATATGGTGCAAAATTGTGAATGGGAACCGGAATATTTGTGTGGGAGCCTGATAACCATTTAAGCTGATATGTGGAACATGTTATTTTGCAGAAGCGAATTAGAGGCAAACGAGACATTATTTTAATAAACTGTCAACGTTGTTCTATTTAAAATTGTCTATTCTTACAAGAATGAGCCATTATTTGGAAATCCAGAACAAAAAATTTTCAATCTCAAAAATCAGTAAGGCTAACCATCAGGCAAATTCGCAAAAACATGCGACGAGAATTATGCTTCCCAATTTTGACGGTATATACCGTAAGTCATTTATACGGGCACATTGACCAGAAATATGGTGCAAAATTGTGAATGGGAACCGGAATATTTGTGTGGGAGCCTGATAACCATTTAAGCTGATATGTGGAACATGTTATTTTGTAGAAGCGAATTAGAGGCAAACGAGACATTATTTTAATAAACTGTCAACGTTGTTCTATTTAAAATTGTCTATTCTTACAAGAATGAGCCATTATTTGGAAATCCAGAACAAAAAATTTTCAATCTCAAAAATCAGTAAGGCTATCCATCAGGCAAATTCGCAAAAACATGCGACGAGAATTATGCTTCCCAATTTTGACGGTATATACCGTAAGTCATTTATACGGGCACATTGACCAGAAATATGGTGCAAAATTGTGAATGGGAACCGGAATATTTGTGTGGGAGCCTGATAACCATTTAAGCTGATATGTGGAACATGTTATTTTGCAGAAGCGAATTAGAGGCAAACGAGACATTATTTTAATAAACTGTCAACGTTGTTCTATTTAAAATTGTCTATTCTTACAAGAATGAGCCATTATTTGGAAATCCAGAACAAAAAATTTTCAATCTCAAAAATCAGTAAGGCTAACCATCAGGCAAATTCGCAAAAACATGCGACGAGAATTATGCTTCCCAATTTTGACGGTATATACCGTAAGTCATTTATACGGGCACATTGACCAGAAATATGGTGCAAAATTGTGAATGGGAACCGGAATATTTGTGTGGGAGCCTAATAACCATTTAAGCTGATATGTGGAACATGTTATTTTGTAGAAGCGAATTAGAGGCAAACGAGACATTATTTTAATAAACTGTCAACGTTGTTCTATTTAAAATTGCCTATTCTTACAAGAATGAGCCATTATTTGGAAATCCAGAACAAAAAATTTTCAATCTCAAAAATCAGTAAGGCTAACCATCAGGCAAATTCGCAAAAACATGCGACGAGAATTATGCTTCCCAATTTTGACGGTATATACCGTAAGTCATTTATACGGGCACATTGACCAGAAATATGGTGCAAAATTGTGAATGAGAACCGGAATATTTGAGTGGGAGCCTGATAATCATTCAAGCTGATATGTGGAACATGTTTTTTTTTTTAGAAGCGAATTAGAGGCAAACGAGACATTATTTTAATAAACTGTCAACGTTGTTCTATTTAAAATTGTCTATTCTTACAAGAATGAGCCATTATTTGGAAATCCAGAACAAAAAATTTTCAATCTCAAAAATCAGTAAGGCTATCCATCAGGCAAATTCGCAAAAACATGCGACGAGAATTATGCTTCCCAATTTTGACGGTATATACCGTAAGTCATTTATACGGGCACATTGACCAGAAATATGGTGCAAAATTGTGAATGGGAACCGGAATATTTGTGTGGGAGCCTGATAACCATTTAAGCTGATATGTGGAACATGTTATTTTGTAGAAGCGAATTAGAGGCAAACGAGACATTATTTTAATAAACTGTCAACGTTGTTCTATTTAAAATTGTCTATTCTTACAAGAATGAGCCATTATTTGGAAATCCAGAACAAAAAATTTTCAATCTCAAAAATCAGTAAGGCTAACTAACCATCAGGCAAATTCGCAAAAACATGCGACGAGAATTATGCTTCCCAATTTTGACGGTATATACCGTAAGTCATTTTTACGGGCACATTGACCAGAAATATGGTGCAAAATTGTGAATGAGAACCGGAATATTTGTGTGGGAGCCTGATAATCATTCAAGCTGATATGTGGAACATGTTTTTTTTTTAGAAGCGAATTAGAGGCAAACGAGACATTATTTTAATAAACTGTCAACGTTCTATTTAAAATTGTCTATTCTTACAAGAATGAGCCATTATTTGGAAATCCAGAACAAAAAATTTTCAATCTCAAAAATCAGTAAGGCTATCCATCAGGCAAATTCGCAAAAACATGCGACGAGAATTATGCTTCCCAATTTTGACGGTATATACCGTAAGTCATTTATACGGGCACATTGACCAGAAATATGGTGCAAAATTGTGAATGGGAACCGCAATATTTGTGTGGGAGCCTGATAACCATTTAAGCTGATATGTGGAACATGTTATTTTGTAGAAGCGAATTAGAGGCAAACGAGACATTATTTTAATAAACTGTCAACGTTGTTCTATTTAAAATTGCCTATTCTTACAAGAATGAGCCATTATTTGGAAATCCAGAACAAAAATTTTCAATCTCAAAAATCAGTAAGGCTAACCATCAGGCAAATTCGCAAAAACATGCGACGAGAATTATGCTTCCCAATTTTGACGGTATATACCGTAAGTCATTTATACGGGCACATTGACCAGAAATATGGTGCAAAATTGTGAATGGGAACCGGAATATTTGTGTGGGAGCCTGATAACCATTTAAGCTGATATGTGGAACATGTTATTTTGCAGAAGCGAATTAGAGGCAAACGAGACATTATTTTAATAAACTGTCAACGTTGTTCTATTTAAAATTGTCTATTCTTACAAGAATGAGCCATTATTTGGAAATCCAGAACAAAAAATTTTCAATCTCAAAAATCAGTAAGGCTAACCATCAGGCAAATTCGCAAAAACATGCGACGAGAATTATGCTTCCCAATTTTGACGGTATATACCGTAAGTCATTTATACGGGCACATTGACCAGAAATATGGTGCAAAATTGTGAATGGGAACCGGAATATTTGTGTGGGAGCCTGATAACCATTTAAGCTGATATGTGGAACATGTTATTTTGTAGAAGCGAATTAGAGGCAAACGAGACATTATTTTAATAAACTGTCAACGTTGTTCTATTTAAAATTGCCTATTCTTACAAGAATGAGCCATTATTTGTAAATCCAGAACAAAAATTTTCAATCTCAAAAATCAGTAAGGCTAACCATCAGGCAAATTCGCAAAAACATGCGACGAGAATTATGCTTCCCAATTTTGACGGTATATACCGTAAGTCATTTATACGGGCACATTGACCAGAAATATGGTGCAAAATTGTGAATGGGAACCGGAATATTTGTGTGGGAGCCTGATAACCATTTAAGCTGATATGTGGAACATGTTATTTTGCAGAAGCGAATTAGAGGCAAACGAGACATTATTTTAATAAACTGTCAACGTTGTTCTATTTAAAATTGTCTATTCTTACAAGAATGAGCCATTATTTGGAAATCCAGAACAAAAAATTTTCAATCTCAAAAATCAGTAAGGCTAACCATCAGGCAAATTCGCAAAAACATGCGACGAGAATTATGCTTCCCAATTTTGACGGTATATACCGTAAGTCATTTATACGGGCACATTGACCAGAAATATGGTGCAAAATTGTGAATGGGAACCGGAATATTTGTGTGGGAGCCTGATAACCATTTAAGCTGATATGTGGAACATGTTATTTTGTAGAAGCGAATTAGAGGCAAACGAGACATTATTTTAATAAACTGTCAACGTTGTTCTATTTAAAATTGCCTATTCTTACAAGAATGAGCCATTATTTGTAAATCCAGAACAAAAATTTTCAATCTCAAAAATCAGTAAGGCTAACCATCAGGCAAATTCGCAAAAACATGCGACGAGAATTATGCTTCCCAATTTTGACGGTATATACCGTAAGTCATTTATACGGGCACATTGACCAGAAATATGATGCAAAATTGTGAATGGGAACCGCAATATTTGTGTGGCAGCCTAATAACCATTTAAGCTGATATGTGGAACATGTTATTTTGTAGAAGCGAATTAGAGGCAAACGAGACATTATTTTAATAAACTGTCAACGTTGTTCTATTTAAAATTGCCTATTCTTACAAGAATGAGCCATTATTTGTAAATCCAGAACAAAAATTTTCAATCTCAAAAATCAGTAAGGCTAACCATCAGGCAAATTCGCAAAAACATGCGACGAGAATTATGCTTCCCAATTTTGACGGTATATACCGTAAGTCATTTATACGGGCACATTGACCAGAAATATGGTGCAAAATTGTGAATGGGAACCGGAATATTTGTGTGGGAGCCTGATAACCATTTAAGCTGATATGTGGAACATGTTATTTTGCAGAAGCGAATTAGAGGCAAACGAGACATTATTTTAATAAACTGTCAACGTTGTTCTATTTAAAATTGTCTATTCTTACAAGAATGAGCCATTATTTGGAAATCCAGAACAAAAAATTTTCAATCTCAAAAATCAGTAAGGCTAACCATCAGGCAAATTCGCAAAAACATGCGACGAGAATTATGCTTCCCAATTTTGACGGTATATACCGTAAGTCATTTATACGGGCACATTGACCAGAAATATGGTGCAAAATTGTGAATGGGAACCGGAATATTTGTGTGGGAGCCTGATAATCATTTAAGCTGATATGTGGAACATATTATTTTGTAGAAGCGAATTAGAGGCAAACGAGACATTATTTTAATAAACTGTCAACGTTGTTCTATTTAAAATTGCCTATTCTTACAAGAATGAGCCATTATTTGTAAATCCAGAACAAAAATTTTCAATCTCAAAAATCAGTAAGGCTAACCATCAGGCAAATTCGCAAAAACATGCGACGAGAATTATGCTTCCCAATTTTGACGGTATATACCGTAAGTCATTTATACGGGCACATTGACCAGAAATATGATGCAAAATTGTGAATGGGAACCGCAATATTTGTGTGGGAGCCTAATAACCATTTAAGCTGATATGTGGAACATGTTATTTTGTAGAAGCGAATTAGAGGCAAACGAGACATTATTTTAATAAACTGTCAACGTTGTTCTATTTAAAATTGTCTATTCTTACAAGAATGAGCCATTATTTGGAAATCCAGAACAAAAAATTTTCAATCTCAAAAATCAGTAAGGCTAACCATCAGGCAAATTCGCAAAAACATGCGACGAGAATTATGCTTCCCAATTTTGACGGTATATACCGTAAGTCATTTATACGGGCACATTGACCAGAAATATGGTGCAAAATTGTGAATGGGAACCGCAATATTTGTGTGGGAGCCTGATAACCATTTAAGCTGATATGTGGAACATGTTATTTTGCAGAAGCGAATTAGAGGCAAACGAGACATTATTTTAATAAACTGTCAACGTTGTTCTATTTAAAATTGTCTATTCTTACAAGAATGAGCCATTATTTGGAAATCCAGAACAAAAAATTTTCAATCTCAAAAATCAGTAAGGCTAACCATCAGGCAAATTCGCAAAAACATGCGACGAGAATTATGCTTCCCAATTTTGACGGTATATACCGTAAGTCATTTATACGGGCACATTGACCAGAAATATGATGCAAAATTGTGAATGGGAACCGCAATATTTGTGTGGGAGCCTAATAACCATTTAAGCTGATATGTGGAACATGTTATTTTGTAGAAGCGAATTAGAGGCAAACGAGACATTATTTTAATAAACTGTCAACGTTGTTCTATTTAAAATTGCCTATTCTTACAAGAATGAGCCATTATTTGTAAATCCAGAACAAAAATTTTCAATCTCAAAAATCAGTAAGGCTAACCATCAGGCAAATTCGCAAAAACATGCGACGAGAATTATGCTTCCCAATTTTGACGGTATATACCGTAAGTCATTTATACGGGCACATTGACCAGAAATATGGTGCAAAATTGTGAATGGGAACCGGAATATTTGTGTGGGAGCCTGATAATCATTTAAGCTGATATGTGGAACATGTTATTTTGTAGAAGCGAATTAGAGGCAAACGAGACATTATTTTAATAAACTGTCAACGTTGTTCTATTTAAAATTGTCTATTCTTACAAGAATGAGCCATTATTTGGAAATCCAGAACAAAAAATGTTCAATCTCAAAAATCAGTAAGGCTAACCATCAGGCAAATTCGCAAAAACATGCGACGAGAATTATGCTTCCCAATTTTGACGGTATATACCGTAAGTCATTTATACGGGCACATTGACCAGAAATATGGTGCAAAATTGTGAATGGGAACCGCAATATTTGTGTGGGAGCCTGATAACCATTTAAGCTGATATGTGGAACATGTTATTTTGTAGAAGCGAATTAGAGGCAAACGAGACATTATTTTAATAAACTGTCAACGTTGTTCTATTTAAAATTGCCTATTCTTACAAGAATGAGCCATTATTTGGAAATCCAGAACAAAAATTTTCAATCTCAAAAATCAGTAAGGCTAACCATCAGGCAAATTCGCAAAAACATGCGACGAGAATTATGCTTCCCAATTTTGACGGTATATACCGTAAGTCATTTTTACGGGCACATTGACCAGAAATATGGTGCAAAATTGTGAATGAGAACCGGAATATTTGTGTGGGAGCCTGATAATCATTCAAGCTGATATGTGGAACATGTTTTTTTTTTAGAAGCGAATTAGAGGCAAACGAGACATTATTTTAATAAACTGTCAACGTTGTTCTATTTAAAATTGTCTATTCTTACAAGAATGAGCCATTATTTGGAAATCCAGAACAAAAAATTTTCAATCTCAAAAATCAGTAAGGCTATCCATCAGGCAAATTCGCAAAAACATGCGACGAGAATTATGCTTCCCAATTTTGACGGTATATACCGTAAGTCATTTATACGGGCACATTGACCAGAAGTATGGTGCAAAATTGTGAATGGGAACCGCAATATTTGTGTGGGAGCCTGATAACCATTTAAGCTGATATGTGGAACATGTTATTTTGCAGAAGCGAATTAGAGACAAACGAGACATTAATTTAATAAACTGTCAACGTGGTTCTATTTAAAATTGTCTATTCTTACAAGAATGAGCCATTATTTGGAAATCCAGAACAAAAAATTTTCAATCTCAAAAATCAGTAAGGCTAACCATCAGGCAAATTCGCAAAAACATACGACGAGAATTATGCTTCCCAATTTTGACGGTATATACCGTAAGTCATTTATACGGGCACATTGACCAGAAATATGATGCAAAATTGTGAATGGGAACCGGAATATTTGTGTGGGAGCCTGATAACCATTTAAGCTGATATGTGGAACATGTTATTTTGTAGAAGCGAATTAGAGGCAAACGAGACATTATTTTAATAAACTGTCAACGTTGTTCTATTTAAAATTGTCTATTCTTACAAGAATGAGCCATTATTTGGAAATCCAGAACAAAAAATTTTCAATCTCAAAAATCAGTAAGGCTAACCATCAGGCAAATTCGCAAAAACATGCGACGAGAATTATGCTTCCCAATTTTGGCGGTATATACCGTAAGTCATTTATACGGGCACATTGACCAGAAATATGGTGCAAAATTGTGAATGGGAACCGGAATATTTGTGTGGGAGCCTGATAACCATTTAAGCTGATATGTGGAACATGTTATTTTGCAGAAGCGAATTAGAGGCAAACGAGACATTATTTTAATAAACTGTCAACGTTGTTCTATTTAAAATTGTCTATTCTTACAAGAATGAGCCATTATTTGGAAATCCAGAACAAAAATTTTCAATCTCAAAAATCAGTAAGGCTAACCATCAGGCAAATTCGCAAAAACATGCGACGAGAATTATGCTTCCCAATTTTGACGGTATATACCGTAAGTCATTTATACGGGCACATTGACCAGAAATATGGTGCAAAATTGTGAATGGGAACCGGAATATTTGTGTGGGAGCCTGATAACCATTTAAGCTGATATGTGGAACATGTTATTTTGTAGAAGCGAATTAGAGGCAAACGAGACATTATTTTAATAAACTGTCAACGTTGTTCTATTTAAAATTGTCTATTCTTACAAGAATGAGCCATTATTTGGAAATCCAGAACAAAAAATTTTCAATCTCAAAAATCAGTAAGGCTAACCATCAGGCAAATTCGCAAAAACATGCGACGAGAATTATGTTTCCCAATTTTGACGGTATATACCGTAAGTCATTTTTACGGGCACATTGACCAGAAATATGGTGCAAAATTGTGAATGAGAACCGGAATATTTGTGTGGGAGCCTGATAATCATTCAAGCTGATATGTGGAACATGTTTTTTTTTTTAGAAGCGAATTAGAGGCAAACGAGACATTATTTTAATAAACTGTCAACGTTGTTCTATTTAAAATTGTCTATTCTTACAAGAATGAGCCATTATTTGGAAATCCAGAACAAAAATTTTCAATCTCAAAAATCAGTAAGGCTAACCATCAGGCAAATTCGCAAAAACATGCGACGAGAATTATGCTTCCCAATTTTGACGGTATCTACCGTAAGTCATTTATACCGGCACATTGACCAGAAATATGATGCAAAATTGTGAATGGGAACCGCAATATTTGTGTGGGAGCCTAATAATCATTCAAGCTGAAAACGCTCACCAGAACAGACATCGTCAAATATCTTGGCATCACTATATACTGTGAACTTTCTAAGAAGTTTTTTCATGAGCATATCGAAACCCTATGTAGGATTTTACTCCCAAAATTTTGCATAGTCAACATGAAGTGGCGTATAATATTATAATCTGACTATGACACAAACTAATCCCAATGAAAATTATATTTCTATGAAATGTAAAACAAAAAATTTTGATCTATTTTTCGAACCTGGTCTAAACTTTGTTGTTAACCTCACGAAATTAGATTTAATTTTATAATTTTCAAGCGAAATGTAAAACTTTATTTTCTTTTTTTACGGTTCCCAGAGCCCGCATTAGGTTTAATTGGCTTTTACGATCGAAAAAGTTTCACTTCAAAATTCGAAAGATTCTAAAACATGATAAATGATAAATTAAATAATCTATTTGTATTTACTACTTAACTACAGATGGCAGCATCGATGACATCTTATTTGATTATTTTAGTACAGTACCAATTGGAATTTTCAAAATCCGCTTAAATTCCGGAGTTCAACAAAATATATTCAGCAATATTTAAAACCAAATCATTAAAACCATACAAATTCCAATTCGTAACATGAAGTTTAATCTTCTGTCAAAATTTATTTAAAGCATATCTAGTGAATTATATTACAAAAAATGGAAAACATTTATAAACCGCGTATAAAAACAATTTCAAACGTTAAAAAGTTTCTTAATAATTTTAATCAACTTCCTTTGTTTCCAAATGATGTGAAAAGTGTACCGATCAATGATAATGATATAAAACGTGCAATGGATTTTACAGGGACCGATGAGGATTTCATAAATCTACGGGACTCGATTTCTATTGAGGAACATCTCTCCTCGCTGGACGATGCACGTGTGGTAGAATATGATCCAACTGCACTAAAAACAAGTTTTCGTAAGATGCAGATCGAACTACAAAAGGAATCGCTTAAATTAAATAAAGTTCAACAAGTGTTGAAGAAAGCGTTGGCACCTGGTGAGCGCAAAGAACATGTTATGTACCAGCAGCGAGTTAAAAATTTAGAAAGACCCGAGGTTAAAGGTGATCCGGACATTAAAGTACATGAGGAAGTTGTGCTAACTATAAACTTCTATGAACCTTTTCGTCATGTTCCGGGAGTTCGAATACAATACCATCCAAAATTTACACAGGAATATGCTTGCCTGGGTATAAATTACTTGCACGAGTTGCGCGACAAAATCCTATGCCAATGTAATAAGGGTCCATTTGTCGACGTTAGTGAAAATCCGTGGGACGACGAAAAAACGAATGCCTCCCAATCGGAAACAAATCCCGGATTTTTCTTCATCACCGATACATTTTATAACGACATGCGGAATGCCAAGAATCCGGATTATTCAGAATGTATAAGGGAATGGGCACAAAATGAACCGCAAATTGGCGAACTAAAAATAAAAAACATGAGCACGACTCAGTTTAAGGATCTTGAATTTCGATTGGGATATCCACACGTGTACCAACACCATGGAAATTGTGAACATTTGTTTACGATTTCATCGATGCATCTGATCACCCAAACGGATTGTCTGCATCGAGAGCCTTATCCAATATTAACAAGCATTTCTAAATCACGTTTTAGAAATTGTTATTTGTGCGGCCGGAACGAGGCGGCTTGGATTATTCGGAATTCTAAGGATCATGTACAGGATCCGACGTACTTATGCAACCGCTGCTTCGAATCGTATCACTATGTCGATCGAAAAAAGATTGGAAAATTTGAGGCTTACCGATATTATGGAAGCACTTGTATTACATAAACTCGACAGATAAATAATAAATATAAATTTCTTCTTTTTTGATATAAATTTTGCATTTTATTTTGAGACGAGCTGGGAAACTGATGGTACAACATGGTAAGTAGTGACATATTAACTGGAAATAAATTTTTTTTTAAATTGATTAAGCCGCGCTTCTGAGATGATCACATTCAGTATGAGCAGCTGTTGATTATCTGGATCCGCTGCCGAGCTTGCCACTGTTGCATTTTTATACAACCAGGTCGATTCCTCACCGCCCATCGGAACTTTAAGCTGCATTTGAAACCGATTTGTAGCTTTAAGCATTTTGGCTTCAATCGATTCGAGCAGCTGATTAATTCCCATAAATTTTGTAGACGAAATGTAAATTGTGTCCTCGTTTCGTGGCAATTCAGATGCAGGCAGCAAATCACATTTATTACCAACGTTTATAACGTTTGTGTCGAAAAATGTTTCATTTATTTTGTATTTGGCAAGAAAATTACGTAATGTTTGCACAACAAGTTCTCGTTGCTCGACGACATTCGGATGCGACACATCATGCACATGAATTATGAGATCAGCAAAGATTACATCTTCTAAGGTGGCAACAAAGCATTCCAATAGAGTTGTAGGAATGTCCGATATAAATCCAACGGTATCGATGTAAATCACTTTCAGATGGCTTGGTAGCAGACCGGCATACGCCGTAACGTCCAGTGTGGCAAAAAGCTGATCTTTCGGAATTAGATCATTATTGCCCGTAAGCGTTTTAATCAGGTTCGTTTTCCCCGCATTAGTATACCCGACAACCGCAACAATCGGAAAATCACCCCGCTTTCGTTTATTACGCAAGAGCTCCCGATGTGCTCGCACCTCGGCCAATTTAGCTTTTAATTTAGTCTCACGCATTTGAAGTGCATGCCGCTGAGATGCATCCAAATATACGCGATGTTTTGTATTCTCTAGATCACGGTAGTACGATTTAATGTAAGGAATTTCCGCCATGGCCACCTGGAGCTTCGATTCATTACTCATCGAACGTTGTCGTAGAATTTGGATAACAATCGAATACCGATCGAAAACGGGCACAAGGAATAGTTGCTCCAGAAAGATTTTTTGCCCACCCTCCAGCATATTTTTACTGACGAAGACGGCAGATATTCGAGCTGAGCTGTTCCTGCTCGCTTTAATCATCTCGTCGATTTCAATTAGCTTGCCTTTACCAAAAAATGTTTTTTTATTAAAATTTTGTAACGGAACTTTAATATTTTTGATCACGTTCCATTTTGGAAGCGATTCCACCAGCGATATAGCCTCTTGTAGCTGTAAATCAGGATTCGATTTAGTCCCACCCCATTTTATGTAGGGCATTATAACAAGAACATTTTCATCTACAGCATACGTGCGTTTTATGTTCATTGCTCGACTAGCGATAAGCTCGTATTCCGAGTCATTTTCCAGCTCGATCCGGTCATCGGATTCTGTTTGTATTGGTCGTGATGCCACCGCATATTTAATACGATTAAATTGTAAATTTTTTAAATAACTAATAGATGATACATTCCTAATTAATTTAATCATGATTACTCTTCAGCGATCTCTTTGATATTCTTCTCGAGCGACACCCAAGCCGTTTGGCAAGCCAATGTTCGATCTCGAGTCACCTTAAACCCAACAGATGTTGCAAATACGGTGCTAATCAATATGTAGTACTTTGGGCTGTACGGCAGCTTTGATTGAAGTAATTTCTGCGTGAAATAGATACTGGCGAATGCTGAAACAGAAGCACGAATTAAGTAACAGTGAACGGAAGAATCCTTAGGCATGCAATTAATACTTAGCGAAAATCCTGATAAACCAGTGAATAGCGTTCGGGTCATACACTCCAAATATGAATTAAAACCTGGATGAATATCACGCTGTTGTTTTTTTAATTCTTTTACATTAATCATATTTAATAAAACCTATTAAATAAAATCAAAACACAATAAAGCATGTTATGTGTAATTTATGTAATCGAGACTTTATTGTGAACATTATTTTGACAGTGAAATGTTTTGAAGCGATTACGGCCCAATCGACAAATTTATGAAACACAAATAATGTATATTCAGCTTCTGTTTTTTCGATAGTTAATGGAGCTAAACCGAAGCTCATGATAATTCCAATGTCATGATTGTATGTGTGACTTTACATTGCGCGCATTATCTCTCGATTTATAAAAATGAGAAATCTATGGTAAACTTATTTTTCTATGCTCGAAGTCATATACCATCTAATTCTACCATAAAACTTCAATTTCTTCAATTTTTTCGCAAATTTACCAACCAGCAAGATTGAACACACACATCCTTCTTTCACAATAAAACTTGTATACCTAAAAACCCATGGTCCCAACGCAAAATTAATAAAAATTGTAGCCACTCATTTGTACGTCTAATTCTCAAGTACCCCTTACTTTCTCCCATAAATATCACATTCAGATCATTATTGGTTAGATAATTTCGAAACTCGTTCTTGATAATCATTACCATTGGTTCATTAACCAGCAACGGTCAACAAAGTTGCTTTCCAAATAGTTGATCCCTGCATGATTCTCGGCTCATGCAATGTAGTTTGTGCATGTGCATGGTTTTTTATTTAAAAAAAAAGTATTGCGTCGGCCGGGAATCGAACCCGGATCAACTGCTTGGAAGGCAACTATGCTGACCATTACACCACCGACGCCTATGAAATTAAGTTTTATCTAGATTCTTATATTCTTACGGAATTGACAAATGCTGCTAGAAACGATTTTATTTCAGCTACTTAACTCTTGCGGTACATTAATGGCCGTGATGTAACTTAAAATAAAATGCGGAACTATTAAACATACAATTAAAATACATTTATTTATTTATTATTCTAAAATAAATTAAACTTACAACAATTAAAATCTAGATTCTCCGGAATAATTTCCGGCTTCCGTGATATTAAATATTTCGTCCCGTACTCCACATATAAATAATCCTACACGATATATTGTTTGCTAGGTAGACTAAATCATTTGACTAGGAAAAAAATAACTAAAAATAGAATTTGTACACTTTCCACTCGACTAGATTGATGAGAAAAATTAAATAAGCTAAATGTATCTCTCAAGTAAAAAACCTGACCCTATCTCGACTAGTTGATAATCATCTGCTCCAAGCGATACAGATTATCGCATGATGGAGTTTTCAAATTTTGAGCTTGAGCAATTTGGGATTTACTGCCGAAGGTGCGTGCTCTCGCCAAATTCGCTTCACGATAATTTCGCTCGCGATAACAAGACTGTTTCATTGAATGTATGTAATCGTCCTCTACCGAATTCTCGAGGCGTTCCGTCGAACCCTGATAATCGGTCATAAAATTTTCCTTCACATAGTACGAGATCGAGAAATGTGAAGTTTTCCGTTTGATTGGATATTTTGAGCTCGGGGCTAGACTATATACTGGATCCGATGTAAAAAATGATGACATTATTGAGACAACAACTAGGACGAGGATTAAACCAAACACAATACTAGGCGGTTGATCGTGCCGTTGGTAGTAACGTCGTTGGCGTTGCTCGTGCTCCGTTTCATAGCGACGATTGTGAGTTCCCATCCCGTTTTGCGGAAAACCACTGCCGAAAAATAGATTGAACAGTTCTTCGGCGGTCATCTCAGATGAAAAACCTCGAGAATAACCACCATAATCGTATGATGATCCACCATGGCTATGATTTGCTTGATGATTTTGATATCGGTTAAAGCTAAACCCTTGGCTACCTTTTCCCGTGGGGTCATCCCCGTACAAATCGTATGCTTTCCGTTTCTCGGGATCGGTTAAAATAGCAACTGCATTTCCGACCGCTTTAAACGCATCCGAAGCACCGGGCGCTTTATTTTTATCAGGATGTAACTGTAAGGCCAGCTTTTTATAAGCCTTCTTAACTTCAGTATCCGATGCCTCTTTCGTTATGCCCAGCACTTCATAAAAATCTCGACATTTTTTAATTTTTTGAACAATATCGAGCTGTTCACGGCTGTACTCACTGGTGTTTGTTTGGTCATCTTTTTTGGCCGCATTCTCGCCATTAGTAGTCCTTTTTCTCGGCACATTTGGTGTGGTATACGAATGTCCGCTTAAATTTCGTATTTTTACCAAAATATCTTTAGCCCGTTGGGTGGGAAATAAATTCTCAGCTTTTTTAAGAAATTTTTCAGCTTTTTCTAGATTACCAGCCGCAAAAGCATTCAAAGCAATGTCAATGCAACGATCTGCCTCATCACGGTTACTTTCCATAGTCGAGGCACGCACAACCTAATAAATAAAAATACAGAATCCACCCCATTACATTATTTATACACAAACAGAAAAGTACTAATTTTTCATAAAATTTGACATTTGATATGCACCAACTTAAAAGAAATGTTTTGCAGACAAACTATTTTATCTAATTAAATTATTAAATCAATATTGTGACATACAAACCTTCACTTAATCAAACAATTGATTAATATAAAACTTTACACGATTAGTATATTTTTAATTAATTCTTTTCGAAATTTATTTGGTTCATGGACTTATTCACAGAAAATTTTATTTGACATATTTCATTTTATCGTACGAGGCGCTTAATGTGGCAGACACTGTTACTATTATACCATTAAATAAATACCGGTTTATTATACTCACACCTAAATGTATGCTACAAGTTTTACAAATAAATTAAACACTGTGTATGGTTGTGCTCATCAAAATAGATAACAAACATGATTTTATATTATTTTATTAAAACTAACTATATACAAAAAATCTCCACCCATATCTACCATATTCGACAACGATTTTCTGACGGGGCCATACCAGTACCATTCTTGCACTGAAATATTTCCGCAAATTCGTGTGAGTTTTGTATAACTCCTTTGAGGCGTATTCGGCCGGGACAGTGGCTATCCTCGAGCGCCCACCTTGTAGCCTGGGTTGTGGATGACTCACACCATAGATTTCCAAAAGATATAAAAAATAATTGGTCGTGTGTAAATCGTTCGAGCCCTGGTAATTTGGGTTCGTCCCCATTCTCTTTAACATATTTCTGGTACCCATAGTATGCCTCGCGCAAGCCGCCGTTATCTGCGATATTCTCGCCCAGTGTTAATTCCCCATTAATATATTCATCTACCTCGTCCAAATAGTAATCACTATACTGTTTTATGAAACAGGTAGTACGATTTACGTATTCCGTAACCGTTGTATTGGTCCACCATTGCCGCATGTTTCCATTTTTATCGAACTGTCTGCCCGAATCATCAAACCCGTGGGTCAACTCGTGTCCCAATACGGTACCGATCGAACCATAGTTTAAAGCTCTGTAATTATAAATCATTAAATTTTGAGTGTTCACTATCCTGAATTATATAGACTCACTCCAATCCTAGATGGTAGAAGGGATATTGTAACATGGCTAAAGGAATAGCTGCGTCCACATAAAAATATACATATATTAATTATTACACATCTAATTTCCGATCGGAACAAAAATAAAATAAAAAGTGCAAATCAATTAAATAAAACAAGAGTACCATATACCAATATGAAAGGCATAACATACTTATGGTATTTGCTTGGAATGTATGAAACGCATTTACGTTTGTCGGTGAGGTTGCCCAGCCAAATTCATTCAGTTTGTATAACTCTTTTAGCTTATTTTCCATTTGCCATTTTAGTATACCCATCATATTATCCAAATGTGTGCTTTCATTAATTTGGATCTACGAAAATGGAAAGAAAAATTTAAGATCTCGTGATCATCGAAAAAATTATTATTTAGGTTTACCCCTTTATAATAACTCTCTAATTTCGTTTTATTCAATATCCACTCTGGAAATCCAATAAAACTTTTCATCTCTTTCGATTTTTCTAGCGTTTGCTTTTGGGTTGCCGCATCCATCCAATTTGTTTTCATCACCAAATCATCAAACGCGTCTCGTATATTGCGCAGCATTAGTTCAACCTTTGGTTTCGTTTCATTCAAAAAATTTTGATCCACTATCGAATAACTTACAGCCATTCCCATCAATTGATTTATGCCACCCGAACAGTACAGCGATCGCGATAGTGACCCCTCCAAATTGGTCACCGTTTTTGAATACTGATAATGCAATTCACGAATCTCGCTGGTCGTATGTAGCACCAATTCCTCAACAATCGTCCACCAAATGTACAGTTCAATTTCGACCAATGACGAATTCGAAATAAATTCCGTTAACATTTCCAAATATTTAACATCCGATTTACTTGTAAGAATTTTTTCCTCTTTTAAATTCACCGACACGTTCGCAATATTCTGGAACATTAAATTTACGTAACGTTCCCATATAGGGATCGGTTTCTTTGGTGCAATATACATATCTGTTATATTTTGTAGGTCGGTTACGTAAACGTTACGTAAATCGGCGAGCGCATCTTGTTTATCCGTTTTCGTTAAATTTTCCGCCTCTTGCGACATTTTATAAATAAATTTGGCCGTTTTCACCACGTATTTAGCCGATCGCTCAATTTCTTTCGCATACAACTCGATTGTTATGTGTGGATTTGAATGGGTCATTACGGCTGCCATAATCTCTGATATGTATGCATAGTATGCGACTAGTGTTGGACTATCGTCGGCAGCATTTTCATCTTCGTTTAATGCTCTCGATTTAAGTACACGGTTAATACGATGATTTACATCTGTATTGCTGTTTAAATATAATATTCGCTTGAATTTCATTCAATGTAATTTATGAATATACAACTTACAAAGGTAATTCGGATCCAGCTTCTGGAGTTCCCATAGCAATTCGATTTACTGTACGATTTGTAGGATCTGCGAAAACATCAAACCCGATCATCAGATCAGCTCCAAATGATCGTTTTATCTTTACCAGACTCATAATCCAATCAAATTTGTAATTGGTGAAATCCGTATCGGTTATGTTGAAATATGTCGGTATTTCGGGCAGATGATATTCCTTTAGATATTTCATTATAGGTGCAATGCCTAAGTCGTTTAGTTTATCTGAAATGAAGAAATAAACTCTTTTATTTGTATAATTGATTAGAATTGTGATCAACAAAGGGTATTCCAGGCAAACTGGCCATAGTTCAGAAAACTTTAGTGGGATTTCAGGAAATGATTGAAAATGAATGAAATTCGATTTATTTGGAGGAATCGGAAACTTAAATCGCATTCTGAAGTTCTCGAACGAGGCCATTGGTTGAAGAGTTACCGAATTCGGGTTATAGAATGAATTTGGAATGTTTCAAATAATTTTGACTGAAGTTCTGAAAAATGCGTGAAGTCATTTCATCTAGGCCATTGTTTAACGAATCATACGAAGTGCGATTTTTAGGATGAAATTGGATTTAAATCGCTTATTAAGCTTCTGTAATATGGCCATTTTGAATGGAATCAGACCACTTCTGAACCAACCATATGAAATTTCATCTACAGAATGGATTTGGGTTCTAATACGCTTTAAATTGAAGTTCGAAAAGTTTATGGAAACATGAAGGGAACATTGACCAGGACCACTCTAATATTATTTGTGGTTATATAAAATATGTTGATGACTTAGTCCGGATGGTAAGCTTTTAAAAAAGTTGAAATTTTTAAATAAATATATAACGAAAACGTTACATTGTCAGTTGTATTGTTAAGAAGTTGCGGATTATGAATACCACTCTAAATTTGACGGTTTATATCATTCAACTCTTATCATGAACTAGTTTATTGGTCACTTGTAATTGAACCTCACTACAACTCCTCTTTGCTTTCCTCGTGCCAGTATTTATATAACGCGCTGAACATGCCAGATGCAGCCGGAACTTTCACAAAACCTATGTTCAGACTAAACCGTTATAATCTTACTATACCTAAACCGAGATGGCCCTCACTTAAGTGACCAGTAATAGGGATCAATTTACGCTGAATTGACTTTAAGCAAAGTAGCCAAGTTTCGCTGAATTAACGCTTATTTTAATAGACGATATTGTAAAATAATTACCAGCGCAAAATAAGAGAAACTCTGCTCGCCACAACAGCCAGCACCAATTACAGAAGAGAATTTTTTTTGTTATTTTTAAGCAGCGTAAATCTTTAATTTATTTTTGTACATCATCTCTATAACGTGCGCGATGGATGCCGCACTTACTTACTGACTCGTAAAAGTTAGAAATAGTTCATATTTCTCAACACAATTTGGACATGTTATAGACATTCAAGCATTATCGGAAGAAGTTTTTGCGCCGTTTTGTAACCGTTGATGAACCATAGGTACATAATTACACTCCAAAGACCAAGGAACAATCAAAACAATGGGTCGAAGATGAGGAAAGTGTACCGAAGTCCTGGAAAACGTAACAATCGGCTGGCAAGGTTATGGCGACTGGTTCCTGGAATGTGCATCGATTAACTCATATTGGCTACCTAGAACATGGATAAACAATCACTACGCAATATTACAGTGAATTATTGGATTGATCCAATGCTTCAAGCAAGGACAAACGACCACATTTAGAGAAGGAAAAAATCATGTTTCATCAACACAATGCACCGACTCACAAACCAATTAAACGATAACTAGATTTGGTAGCCTGCGATTGTTATCTGAGGTGTGAGGTGAGGTTGGTAAGGTGGCCGAAGATTTTACTCAAATGAAGATGTTTTTGCCAAAAAAATCCTATTTTGAGGAATTAAGCGCATACTACTATAAAAAAGGCATCGAGCTATGAGAAACTCGTTGAAATAAGTATATCATGTTGGAAGGAAAATATGTTGAAAAAAAATGTAAGTTTTCACAAAAAGATTCTGTTTGAATACTCAAACCCGGGCTTTCAAACAACCTGATAAATTGGCACGGAAAAAAATTAAATCGCTGATTGCAAAAACAATGTATCGAGCAAATCTCGATAAAACAATCATCAATCCAAGGTGAGACACGTAAGTCGAGAGATGAGAGGTCAAGAGAGCACATTGGTCGCTTACACGAAACTCGGTGTTCTAAATGTTAAACTCACGAGAGCTGTCACGACTCTATGAACTATGCCAGCTCTAACTCTTCCAGTACAATTACCATAGCCTATGTTCCATCAGGGCCATATCTACCACAACCGCAATCAGAGGTGAACTAACAAGTTCAGTGAACTAGAGTGTAACAAGAAGAGAAAAGCACAACACAGCAGGGCCGTAAAGAAACGTTTGGTGTTTTTAAAGTAATCGGGTATTTCTTAAAACGATGCCTTGACACAAGGTCAAATTAAAATCAAGGATAATACTGTCTAAATAAATTTCAAATACAGCTGATCAAATGAGTCCAGCCATCCCTCCATTACCCAAAGAACTAAGGATTAAAAAAGATGACACGTTAAATGCTTTAAGGCAGTCAGTAACTAACATGTTAATAGTTCAAGACCATGGATGCTGAAGTGGAGCTCCTCATGGGCGAAATAAGCCCTGCACAATAAAACAGTTAGTTATCGGTTAACTGAGCGTATGTAGAAGAAGCGTCATGGTCACCACGACCGCTCTAACTTTAAAACCATGGGACACTGCAAACTTAAAAATTATCGGGGAGGATGAAATCCCCAAAATTTTCTTTGTCTATTTGACACGCTTGAGAAACGAGATATTAGAAACGAAAGAAATACTGTAGAAACGAAATGCGGCAATTTTGCTTATTAACGTACTCATTTAACCAAAAATGAGCTTCGTCGCTGAACACAATTTTTCGGTAAAGAAACAGATTTTCCTCAAGAAGTTCTAAGGCCCACTCACCACCTCCATGATGAAATGGCATTGCTAACTGTGGAAAATTAACTTTGGCAGATGTTGCTTATCATGCGTGATGTGTCAAAAACATTGTACATATGTGTTTTTGACACATCACGCGAAAAACCAAAAAGCAAAAAAAGTTACCCGCTGTTAGATTTACTATCAAATTAAATATATCAAAGAGCAGAAACCTTATTAAGAACATCAAAACAGATAAAGTGGGAGTTTTTTCCTGATTTGCGTCAGAAGCGCTAGGGTTCCTGGTGGTTACTACACTATTGGGCCCCTCTCACTAGATTTAATACATCGCTTCAGAGTAGCAAAGGAAATAGTTGGATAATTTAAGATAACTGACAAGCTCCCGTCCTTCTCAACTATAAAAGGCTTAGAACATAAAAGTTCAATTATAGGGCAAAAAGTCAAATAGTGAACTGACTACATCAAAGGACTATTAGTTCATTAGTGAAAAGTCACTTCCTCTACTGCGTAATTCTGGTTAATCGGGAAGGAACAATCCGCTTGGCTATAATTTCTTGCACTCCTTACTTCTTCAACAAACTAATAGAACTTTTACTTGTTAGGTTATACAGGGTTAGCTATAGCTTGGAATACGTTAAAACATGCTGGAGAAAACAATTTGCATACTGGAAGTGGGTAAGAAATCCGCCGAGGACATCAGATTATATACCAATCGGTTAGCCCTCTCGTTATTACACATCAACCGTTAATTATTACCCAAAGACCCCAAAACACACCAGTCAAAAAGATCTGATATGTTGATTCTCTGAAATTTGAAAATAAGTTAATGAAAACACTTCATCGTTTGAGTGTATATACAGAATGCAATAAAAAGTTCCTGGATTTCTGTTTGAATGTACAATATATTTCACCAAATTCTAGAGAAAGAAGAATAGTGAAAGGAAACATGTTTCTATCATTAAATTGTTAAAGGCGGAATTAATGGCAGTCGACATTTTTCGATTAACTTCAAGCGCTCACCGGCCTATGAAACCATAAAACGTTTTAAAGTCTGTCCGGACTTTGAGCCGTCTTCAGAGCGGACGTTGGACAGTTACTAGCCTGAAAACGTCAACAATATATATTCCTGAATCCAACAAAATCGAGAACATTCGTAGCAAATGAAGACGAAACAACTCAAAATAAGTGAGTTCAGCGTCCGCCACATCGTTAAGGGAATGCCTGAACTTGGAATTATTCTCCTAATCATTGGTAGGCGCTAAAGAAAGTGTTAGCTGAGAATCAACTATTGTTTAAATATTATTGAATTAAAATGAAATTACATTCGATATAGGGTATTAGTTTAGTTATCTTAATTCGCTGGGTCACCTTGAAATCTATGTTTGGACAGAATTGACTGGCTAATTACTATACGTTACTAGCTTCCTTCGCGAACCGTACAAACATATAGATTAAAGATCTCTTGATAGATCCATCACAATTTAAACCGCTTAACAAACGGTACAACCATCAAGATGGCAGTAATGCCAGAGTATAATGATAGGGGGAAAAAACCTCCTCCCATCCCTTAACATAAATATGTTAAGCTAGTAGCAAACTGCCACGGATCAATTGCCTAAACCAGTGGCAAAATAGAAGCAATGAGTAAAACAAATAAGGATAGCAGCCAAGATGCTACCAAGTTCCCACTCTTTGGAGGCTGGCAAAATGAATTCTGGGGTGGACTAATCATTGCTCTAACCTTTTTTAATAATAAACAACAAGTGAAAGATGTGTATAATATCAAGGCAATACTTAACATTCGAATTAAAATAGAGCTATTGAAAAAAACAGCAGTTTAACACTACAGTGCGTTTTAATCATACGCAGAAAAATAGCCAAAGAAAGACTAGATGCCTGGAATAAGCCGGAAAGCATCACGCCTAAGTATGCCCGGTCAGTAAAGATATTGCTGCAAAATATGTTAATTGCAAGAAGTGACATCCCGCTAACTACAGGGGATGTGAAATAGTTAAGGAGCTACAAAGATTAAGAAATAAAACCCGAAAACAAAATTTAGGAATGCCGGATAAAATGAACCAATTCTTCAACAAAGAAGAACCAAAAACAATACTCGTAAGTGGCAGTGCCATAAATGAGTTATTTTGCAGAGCACTGCCGAAGATAAAATAGTGCTCCAAAAGATACTAAAAAGCACGGAATCTATTAACATTCGGCTAGCTAAACAAAAGAAATGCCTTTAAGCTCTAAGCAACAGGTTAGATAAGCAAGACGCTCTAAATGAAATGGCATCCATTATCTATTAAAATTATGCCAACAAACACAAACTAAACATTAAGAAATGTTACCTGGAATGCAAATGGGCCAATGCAACATATTCCAGAGTTAGACATTTTTCTAAATACCGATAAAATAGATATATATATAAGCCTCAAATCGGAATATATGTATAAGTAAAGAGGAATTTATGCAAGTAGCCACCTTAAAAGTATATATAAATAATAACAAAGAATATAGTGTATCATCAATATATTGGCCCCCAAGATATAATTTATTTAAGGAAGACTATTACACATTATTTAAATCACTTGGATCAAGTTTCATAATCAGAGATGGTTTTAATGCAAAAAATACCTAATGGGGATCAGAGCAATTTGCACATCAGGATGACAATGCAGTTGCGAGTTTCATTCTGGAGATTAACGAACGTATTGGCCTACGGATAGGAACAAAATACACGATCTCATAGAGTTTTTTATCACCAAAGGCATAGACGAAAACTATTTATACCCAGAAAGCAGCAAAGAGATTATGTCGAATCAAACATGTGTTATTATGACAATCAATGCAACGATTGTTAAGAAAACTAGTCCACCTTGGCTAACCAATAATAAAGGAATAGTTGAGGATAATACTAATATTCAAGTGCCAATTCAAAATCCGATACAGAGAGAAGAAGAACTAGAGCAACTTAACAAAGGCGAACAAGAAACGGAGTGGAGTAGTACCCCTTCAAGTTCAAATGAAATGCGCCGAAATGCCATTTATGCTCTGGAAGTAAGAGAACTGGTTGCACCAAAACGAAAAACAAGAATGGCTTAGCAACAAAATAGAGCGCCGGCCTTATTGGGGTAAAAAGATACCGAGTATTCCCTGTGAAAAGCGACAAAAAGTTTATAATGACCTACACTACAAATTCCACCAATTAAAAATGAAGAACATGGGCTATAAGTGCAACGCGAAAAGCTTCGTTGTTTCCCACCCACATCGAGAACACGTTCCAGCCTCTACATAGACAAACAGCAGAGGAAAACATACCACCAGTAAATAAAGTGGATAACTACAATAAATCTCCCGTCACATTGCAAAAATTAAAAGAGGAAATCAATCTTAATCTAAATGTAAAGAAATCTCCAGACAAATAGTAAAAGCTCTTACTGAAAAAGCACTATGTAAACTCCTACTTAAACACATTCCAAACAAACCCAACAAACCACTAAATAACAAAAGCTCGTATAGGTCGATTTCCTTACTTCCAGCAATTTCTAAAATATTCGAGATACTACTCCTCAAGAGACGCAAATCGCCGATTCATCTATTTATCTATTTTAATTTGAGAAATTGGAAAATTGTAATCTTAAGAAACAGTTGTCGCGAAACGGACTTAAACTACAAATCTTCTACATTAAATCCGTCAATGCAGTTACAAAAGTTTATAAAATTGAGAGTAAATACGTTATTGTGGTTAATCATCAATCTAAAACTGATTGTAGTGTTCTAATCTACGCTCTAGAAACTTTAACAGGTTACTTGCAACAACGTAAAGATGAGCCTTTCACAATACCTTTATATATGTTAACCACCATGTCAACAAACTTATGTCGGTGTTGGATTATATTACAAACTATCCATCTAACAACATCAAATGGATTTTAAACATTCCATTCAATATGTCAACTCAGTAAGAAAGAGCGCTATCTTCTCGTTGGATTACTGGTGATCCCTCGAAATTTTCACATAGTAACTGTGAAGATTTCCCAACTACATCTCCGGCATTTTACAAAGTGTTGTCCGCAGAGTCCAGCTATAAAAGTTCGATCATGGAAATAATGTTTTACATTAAACACTCAGACAGCCTAATTAAAAGCCACTTAAAGGACCATTACATCAAGAACATCCATCTACTGCCTTTCTCTGCTTCTGCGTTACGACAATTGAACATATTTATATTTGATAACGTCGCCAAACAATATCTTGATGAACCGACCATAAAACATCACTTTGGTTTTGATGGGAATAATTTGGTGCAACTGTGTGAAGACACTAACACATTTATTACCCAAAACAGATATATATTTTGTTCATCGGGTACGGAAATTATGTTGAATCACCAGACATACAACTCGTTAAACAATATATATCTTAAGTAAAACATAAAGATGCCGGATATTACAAATATTCAGGGTGTACCTGGATGCGGTAAATCAACCTGGATTATAAACAAGCATAAACTTGGCAGTGATCTTGTTTTATGTGCTACAAAAGAAGGACTTACTGATATTAAATTAAAGGTAACATCTCGTTGTGAGCACGAAAACATCGATTTTAATAAAATCAAATTAAATTACAAAACGATTGCCTCGTATCTAATCAATGGAAATCGGAATTACGATACAGTTTTTATTGATGAGTACATGATGGTGCATGCTGAGAAGAACCTGCCGTCAACTTTGATGTAAATACCTCTGTTGGATAACACATTCTATCTAACCTTTACCAAAGCTGATAAACAATTAATCTCCCAGCTTAAGATACCAGAATCGAGTAAAGTCATGACTATCCACGAAGCACAAGGATTAACCTCACCAAATGTGATATGTATAAAAATCAATTCTCAATCACTTGGGCTGTTCGATAGTGTACTCCATGCCATAGTCGCAAATTCAAGACACACCCAATCATTTAGATATTTTTCACCAGTGGCTAATGATAGACTACACTCACTTTTAATGAGAGCTCGAGCCTACACTACTACTCTAAAAGTAAATCAACCCATAAAATTCAAGAAAAGGTTGGTTTATGAGAAATATGCAATTTACTATCAAAACGTCACCAAAATGGCATCAAAATCATCTAAGTTTTATAACTTCGTTTTAAAATCTAACTACCTAATCTATGTAATTTGTGAAACTTCATTAAAGCCCGGCATAATGAGCAGTGAATTTTTTGGCCATGATTACGTTGTCTACAGATGCGATCGATCTCTAGAAACTAGCTCAAAGAAATCGGGTGGTGGCGTACTGATAGCAGTACATTCTAAACTCTGGAATGATCCAGTAACTTTAGCCCCATCGAGAGTCGAGCGTAAATACCACCTCAATCAAATAGTGATCATTACGCAACTTGCATCGATGCGCTTGATGAAGTTATTAATACAGCAAACTCGTCAGATTTAGTTCTTGTTCCAAATATAATACGGAATCTGGACCCGGAACTAAATTGTATTTTTCCAAACAATATAACAACAGATGCTGAATCTTTATTTGTGGACGCCATGCTTGGTTATAATTTGAACCAGATAAACACAATTACTAATAATCGTGATAGATTACTGGATCTTGTCTTCAGCAACTACATTGACACTTTAAAAATTTCAGAATCCGTGTTACCTTTTGTAATTAACGATATCAATCAAAAGTCTTTAGATATTGTGTTTGACTCAACTAATTTAATGGCGAGTTCGGAACACTTACAACCAATCAAATACAACTTCAAAAAAACAAACCGTGTGGGGCTACAAAGTTACCTAGAATCCATCAACTGGCAAACAACTCTCAATTCCAATGATATAAACGAAAATGTTGCTAAATTTAATGACATTATGCTTCGAACTTTATGTACCTATGTGCTGTAAACCACAAAATGCTCACCCTCAGTGGTTCGATGATAGACTAGTTAAAAAATCGAAAATCGAAAGCGTATGCCAAAATGTTGAAAAGCGGGTTAGAAGCCGACAAAACAATGATTCTACAACATAGTAACGAATTTGAAATTTAATTCAAATCAAAATACAGGTCGTATCTCGATCAAATTCAAGGAAAAATCAAAATAAATCCAAAACAATTTTGGAAATACTTTAGGAATAAACGAAATTGGCGAATACCCTGCAAATATGACATATAACAATACCAGATCCTCAAACTCCAAAGATATAGCTGACATGTTCGCGAAGTTTTTCCAATCAGTCTATAAACCAAGCGTTACTATTGGATTGTACGAACAGCCCAGCAATACCAACGTATCAATAACTCCTTCTGTTATATATGAGGATAACATTTTATCGGCTCTAAAGGGATTTGGAGACGGTTGTGGTCTTGACAATATACCCTCTTCTATTCTGAAGGAGTACGCTGACATTTTAGCAATTCCATTATGTTACCTATTCAACTACTCATGTTACATGCTACAGAGGAATATCAACTACATCATCAATTCCAAAATTGTTTAGTTTTATGCAACATCTTTAAATCCACAATTGAACGTCATATATCAATAAACCAGCATGGGTGTATGCCTGGCCGATCCACATCAACTAATCTGGTTGCATTCACCAGTAAAATAATTCATGAGATAGAAAACCATCATCAAGTTGATGTAGCGTACACGGATTTCAGTAAAGCATTTGATTCCACCTGCCATCAAAAAGCACTCCGGAGTTTATTCGCATTTGGGTTTTCACTCGATTACATAAATTGGTTTACGTTTTATCTATGAAACTGGCGACAATTTGTAATAATGGAAAATGAGAAATCAAACGTTATTAAAGTTACGTCTGGTGTTCCCCAAGAATCTGACATCGGGCCGCGGATATTTATTGTTTTCATAGATCAAATAACCGAGATAATCAAAAACTCAAACGTGCTCATATTTGCTGATGACGTGAAAATTTTTCGAACTGTTAATGGAATGCTAGATATGAAGAAACTTCAAGAAGATATCGATAGATTAAGTGAGTGCTGTGATCGAAACTCGCTTTACTTAAATATTAAGAAATGCAAGATCATGTCTTTCCATCGTAAGAGAAATCCGCTAGTTACTTCCTACAAAGTCAACAACGAAGTATTGCAAATAGTTAATGAGATCATAGATCTAGGTGTTACATTTGTCGAGAATGCCAGTTTCAATAGGCATATTGAAAATTGTATTGCGAGAGCTAATGCCATATTTAGATTTGTTAAAAGGTGGACTGGTGAATTTAAAGATATTCAAACCTTATGTTCACTCTATTTCGCTTACGTTCGATCTCAACTGGAATACGCTGTACCGGTCTGGAATCCATACTATGCTGTAAACATTAAAAGAATTGAAAGCATTCAAAAGAAGTTTCTGATTTTCTTGTTAAAGAAAAGTGACTGGAATTGTGACCACAATTTACCTAATTTTTACTTTAGAGAGACTTACCAAAGCAGTTTTATGAAATTCTAAAATCTTACATATTATCTAACCGGCACTTTTGAGTTCAATTCGATAGCGAATACTCGAAAATAAAGAAAATATCAGCAGAAGTACCGCAAGATTACGTTCTGGGACCAACTTTATATGTTCTATCGGACCTGCCAACGATAGGAGAGACAAACATAGCAACGCTTGCGAATGATATGCCCATCTTAGTAGAAGGTGATAGCACAGACGCGAACTATAGACGCGAAACTAAAATGGAAAGAGAACGTCAAACAGAATAAAAGAATTAAACATTAAATATAGTAAGGTGGATGAGCTCTTAGGGAGAAATTTTGAGCTGACTTTACATAATGAATTACTACTATATCGGCAAATTTTAAAACTGTGTGGCTTTACGGTATTCAGCTCTAGGGCTGTACAAAGAAAACAAATCTCAATATCATCCAGTACCAAAAAACTAAAAAAAAAATTATCATGTTCCTAATTTTAGTATAAATAATACCTGGCAACTGATTTAATTCCCATGGCGTCTCGCATACAAACAGGGTTGCGTGATTACATCAGATTATCACTGTAACTTCCAATAAAATATTCGAGTAATGTAATCGATTAAATAAAAATCTAAACCGCTTTAACAATAGTATTTAGTTTTAGAATGGTAACACATTGCACGCCTATTTCCGGTCAAACTGATGTCACACACTGTATAATTTAATAAACATGTAGACGACTAATTAGTTTGTTGTTTTGGTTTAAAGCAATTTATGTTGATTCGCGTATTAATTAAAGTATTTGTGCAGTAGATAGATTGAATTTACTCACCCGTATCCATACACGCTGAATATAACCATTTCGTTTGTTTTACCGGTAACGGTAATTCATCATCGGTTTCATTTGCCGCCAAAACTTCACGTACATTACGTAAAACTTTTTTCTGTCGCTCCGCAAACCAATCGTACGACGACGATGAATCTGGCCGAGGGTGTTCTTGGTGCCAATTACCGCATGTAAATTGATAAAAATCATTGCACGGATCCGCCGTTTGATCCATAGTTTCGAGTAAATTTGCAGCCGCCCGGATACAATCTTTCGTCTCGCATCTTGTTGCGCCATAGTTTCCTATATAGGTATTAAAGGAAATTAAATGGCCATTAGCGTGACGTGCTGTGATTTATATGTTGGATAATTTTTATGTTTACATAAAATCTAACAACAGATTATTTTATGGTGATAAAAATTGATTTTCCAATTAGAAATGGGTTAATTGATATTAACAATAGAAATCGTTTTACAATATTTTGATGACCTTAAGCCTATGAATAGTTTAGGTCATGCATACAAATAGGTATATAGTATATTAAAAAATGCTGTTATGATTCGATATAGATACATCTGTACTTACTAATTCCAGCCACAATTATTATTCCAATGATTAACCCAATAATTATTAGAATTAGTATTAGAAAAATAATTTTATGAAAATATTTTCGACGAAATCTGAAACGAAACAAACGTATTAATGACCGCAACAATTACACGTACTATTACGGGTGGAATGGGCTGGGTTGCTTATAAAATTATTTGTTTGGTTTGGTTGTCTTTATGATTTACAAATTTGATTTGATTAAGTTTTTGGTTTAATAATTTCTGATGTGATTAAATATTGAAAACCATAAATGTCAATGTTCGATTTTAATTGATGTATCGATATTTTCAATACAAAATATTTTCGTTGGTAACCAAAATATGTGTTGATTGGTATTGTTGTACCTAAATGTGTACGACTTTATTGGGATGAGTTGAAATTCTTGGGGTCTCACAAAATCACGGTTACAACATTTACTAGTTATATATACTCGTATACCTGTACTTATTGTAATGTGTGAGTAAATACCTATTTCTGAAGCATTTGTCATGGCTCTTGCCTTGAGAATAGTGTTGCTGGTTTATAATGTACTATAAATTTCAAATAGACTCACAAATTACGGCTAGCAACGGTAAATTAAAATCAAAATGGTTTGAAAAAAGTTTGCTCGCTATGTTTATTGTGATACGAGGTGGAAATATTTTATTTCCAACCCAATGCGAACTACAAGTAACCCTAAGCGTCCACAGCTCAACCATTTTCAAATAATTATTACCCCGAACCCGGCCCGAGCCTGAATAAACACAACAGAATTAACACGTCAAAAGGAATACTAATGACGTTCATAAAATGTGCCTTTTTTATTAATTGGTTCTAGTTTTCATCTATCAGATGGCATCATAGTCAGGAAAGGATATAATGCAATTTGTCAAACGATTTTTGTACTGCAATTATGATGGATCTTGTAAGGCTGATTTGTTGTTGTTATTTAAAAGTATTTACGGGTCTTATCAACTTGGCATAATGTATTTTAGAAACATGTAAGTTGAGTACTTGATGGATTTCTGTGATCTGGACTTTATTATCATTAAGTTAGCAACGAATGTTATATTCACTTGAGTTAACGTTATTTCAAATCGTGCGGTTATTTTAATGGTAATACATCCAACTGGTTGGCAATATTAAAATGGTAAAGGTCTAATTTTTCTTCTTCAGCATGTACTCCGCGTTAAAGCAGACGCTGGTCTGGGTTTTGCACAAAGTAAATAATTAAGACCGTATAATAATTGTTTTAAGAAGTTAGAAGGTTAAGAAGGTAAAAATGTGAAAAGGAGAATAAGTTAAAATATTACAATAGAAAAGTCGGTTTATAAAAATGACACCGACGGAAGATTATGGGGAGGAACTGAAGGTTTGTTCTGTTTCGAAAAATTAAAATTGTTAAGTAAATATTAAACAATGAGTTAAATAAATAAAATAAAATTATAAAAGAGATCGAAAAAGTCAAAACGGACGAAAATTATTATCAAAGATTAAACGAACTACGTACTGGTTCGTAAGGATAATATAAGTAAAAGTCTTTTTAATGATAATAACCAATATTGTAGTCAAAATATTGACTGATTTGTTCTGATTGGTCTACATCGATTTACACGGGTTTATTTTAACTCTCTTTGCAATTACCGCAAAATGCTGTTAGGGCACTACATGTAGTGAATTTAACTCGTCCTTTATTTAATTTAACAAATTTACGTAGCATTCTAGTCATAGGATCTTTTGACCGTATTCAGCTCTGTGAGCATATCTCTAAAAGTATATGAACAACCGTTCAGAAGCAGCATTAATTTGATCCCGACTAAACAGGTGAACTAAATTAATTAATTTTGAACTATCAACGTGAGTAATTTATAATTCTCATTCCATAGCAGTCCCCTTTTGTGATAAGAGGAATAACATAAGGGCCTAGCATACGCCAACAGAGGTCGAACAATTGGATCAAGAAACGTTTTACGCTCAGAGTATTGAAGGAGAGTAAAACTAACCAACCACAATATTTCATTTATTTTTAGTCTCTCTCGGCGAAGCGGGTAACCGCTAGAGAGCAGAGCGCATCTCTTAGGTGGCGGATCGGGAAAAGCTTTAGTTACCACAGATACTAAAGGGTATGGAGGAAACAAAATGTTACCTGCGGACCAAACGCAAAGACAAACATAATGCAAACACATCGAAATGAAACATTAAGCCAATAGAAAAACTAGGTTTCATTTTAGAAATTTCACCCTTCTCAAAAATGCCGGCTCCATGGATTCTAAGGTGAGCCAACAACCGTTCAGTTGCAAATAATAGATCAACAAAAATTAAAAATAGCGATCACTACATTCGATAAGGATGAACTGGTCACTGGAAAAAAACGCTTTCTGTATAAGACTTCTGTGTCTAAACAATTAGAAGCAGGGATTCAACAGATGGAAAACGCCGGTAAATAGCCAGAAATAATACGCAGCGGTCTCAGACGAATTGAATCGGACAGTCGGCTGAATGTTACAGAGAAATAATCGAGGAAAAATACACAAAATCAACAAATCACCAATTGCGTTTCTTGAACACAGCCCCAAAAGAGGAATTTCAATAGTTCTCGTCACGAAATTACTGATGAAAGTAAAAAGGCACCACAAATTTCAAGTGTAAGTGTATTGATAACCGATTTAAATTGCGAAAAATAGTAAGACTTTGTTCATAATTTTAAAATTATTTATTTATTTCTCCAAATCTATTTCGTCCCCCTCAAAGTAATCCCCCGGCCTCAATACACTGGTGCCAACGTTTTTTCCAATCCTCGAAACAGTTGTTAAAGTCAATTTCCGGAATAGCCTCCAATGCGCTTAGCGATTCACGTTTAATGTCTTCAATTGACTCAAAACGGTTTCCCCGGAGCAGTAATTTGAGGTTGCTGAACAGCCGGAAAGTGCATTATCGTGGTGCAAAAAGCAAGAGTTGTCGACCCATAATTCCGGCCTCTTTTTACGAATAGCTTCGCGCAAACGACGCATAACATTCTAATAGTATTCCTTGTTGACAGTTTGGCCGGTCGGATGGAATTCGGAGTGCACCACACCTCGATAATCGAAGAAAACTGTCAACATCACCTTGATTTTTGACTTGCTTTGACATGGTTTTTTCGGCTTCGGCTCACCTTTCGCACGATATTCGGCCGATTGATCGTCTGTTTTCGGGTCGTAATCAGAGATCCAAGACTCATCGCCAGTTATAATACGTTTCATGACATCCTGGTAGTCGGAAAGCATTGTTTAACAGACGTCAACGCGACACTGTTTTTCCAAAAAATTGAGTGATTTTGGAACCAATCGTTTTCACTGATCCTTCCGATATTTCAACGATGCCAGTAAGGTCTCTGACTGTTAATTATCGATTCTCAAGCACCAATTCCTTGATTTTATTAACGTGTTGATCATCAATTGATGTTGATGGCCGTCCTAGACGTGGTCCGTCATCAACACGTTCTCGACCCTCTTTAAACAATTTGTACCAATCAACAACACTTGCTCGCGACATACAATTATCACCGAAGGCCTTTTGCAACATTCTGAACGTTTCGGCACCACAAAATTGATTCCGCACACAAAATTTAATGGAACTTCTTTGTTGAATAATTTCACTCATTGTAAAAATTACCGAATGCACTTTTCGTACTTCAGAAAGACAAGCGTATACGAAACACTAATGATTATTTTGATGTGACATTTGGCACAGATGCCACTGACAGTCATACCAACATAGAAAAAAAAATATTTCGACGAATGGTTTTCCGCGCGAAGTTTAAATTAAAAAGTCTTACTAGTTTTTGCCCACAGTAGTACATACTCTTTGGTATGTCGAATTGTGCAAAGAGGCATTGAAAATGAAAAGCAAAAAAGCAACGGTAAAGATCAAATTTGTTTTGAAATACTACTAAAGATACCCCGGAAAAGACACCCAAGCACCCGTTTAGGATTAATAAAATCATCTAGATGATAATTTATTTACTTAGTAGACTTGGTAACCGAGTGTGGCCTCTTATATCAGTTGAAGAAATGTTGATAAGTCGGCCAAATTCCATCTAGAGATGTAGTGCCAACAGTAAGTAATTTAGTGGTCGCATCTAGCAACTTGTGATGGTCGGATTGGAAAACATAGTGGACATAGAAGTTTTGTATTTAATTTGAATATGTATTATTAAATTTAAAAAAATATTTAAAATTGACAAACTGCTGAATCACAGGATTGAACATGCTATTGTAACGAATTTGCCCTGTTAAATCCGTTTCGTATCACGGGATTGTGATTAGAATAGAATTTGACAGTTACAATACTAGTCCTCGTAATTCACACCGCTTCCGGAATATTCTACTATAATCTGCTATAAAACAAAAATGTTATAGAAGTATTTCTAACGCTGCTACTTTAACCTTGATGTCACTACTCACAAAAATGTCATTAATTTCTAGACTTAAGCCTGTTCGTAGGGCCCAGCCCGTTTCACTTAGCATCGCCGTAGCTACTCAACATTACTGGCCGTGCATACCTTGACATATATGTTCCGCATATTTTCCTACTGGCGGTGTTCTCCTATAATTAAAAGTAATATTGATCATTCGTGAAGAGTGTACAGAATCTCTTTGCGATGTTTGCAGCCCAATGGTTCCACCCGACCAATGGGACCTACTGCATGATCTTCATTATCCGGTTCCGCCTTATTACCAACAGTCCTTTTCAACATCTGCTCCCCACCGTTATGTGAATGTTTGACCTTGTGAATGCTTAGCCTTCTGCTAGGAATAGCCTTCATCATCATTTCGTTTGCCAAATATTATGTCTAGCATTTGATCTAGTTCCTTCACGAATCATTCCCATGCTTATTTTGATTTATTTAATTTTTTGTTTCATCGTTAATGTTCTTGCGTCAAATCTTTACTTTGTTGAGCAAATTTAATACATTTGTTATTCAAAGTTTTGATTTTGTTGATTAAATCCTCGAGTTAAAACAGCCAACGAATATGTCACATCCATTTCTCCAGATGGCTCGATAATTATTTCAACAACTTCATGTGTATTCGTCAAATCTTCTAGACTTTATTCTTCTGATGTTCACAATCCCATCGCTATCGCCAATACCTACAAATTTATCCTATCAAATCCTGTTGGTATCACTGTATTGTGAATACAGCTATATAATTTGTCACAATATCTTTCGCAAAATCCACTAAGACAATTAATTTCCATAATGATTGATTAATTCACCATTTAAAATTTTTGATTACACCACTATTTTCAGTTAACAACATCATTTCGCATCAGTTTCGCTTTTAATCTTTCGAGTACCGAATCCCAAAAATGACTCACATTGAGTTCGTTTCACTGGTATTTATATACCGATCGAACATTCTAGACTCGCCTGTGGCACTATTCTGGTAATTCCCCGGAAATAGGAAACTGGGGAAAGATTTTATATGTAATTTCTCTTCAAATATTTTTTCCGGTCTACGGAGGGGTTTGATCTAAATATTTATAAATAGGGAATAATTTGTCCATCCGTAAATTGGCAGGGAAAATTGTTCCCGAATTATTTTTGTTTTCAAATTTTTTTTTTTTTTTTTTTCGCTGCAATCTGTTCTGACACTAATGTTTACCTCAAACACTAATTGTTTACCTCAGCACGCCAGAATTTTTTTTTAAATAAAAATTACAAATAAATTCGTTCCCTGATACATATTATATATTCTCGATATTCTCGACGATTCTGTTCCAGACTTTAATCATCTGCTATACAAACCAGCTGTTATTCAATTATTTCTAACGCTGCTACTTTAACCTAGATGACAAAAATGGCATTCAGTTTCAAAATTTTAAATGATTGATGACAATTTTCGTTGAATAAATGTGACATCCAAGCTGAATTCATTGCCCATCAAACCAGTAGGCGGGATTGTAACGGGACTTTTAGTATTATTACGATCTCGTCGATTGGTTTGATTGGTAATCAATTCAGCGTAGGTGAGGTTTAAGTAGCAGTATTAGAAGTAGATTTATAACAAACTAGTTGTGATTATACCAAATAAGTCAGGAACAGAACCGAAAGTCCGCGAAATATCTCGAATAATCAGCGCGGTATACAAATACGGGTCCAAAACACAAAATGAGTGAGCCATTCAGAGCATTTGGTAAGCGAAAGATTGAAAGCTACACGAATTAAAGAACAGTGCAACTATTAAAAAAGTATAGCAATGAACAAATCTTCGCTAAAAAAGTTCATCAAAAATATATGTTAGTGCAGGTGATGGGTTTAAGTATTATCAACTCAATTCTACCCCATTATATGGGGTTTGTGTCCTCTAATAGTTAGCTACTCAAAACAGTTGCTTCCCACAGCTACATCCCACAACAAGTCCTCAAATTTTAGAAAAATTAAAGAATTCGTCAAAACACTTGAGATTTAAACATAGATTCCTGGAGTAGGCCATAGTTCACCAAGTACTTCCACGAATATTTTTTTAAAATTTAGCAACTTTAAGACTTGTATGGAACAATCCCAAATCGTTTTATTTAAATGAGGTTAATTTTATTGAACAGCTCATTTGTCGACTTCTTTGCTGGAGTAAAGGACACGTAATGTTAACGATATAAAGACAACAGTGCAGCATACGCCATTTCAATCATGGATAAACACGCGCTAGACTCTGCAAAAAACAACGATGTAGAAAGACTCATAGATTACTGTGTCACAAATCAGCTATTCATAGGAGGCAGCAAATTCCTACACAAGATATACACAAATACACAAGAATCAAATTGATCATGTACTGGTTAACAAGAAATTCCAATCCTCCTTACGAGATGTTAGAGCAATGAGAGGAGCAGACGTACGCAGTGATCATAACTTGTAATATCAAAATTCAAAATCAAAGCAGCTGCAGTGAAGCAACCAAAGATTAATTGGAGGAAATTCAACATTTCAACACCAAAGACACATTCAAAGAAGCGCTCCAATTTAATCTTCCAAGTAATAAAACCAGCGCTATCGATCAGAAATGGGACCAAATAGCAGAAGCCTACGTTAAGACTGCTACCAATGTGCTTAACTGTCAAAACTAGATCAGAAAATGCCGCCAATTAAAGTTACAACTCTGTGGTGAAAATACGGTGGAAAATCGACACAAATATGAAGATACTGCTAAACAAATAAAGAAGTTGTCAAGAAATGATCGCATAAAAAAACACCGAAGGCATTCTCGAGACTGCAGGAACAGCAACAGCAAACATAAACATGCGCACACTACATCAATGTGTAAAAAAGATCACAGGAAAAATCACAAACTTATCACCAATAAAGGATTCTTCTGGGAAAATCTTAACCACAGAAAACCAACAGCTAAATAGATGGTAGCGTTTTTCAAAGGCAACGGAATAGATAGCGAACAAAATGATAAACTCCCTGATGGTAACCATAACGAAACAATAAACAACCATCCACCAACGGAACGGGAAGTGTAAAGTGATATTCAGCAGCTAAAGGACAACAACGCATCTGTAACGCATCTGTAACCGCAGAAACTCTAGCTCAACTACTATCAGAAGCATGGAATACTGGTAGAATTAAACAGAAATGGAAAGAGGGCTTGACTATAACAAGTCCGAAGAAAGGCGACCTTAGAGAATGCAAGGAGTGGAGAGGCATCTCCCTCGTCAACAGTACAATGAAAGTGTTAGCAATGATCATCCTTGAGCGGATATCACCAACGGCCAACCAGCATATCAGAAACAAACAGGCTGGTTTTAGAACTGGTGCAATCAACTCAATTCGTATCATCGTTAAACAATCAAACAAATGGAGCTCATCGCTATATCTATTCTCCGTGGACTTTGAATGCGCATTCGATTCCATCAGTAGATGCGCGAGATGGGCACTCCGAGAAAGATAATTGAACTCATTAAAGAAATGAACAGAGTTACTGGAAATAGAGTTCAATACAAGGGGAAGCAAAGTGATAAATATTACAACACACGATGAGTCAAACAAGGATGTGTTCTCTTTCCACTTACTGTTCTTAATAGTACTGGATAATAATGCGAGAATTGGACAACACATCCCCAATAAATCGACTCAATAACTTGGATTATGTGGCGTATATATGTGTACTAACGCATTAACACATAGACATGCAGCAGAAAGCCCAGAAATTAGCTGATTTGACACAGATAGACCAAGGTTATCAGATCAACAGAGATACCAACATACATACACCCATTACCATCAAACAAGAAACCATCGAGGATGTTGCCAAGTTCGTGTACCTTGGTTGTACCGTAGCGAAAACAAGCGAGAAGGATATCAACCAACGCATCAACAACGCAAGAAATATATTCAATATGCTACATAAGATCTGGAATGCGTCCGTCCTGTCACGAACTACAAAGCTACGAATGTTCAATATGCTACACAAGAGCAGTACTGCTGTATGGATGTGAAACATGGAAACACACAGAGGTTCTACAAGACTGTAGAACTGTTTCTGGTCAAACACGATCACAAACGAAGAACTTCTGCGGCAGACCAGGCAAGTGAAGATGGATTGGACACAGACTAAGGGAAGGTACATGGAAAAATGCGTTTTTATATCGTTGCTACACTTTTCGATTTGTGTAGCTACACTTTTTGTTAATTAGTGTAGTTACACCTTTTATTTAAAAGATTCACTTCCGTCCTTGGCTGAATTTGGAAGAGAAAGAATCGTTCATTGACCCCTGCAATCTGTTAAGTTTACCAATTAAATGGACTTATCAAGGTGCGGAGTACAACATTGGTAATTATGGTAACATAAGGACCCCCACGTTGTGTAGCAAAATGAAAATGAAATCTTTTACTTCCGATACAGCAAGAATTTAAAAAAATCATATTTGCTGATGATAGAAGATGATTCAACTATCAGCTCTGGTATACTGTGTAGTATAATAGAAAATGTGGAAAACATGTGGTCGATCAATAAAAATCAAATCACCAGACCGTTTCTATATATAAAAGTAAGAAGTTTACTGAGAAACAACAGTTTATGTAATGGCAGCTACAAAGTTAACTCGTATGACTTGATCATTTAAAAATTCAGCATTGCGAGATCCATTGGAATCGATTGTTATATGGATGTGCGGTCTTTATAATCAAACTTTAAAAGTTTAGAACAGGATGTGATCAATTTTATTTACTGTTTCACTCTTCACTATTACTTATAGAGCATGACCTTATTGCCATATATTTCGTTGGTGTTGAAAATAAACACAAAAAATGTTTACATTGCGTTACGAGTACATAGAATCGGTTCTTAAAGGGCTGAAAACGCTTGTTGTAGATAGCGCAAAATTTCCGAGGCCATTGTAATAAATGTTAGGTTTAGGTTCAGAGAGCAATTTGTCTTGGCTGGGTCAATATCATCACGCAAACCATTGTTGAAAGAAAGGATTCATCGAACATTAAGCCTTATTTTTAAAGACATAAGCAGGAATTGTTCGATTTGTATGTCCCAGTAAGAAACCATATCATGATCAGAAAATGTACCCCAAGTCAATCTTTGGAAATTTATTGAACAGATTTTTTAATTGAAACTTGTTACAAGAAACCCTCTGTACTAGGTATGATATTTATATTGCTAACGAAAGAGTTCGACCCATATGCTTATTTAGTTTGCATGCAATACTTACACTTCCAATCAATTTTTATTGAGTTTAGTTTTTAATTGAAATTCCATGCAACAAGTTTTTAGGAAATTAATGTTTAAATTTTAAATTTTTTGGGGGATTTCTGTGCAAGGTTTGTGGCATTATACTTTTTTGTGACATATTTCATTTGGATCCTTTTTAACGATATAGTGATTAGTGGTCGCAGTAGATTATTCAGATGTGAACCTTTCATTACTCCTTCTTAGTTTTGCAGTTTTGATTTGCTGTGCTATAATTACAAAATTGACACTTATATAATACGTGTCTTAAGTATCAGTATAAGACAATCGTAACGCAATTATTTCTATAAATCGAATTCCATTTAAAATTCAATTAAATTGCCATTAACATTTACGATACAAACAGGTACGTACGATATATGTGATAATATGATGTAAATTATGTATGCGATACAAGTATACCCAATTTACATAACATAATGAACCATAACATTTAATTTTCTAAACAATCAAACCACAATAAATTTTCCGAAAAATTCAATATTATATTGATTACAAATTTACATACGTTCACATCCCTATATCCCTCTCTACGAGTACGTACCTTGATTGTATTCCAATATAATATGGGTTTCCACCAAAATAATGCTGACGATAGTTTTGATCTGTTAAGTTTGCTGTCGACGATGAACCTTGAAAAAATAGAAATCAGTTTTTGTTTATTTAAATATAAATTGGAAATTCATTTGAATTTCCAAAAAAAAATTAATGAAAAGTAACGCGATGGTGTGAAACTGTCTACCGTGTTTGCAATATACGCAACAAGTAGTTTTGTGTGGCGCTCACTCTCGACATCAATGAAATTAGTTGTATGGTTTATTAACCATATATGATATTTAAAAAAGTTGGTAGAGGTTAGTTACCGCTGTTTATGTACGTCAGACAATGATGCAGGGTAAATGTAGGTGGAAATATTTCCGACATGTTTCTACAAAAACTTACCATTTTCATTTCCTAATGTGTCCGTTGTCCATACTTTCGGTGGTGTTGCAATCATATTAATTCTTTAATATCGATTCGCTTTCAACCAAAATTTATATATATTTTGAATACTGTATTTGGCTGGGCTCAATTGGGCAATTTATTATGCCATTGTATCATATTTTATTATTGCTTGTCATATTTGACGCAAGTTAGTAGTTGCTGTTGAGTATTAATTCTGGAAGTGTACAAAAAATTAATTTTAATTAGTTTTTGGTTTCATTGATAAATAATGAAAATATTTAGAATTGGTTTTATGCCTGACGCTTATTTTCATTCGACAGTAAATCTATGTAATAGTGGCAATCATGTTTTTCGCATACATTACAAACACAGTTTCATAAAAATCTGTTAACATTGAGTGAGATCATTCATGTTTACAATTTTCCAGGGGCATGTCCAGAATCAATATAAAATTCTCATTTTAATCGTGTAATCTCAGTAACACTAAATTTTATCTTAATTATTATATATTATATATTACGATCAGACCACAGGACTGCTAGGCCTCATCGGTGGGGAAGCCATCCTCTCACCAAAATCGTTTCATCTATTCATTGGAATTGGAAAAATGTTAAAAGAAAACAAAGATTCCACCGAATAAAATATAATCGAAAAACAATTTCCGAAACCCTTGGCACAAACATACAATTTTATGGCGTTAAATATTGTTGACCAATAAATCACTGAAAAAACGGTATTCATCCTAAAAATTTAATCGCAGATCACTTCATAGTAAATATATAATCGTATGGCCATATCATCGTAAAAACACTGAATCGTAAGATCAGTTATACAGTATGGTGTACTGGTCCTATGCCATTATTGTATGGAATAATTAAATATCGCATTTTAATCCTTTGTAAAGAATAGATTCATCGCAATTTGGGTCGTCATCGCACTCAAACCCAAATTTTTAAATTTTTTTAATAATAAATGGTGCGGCATCTTTTGGTTCGTTTTTGAACTAGCAGTTACTTTGCCGCTCATAGCTCTAATGTTATCTGTCAAGTGGCAGAACTATTGAAAAATTATTTCCAAAGTAGTAAGTGAGTCAGTTGCCGAAACTTGCCGAAAATTACAGTGTGAGAGAACAGTGTGAAGAAATTTGTGAATAAAATTCGTTGGACTAGCATGTTAATAGACAATAAACACGTTCCGCATCGCCGTCCAGATCGTTCGATGGAAAATATTGCTGCTGTAGCTGAAAGTGTGCGTCAACATCCGAGCACTTCAACTTGCCATCTTTCACAAGAATTGAACATCGATAGAACTTTGCAAAGAAATACTCATTTTCACCTCGGCGGTTATATGGACAAGCAAATATGCCTTACTTGTGGCACAGAAAATCCGAACGTGATAATTGAGAAGCCAATACACGAAAAACGATTGACTATTTGGTGTGGAATATGGTCCGAAAATGAGCAAGGAGCCGACTAACAGTCAACGGCGAACGTTGCGGTGAAGATTTGATTGTCGAAAAGATATGCTCGAAACTAAATATCAAACTCAGAAATACTGATAATAAATATCTCTCTCTTATCAGATAAACTGGACTGAAAATTAACGTTCCTGGCGATTAACTGACCTTTCGATTAACTGACTTATAGCCTGGGCAGACTGAGGATTAGTTAAATAAGTTTAGCAAAATTAGGTCTAGTACTCTAGGAAATAAAATTCAATTTCAAAAATTCAAAAATCTACTAGCTAATACAAGTTCTTCCATAGGGTGCTTGATTGAATTTTGCTAAACCAGTTTAATTAATCCACAGTCAGTCTGTTAATAATACACTCAAATATGTTGCAGTATGGTCTAACATACCAAAACATAACGCAATATTACGCCTGAATTATCACAAAACACGATTAAATATGACTTAATATTTTGTAACACCACGCAATATGCTGCAACAACATATAACATCCCTTAATATGGTGTAACATGATGCAATTTGGCGACCTCAACGAAGCTTATTTAAATGAATTTTGCGGATATCAGCACTCTATGCAAACGCTTCCTGGTACTCGAAAACTGTGCAACACCAATTTTTATTCAAATTATTTAACTCAAAAATGCTTCAAAACGTAATTCAAGCCTCACCAAAAACTCCTAAACAAATTTCGCCGAATTAGAACCCAATATTCCAATCACTTCTTTCATTTTAATCTAATTTGTTTTCCATTCGAATTTCCAAAGTTAAAGAAATGGGCAGGGGGATTCCATTGACAAATTTGTTCGAAATCAGAACACCGCGATTGATTCCTGGTAATCGAACTTTTACAGTGCCTCAACTCAAATAAAAACGACATAAAATAGTTACCGCAATTCAAGTTATCTCACAAGTGCAAAAGACGGGATCTTAATTGTAGACACATGCGTTATAAAGCTAATATTTTCCACAACGATAACTCCCATAACTAAGATTTATTTTAATTAATGAAGATTTATCGGGACTTTGAGCTGCTCCCATATTTATCACATTGATATTCTTACGAATTTACTTCGTCAAATCCGGTTCGTATCACTGGATTGTGAATTTGACGGTTATAAAATATCGGAAATCATCTTAGAATAATTTTCAAATATTTACGAAATGCTGACGCCACTACTGGAATATTCCCGAAATATTCCGACTACAATTTGGCCACTCTTATTTTACCAACACTAAAGCACAACAATAAATAATTTCCACAATTATTTATTAATTCACTATTTACTCCAATTACAATTTTTAGTTACACCACTATTTTCACTAAACACCACTTATAATCTTCACCACGATTCACTTTTGCTTTTAATATTTCGCGTACCGTATCTCCTGCATGACTCAATAAGACTGACCGATTCTATTCGGTGACTCGTATACCGATCGAACATTCTAGAGTCGATATACCTATGGCAAACTGATCGAAAAATTACATACTAAAATTGATTGTACACGATTTACCCGGCTAAGTTCTCGACGGTTCTGTTAAAGACTTGTATACTCTGCTGTACAACAAAACTGTTATAAAACTATCTTTAGTGTTACTACTCAAGCCAAGATGTCGCCAATCTCACAAAAAAAATGTACTAATGTTCCAAAAATTAAATGAAAAATTGTTGTTGAATGTCTTTGTCCCGCCCATACATTATCCCCCATCTAAGCCTCTTCGTCCCGAACAGGATTCAAACTACTGCCTTTATAGGTTAGATCATGTAGCACAAACCAATTCAACTTCCTCCTCCTGTGAATTGCCAATCGCTAACCATCGCTTCCGATATAATGTCTCCAATAATTTTATATTGATCTGGCTAACATTCGTTCAAGTTATGTCTTTCTTTCGCAACCAAACGTAACTGCCACCATTGCTCTCCGGCATCATTCGAGAGCATCTCAGAAAAATGAGTTTCTCATTTTTCTGTAAGTCATACTTACCGAAACCATCCATGCGTTGCAATACGTGTCTGATTTTCTCCGTCATCTCAACTTGTCCAGCATCAGGATCAGAGAAAAGCGATCATTATCACTTTTATCAAGTGTACCAACGTTCACCGTTACACAAATAATCACAGCACCATAATCATCGAAACCATATTCACCGGGCGATCTGCCATCAACCCCACTCACTATGGGCATCAACTCTCCTGGTTCTTGCTGACTAATTAATGGCTCACTATGAGACGTCGATTCTGTATACGGTTGAGCATCCAAAATTCCTAACGGTTTAATTCTTTCTTCTAGAACTGTGGCAATATCCCGGTTGAATTGTTCACCATTCTCGAGCTGGCTCAGCTGATTTTCTTTATATACTATCTCTACGCCACCACTCGATTTCACAAAGCTCAATGGTTCCACCCGATCAATGGGACCCACTCCGTGATCTTCATCCGGCTCTACCTTATTACCGACAGTCATTTCCAACAACTGCTCCCCATCTCTTTCTAAATGCTCGACTTTCTGCCTCGTATCGCCTACATCATCATTTCTTTTGCCAAATATATCACTTCTCGATTGTTCCAGTTTCTGCACGGGGTTTAGAATTGGCTGCCAGGGTTCATCCCCACTTTGCCTTTTAACTTTTGATTTTGTATGTCAAATATTTGATACATTTGTTGTAACAGCTAATAATTGCACCATATCCATTTTTCCGGATTGTTCGATAATTATTTCAACATTTTCACTTTTGTCCGCCAAATCTTCTAAACTTTAACCTTTTGATATTCACAATCCCACCACTATCACCAATTCTTACATATTTGTCCTGTCAAATCCGGTTCGTATAACCGTAAATATAGTTTTAGAATTTGGCGGTTACAACACGAATCCTTCTAATTCACACCTGCTCCGGAGTATTCCGTAGTAAATGTGACTAATATCACTAAAATGTAAGTATCCAAAACCTTATATAAGCAATTTTTATTGAAGAAATGTGTAGCTCATGCTGAATTAATTGCCCATCAAACCAATAGGCGAGATCGTAACAATATGACACACTTACGTATTGAATTCTATTTGCGGTGAAAGCCTTACACCTGCTGAAAAATTCTTTCAGAACAATATATTTTTAGGTCATCCGCAAAATATTAGGACATTAGAATGTTTTATTACTTCAGCAATCCCATTTATGAAATGAATAAATATCCAAGGGCTCAAGGGCAATTAAGTTTGCCCTTTTAATTTCCAATTTGAACCAGACCCGTCTGCTCAAATAACAATTGCATTTGAACCAAGCAATCTGAGAATCGGTATTTATAGTAAAAACTTCCAGGGTCTTTTGGGAGCTGACATAATTAAAAGCCTTACTAAAATCTGTCTTTAATAAGTTAAACTATGATGGCTTGGTGAAATGTTTCAGCTCTTAAACTGACTGGTAAAAATTGTTAATTGTTAATTTCACTTGTGATTTTCAGAACTGATTTGGGTCATTTTTCACTAATTAAACTCGAAATCGGGTTCAACATTTTGGTTACTCTCATTTTTTTAAAATCTGAGAGAAATAAAATGTAACTTCTAGATATGACTAACCAAGACGGAGTGAGACTATTTCTTATCTCAGTAGACGCGGGTAACTGCAGCAGGGAAACTTTTGAATTTCAAAATGAAACTTTGCATATCGATTAAGCTCAATTTGTGCTAATTAGTGCTCACGGGAAAAATTAGTGCTAGTCCAGGAGCCGAAAAAACGGAAATGAAAATTTCAAATTTCGCCTGAAAGACGGAATAAATAAAAAAACTAGACATAATTTAAGCCTAATTTTAAAACTTTCTAAAGGCCGCTAAACTGATGAAATTTGTGCTTATCATAGAAATATAATTTTCATAAATTTTCATTCATAAATCGAGGAAATCCAAACCAGCCCCTGAAAGATACTATAATTAGAAAAAACAGAGATATATCGTTCAATAATATTTGTGTTGAACAACAAATTAAACAATAGAAATAAAATGTTCTAAAATCCAAGTCATAAGCAATTCAGATAGTATATTCCTGTCAGGTAAATATGTTCATTGCCATCGCAAAAATAAAGTGACTGAATTCGTGGTAATCCAGAATTGGCCCAATTCCATTGAACAACAACGACCGTTGAATGAACAATTTTCTTACAAAAAGTGTTCTTGAAACGGTCGAACAACATTGGTCTGATTTAACCATTACATTATGTTGGACCAGAGGGAAGTCAAACCGATTCAAAACGTTTGTGGCCAATAGAATATCCGCAATAAAGATGTACTGCTAACAACTATATGGCATCGTATAAAGTCAAATGAGAATCCTACACTTCAGATAGAAATATTAAGTTGTTTTACAACGGCATCTTCAATTACTCAATACCAACGATTCGTTTCCAGGCGAAGATTGTGTACCGATATCTGCTCCTATAATGAAAGTATGTGAGTTCACAGGAGTATTGCCTGTACGAGAAATCTGGTTTATAAACAAATTAAGAGGAAAATGTTTCACCAACCACATACCTCCTTCTTCACCAACACGACCAGAAGAGAACATCGTTTAGCAGGCATTTGACTTCAGTAGTAATAATAAAAAGTATTTTATTGGGCTTAGATTATGTCCGGAAATATGTTGATATGCGTTCGATAGGGCCCAGATTCCAAAATAAGTCATGACTATCCAGTGAAGAAATCGCATTTTGAAACTTATTTTGGCTTAGCCATATTTCGCAAAATTTCTTTAAGGGATTGATCGGTAAAGGGAGTTTCGAGTACTAGCAACTGATTGAGGTGCGTTTTGATTATGGAAACTATATTAGAGGCATTTTTTAGGCTTGATTGTTTTGTAAAAATTGGTGAAAATGGTCCGTGAGGCCTTCATGTTGCGAGTTCTAAGTATGATTCATCTTTGTTGTTCGATGGAATTGGGCCAATTCTGGATTAGCACAAATTCAGCCACTATATTTTTCGAATGGCAATCAACATACCTGATAGGAATATGCAATAAAAAGTGCCAATTTCATTGGTTTCTAGAACACTTTTTGTCAGAAAATTGTTCATTCAACGGTCGTTTGTGTTCAATGGAATTGGGCCAATTCTGCATTAGCACAAATTCAGCCACTATATTTTTCAGATGGCAAACAACATACCTGATAGAATATGCAATCAGAATTGCCAATTTCATTGGTTTCTAGAACACTTTTTATAAGAAAATTGTTCATTCAACGGTCGTTGTTGTTCAATGGAATTGGGCTAATTCTGGATTAGCACAAATTCAGCCACTATATTTTTGGGATGGCAATCAACATACCTGATAGGAATATGCAATCAGAAGTGCCAACTTCATTGGTTTCCAGAACACTTTTTGTCAGAAAATTGTTCATTCAACGGTCGTTGTTGTTCAACGGAATTGGGCCAATTCTGGATTAGCACAAATTCAGTCACTATATTTTTCGGATGGCAATCAACATATACCTGATAGGAATATGCAATCAGAAGTGCCAATTTCATTGGTTTCTAGAACACTTTTAGTCAGAAAATTGTTCATTCAACGGTCGTTTGTGTTCAATGGAATTGGGCCAATTCTGGATTACCAGAAATTCAGTCACTATATTTTTGGGATGGCGATGAACATACCTGACAGGAATATACAATCTGAATTGCTTATGACTCGGATTTTAGAACATTTTATTTCTATTGTTTAATTTGTTGTTCAACCCAAATATTATTGAACGACATATATCTCTGTTTTTTTTATTATAGTATCTTTCAGGGGCTGGTTTGGTTTTTCTCGATTTATGAATGAAAATTTATGAAAATTATATTTTTATGATAATCACAAATTTCATCAGTTTAGCGGCCTTTAGAAAGTTTTACAATTAGGCTTAAATTATTTCTAGTTTTTTCTAGAAATCGGGTTTTATTTATTCCGTCTTTCAGGCGAAATTTGAAATTTTCTTTTCCCGTTTTTTCGGCTCGTGGACTAGCACTAATTTTTTCCCATAAGCACTAATTAGCACAAATTGGACTTAATCGGTATGCAAAGTTTCATTTTGAAATTCGATAGTTTCCCTGCTGCAGTTACCCACGTACTCAGTAGGTATATGATTTGTGAACTTTTTGATGTATTTAATCGATTTGGGATTTCGTAATAATTTATTTTAAATCCGTGGTTCACTAGAATGAAAACATAGACATAGATTATCTACCTTTTGATATTGTGTTATCTTAAGCCTTATGTTCTAATTAACCATTATTTAATAATAAGAGACCGTTGAAGAAGAATAGTTTACGTAAGTTCACAACATTTGTAACCATTTAGCACTCAAACGAATGATTTGATTTTGTTGCACGTCATTTGCAAATTATAAAGTGTTAAACATTTTTGATGGCGGTAATCAAAGAAAGAACTGAAATTGCTATTCAAAAGTAAATTCTCACACATTTTTCAAAAAAGGCTAAGAAACCTTTATAATATCCCTAGCAAAAAAAATGTGACCTACATAAATATTGACTGTTTTGCAAAAAATTAAGCCAAATTAACCTATTTACACGAATCTGATTTTATTACTATACCGTCCGTATACATATCAATGCAATTATTGGACGTTCCTCGCTTTGCAATATTGCGGTCTAGTCTATTATCCATTATTATTAAGGAATAACGTGTAACAGTAAAATAAATAATTGCCTCATTTAATATTCATAAATTTTTATCGATTTTAGCAAATTTTTATATTTCATAAATAAATTAAGTTACCTTAAGGACAATCTATAAGACCGTCGCAATAGATTTACTTCTTAATCAATGCACTACAAATCCATAATAACTAGTTCTGAACAAATTTAATTAACGTTAATAAAAATTCTTATAAATAAAATTCGCGTGTTCTTGTGGTTTTATAGTAAGAATAGATTATGACGTGCTGCTAGTTTTATTTGCATACGTATGTAAGGTAAACAATATAACGTATTTTATATTCAATTCACAATCATCCAATATAATTGCGTCAACTAAGCAAGCAATAAAATGATTCAGATTTAACTATTTAGCCTTGATCATGATTTCTTTATGATTTGAAGTTACGACTAAAACTATTGCGGTTTGTAATACTAACTCTATATTATCGTATTTAATTAGTTGCGCAATCAATTAAGATATTTACATTTTGATTGACAAATATTTTGACATTTTTGCACACAGCAAATAGAAATAACTATTTAAATATTTTATTTTTCACACAGATGACGTTTGATCAATCAGTTTAATAAAATACTGGTTGTATATTAACACAATTATCGATTAATAATTCCATATCTTGTGATCAAATTTGAGTCTTCATAAGTTATATCCAGATAAATTTGGAACTACTCTAGAAATACTAGGTTTTGTGCATGTTAAAAGATGCCGCAGTCACGATCAATCTATTTCCGTCAAGTATTGTAATATTTAATACATTCGTAAAACATAATTAAAATCAATTTATTAGAATTCACACAAAACCTCATCGTTTTAAAGAAATTGTGTTAATTATCATGGCGCCCATCCATATTTTATGAGTTTGCTTTATCGCTTAGCCTAGTACGAGTACTCAGCTCGATTTCATGTGAAATCTTCATAAACTGACCAATATGAAAACAAAACTGAAAAATTCCATTACATACTATTTTCCGTTTGCAGTACTCAATTTATCATCGATAAAACCAAGCGAAAGATTAACTAGCCAAATTTGTTTATGTTAAAATAGTAAAATGTTAAAGTAAACCGAAAGAGTCTGGCAAAAAATGTTGATAATGCAGATTCCATTTTCACAGCTGAAATTTAGGAGCCGAAAACTGTTGGTAAGGCAGATCCAAAATAATAAACAACAATGATAGCCGATAGACATTGGTAAAGACGACCTGCAGAAATAGCCAGCTGAAAATCCCAATAAAGAAAATAAACAATTGTGAAGGTAAAAAGCATTCGTTCCAACAAAATGAAAAAATTTCAACTGAAACCATTAACACTAAAACAATTTTTAAACTGCTTTTCTACCTTTTCGAGGAGATGAGATGTTGAACGCCAATATAGTGATGAGCATATAACGTGTCATTTATGAATGATTATGATTGAAAAAACTTCTCCTCAATTTTCATGTGAGGAGCCCTGGAAAATTAGGTTGATTACAATATACAAAGAATTTTAAAAATTTATTGAACCTATAAAGGGTTATGTTTAGACAGTTACGTTTTAGAAATTTTGGATTTTTGTATGTGAATTACTATTATTAAACCATTACTAAACTCTTTCATGTGTATCCTTTTCTAACCATGATAATTTAAACGGAAAATATTTAGATTCGTTTATTTCAAACGAGTTTACCCGGACTCTCCACATGAAAATTATTAGAATTCTTGAAATTGTTTCCAAATATAATCATCACTAAGACCTTTCATTTCGCCAGTGTAGTAGAGACGAGCACGGAAATGCTGTTTATAGTCATGGACACTATACATACGAGTATCACACGTAACAAGCGGATAGAGCTGCAGGCTGACAACCTTCTCTCACAAAAACTACTATGCTAAGTATCCCTATACAGGGTGCCCCAGAATGAATGGATTACCCCGAAGCGCCTTATAGTAGAGCTATTGGGCGCTCAAAATGAAATATTACTTTACGTTTCCAATCACCACGGCTACAAATAAGTTAAATCCATCGGTTTTTTGGTGTTATAATACTCTTAATGGACTATACTAATAGATATGCAGTAAATAGTATGAGTAGCTATTGCACTTTTTTTGAAAATAAAATCTAAACTTTAATTTTCAGCATGAAATGTGGTAAATATATTTTTTATAAAAGTTGGTGAAAAAAATGTATGAGAACCTAAGTGGCCAACTATTCTAAAAACGTGCAGATTCTAAAATGGTATAATACATCCTTTTATCTAATGTAGATATGAGGTTATTGGTATTAGTATGCAGAAGGAGTAAATTCGATTAAATGACAAAATTTTAAAAATTGGATTATTTCTTGTCTTAAACTGTATCTGAAGATAAGGGCTTCATAAAAAACAACGTTACACATTGGTAATACTTTATTTAACCAATATACATTTACAGTAAATGCTCAAACTGTCTGCCACCGACTCTGATACACGCCCCACATTCCCGAATAAAAGCTCTTTTGAGAACACGCGCATAACGCCGTATTTTTTTTCCTTTATTAATTACAACTGAGACTGTGCTCATCTAGCAATTTATCTTTCAAATTTACAAATTTTACATTTCTTAAATAATTCTGATTTGTTGGGGTGAAACCCAATGGTTAGTCCCAAAATTAATTAAACCTATTTAAAATATAACTTTAATTTGGTATGTTTACTAGGTCAAGTGGCCTCGTTCTTTAAAGTCTTCTTTCAACGACAGGGTTATCTATCATATGGCGAATATAGGGGTTTCCATGTTCCTGGAGCCTTATTTCGTGTTTGGCGGCGTGCTTTTTTATTACATCTTTGATGTATTTCATCTGTAAATCCTTGTGAAGGTCTTAATTTCTTGTGTACTAAGGGGCATTTACGATGCTACGGATAACCTTGTTTTGAAACGTCTGTATCATTTTGGCGTTTGTTTGCTTAGTACATCCCCAGAGTTGAATACCGTAGGTCCATATCGGCTTCAGTATTTGCCGATATAGCAGCAGCTTGTTGTATATTGTAAGCTCAGAGCCTCTACCTATGAGCCAATACATTTTTCTGAACTTAATATTAAGTTCTTCTTTTTTCTTTTTGACGTGCTTTCTCCACTTGAGCTTGGCATCGAGAGTCATGCCCAGATATTTAGCTTTGTTTGCATATGGCACCGGTTGTAAGTTAATTTTTATCGGTAAATGGGAAGCCTTTTGATATGTAAAGTTAATATGCGTGGATTTCGTCTCATTAAGCTTGATTCTCCAGCACTTAGTCCAGTTACAAACCTCATTGGTAATCTTCTGGAGTTTGCTCGTTGCATCAGCGACATTACTTCCAATCGCCATGATTGCTGTGTCATCTGCAAAGGTAGCTATGGTTCGTTCATCTGTTGTTGGAATATCCCTTGTATACAATAAATACAGGATTGGTCCTAAGACACTCCCCTGTGGGACACCGGCAGAGATGTTCTCTATGAAGCTTCAGATCTCTATGAAGCTTGAATTCCAGTTCACTGTGCCAAACTTTATCGAATGCTTGGGCGACGTCCAGAAATATGCTGGAGCATACTTTTTGCGTTCTAACGATCTTTCAATAACGTTGGTGATTCTATGCACCTGTTCAATTGTGGAGTGCTTTTCCCTGAATCCAAATTGATGTGGAGGTATTAGTTGTCGGTCCTCAATTATTGGTTTAAGTTTTTTTAGTAATAATTTTTCAAAGAGTTTTGACATAATTGGCATGTATGATTTTTTATCGTTAGGTGGTTTATCAGGTTTTGCTATCATGATTACTTCTGCTACTTTCCATTGCCACGGAACATATTTTAACCGAAAGCTTGCATTGATTATGTGTAATAGCTTACGAAATCCTTTACCCGGTAGAGTCTTGATTATTTGGCCAATAATTAAGTCATACTCTGGAGCTTTTTTAACATTCATGTTGCTTTTTAGTTCTTCTTTTAATTCTTTGAGAGTTACTGGGCGTATGTGAAAATCATCTAGCTTGTGCATTGATATTATTTTTTCATTGGCCGTTTGTCTTGGAAGTGGTTGAAAGGTATCCTCGAGATACTCTGCAAACAAATCAGCCTTCTCTTTAGGACCTCTTGCCCAGGTTCCATCCTCATTTTTAAGTGGAGGCACTTGCATTTTGGGTTTTTGAGTCCCTTCGTCGTCTTCCACAGAGAATAATCAGAATTTTTTTCATCGGTTAGGTTAACTAGATATCTGTTGATTGATGCATTTTTAACTTCTTTAAGAAGAGATTTGAGGCTGTTACCTAAATTGTTACTAATCGGTTTTTTTACCGGTGTTCTAGTTATTTGCCAGGTTTTACGTGCCCATCGTTTTTGTCTTACCAACTCTCTAACTTCCATTGGGTAGGATATGTTAAGCTTCTTCTTATTTTGTATAATGGGGGTACTTGCCAAAGCAGCATAGTGAATTGCTTCATTGAGTTGTTTTAATTCATCTTCCAACTGGTGGGGATTTCTTATCGGCACCTGAAGATTGATTTTTTCCTCCAATACCTCACGAAAGAGATCCCAGTTTGTTTTTGAATTTGTTAATCTGGGGGCACTCTCCCTTTGAATTACCATTTCACTGATTGTTATGATAACCGAGGAATGATCCAATACTAGAGAATTACTGTCTTCAATGTGAATGTAGTTCTGGGATATACCTCTTGCACATAAAAGTCTATTAGGTCAGGTATCTTCGTTTTGTCACTAGGCCAGTATATTGTGGAACCACCAGAGTAAAATTCACATTTTGATGTCTGCCCTGCTTGCAGCAATTCTTTACCTTTTGACGTCGTAAGTCTGAATTTAAATAGTTTAAGGTAGTCCCCCCTTTTCAAGTTATGCCAGGGAGGACAATATATTGCAGAGACAGTAAGCTGTCTGTGTTTAATTTGGATCCTTACAGTAGTGACTTGCATTGTTTCTTGTTCGATATTTCATTCTAAATGGTGTTTTATATTTTCTTTTATTAGTAATGCCGAACCACCTCTTGCTCTTTTCGCTGGATGAATGGAAAGTTATAACCCCGTATTTTAACAAACGAAGATTTGACTAGATGGCATTCAGATATTAAGAAAATGTCGATTTTTTCTGAATTTAAAATATTTCTATTTCTGGAATATGTTGCATAATGCCATTCGCATTCCAGATTGCTATTTTGAAAGTTGTGTTCTTACTTAACATTTTTTGTTGGATTTCGTTGAGGGAGTTGCATTTTCTTCAGTTGGTCAAGTATCATGTTGTTCAGATTACTTTGGCCATCTAGCCGCTTTGTAATAGCTGCAATGCTGTTCATAATGTATTCCATAATTTGGTTACTTTCAGAGCTCATATGTTTGGTTGAACCCAAACCTTTCACTACCTGCGCAAATGAACTTCTTTGCCCTGTATTGCTTGGTTGTGGGTTTTGATTCATCTGATTTGATATTTGAACCCTTCGATTTTCGTGATTTTGCGGTTGATTTCTTGTTTTATCTCTTAATTTTTGTAGTTGTTTAGCAACCTCACAGCCTCGATAATTAGCCGGATGTTGGCCCTTACAATTTTTACACTTGCTGCCACATCTCTCCCTATTGTACACGCATGGGTAAAATGATTACCTGAGCATTTTACACATCTTGGATCCCGGCCGCAATATCTTTGGGTGTGATTAAATGCCTGGCATTTCTTGCATTGGGGTATGCGTGTTGTGGTTCTCCTCATAACGCCGTTGAGTAATTTTTGAAGCGGCTCCCTGGACACGGCTACGTAACTCTTCTAAACTCCTGATCCGTTTAGGGTAGACCTCTTCTTTTAGGCAGCCCCAGTAAAAACAAATCCAGCGGATTTAGGTCCGGGGAACGTAGAGGCCACAAAAAGGGCCCCAGATGGCCAATCCATCTATCTGGATATGTGGAATTCAAATACGCCCGAACGTTTACTGCATAGTGCGCAGGACACCTATCATTCTGGAGCTAATGGGATTCTCTCACCAAGAAAGTCCAAATAGCTTTGGCCAGATAAGTTCCCGGGCAGTGCAAATGGGCCAATTATCTTTCCGTTCAATATGCCGGTCCAATAATTTATTTTGAATTTGTACTGGGATCTGTTTGATTGTGCACGTTAAAGCATCCATCTCTATTTAGTGTTGGTTCATCGCTCCATAGAATATTATTAAAGAATTGCGGATCTTGTTCTATTATCTCAAGCATCTGTCGGCAAAAACACAATCTTGCGTAGTAGTTCTCTTGGTTCCAGAGTTTGCACGTATCTAATATGGTAGGGGATGATATTTATTTATTTTTTTTTTTCCAATACACGGCGCACTTTCGAATTTGCGATTCCAGTGCGTCGGGCTATTGCTCTTGTAGAGGTAGACGGATCTCGTTCAATTTCCTCAAGCATCATTTCTTCAGTGACAATATTAGCGACTCTTCCAGTGCTAGTACCACCAACACCGCTGCCAAGTAATCTTCCTTCCGAGTAACAATCGTGGACTCTGATGAATACGCGATAATCCGGGTGACGCACGTTTGGATATCTTTCCCTATAAAAGGCTGCAGCTGCATATGCGTCACTTCTGCATTCATCATAAATATAATGCATGTTGGCGTATTCTGGTGACGCATACTGATTACGTGGCATTTTGATACACAAAAATCCACCCAGATATAAGCCAGAAAAACGGAATAAACACATGCGATGTCGAACAAGTCGAGTGACGCATTAAATTAATGTTTAATAATGTTTTTTTTGTTTTAATCCATGCAATCTTTTCTGGGGCCGAACCACTTCCTGCTCTTTCGAGGTTGATTTTCCCGTCTTACTTTACGCAATTCCTGCCAAATCGAAGACGTACGGCTATAGGACCGATTTAAGTTACCATCTGCGCATTGCATAGCTCCATGCCAGTCTATAGTACTGGACATGGGAGATGGGTCGGCCCATGAGTTTTGCACGCCAGTAGGGGGTCGTAGTTATGTTCCTTTTAATCACAGATCGTAATCTGTTGATGAAAATTTCCTTTTGCATCCTGCTCCTATCGGGATTCGGAACCCGGTACCTCCCGAACCAAACGCCAAAGCTTTAACCACTGTGCCATTTGGTCGGTATTAATAATGTTAATGTTTAATTATTTACCGTTTAATACATTTTATGAACAAAAGATGAGTAGCGCAGAGCACGCTTAGGTATAGCATTTCAAGTTTATAAATCCCTTATCATCAGGTACAGTTTAAGACAAGAAATAATCCAATTTTTAAAATTTTGTTATTTAATCGAATTTACTCCTTCTGCATACTAATAGCAATAACCTCGTATCTATACATTAGATAAAAGGATGTATTATACCATTTTAGAATCTGAATTAAACACGCATGTTTTTAGAATAGTTGGCCACTTAGGTTCTCATACATTTTTTTTCACCAAAGACGCTCAAACTTTTATAAAAAAAAATATTTACCACATTTCATGCTGAAAATTAAAGTTTAGACTTTTTTTCAAAAAAAGTGCAACAGCTACTCATACTATTTACTGCATATCTATTAGTATAGTCCATTAAGAGTATTTTAACACCAAAAAACCGATGGATTTAACTTATTTGTAGCCGTGGTGATTGGAAACGTAAAGTAATGTGAAAAAATGAACTTTAAAAAAAATGATTTTTCTTAGATGGGGACTTGGGGTATATTTCGGGACGTGGGGGTTTCGAGACTTGGAATATATTTTTTTTGTATTTTATTTTGAGCGCCCAATAGCTCTACCATAAGGTGCTTCAGGGTAATCCATTCATTCTGGGACATCCTGTATAAGCCCTCGGATTACAATAACAAATTCATCATAAACAAGCTCTCGGAAACTTTGCGCGGACGGCTTTAAAAATGGGAACATTAAACGAGTTAAGATTTGGGGGGGGGGCGTGTAACAGGGAAAGACAATGCGAGAACAACTTCACCAACAACACCTAATAAACACATTATTCCACTCGTTTAATTATTTCGCAAAAAAAAATTAAAAAAAAATTTATTCAAAAAGTTTAAAAATTACTCGATCGATTTCGACTTGTTAGGTCATCATCAGGAGTATCTACTGATTTGTAAAAATAAAAATTTAGTTATATATAGTAGAAATAAGCAAAAGGAAATAAAAGATGGAGGGACTAAAAATAGTCAATAAAAATTAATCTTTTGATCAACAACCATCTGTTGTTTACACGGAAAAATTACCAATAAAAAAGGGGGTGGAATAGCAGGTAAGCGATTAGTCATCGGCTGAGTAACAAAATTTAAGGTATATTGAAGTACATTTAATTACCCGACATATCAGTCATATTATTAAGAGCGTGAGAATAGCACAGGGCGGGAACCGTAATTGGTGAGAAACGGATTTCTCTTTGTTCGTTAAGGATATTTTGGTTTAGGAATATGGATTTTCGAATTTCGTAAGATTCTAAGGTATCTAAACCTTTGCTTTTAGGTTGAACATGTAATATGTCTAAATTGTTTAAGCTAGCTGTATGATTTTCTAAAGTTAAATGATTATGGAATGTGGATTGATTGCAACCAAATAAATGTTCTTTAGCTCTAACTCCAAAATTGCGCGCAGTCTGTTCAATATAGGGGAAACCACAATCATTGCAATTAAGCCTATAAACACCAGACTTGGAAAGGCGATTAACTCTAGGTTTATTGTTAAAATCCATATTCTTTCCGGTATAATAGCTCTACTGTAAGCGACGCCAATTTTCCTGCGTTGGATTATCCGGTGGATAAATACCCGTTAGAGCTTCACGCTTTAGCTTTTTATTTAATAACTTTATAGTCTGAGTTGCATATCCGTTATTAGTTGCTATTTGTAGAACTATATTAAGCTATGACATAGACATAATTTGAATTTATCAAAGGGATGTTTATTACTCTATCGATAAGTGAGTGGAAAGCTGACATTTTAATATTATGTCGATGGTTTGAGGAACTGGGATAATAGCGTCTGTATACGTGGGTTTCCGATAAATTTTGAAGTCTAAAGAAGAATTAATCCTGGTCAACAACATATCTATACCAAAAGATTATATGACGAAAATAAGGATTGTTTTTTGATAAAATCATTTGTTCGAAAAAATTCATGAAAATTTCATCTAACATAACAAAGATGACAGAGGAAAGCCCATGGGTAGACCATCAGCGAATTTGAAATATGTATTATCAAAACAGAAATAGTTTTGTTTAATACAAGTCTCAAACACCAACTTCAGTTCACGACGTAAGTCCTCATCTACAAGGGATGTTGTTGATCTAAGTAATTACAAACTATTTTTTAATACTAGATAAAGTTTTAATTGGAATAGAAGTGAAAAGACTGACAGCGTCAAACGAAACTAGTTTTGAATGTTGCTAATCAATTCTACATAGTTCTAAAAGAAATTAGTATGATCATTGAAAAAGTTTATGAAACCCTTACATAGCTTGTAGGCAGGAGCATTGCAATACGCGACTATTAGTCTAATCGGGATGCCCTCCTTTTATATTTTTGTTGTTCACCAACAACGTCAAGCAACCGTTGCTTGGGTTAGTTCAGATTTGAGTAACCATATGGGAACAGTATAAAAATTAATTGTAAAAATGAAAGATAAATAGATCACTCCTCACCCTCCCCCCACCCAACAATTTACACGTTAGATAAACTCGACACTATCAATGGATTAACTCTCTCCATTACAGCGGCCATCAAAACGTTGAAGTTGGCTTTCTCATTCACCGGCGCGTGAAGCAACACATTATCGATTCCGCCCTATTAATATGCTCATCTGCACGGTCAAACACCGCACTAGAAAATTTAACACCTCGATGCAGAAAATACACCTCAGAATCAACAATGGTCAACGTGACACCGAACTGGTGCAATAAGGTGCAATTTAGTTGTATCAAATAAGGTTTTCCTTCGTAAGAGCATTCACAATTCACAAAGTAACGTGGAGATCGAATGACGCAAGAACGAGAAACCAAATCGATCATCAAATTATGATCTCTAAGAGACACTTTACTAGCATATCCGACGTTAGATCTTACTGAGATGCCGACATGAACAGCGACCACATGTTTGTTGTAAGCAAATTAAATTTTGTGCATTAAATTTAAAATATATAAATTTGAGCATCGTTCCTCTAATGTAGTACCCATTGCCGGTATTATTTACCTTTTTTATTTATTTCGTTTCAGATTTGGGGTTGCGTGACGCTTGGGGTTCGTAAACCTTCCTTTGGAGGAAAAATCTATATATTTAAATAAAATGTTTTTGCATGTAAGTATTGTTGTTGATGTTTGCCATGATTCGTGATGCCCACCGAAAGCATTTCTTGACCCTTGGATTTATTAAAATCCATGATTCGGACTAGGTCCAACTTCAGGGTCATCAGGGTCTGATTTTAAACATTGATCAACTTCGTTATACTTTTAATTGGGTCCCAGTAGATATAATCAGTTTCTCGGAAACGTTTCTATCGTTTAATATTCAAAATTCCACGTTGGTCGTTGGTAGTTATAATTTATTCAGGCGATATAGGGCTAATCCATCAGTTAATTATGGTGGGGCATGCTTATATATTAACAATTGTATTGGTATGTCTGTAATACCCCCAAGTTCTCAAAGACTCAATAAGCGGAAATGTATTTTGGGTGTGCTTTATAATTCATCTAAAATGAACAAGAGGTCGTTTTCTTCTCGGGTCATTTCAATTTTGACATTTCTCAAGAGACCTTATTTTCTCATAGCTATCAACCATAAGTGGTGGTTCTTATTCTCTCATTGACCATGTTGTCGCTTCTGCTGATAATTCTATTTGTTTGTTCAATCAATTTTTCCCTAGTGTATCAAGGTACTTGTTGCATATTTTCAATTTTATTTTAACGACCTCTACACATCCCGCTCAGTGGAAGCTGAGTAAAATTATTATTATTCCTAAAATTGGAAACCCTTCTGAGCTTTCCCGTTTCCGCCCTACTAGTATTTTAACTCCTCTGTCCAAGGCGTTCAAAGTGGTAATAAAAAACCAAATTCAATTTCATATCGATATCTGTAATTTGCTTAGTATTTTTCAATCGGATTTTAGAAGGTTCCACGGTACCACCACAGCTTTATAGAATGTTTGTGACGATATTCGTTGTAGTATACGAATAAAAGAGAAATAATTTGTCTTACTCTGTTCGATTTTATTAAAGCGTTCGATTCAATTAATCAGAAATTTTGTTTAATAAACTTATTTCGAACTTTCACTTTTCTCTCTCTGCTGCTAAATTGATGTTGGACTATATTTCGGGACGTTTTCAGACAGCCTTACTGACGTTACTGACGTTGTATCTTCCTCTTATTAATGATAATTTGATAAGAATTTGTAATTGGTCATTATCTAACCGACTCGCTCTTAGTGCTAGTAAATCAATCATTTGATTAAACTAAACAAAACGGTATTTGGAATGCTTAGTTGTTTGTATAAAGTTGTAGGGTTCACTGTTAGTAGTTTTAACAGGCGTATGTTCCTATTTGATGGCATTGTTTTGATTGGAATGCTTCTGAAGAATATAAATATTCTCCAAAGATGTTTCAATCCTCGTTTCATTTTTAGTATTAGGAAATATAATCACATTTCTCTCTTCTTGGATTTGATTTTTGACTGTTGTTTGGTTGACTTTTATGAACTTCGTGTAACGAACCGTGAACTAACGAGCCTCCCTATTTATTTAATACCTACGTTTAGTAAGCCAAACTCTTTAAATTTACGATTACTTCCCCCTATAAACCTGTGCAGATCTTTAAATACAACTCTTTCTGTTAGCGGTATTTCTCTTTGGAATTCCATTCCCTTGGATATTAAAACTTTAGATATTAAGAGAACAGCGTCACTTTTATCTTTCAACGCGTGTTATTTAGCGCGGCACGCTTGAAGCACATTGCAAGTAGTAGCTGTAAATATTCACTTCTTGCAGTACCTTCTATAATAAATGTGCTTGAGCTCAATATGGAAGGTAATACTTTGGCGCACGGAGTGGATTTGTTTTGAAAAAATCTTAGATTTTTATGCCTAACGGAACTATTATTTTGTTTGTTGTTGTTTTCATATACAATATTTAAACTGGTATAGTAATAACGAAGAACTTCCACCCAACAATCAGGAGTAGTGGCTCGCTATGCAGTCAGCCATAATTACCGCAGCTCAAAATACTATCGGAAGAAGACCACTGAGATTCCGCAATGATTGGTTCGATGTTTAATGCTGCTTGGTCGTCGAAAATAAACAACAGCTTGTTGAAAAATGGTTGTCTTGTAACACTAGAAGCACTCTAGCAGAATATCTTCGAGCTAGGAAAGCTACAACTAAATATCTCCGACAAAAAAAGCGCGAAGATATGGTAAAATGCATCGAAAACATCAGGTTCCATGCGGTTCAAGGACACGTGTATTCAGAGTTCTGTCCGCCATCGCAGAACGTTTTAAACCCAACAATTTTTATGTGGTTTGCATAGAGTCGTTCGGTTGCGAAATTTGAGCAGCTTTAGGTTATAGAGATGTCTCAATACGAACAAAAAATATGATGAAAATTTTACGGGTCCCAATACACTTATCGATTAGATTAAGCTACTTCAAGTTGATTCTCTTATTTCTATTGGGACGTCTCTGTAATATTGTTTTAATCTATGATATAAGGCTATAAGTTTTACTCCTCAGGACACGCATAACTCACTTTATTTAAACGTCATGCGTGTACTATAAACAAAATAAATAATAAATTTAACTTGAATCTAATGGATATTACGTTTACTCGTAGGTGGCTAATAACGACTTTCGAATTTCTTTTGGCCCTCGCGTGTACGCATAAATTATTAGCGGGATCGTCGGTTTAACTATTGACTTTAAATATGCACATAACGGTCAAGTTTAATTTTCGAACTCTGCGCTCAACTTCTTAGATGTTTCGTAAACCTTTAGCAGCTAAAACTTGTCGATATCTAAACCTTTGTCGAAAGCAAAAGTGTAAGGTACATGGGGCAACTAGCGGGCAAATTTGTCAAAATATTTATTATCAATGATGGCAGGTACAACTATAGCATCAGTTGGTTGACGTTATTACGAAGTTGTTTACGCATTTTCTCTTTGTGCTACCCGCTCTCCAAATATTCTTAATTGTATTAATTTGAAAGGCCAACGTTCAAAAATAAATTTTTATAAATTTTCCATTGGCTTCTAAGTTTATTTGTTAAATTTTAATGAAGCGTTTTAAATGTAGTTAAGAAGCTATTAAAATGTTGACTATAATAATGATGATATTGAATCAGTTTATTTAATTAGGTTAATGCTGATGACCCTGGATCTACAATAATCTAGATCGTCAATCAAAATTCTCAATCCAATGAATTACTGAAAATTATATTCCAAATTGCAGATTTTTAAAGAAAGTAAGATACGTGACACCACGATGGTTTTCTGGAACTGTTCTCACATTTATTCTCTTTTCGGTTAATTCTACAAAGAATTTACCACTGTACTGTAATAATCCAATTTATTATTGAAGGTGATCGAAAGTATTTTTCTGTATCCAACCGAAAATGTATCAACATAATAAATTTAGCCATGGCCTAAAATAAATCTTATTGGTTGTAATGATACTGAATCTAAGTTGAGTGTTCAACGACCATATAATGATTCGAATCATTGGCTTCTGAAGTTCAATGTTACAATAATTCAAACTAGTTCAGCAAATAGCATTTAATCAAATATACTTTATAAATATTTGGCATAGATCGAAATGTACAGTGAATGATTTATTAAACTTATTAACAGTGTATAACATAATTCAATAACACATGATTTTAGTAGCTCTGACGAGATTACTGAAAACGTTTGTTAACATCTTCTCAGTTTCGGGGTTGTCGTTCTTCAAATTGCATCTACATTTACTGTCCAGTTAAGTACAGTCACAGTAATACTGTACAAGATGAGTATACATAGTTACAGAAAAAAATTTCAGTAGAACTGCTGATCTATACTTGAGATGGTTTGAGAGCACCTTATGTGTTGGAATGAGATTAAATAAACTAAAAATTCGAAGTTAATTTCTGTTAAACGATTTAGCTTAAAGCTCGAAACAGAACAAGAGCGACAACGACAAGCGTCGATGAATCAATAAAAAATATCGCCGCAACATCGCTGTAGCTAACAGAATAAGAGCGTCAGCGTATTTGCGTGTTTTATCAATGTCAAAATGGATTCTGAAAGTTAGCATACTCGAATAATAAAAATTTCAATATTATAAAAATTGTTTATCTTTTTATGTTTTTGGTACATGACGTTGGGGCATTACCAACTTAAATATATAAAAAAAAACAGTTGGCAACATTGTTGCGCCAGCGATGAAAATAGAAATAGACTCTAAATTTATTTCAACGAAAAAATCGTTGTCACCAGCGTTGATGGTTGAAAGGCGATTTCGCTCGCCACCTTCGCTCTTGTTCTGTTTTGAGCTTATGTTTGGCTCACAGCCTAAGATATATTAAAGTTAGCCAGTCTACGTCTAATCTTCATTATATAGGCTGTGTGCCAAACTTAAGGTAAATCGTTTACTACGGTAAAAACCGGTTTTAGTAAAGATTTTCCGATCAGTTTGCCATAGAGTTTTTGAAAAATATGTATTTAATTTAATTTACCGAAAAATTGACTTTTACCTTAAGTTTTGCACGCGGCCTCAGAATAAGAATCCGGCTCTTTCAAAAAATACAAAATTAAAGGGTAACTATCAAGCAAAATAACAACCAAAATCTGCATTAACGATAGGTTGTTAAAAATAAATAATTTTATTTCTTGATTGGTTAAAAATAAGAGGCAAAGAGTATCTACTCGTACGGATTGTTAGAAAACGTAACGAACCAGAAACAAACATTTGATCTGTAAATGTTTGAGTAGTGCAATTTAAATACTGTTAAAGTTAGCCGTAATTTTCCATACGAATGTTAGTAATGCAGATTTAGACGTGATAACCAAAAGTAGTACACCAACAGGCTGTGATAACAATCTCATTCAAAGTTGAAACCCATCGCGGAAGGGACTGGTGCAGTGGTCACGCATAAGCGCACCAGAGTATTTTCCGGTATAACTCCGAAAATGCCCGGTAAAAATCCGCGCTCGTTTGTACTTGCTTATACATCGAAAGGTGTTGGAGCCTGTTATGCATTCATTTGTAAATGTGCTAATGAAGCAACTGATATTTGAACGATTACCAACTTTTGAGCGGCGATCCTCCGAAACCTCAACTAATACACATCTGGGTCGCTCGTTCACCTGAGAATCCTAGTATCGTATTAACGAACATAGAACTGATGAACCCGATTGTGTCAACCAAAGATTGTAGAAGCCCGAGTATATACGCCAAGCTATGGTGGCCACAAATCTTTTGAGACCATTACTGGCTCACTTCAGTATGTTTTTGGCAGGATTTTCTTTAATGTCTTAACTGGTCCGTAGCTTTTTATATTTTCGACGCACGATCCCACAAAAAATTGCATAAAATGTAAAGATCAAAGGAAGGAGCGCAATTTTTCTGTATTATTTTAAACTGCACTCCTCATGACAAATGAGCTTAATGCTGAAAATGGGGTGTAGGGTTTGAAAATAATTGTAAATGTTTTATGGTTGTATTAAGTACGTGAATAAACAAATAAATAAATAAAATAAATAGATCCTTGGTTGGTATTCTTGTAGCATGTAAGTCTCTTCCTTTGAGGTTAAGAAATGGCCTTTTGCATCGCAAACAGATATATTTTTAATTCAGGAACCATACCTTGTTCTTTTTAATTCTATCCCTGTTTAATTCTCGGAACACATCTGAACTTGAAATTTTTAACGTTGGCTGTGAACCAACTTTTATCAATTCTGCTCGTCGCGAGGTGATTGACATTAGTTGGTGTTTTGTGTCCATCACCATCAAATAATAAATTGGAGAGTAATAAACGATATTCTAATTTCTGATCACAGGTGCATCTTTTCTATTAATAAATAATAATAAAATTCGAAATAATAAATTAAGAAACTGCGAACTTTACTCCAAAGAACTATCGAGTTTGCTTCACTAGCCTAGTGTAATTCGTTTGGTAGAGGTTATTCGAATGCAATTTCGACTGAGATAACATCCTGGTTGCACAGAAAGTCTACAAGAATGCCTAAGAACTACTATTAGATCCCCGGCGCTGTTTCTGCGTCGAAATTAATAGAATGCCGGCGGCCACCAGGCCCAACAAAACTTTGGACAAAAATGAAAATTGTAAAATTAACCTCTTCAAAAAAGATGGCTGATAAACTGCTTCTCAGTATTCATTTTCCTGGTTGCAACATCAATGATTCCGATCCTGTCATCACTGAACAAGCTAATATTTTTGCCGGATGGCCTTGTTATTCCCACTCTTTTTGTGATTACGTTGTCACTAAATCAGATCGCGTTAAGCATCTGGTTGTCATTTTGGATTTTATATTATCTGGGAATTTCCATCTTGAACATAATCTTCAAAACGCTACTGGAATACTACAAGTTACTACTTCTATCAAAGCTAACTGATGCATTAGTTGCGTGTTGACCGATAGTCAACATAAAGTTTTCGATTCCTCGGTTGCAAACCTTTATTTTAGGCACAGTTTGTTATGCTGCTTATCGAATGAAATGTAACGGACGTGGAATATATTATAGGGGCATTCACAGGGCACCGGCAAATTCTCAATAATATTTCCTCATATTGCTGAGTTAAATTTCTCTATACATCATTCTCATTCTCTTTCAAGAATTTAGGGATGAACTGTTCAAATCACTACTATAGTCTGCTACAATGTTCTGCTTTTCAACCTAAGGTCATAGCACTGACTCATTGTGTATCCGAAGCGCTAAATTTTATGGGTGAAAATTTTCGACGGTATTGTGTACCAATATTTACTCCGACAATGAATTTAGTTTGTTGTACGCAACAAGGCTTACTTGACGTGGTCGGAAGACGGAAAAGTTCGATAACACGTGCCTCGAACCATTACTCTACGTGGCCACAATATTCACGACCTCCATCACGTGTATCAAACCATGAATATACGCAACCGAGTAACTCAGAAAACTGCAATGATTGAAATTATCTTATCGCGCTCGCTCATGTTAGTCCCACATAAACGAAAGCAAGATTATATAGCAACGGATAATCGGCGTGAACACTTTGCATTATTAACGAGAGAAGATGAGAATCGATATCCGATCGACTCCAATCAACCAAACGCAATGGAAGATAGCAATCCTAAAACGTAAGAATGGCCTAGATAAGTAGATACCGTATGTAAGCGTACCAAGCTTCCCAGTTCACACTACGAACTAATAGGTATATGTGGGCATAAAGTATGTGGTTCCGGCGTGCACAGAGACGTTGATGTTCAGATAATTGCTATACGTAGAATAATAATAAATAAATGTAGAAATAAATTCGTAAAAAACACGAAAAGTTAATTGTGAGAATGAAACATAGATGAAAAATATGAAAGAATCGATTTCGTTAGGCTAGCAAGTAATTCTCTAGTACTACAAATACATGGTATTGTCCTATATAAGACAATATTCCAATGTAAGTAATACAACATCAGTCGTCCCGACCTGATGGACTGACTTTTTTAAATCAATAACCTCATCCGTTCGAAACTGATGTTGGGATTCTTACAAATTTTCCATCTATGAGTCAAAAAATTCAAAACTATACGTAGAGCTCAACACAATACTTGTCAAACAATCTTCTCGTCATTCAACTCATTTAATGCAAGATAGCAGTCATCTGGGTTATGAACAAATTAAGGGGAACATGTTTCACGAATCACAGCCCCCCTTCACTAGTAACACGATCAGAAGAAAGCATCGTTATCAGTAAAAAGTTGTTAATATTGAGATAAGCTGACGCAACAATACTTTTGAGAATACAACGTGCAGTATAATCAGTCTAAAATATTTCCAGAACCCCGGCACCAGTACAGAGAAAATTAATGTTTTACAATTTTTTTATTTTGTTTATTTCATATAGACAGACATTTTATTTACGTTTTAAATAAAAATAAATCAGAATTAAAAATATTTTACAACAGTGTAGTTGTCTGAATATTTGAGACCTAAATTGCTTAGTATATAAAAATTTGGTCGCTCTAAATGTTTTTATGTTCTTGATAAAACTAAAAAAAATCTTAATAAAATATTCCTAATGAATCTAATGGTCATATGTATAATGAAATTTCACGCAAATTTTAATTTTAGCACCATTTTAACTAACAAAAAATCAACACTATTACTAAAATATATAATCAAAAATAAACTTACAAATAAATGCTCGCCAAGAAATCCCAGATTATTTAAAAAAAAATTAAATAAATATAATTATACCACAAATACACAAACACTAATAAAAATCACAATAAATAAAAGAAGAAAACAAGTAAAATTTGTAAATACTTAAGTGCTAAACTAACATTTTTCAAAATATTAACAAATAAATCACTTTATAGCTATCGATACGCTTATTTATTCTATTAATTCACACGAAATCACTTAGATTATTTATCACAAATTTGTTTAGCACAAAAAGCTTTAAAGCACAATAAATACAAGTACAACAACAACTAAACAAAAAAAATTTTATTTTCGAAACGATTTAATGAAAAACTACAATGGCCAAACGATTTGCTAAGCGCACCAAAATGCTAAACCGTCTCGGAAGTAGTCTTTTCATCAAATGTCTAATAAAATTACGTTTACTATCTTTTTATACATAAAACTAATAAATTAAAAAAAAAATAAAATAAAAAAATTAATAACAACTATTATAATTTCTGTATTGTATATAAAAATGTATAAAAATTACATAAAAATCTAATTAAGTAAATACAAAAATCGATTAAAGCTATTGATTCAATTCGGTTGGGGTTGATTTACTTTTGATATTTTATTATTTCGGTATATGATTATCATAAATTTTTGACACAGCACATATTAAATACAAAGGTGATTATTATCTATCGCATATGTCGCTCTATATATAAATTAAAATATATGACGCGCGTGCACTTTACACACAAAAACAACAGTCAAATGTATCGGACAGTAAATAATTGACGGTAGAGACACCCTCGCACTACTCTAGAACTGAGCTAACGTATGCTCTTACAAAAATCTTGTGTTAGACTGAATTTAATATTTAACGTACGCGTTATTTTGTAATAGATTACAATAAACAGCGACACGATATACACATACATGTTTTGTGTTCAATGCCAATTAGCTTATAATCGCATCAATAGTGCGAATATGGGCAACAGAAAATATGATGAGCTTGGCATATAATCTAATCCTTTATGTATTGCATATATAAAAAGTTTTCTCGACTGAAGCCGTATTTTACGAAATGATTAATTACCACCACCAACTATATAATTACAACTATTCCAAAAACATGAAACATTACTGCACTGATTCGGAATGAACTGATTAACATGTTGAGCTTGGTTGCCGAGTATCACCTGAGATAAAATCTAGTTAACAATTATGGAAACGAAAGCCCTTTTCGTGTTAGGGAAATTCGGGGAATAAATAATACACCTGAAATTTGTTCGAATATTTATCTTATCTTTATCTTTATAATGGTACGGCACTGCACCCACCTAATTACATAAATTTTCGAAAACCTTCTTAATAAAACGAACAATAACCCTTTCCGGACCGCAAAACAAACCAATCCTTTTGGATATGATATGATATGATAAGAACATACAGGCAAAAAATCATGACGATCCTATAGGTATATATGTAACGGGTGTTTTTTTAGGAGGTTTGTTTTTCCGATAGATGTCGTTTTATTTTATGACAGTTGTTTTGACAGCTCAAAGTGGCATTTCTACTCAGTATTGTTTGGCAAATCATTATGAATAGGTTAACTCCAGAACAACGTTTTCAAATCGTGGAAATTTATTTTCAAAATCAGTGTTCAATTAAAAATGTTTATAGAGCACTTCGTGAATTTTATGGTGCACATAATCGTCCGTCAGAGACCACCATAAAGAACGTAATTACCAAATTTCGGTCTACATTCACTCTTTTGGATGCCAAGCCACCGACAAGAATGAGAAGAGTTCGTACAGAAGAAAATATTGCTGTCGTTGAGGCCAGTGTCGAAGAAAACGACAATTTATCGATTCGTCGTCGTGCTCAGCAAATTGGACTTTGTCCATCGACTTTATGGAAAATTTTACGTAAAGATTTGGGTTTGGTGCCATACAAAATTCAATTGGTGCAAGAATTAAAGCCACACGACCATCGTTTGCGCCGTGAATTCAGTGATTGGTCGTTAAATCAATTGAACGAAGATCCATTTTTTTACCGTAAAATTCTCTTCAGTGATGAGGCGCATTTTTGGTTAAATGGATACGTCAACAAACAAAATTGTCGCATTTGGAGCAAAGATAATCCACACGCCGTTCTAGAATTACCAATGCATCCTGATAAATGTACTGTTTGGTGCGGTCTATGGGCTGGTGGGATCATCGGTCCATATTTCTTTAAAAATGAGGAAGGACGACGCGTTACCGTGAATGGAAATCGATACAGAACCATGTTAAATGAGTTTTTGTTGTCAAATCTTGAAGATATGGATATGAATGAAATGTGGTTTCAACAAGATGGTGCCACTTGCCATACAGCACGTGAAACAATCGACTTATTGAAAGAAACTTTCAACGACAACATTATTTCGAGAAATGGTCCGGTGAATTGGCCTCCGCGTTCGTGCGATTTGACGCCACTCGATTACTTTTTGTGGGGATACGTGAAGTCATTGGTTTATGTGGATAAACCTCAATCGATTGACGCTTTGGAAACCAATATTCAACGTGTCATTGCTGACATACGCCCTCAAATGCTTGAAAAAGTGCTGGAAAATTGGACCTCCAGAATGACATTTGTGAAAAATAGTCGTGGTAGCCATATGCCAGAAATTGTGTTTAAATGTTAAATGCCAAAAAATTATCTACCAAATAAAAAAAAATTTTGGTCATTTCATAATTTTATATGTGTTTTATTCAAAAAAAAAATCGGCAACCTCTTAAAAAAACACCCTTTATATAGCACATTCTTGGAATAAACGTAATCCGTTGATATTGGCATATTTGAGAAGACATATTTGAAAAACGAATCGTACTCCAGAATTATGCGGGCCCGGCTCTCCCTGCATCCTTACATTAAAGGTAATACAAGGAAAGGATCAGTTCAAATAGATAAGAATTTTTGCTGCATAAATGTGTTACACTAAAACCCTATACTACACCTTCTAATCCGAGTGACATATGTTCGTAAGAAATCGACAGTATGCTAATACATTTGATGACCGTATAATGCTTAGTGTACTGTGGCTTATTAAATTTAATTCAGTATTGTCATATACATATTTAGCTACCTGTCAATAATTTCAATCATTTGGATATATTGCAAAATTGCGATACACGCACTCGTGTATTGCTGTAAATTGTAAATAAAGAAACCTATTGAACAAAATGTTGTAATCACACTCTTCCCTAGGATTCTGATGTGTTAATATAATAATTAATATAATAAAATAATATGAATAATAACATAAATAATAATAATCATAATAATCCACCATTACTAACGTTAAATCTTAATTACTTTCCAATTACGTATTGCAAACACTATTAAAAGTGACATCTGTTAATTAACACACGAATTAACTATTGGTCACCGTTTATAAATTTAATATTTCGGAAAACATACTCGTACATATTCTCCTTGTACACTTCAGTCGTGATTAGGGTGGCCAGACATACCCCTTGCTGGGGTATTATACCCTATTTCTCACAACCAATTTGCAAAATACCGTAACTCAAAAATATCAAATGGGGTACGGAAAAATACCCCAAAACGATCAATATTTACATTTTTATGCTTTTGTACATTTAAATTTACGAAGCATTTAAATATGTTCAATCAGTGATCAGTGATCATCATGATTTAAGCTTGACATTGCTTCTAGCTAATGAACGACATTATAAAATGTCCAACAAGACAATCTCAAACCGTAGCCGTCGGTTCGTCTCCAAAATAACAAAAAACAAAAAAGTTTATTTCGGAAACAAATCATTCCAAAAATAAAACGAGAACTTAGGCGAATTTTGGTGAAAACTAGTTTTTTACAAAAATTCCTCACTTCCGATCAAATTCCACAAAAATGTACTAGACCAATTAAGATGCCAAGTTAATTTAGAATCCGCCTGGCCTCGTCGTAAGTTTCATAGAATACAAAACACTATAATAAAGAACCAGAAAGTTCCTAATCAAAAGTATCAAAGAAAAACCAATACATCCGCCCAACCAGCAGAAAATCAACAGGAACCATTCCTCTTCCAAATTCTATCCAGAACATGCCCGCACCTGCCTTTTGCAAATCCTGCATCTCCCAAAGCATATGCAAACAAGAACAAGGACAAAAAACGGTTTCTATCAAAATTAGTTATTCACAAAAAATGATCAGGACCAGCCTTGCCACAACTCCAACCCAAAATCGACCCATTACTAACCGACTCCCTCGCAAATGCTATACCAAAATACTATCAAAAACGAAAAAGCTAAAGCTCCAAAGGAAGTTGCTTACTCTTCCAACCTAACAAAAACCTCCAAGTGGCGAAGTAACAGTTTACTACCAAAATCGTCACTTCCAAAATAATTGAAAAAAACATCAAAAGACGAGAATGCGCAAGCCTTAGCCGCAAGATTAGATAAGATAAGATAAGCAGCCATAGCCGGTGATTCGACCTCCGCCCAAGTATGAAGCTTCATTAAAATAAGTCAATCCACTTGGGATGCAGCGAAGACACAGACCGACATCTAGACAGCCACCACATCGAAAACCGCGGGCTCACATTTCCACACTTACTCCTACCCTATAAAATAAAGAACTTCTTATTAAAACTAATGCAACAATTGTCCACCATGCCAATTTCTGGGATTTTTACCAATTTTTGGATTAATTTTGAAAATAAAACCTTAATTTAAGAGTACCTCAATTTAGCAATTTTGATCTGGTCACTCTAGTCTTCATCCGTGTGGGTACGTACTAAACAAATAATAAAAGTATGTTATTAAATTAAAATCTAAGATACAGTCACAAATATATCCCGCCTTCCCTGGTACCTACGTCATAAGTAATTGCTTGTTCATATGATCAATCGTACTTCGGAGGAGAAAACACAACAAAATATCTACACACACAAAAAAGAAACGCTCATACCATAGTAAAGAAAAGTCATGAAAAAAAATCAATCTACGAGTACAAACATGGCTCAAACAAAACAAACTCGTGATATATGTATAAATTCTGTCGTTCGTATTATTAAAATAAAAATAATCATTTATGCGCGCGCATTTGCATTACGCAAAATAAAAATAAATAAACATATCCTATAACTATAATTCTGGATCATGCTTGGATCATGCTTATCCCCACCCAACATAAAGTAGTGCGATTAAATACCTTTTTTATGGGGCACGCATTTGATTTATACAAGTAAAAGTACTGAAAGAGGGGAATGTACGAACAATCACGAAAAACAAAACAAAAATTCATGGTGTACGCAAGGCTATTTTGTTTCTACATATAGGAGTCGTTTATTTTGAAAGTGGCATAAGCAACTTTTTTTAAACCGAAATATTTAAGGGTTTGCGTTACGACTTATGCCTCAACCAGCGAACACTTAAGAGCGTAAGTTGCACGCTTTGTACCGTTTCGGTCACAAATAAACAACTGACCTCTAAAATTTTGGAGATCGTACCGCTCCCCTCAGTGGTCAGCTGGTTGAGGCAGCAGTTTCTACTAAAACTTTACTAAATATGTATGATTAGTAACATCATTTTCGTTGGCAAAAAAGATTTGATCACAGATGAACAATTTGACATTAGTTTTGATCAGTATTTAATTTATTTTGGTCTTTTTCTTGAACCCTATTGAGGTATTATGAGTGATTTATAAAGTCCGGCAGTGATTCGGGCCTGCATATCATTCAACGATGTTATAACTGACCCGAGGTATTTAAAGTTTTCAATGCTATCAAAATTATGGTCTCCGCAATTCCGAGATTTGCCATGGAGATGTTCCTGGGTGTTGGTAGAAATTTTGTTTTTTCTAGTGTTCGAGCAGTACGAAACTGCCCTTGAAATCGCTAGGTTTTCGGCCAAGAAGCACGATATCATCTGCATAACCAAAGTTTTGGCCTGATTTGTTAAATATACAGTGGGAAGTGTCAATGTTGCTTTTCTTCACTATGTATGCCAAATTAAACAGCACAGGCGCGAGTGCAACTCCCTGTCGTACACCAGATGTTGTTTGAAAGGAGCTGATTCAGTTTCTTTAATTCCTAGACATGTGAGCGCGGTTCCCGCGGTTTATACTGTCGGAAGTCTACATATAGTTGATGTATGGCTTTGTTGCACTCCCAACATTTTTCCAAAATCATCCTCATGGTAAAACACTGGCAGCCACATTGATAGCCGCCAATGATGTTTTCAGCGAAAGAGATGAGTCTGGCAAGTGCAACATTAGCCAACACTTTGTAAGCAGTTTCCACATTTAAGGTGGTTGCGTTTTTTGTGCAACGAACATATGAGCGCGGTCTTTCAATTCTCCGGCAGCTCCTATTTGAGATCGTATAAATTTAATGCACGAGTAGCGCCTCCGAGCTTAATCAATTCGGCGAGGAGTCCAACGAGACCGGAATGGCCTTTCCGTTTTTCAATCTACTAATAGCTGAGTCTACTTCCTCCACTGTGAGATATTCGACAAGGAATTATAATATTCATCTGGAGGAGCTATTGCTCTAATAGGGGTCAATTCGTCATTCCGATTTAGCAAAATTTGAAAATAGGTTTGCTATAATGAAAGAACACCAGCTAAGTTTGATTTCAGCTCTCTATTCCCCAATTTGATGGCTGTATTTCTTGGCTGAAAGTCTTTAGTGAGATTCTTGGAGTTAGCAAAATAGTCCCTTAAATTTCTTTGTTCTGCTTGGAAGCTGATGTTTTCATTGCATTATTTCATATGATGAGTGGCTTTCCGAGCACGAAGATATTCTGCTAGGGTTCTCCTAGAATAGGGAATTGGGAATTAGTGACGTTTTTCTAGCAGTTGGGAATTTTTTATACCCCAAAAATAATTCCAATTTATAGCGTTTTGACATTAATTTTTCCCCATTATTTTTTGGGGGAATTGTGATTCGTATAGATTTTTGAATTTTAAGACATTATTTTTTCTAATAAATATATATTTAAAAATAAATTAAGCTTGTAATAAGGTCGCAATACGTATTTTAGTTTATAACAACAAAAAACTATTCCCTGTCTGTCAGAATATACATTTGGGAACGGGAAATAAATATTTGAGAAATAGTGCAATTTGTAATTACAGTAAAATAATTTCCCAATTCCCCGGGAAAGCCAGGATAGGACCACACGCGGTATTGATCATCGAGCCAATCATTGCAGGACCTCGGAGGCCTTCTTCCGATGGTATTTTGTACCGCGGTGGTTATGGCTGACTGTATAACGTGCCACTGCTGATGTTAAAAGAAGTCTTGTTTTTCTGACATGCAGTTACATTTTATAAGGTCATTTGGAACGAACTAAACCACTCATATGATGAAATTTTGTATTTTGAATGAAAATTGGATTATATAATGATATATTGAGAAGAAGTTCTAGAATATTGTAAACTAAAACAAAACTAAGCTATTACTTATTCTACCTTAATATAATTGAACTAGATTATTTCTAAACTAATAGGTACCCGTGTTAGGAATGAAGACGCAAGTTTTTTAAATTTTTACCACGCTTCTACCTTTTCATTAACCTCTCCAAAAATACGATTTCTCAAACTCTTCAAAATACGCTTCTGTCTCGGCGATAACCTTCTCGTTTGAGCTGAATATTTTTCCTCAAAGCCGTGTTAGCATGTTGGGGAACAGAAAGAAATCGCAGGGAGCCAGGTCGGTTGAGTATATACGGTGGGTGAGGCAGTAATTCGTAGCGCAGTTCATTCCGGATCGCAATTTCGACAATCGCGGCACCAATCGGGCCGACACCTTTCTCACACTTACCTTATCATTTAAAATATTAATTGCCGTTCCGTAAAATACGCCTACGGCCTCTGCTATTTCGCGCACTTTAGTTCGGCGATCAGCGAGAATCATGTCGCGGAACTTTTCAACGATTCCCTCGGTGAAAGGTCTGCCGGACAACCTGGTTGCGTGCCATCAGAAACAGATGTACGACCACGTTTAAATTCGTTGAACCAATATCTCACGGTTGTTATAGATGGTAGAGAGTATACCCATCGATAGCATCCGACTTCGCTTTCTTTCGCATGTTTTCTCATCCAAAAATAAAAAGCAAATTGCGGATCGGTATTACTCTTTTTCCATTTTATTGAGGAACAGGAAACACGAGTGATACAACTAGCTGCCACTGTGGGTTTCGTTTGACAGATGACAGTACACGATAGTAATGTCAATATTGTATAATTATATCACACCTTTGAGGGGGACGAAATAGATTTGGAGAAATAAATAAAGAATTTTAAAATTATGAACCAAGTCATTTTTTGCCCACAGTATAACAAATTGTAATATACGGAAACAAATTTGTTTCCGCATCTACGATATATAGATATATATTAAGAAAATTTAGATAATAAGTTAGTGGTAACATAAATTAGCATAAGATTCGTAAAACAAGAATAATAAGATAAATTAACGTAAAATGTAAGTTGTGAGACAAAATTTAGTATAAGGTAAATTAGTGTAGGAATTATAAGATAAATTAGCGTGAGTTGTAAAAGTTATAAAAATTGTAGATTAATATTAAAGAATGTGTGTCAGTAAATAAAAATCGTTAAGTTAAATCTTAAAAGGGATTAAAACATAGTGTTTGTGAAAATTCTAATAAAATATACACGCAGTGTTATCATATTAAAACATAAACTTCCCTCAGCAACGCCATCTATTTTCAAACACGGATAATAACTCTGGTTAATATAAAATACTTAAATCTTGTAGATGAACTTTTAATTCATGAAACAATCTGTTTTAATAGGATTCTGTCTGATTGGAAAATCGAAGAAATATTAAGGTTATTCGTCGTCGAACATTAAAAAGGCAACATGAAGGGTCTCTCAATAGGGATGGCCGAAATTTGTTAGGTTACATCAGCTATGTTTTTAAAGCAACATCTGTCAAATTTATTATGAGTTGCTCATCAGTAGTGTATCGTTAATTACAATGGGAGGTTATAGCGTTGAACAACGTGTGCAAATTATAAAATTTTAGTTTCAACGTTTCGCACAGGCAGTCAATTTCTTATCGTTCAAAAAAACTTGGCATTTCTGTGACTACAAATTTGCGAATTTTACATTAGGACTTGAGTTTGCGCCCGTATAAATTCCAACTGACCCAGCTTAAGATAAATGAACATAGACAACGCATACGCGGTCCGTATTTCTTGCAAAACATAACTGGCATGGCCATAATCGTCAACGATGAGACCTAACTGAAAAACATAGTGGCATTGATGAACAGTTAGCCCAGAGTGATTTAGTATTAATCTGAACATTTTAAATTTATTTATGACTGCTGAATTCACCGCTTTAGAAATAAAATATGTTTAGCGGTGCAAATGTATCAATATTAATAAAATAATTATTCTCGGGGATTAGCTGAATTTTGATTTTCCTTTTGAATTTCGAGATTAATTGATTTTGAAAAAAAAAACGTTTACAAAAAAATTAAGATGATAGATAATATATGTACTACTACTATTATACATTATACCAAACATACTACCTTTTAATGTTAGTAATGTATTAGTAAAAACTTCCAAGTCGTGTTCATTAACATCTGTTTCAGTTAAGTACTTTAGGGTAATTGCCACAGATGTAATAAAATAGATTATTCAAGCCCATTTCGTAAGTGCGAAATTTTCGATAAATATTTGGACGCTGGGGGCTTAAATTGTGACGTGTGACTCTTCTAGATACACCCCAAAATGCTGGGGCCACGGTAACATCCTGTATATAATAGATTAGATTGGCATGCTTAACTTCCGACTGGGAAAATGTGGACGATACTATATCAAAAATTATGATGTCGACGCAAAATCCTTGTTGTTTAAATTTGGGAACTTCATTTTGAATATGGGCTTCCAAGTTCATACAATCATCAAACTCTAGATATGCTACGCCCATCAATGTTTATAAAAATATTTGTTTAAATTTTATAGACTTACTTACATTTATTATTGTCACAATTCACAAACGATATTTTATCACAGATTTTATCATCATAAAGGGAGGCAAAACAATATAACACAATTTAAAATTTATTGTTTACTTTATTATTAAAAGATATTTTGTACCAACAAACACCCACACTAATTACTTAAATTTTTCTAGTGCACTACTAAATTTATTAAAAATAACGACACTATTCACTGCCACCAATATAAATCATAAACTAAAAACTATGTTTAAAAACTATAAAAAATTCATAAACTCGTCATTCCGTCGGTTTGAACTATAAAAAAAATATGCAGCATAATATGTATTGTTTATGTACGAAGGAATGGACATGTTTAATTTATCACTGGCACGGTGGGTCGAATTGATTGTGAAAGGGGGTGGTTAATTAAATTTAATCACTTTTGCCACAATAGTTCTATATCTGCATGTAGGAGTTTACCTATACTCATTATAGAGTGACAATGACAATTATGTATGTTGTGTCTATCGTTCAATCGATGTAATATTTATAGAGAAAGAGTTCACATCATTACCCACAATAAACATAAACTACTATCAGATTAATGACCTTTACATATGATTATGTATACCAGTAGGAATATATGACACACAAATACATAATAAAATATTATGATTTATAAACTATTCTACTAAATTAACACTTTCGCGTTGTTTCGAAGGAGGTTAATTGGTCCAAAAAACTCCTGATATTGTTGCGAAACTGGATGATATAAGTTTTTTTTTCTGTTAAAAACCGAATCAAACTAATCGGAAAACAGTTATGTATATGTAGAAGTCTACAAAATTCCACAACATGAAAAATGTTAAAGAATAAACTAACGTTCCCAAAGAAAAACTAAACCATGACAACGGAAATTATTGGTAAAATTAAAGCACACGCCAATGGTATCAGATATACAGCTAAATATGCGGTATGTAAATTTATAACTACGAGTACAGGACTACCTCGTTCAACGTGAAACTGAGAAAGTTTTAGAAAAATTTCGTAATTTCTCTACTTATAGTCCTTACATCGATTAGAACTCCGAAAGAGTATTGCAACAGGCTCGTGTCTGTAAATTTAACGGATTACAATAACAATTCTTGTAATTTACACCACATCTATAATATTCATGAAATACTGAAAATAATCTTAAAATAATTTCCAAGTACTACTTAAATCCAGAGGAAACATTCCCGATTCGCCAGGATATTCGCAATAGTGATGAGCAATTTTGACCTCCAGATTTTTGCAAATTCACCATTCGCTATATCGCCGATGTCAAAAATGCAGTCAAAAAAATTATGTTGGGAGTGTGTGCGTGTGACCGTGTATGGTGTTGTGACGACGCTTCTCTAAAGCCCAGACGGCTTGACAACAAATTATTCGTACAGTTTGCCATAGAGTTTTTGAAAAATAATTAAATTTACTGTTAAAATTTACTCAAAATTGACTTTTATCCAACTATTGGTAGGCAGCTCAGTAAGAATATTAAAATTTTAACCTACAGTACCTACAGTAATACAAAAAAAGCATAAACAATGCTTATGAACATATACTTGAACGTATCTCTCGACAAGTGAAAATCAAATATGTCTCATAACGAGTTCAATATACGTGATGCCCCAAAATTGGTTCCGAAATCCCGTAGTTTATTGATGATTGGTCGATATTTAGTAATCTGCCGCTTTGGCACATACGACTTCCGGTCGCATAGAGATTTATCCTCTGTAGCAGTTTCGTGGAATCGATATGAGAGTCGAAAATATATCTAAGACGGAAGCATAAAATCTGACTAGATGGTAGACATTGAAGTGCGTACAAAACAAATTGTTTTTGGACACTCTCAATTCTCTTCAAATGACACTGGTATGATGGTGGATGCATATTTTAAAATTAATCGCACAAATGAAACGTATATTGAAGATAGACTTATCGCATTGACAAAATCTTTACAATTTCGTTTGATGAAGCCTAGTTTATTGTACTGGGGCAATAGTGCCAATATGCCTGTTAAAAGTCGCATCGGTTAAATAACCACACCCAAATCAGATATGAGTTCTACTATGTCAACAGCTTCAATGTACAAATGATATTGATGCAACATAGGGGACCGGATACGATAAAAGGACTAATTTCTACATTTGTTGACATTAAAGCGTAGTCTATTATCAGTTGACCGATGTTACAATCGGCATCGATGTTAACCCGAATTTAAAGCACTCAAAAGCATATCGTTGATAAATAATGAAAACAGCGAAGGGCCTAAATGACTACCCAGAAGTCTTACAGTTTGCCTGCAGCCTGTAAGGTAAGGGTGCAACCACTCCATGGGAATGAATTGGCACCCCAAATGCCTCAACTTAATGATAAGCATTGAATGATCAATCTTGCTAAACGCCTTCGCATAATCTGTATAAACGACGTCAAGTTGTTGTCTCGATTTTAAATAAGTTATAACAGAAGTTAAAAAGGTTCGTAACAGTAGGGCTCCCTGGATAAAAACCGTACTGTACAGAAGATATGATTAATTTAATCTGGACACTTCATACTTTATGAACCATTCATTCAAAAAGAATGGTTATTGCTCATTAATTACTTACCTCACCTTATTGAATGCATGAAATTTTCCAGGGCTCAGGAAATATTAATATAAATAAACCTATACGTAAACTTTCATTAAATATCAAGGTAATCGGAATACATAAACTTTTCACACAATACTTAACTACTATGTGGTCGCCGTCATTCTTATTGACGTCAATTTGAAGCATGCAATTAAGAACTTCCTGTTCCGTGAACCTAATAAAGTTAAATTCTTCAAAAACTTCAGAGAGTTGCGATACAACACAATGACTAGCAACCGAACTCTAGCAGGCCATTGGGAATGGGGAACCAGCTACATTTTTTCTGGTATTCATGAAATTCCAGTAGTCTTAAGGATATGATGCCATATGATACCACCATTAAAACAATTTAATCCACTTTTATCACCAATTAACCATTTTTAACCAGTTATAACCACCTTCAACCACTTGTAACAACTTTTATTCACCATTAACCACTTATAACCACTATTCACCACATTTTTCCACTTATATCTACTTATTACCATTAAATACAACCACTTTAACTAATTTGTATCCACTTTTAAGCAATTTTAACCACTTTTATTCACTAATAACCACTTATAACCTCTCTTAACCACCTTCATCCACTATTAACCACTTATAAACACTTTTAACCAATTTTATCCGCTTTTACCCACTTTCATCAACTCTGATCAACTTTTACCCACTTCTATCCATTCTTAACCACTTTTAACCACGTATTACTATTTATGACTACTTTGAACCACTTTTAATCGTTTTTATCCACTTATAACCACTTTTATCCAAATTGTATCCACTTTTATCCAGTTTTATCCACTTTAATGCACTTTTAACTACTTAGAAACATTTATAACCAATTTTAACCACTTTATCTTTTTTAACCACTAACAACTATAATGCACGGAAAAGAATTCGGACCCCACGTTGCAAACGTTGTTAATAATTCTTTTGATGAGGTGGGAATTGATCGGATTGATTGGCTCGCTCGCAGCCCTGAGCTTAATTCCATTGAGCACGTTTGGGATATGCTAGGACTTCGTTTAATTAGACAAAGGAAAGTCGTTACAGAAACCTTAGATCATCTTTAATCAGCTCCGCAGGAATAATGGAAAATGATACCTCAAGATTACATTGCTAACCTGGTACACAGTATGCCAAAAAGAATGAATGCTCCATACTCGATATTACAGTACCGATCAATTAGATTGATTTTTGATTCTGATTTAAATAAATATATCAGCATCCGCTTTTCGGTTATTTCTTTTTATTGATGTACCCGGTAGTGACTTTTAATAAACGAAAACTTCTTCCGTTAGTGCCTTTTGGCGCTTTTTTCGTACAACCATAACTCAATCCACTGTCATCCACTTGTATTCACTTACAATCACTCATAACCACTTTTAACCACTTTTGTTCACTGATAACAACTTATATATATATATATATATATATATATATATATATATATATATATATATATATATATATATATATATATATATATATATATATATATATATATATATATATATATATATTTATTTATTTTTTTTGCTTATAATTATATATATTTTATATACATATGTAAATAATTAATAAAAAATATTTTCTCATAAAACGTTAAAATTCATTTTGATTTCAAATGACTCTCGATCCTATGAAATGTTATTGCCTCTGATTCTTCAATAAACGACATGTCCTGCGGTGTGAAAAAACAAAATTGGCGATCAGATTTAAGTTTCGCTTCCGATATAAGTAACTGAGTCATGAATCGCCTATTAATTTGATCCGTAAACACATCGTATTCATCCAAAAAATAAAACGGTGAAGAGACACATGACCATAAACTGGTTAATAATGCCAACGTCGAGAACGATCGTTCACCCCCAGATAGTGACTTAGTGTTGGAGACGGCGTCCGGTATATTCTTGTCTCGGGGCACTACTTCAATGTCAAGAGTTTTATGCGTATGTTGAAAGCGCATTTCGCCGCCAAATTTTCGTGACATAAGAATCCGATTAAATTTTGTTGAGATTTTAAGTGATACATGTGGTCGAAAAGCATGAAACAACCAATTATAGCGTGCCTCTGTAGTCGTATTTAAATCTTTCAAAACGTTATTCATTTCCTTTATGTTAGCTTCGGCATTTTTGTAAATCTTTTCCCATTCATCCATTAATTTTCGCACTGTAGTGATATCGTCCGTTGATCCATACCGTTTTCTATAATTACCAAAATGAATGTAAAAATAAATTATTGTCTAAGCAAATTATTTAAATGGTTCAGCACTTACTGTATCTTATTTTCTGTACTTTTTATTAAAATTTGTATTTTAGCTGCATCTCGATTTTGCTCAATTCGTTCACCTTTTTCGGACGCACTTTGTGTAATACTTTTCAGAATTGTTTGTTGTTTACCTTCTTCGATAACGGTTTTTTTCATGTCCGCTTCACATCTCTTTAGATCTGCCTCAACATTATTCATCGCCAGGTTATCAATTTTATCGGTAATTTTATCGATTTGTTTCTAACAAAAAAAAATGCAAAGAACAAAATTCCGGAAATTATGATGTATGTATGTTTACTTACCGTCTTCTCCTTTACAGAATTCTCCAAATTTTTTGCCTCTTGCTTATTTACTTTAATATCTTGTTCAACCGCCTGCACCTGTTGTTTCAACGTACGAGAATCCTGTTTAACATTTTCAACGTCTGCATTTGTTGCCTCATAAGCATTTTGTAGCTCTTTTAACTCATTTTGCAGCACCTCTACTTCATGTTGCACAGGATACTCAAAATTTTCGATTTCTTCGATCTCATTTTGGAGTTGACTCAATTTTTGTTCAATTTTCAGAAGATTATTTTTCTTTTCTGAAAGCTGATCTTTAGAGTGCTTAACAATTTGTTTAGAATTATTAAATTCACTCTGAATTGCTTCGAACTCTGTTCTAGCAATAGTTAATTCCTGTTCAAGTTGCAACTTGTACTGCTGCATGTCTGCTTGCAATAATCGTGATGGACCTACGTTCATACCGTATGAACGAAAATTCGGTGCCGGATAGTATTCAGCCGTAGGATCTAATGAAAATATTTTCAAAAGATTTTTTGGTACATTACTTTCTTGAGTGGTATATTGACACGCTTCTGCGGTACTGGAACACATCAGTATTGCTTCGATGTGAACTTGATCAATCAAAACATTCAACACCACTGGATCGGATACAGAAATTTCGTCTAGTAATAATGTAGCCGATCCGCGTTGCACTTTAACTTTATTATTTCGCACATCATGCGGCGTATGACAAAATTTTGTAACAATTTTTGAAATATTCGTTTTTATTTTTGAAAATTCTCGTTTCATTAAGTTGTCAAAAAATTTACTGTCTTCGTGCGTATTGAATACAAAATAACGCAGATGGCCACCTAATATGTGCTCTACAAGTCGAGACCATTTTTCATTTCGTACTTGTACGTATCGACCGATTGGTCCACGAGGAAGTTCTGTAAAATTCCCTTCATTATGGTGTTTTTCAATGGCGGCGATCAATTTTGGCATATGGTTACCGAAAATAGATAGGTTATTGGTACTTCTTACATCGATCCCTTTAATTTCATCCATAATTTTATCTATAATTATTATAACAATAAAATAAAAAACTAGACTAATAAATAATATTCAGCTTACCCTTGTTCTGCTTGGCATCGCGGTGCCTATGATTTAAATCTTCTAAAATCGTTTTAGCTTCTTCGGCTTTTCTATCAAGTATTTCTATATTTTTGCGTAAATTCCCTTCCGCACTACGATTTTCGTCGCGTTTCGCCAAAAGTATTTGTAATTTCTCTTCATTCTCGCGTCTCAATATCTCGCCTCGATTCGAAGTTTGCCGATCATCAATCGATTTTTGCATTTCATTTATATCTTTCTGCAATCGTTTTAATTTGGTTGTCAGATTTTTGTGTTTTGTTTCCTGTTGGTCTAACTGACTACGGCGCTCGATTAGTGAGGCACGCAATGAATCGTGGTTCGATTGGTTAGTTGTAATTATGGTGTTTGCCTGTTTTACTTCAATAATAAGATTTCTACAGAAAAGTTTTCTTCAACCATTAAATTTTTACAAATATACTCACGTCTTTTCTTCTTTAAATTGTCTCATGTCCTCGCTCCAACTCGCGATCGATCTCTTTAATTCGTTAATTTTTTCATTTATTTCAACCAATTTATTTGCGATTGCTCCACACTTCATCTCCTCTTCTCTTACTTTAGTCCATTCAAGCTCAATTTTTAAATTTCGCAACTTCTCTTTAAGTGTCTCAACCGACATCAAACGCTCATAATGATCCTTAATCTCTTTGTATTTCTTAATTTGGGTTTCCAGATTTTTCTCCATAATGCCTAATTTTGCAATTGATACTTTATAACTCTGTGCAGATTCTTTGAATATTTCAATGATTTTCTCGAGTTGAGTTGCCTTTGAAAATAATAAATAGCGTTTTCGGGGATCAGCTTCCTTCAAAAAACTACGAGCAGCATCCTGATTTAACACACAAATGGGATTATCAACCTGAATATTCATATACATCAGAATCTTTTGTAAATCCCGCAATGACATAGTAACAACAGAACCCATTTCATTTTTAATTCGATATTGTGACGCTCCATTGCCACTTATTTGCCGGTGCACAATAATTCTATTGCCATATTTTTCATTCTCGTATGAGTCCTCACCCGAATTATGAAGTGTAATCTCAATCGATGCTGATGTTTGACCGCGTCTTATCAATTCTGAAAATAAATAACAACAATTATTTAGCTGCTGAATTAATATCGTAGTAAACTCTTAAACTATACGTACGAGCAATATTTTTACTTCGTTCGGCGGCGGCTGCTTTACCACCCAAACCAATTACAACCGCTGTAATTATAGCACTTTTTCCACTTCCGTTGCATCCAACAAAAACATTTATGTTTTTATTAAATTCTACAACATAATTAGCATGGCACATAAAATTTATCAAATGAACGCGTTCAATGCGTCCGATAAACAACGCGGACGATTCTGACATTTGATTACTAGGACCGGAGACATTTTGTTCGTTGTTAATGTGTATTCGTTCAATACGGCCGATTTGAGGCGCACCTTCCATTTGAGTACTAGATCCAGGAATATTTTGCTCATTATCAGATGGTTCCGCTCGAGTAATTCGTCTGCGTTTTGCAATCGGTCCATTATTTGCCATAATTATACGATTATTTTTAACGTTAAATAGTTGAAACTTGTTTCTTCGAATACTTTGAGCTGAATAGGTGAAGTGTTTATAACTGTTATCTAAATTACATGTATTGAAAATATTGATAAGAAAATTTATGTTGAATAAGTTTAGGAATGTAATTAACGTTATTTAAAATTATATCGTTCATTTGATTAATAGTTATGGAAAGTAAAACAGCATGACAGTAGCGTCGCACAATATTTTATTAAATTAATATTAGAACAAGATTATCCGAAATATCAATAACTATCAAATTTTTTATTCCGCCTAAGAATAACGATTCACTTGACCTATGCAATTCGACCTTTAAAAGGTAGTGAAATCAATACTTAATTCCTTTCAATCTATTCTGCTTCTGACGTGAAAAACTTGCTGAAAACCTATGTGACGGATATATTCCAAATTCCACAATAATTTAAAATGTGTGATCTTCGGCAAGAAGGATTTGTTCTAAATCAAGACGTATTACTATAAAATAAATGAATTTACAGACAAGCAATGAACGGAATGTACAAACAGGCGATATATAATATTGTAATAAGAAGAATAGGCAGTTGGGTATTCGTATTTGACGAGAGAAACGATGAGTTGTTTCATTTAATGAAGGTAAAAAGTTAAACCACAAAAACTAATTAGCTAATTAAATCATGAAGCGGAAATGATATATTGAACTGTGATTAATATATTAGTATACAGTAAGGTGTCCCAGAATTGGACGATCAAACGAAGCAGGGTGATTGGAGGCTCATTTCCAACAAATTGTTGATGGTGCAAAAGTTATTCCGCTTTTAGTGTTTTTTAGAGAAATCGCATGCGCACTCACCAAAAAATTTATTTAAAAAAACCAAGTGTTCTTTTATTTAACTTTCATTTTTAATAAAATCTAGAAGAGTGTGCCTTTTTAATAAAATCATTTTTATATGCTGTATGATCTTCTGTCAAATAAAAACTTTGGTTATGTAAAGTCTTTTAGTTTCTCAAAATTGTTTGTTGATGTTTAAGTGACGCCAGCGGGAAATATAGAAAGTTGAGCCCCTATGTGTTTATCAATTTTTTCACAAAGCAAGTAGTGTTTATTAAAAATGCACTTAACAAAATTTCTATTTATAAAATCGATGCTTTGACAGAAATAAAACAAAATGATTAACACAATGGTAAACTAACGTTTATAGTTAAACTGTCAATAAGGTATGTGGCTTATTCCCACCGGGAATATGCAGAAATGTATTTTATTTATGGCTTATGTAATGGCAACGCCTGAGCAGCAGCAAGATAATACCAGAGACGATATACAAATGGGAAACGCTTTCCCGATTACAGAGTGAAGGCGAAGTCCCTGGTCGTCCGAAGAAATATGAAGCAGCCGATTAACTTGATAATGACGAAGATAGAGTCAAACGAGCATTCATTAAACATATTTGATAAACGTTTTATGATTCTTACGACATCTATTAGGCATTGTGAGTACTCTAAATCTATCAGAAATACAATCATTTAAGCAAAAATATGTCTATTAAAAGTTCTATTTATTAACTTTTAATGGAAATAATAAATTTTTATATACATATTCTATGAATGAAAAATCGAATCAGGTCTGTCTGGCTGGATGTCAAACCAACAAAACTAGTTTTGCTTTCGCTTGAGCAATGTTATCCACCTCGATTTCAGTACCCTCTACACTCTTCCATAAACCATCCAGCACTAACAAATTCTCGACAGCAAACTTCCACTCGTCGAAATTTTCCCGACCTTTAAGACGATCTACCAATGCCAAGTTCTTCAAAGACATTTTTTTATCAACATTTAAATAAAATATTTCTCTCAACTCTCAATGTATAAAATTTCCGTTTAATAAAATAATTACGTTTTTCTGGGCCCATAACCTGTTGGGTTGCGCAGAAAATAAAAGATTTAAATACACCAAGTATGAAACATGTTTAGTTTTATTTTATTATCAAACCGGAAGTGACGTTATACAAAAATACTTTTTCAATTGTCAATACCAAAATAAAAAGTGTTGCCAGAACATAAATTTAAGTTTTCATTCCAACAAAAACATGATAAAAATATCGTGGTATTTTTTATCATTCAAATCCAACTATCGTAATCGTTTGGACAAAAATCATTGAGGATTGGTCACTTGTTATATTCGTTTTGTCATGGATCTAATTTAATCTCAATAAATCCTTAACCAATCCTCAATGACAATTGACCGAGCGATTCCGATCGTTGGATTTATAAAATTAGTAGTATTGTAAACTTTTAAGCCCTCAATATTCCGAATGTTATGCAAATATGAGTTTTTAACAAATTTTCTCAATAAATTTTCACAATGGCGTGACCAAACGAAAACAACTAGTGATCAATCCTGAATGACACTTAATCAAACGATTTCGATCATTGAATTTATAAAGTTAGTAGTATTGGTAAACTTTCCAAACCCCAATATTACCGAATCTGATGCAAAATAAGTTTTTAACGAGTTTTTGCGATAAATCGTTATGTTGGGATGACCAAACGAGAACAACTAGAGACCAATCCTCAATGACAGTTGACCAAACAATTTTGAAGTTTGAATTTGACAATTTAATAGTATTGGTCAACTTTCCAGATCGGAAAGTAGTCATAATAGTGAGGAATTGATGAGATTTTACGAATTTACCATAGTGTAATCCCACATATTATTCTTAATAACGTTTTGGATGATTTAATTGTTTTCGAGTTATGAGCAACCAAAAAACTTAACTAATTTTAACTTTATGTCTTCTACTTTAGATACAATTCGTTTATAAAAGATATATTTTGATTCAAATATATATTCCAATTGGATTTGTTGTTAATTTTGTTAAATGAAATTCCCAAATGAGCAACGAACCTGATTTTATTGAAATAATACAATTCTGATTTCGTTTTATGGCAATAAAAAATTACCCATCGGTGGCCAAACGTCAAATGTGTTCACCAATCCTGCCCTAATGATTACCTAACGAAAAGTAATAGAAAATGCATTATCTACCTTTAAAACGTTGTATATACATAGAATCCAGAATGGTTATAGGAAGTTATTAAATATTAATTTATTATATTAATAATGAGAGATTTATAATAGTTTTAATTCGGAGTGGAGCTTTTTTCTACTTACATTTACACTTTTTCGGTATAGCTACAATTATAGCCCTCCATTTTTTAAACTGAGGTAAATCCACAGTTTTTCAAAATTTTATGAATATAAAATGCATATTACAAGTTTTTATTTATGAAAAAATTCTAAAAATATTTCAATTTTGTAACTTTTTCGTATAATTACCTCATTTTTATATTCCCTCCCCGCCTAGTGCTTTCATCGTATTTTTACAATCGCTATCGAAAAGGTCGATTAACAGATAAAACCATGATTACGAACTTACTTTACTTTCGACTAATAAAAATTCGACGCCACTGTTTTTAGCAATCACATCATTTTTTTATACGAGTATACTTATGTAAGTAGATAAAACACTAAACAAGTGTGGGATAAGATAAACGTCTTGACGTCACAAAGCGAATGTAATGCAAGCATAATGAACACTTTATACAAATGCAATAACAATACAATTAGCAAAATACGTAATGTTATACCTTAATCTATAGTTAAAAATTTACATGATAATATATTTTACCTTGTTGTATACGTACCTAATCGAAATAACCTTTTTAATATTATTATCGATGATTTTATGTTTTATAACACTGTTCCTATATCGCTGTTTAATACTAGTTCTAACTGTCTAATAGTAAACTAAACTGATACCAAGAAATGCAATTCAATATAACTGTGGCACCGAGTAAATAAACGTAATATGTATAATGTTTTATTTTAATACAGGGATTCCCCGCATACACTGGATAGTATAACACGTGAATAATTGTGTGACGTTTCCGGCGGAGAATAACGCTTTATCTTTGAAAATAATTATGATTTATTTGAACCATCCCATAAATTACTTGGTGTGACATTGCTTACATAAGCAAATTTGCCGTTAACTACGAGTATCTAGAGATATTGTAAACTACGTAGATAACAAAAAATTAGTACAAGTGTTGCATTTACTTCTGTTTAGACATTTATTTAAATTAATATCTAAATATTTCGATGCTCCAATAAGAAGCCGGAGAGTCATGATTCGGGTTACAAACCCGGGCCATGATTCGGGTTACAGGGCCACGTTCGGGTGACGATAGTGTGAAATTTAACTATAGTTATTTAGAGTTAAACTAACGCACACATTTTTTCTTATCCACCTTAACCGAAAAAACCTTTTTAAATTATGCCTTACTTCATCCAATAATGTTTTGGTTTTCTTGATAAATACAAAAAAACATTTGAATTCGTTATTTTCGTTTAAAATTACAAAGTTTTGTGAAAATATAAAATAAAATTTATATAAGTTAACTTTACTGGGCATAACAATGACGCTTAATTATATTCAAAAAATTTGGCTATATTCAGAATTTGAAATTGTAAAAGTATTTTAAGAATATTATATAAACCATAAATTTAGAAGAAAATCAACTACTTTGTGTTTCAATGAAAAAAATAATTAAAAGATAGGTTATTAATGTATTTTAATCAAGTTGTAACAAATAAAGTGAGAAAATGGATAATATTCAGAAACCAAATTTTAAATAATTAGGAAAAAGATTAAACAAAATATTTAAAAAATTTAAGACAACTTTAAATTTTTGCGTTATCGTCAATACAAATATTTTTAGAATTCATTTTACTCTAGTTGCATTTTGAAATAAATAATTATTCAGTTCACTGACAAAACCATTTGAATGTATAGCTGAATGAAAATTGTCTCAACCAAGCAAATTTAAATTGACCGAAGTCTGAACCATTGTCAGATAACTGAAAGTATGGTATACAGTGAAAGAGTCACCATATACATGTTGTGTTGAACTCGGTCAGTTCTAGTAAGATCATATTCGGTTCAACTTCGGATTTTAGTATTTAGCTATTTTTATTTAAGGTTGTATGGTACCTACTCAGAAATCAAATTTCTGTTTGGTAACGATATTTAAATGCTCAATATTTCCATACGGTTTGTTTTTTTAATAAATTTGAGTACCAACATTTTGTAAAATTTACTCGCTATACTTTAATTGTATTGTCCGTATTTGTTATGAATTTACCCTATCAAATCCTGTTTGTATCACTGGCGTGGAATCATAAAATCCTGAATAGTCATTACTTTCAAAATATTACAGACATAGCTTTTATACATCACCCCACATCCACTAAGGCGCATTTTAATAAATTTAATCGAGTATGTTTGAAAATATTTTTCAAGCCATTTAAACTTTCTGGCCGTATTTCACCATCCCACCCTTAAATTATGAATACCATTATAGAATTTGAGATTTACAACACCGATTCTGATAATTCATACCGCTTCCGAAATATTCGCGAAAATGCCGCAAATAATCTCTGGATAATTTCTTAATATATACTTAACACTTTCCGCTACTGGAATATTTCCGAAAATACCACAAATATTCCCACAATAACTCTCCAAAATTATCCACCAACACTAAAACATTACAACAAATAATTTCCACAATTACTTATTAATTTACTATTTATTCCAGATTTATTCCTATTCCAGATTATCCCCGAACCACTGCAAACCTGATATAATCTGTAAATATAAAACAACTACTAATGCAAATACTTAAACATAGATGTCACTAATTTCACAAAATGTCATTAAACCAATTTACGCTTAATTAACCAGCCCAAGTAACCAATATACGCTAAATTACGTCCAATAGGCGAAAGCGTAATATTACTCCCACCTAGGTCTGGTCGCCTCGAACAGAATCCAAACTACCGCCTGTGCAGTTAAGGCCATACAGCTCCAACCATTTCAACTTTTTTTTCTATTCTCACAACTCAGCCACGCCATTCATTTCCTCTATACTCGGCACAACCTGGTCCCACATCTGTTCAATCATACTAGCATTGCAAATAGCCAATGCCGCTTTCGCTGTCACTCCTCCAAATTCCTGGCCGTTTGTTTATCTTTTCCATAGGCGGTCGTCCTTCATGTCAATCGCCCTCCATACGGCCCTTGCTGGCTCAAGAATGTGCGCGATACCTTTCTGATGTTTGTAACTTTTGGACAAATCTACCTTCTGTTCACTGGCCATTTTAATACAACGACCACCCACCCTGGATATCCTTTCTTTGAATTCCCAAATGCCAATCATCACTTCCGATTTATTTTGCTGCCCTGGAAGTTAAGTTAGTCTTGGTGGACCATCTGTAACGATCCTGCAACGAGTTTTTCACTCTTCTTTAAGTTATACTTACCGACCTAATCCATGCACTGCAATCCGTGTTCGATTTCCTCTGTCACCTCATCACCTCTAACACAATAACTTTTCTCAAGTTTACTACAGAACTCTGGCTTACTGTCGTTCTCCGTTACATGCACAATTCCTGCGCCAGATCATCGAAACCATCCTTACCATATGATGTTGTCATCCCCATTTACCATGTGCACCTCCTTTCTCGACTCCCGCTGTGACATCGATTCTGTAAATGGTTAAGTATATTATTTCTTTATTTCAGTTTCTTCTCAATGTTTTGATATACGAACTTTTAGAAATTACTCTAATTAAATCCCCTTCTGAAAATTGTTACACACCTTCGCCAAATAAAAAACGTCAGTTTTCCTTTTTATTGCCTTTTATTTTACGAACACCAAAACTCGACCGCTTCGTTTCATGTTTTAACATGCCATATAAAATAATAACATTTTTTCTATTTCGAGCTAGTACTTTTTACTATTTACTATTTGCTATTTTCGTTCTAACCCTTCCAAGACGGAGCTGGTACTATTTACTAAGAAATACAAAATTCCGGTAGTAAGCCCTCCCAGCATGAACGGCATTAGACTGGCTTTTGCTGACAGAGCGAGATTTTTGGGCATAATCTTGAGCAGTAAGCTCAGCTGGAAGCCTAACATTATGGAAACGATGAATAAGGCTAATGTAGCCATTTGTGTCTCTCAGTGGAAGTGTCTTCAGGCGGAGCACTCGACAATATTTAGCTCGCTAAGAGAAGAACTGGCTAATCTAGATTATATTAAACTAACGTTGTGCTTCGATAAAGGTTTCCGAACCATCTGTCCTTCGAGGGTCCTGGAAGAACGGATCAATACTGGAAAACGAGGCAGTGCAATTTTTCACAGGCGGCTCTAAGCTAGACGGCAAAGTAGGAGCCGTAGTCTTCTGTGAAAAGTTTAATGCTAATATATCTGTTCGTTTCCCTGACTACTGCAGCGTGTACCAAGCTGAAGTGGTGGCGATCGAGTAGTCGTGACATGGTTGAAGCATGACGTGGTATCCGTAAGGGATATCGCAACTTATGTGGACAGTCAGGCGGCGGTCAAATCACTAGAGGCGGTTTGCCTGAAGTCATGCGTGGCGCTGGATTGCCGATGATCTCTTAATGAGATGAGCGAGTATTTCAGAATTCAGATATGCTGGGTCCCTAGCCACTCGGACATCACGGGAAACTGCAGGGCAGACGACCTAGCTAGGTACGGTACGACTCTCCAGATGCAGCCGGAAAGGGCAGGTCTGGGCAGACTTTTAGCGGCGCTCAAATTGACACTCAGTAAAAAGACAATCGCCTCGCAAATGACAGATGGACCAACACTATCACGTGCAGGGTAGCAAATCAGGTTTGGCTAAAACTGGGCTTGCGGCGCTCCAAGGCACTAGTATCCCTGGGAAAACGAGGTAAGATTGATCGTAGGAATACTGACAGGACACTGCCCTTTTGGGGAACATGCGAGAAGGCTGAGTCTACAGACGAATGACTTTTGTAGAAGTTGTATGGACGAAGAGGAGGAAGAGATTTTAGATCACTTCCTATGCTCCTGTCCGGCACTATCAGACAGAAGGCATAAGTACTTAGGTGTGTACAGTATGGACAGCCTTTTGGAACTCGCGGACTGTGGAGTGCGAGACATTTTACGCTACATAAGTAGCTCTGGATGGTTTCAGCGGGAGTAAAGGGGAGATAGGATCCTGTGGTATCACAATGGGCCACTATTGGCCTAAGTGTGCGATAGCAGCCACTCTATCCTAACCTAACCTATGAACACCAAAACTCGTTTCATGTTTTAACATGACCTCTATATATAATAATAACATTTTTTCTATTTCGTTCTAAATGTTTAAATGCCATCTATCTAAAGTTATAATAATAACGGTCATCTGATATTTAGTCGAGATTTTAACCTAACAAAATTTCCAGCATATTTGCCATAGGTGTGTACATTGATTAAAATAAAACCTGGAGTTGTTTGATTTATTTGGTAAAGGTGGACACAGGCACAAGACAAATTCTGTTATACAGAAAATGTTTTGAATTTCCATCTAATATAAATTTTTGCTGTTTTCATAATGTTATGCTGCTATATCCCCTAAATGTCATTAATTTTCAAAACTTTAAAAATTATTTTCTAATATCAGCGCTCCCCAGTGATAAACACTGATACTAATAAATGGTATAAAAAGCATGTTTTTTGTTGAAAGATGTCAAATCAAAAATACATTTTGGTCGCTAACGGTGTTTTGTAATTTAGTGTGCGAAAAGTTATACTAAACTTACAAATTGACGGAAAAATAATAATTAATCAAACTAATACCTAAATCACGTACACTATGGCTAGCGATGAAGAGGAAATTGAAGAATCTCAACCAATAGTAAAACGTCGTCGTTTAATGAATTCGCAAAAATCACAAAGCATCGCTAGATTATCATCGCGCAACTTGCCTACGATGGACGCGAAAATTGGTCGTATTTCTCGTATGCATTTAGTAAATTTCATGTGTCACTCGAATTTCGTTGTCGATTTTAACGACAAAATAAATATATTCGTTGGCAGCAATGGCAGTGGTAAAAGTGCCATTATTACGGCACTTGTTGTTGGGCTTGGCGGGAATGCAGCCACAGCTGAACGAAGTTCTAATCTTGCTCGTAATTTGCATTGTTAAATTAAATTGTTATACTATCGTTCGTAAATTTTACTTTATTTATTCTAGAACTCATTCGGCGCGGCGAGAATTCTGCCTCAATTGAAATCACTTTACTGAATCATGGAACAGATTCGTACAATAACGAGAAATTTGGCGATACAATTACAATTCATCGGCAAATAAGTGCAACCGGCGCATCTCAGTATCGTATCAAAGGGGAACATGGACAAATCGTTTCTAGAAATGTTAAAGATCTGCAGAGAATGCTCATGTATATGAATATTCATGTCGGGAATCCGGTTTGCGTCCTAAATCAAGATGCGGCAAGATCATTTTTGAAGGAGGCTGACGATAAAAAACGCTATTCGTTGTTTTTGAAAGCATCGCAAATTGAAACCGTACTTGAAATTTTACAGGGTGCCTCGAATCTCTATAAAGTAACAAAATCTCATTTTCATGTAATGGAGAAGAAATTGGCGAAGAATAAGAAAGATTATACAGAGTCCAAAGATCACTATGAACGTTTGCTTTCGGTGGAATCGCTGAAAGCAGATTTAATAAATTTGAAAATCGAACTAGAATGGAATAAAGTGTTGAGCGAGGAGAAAAAGTTCGAAGAAATTACTAAGCAGCTAAATGAAATCGGCAGTACGATTGAAGAACTAAAGCATGTTATTGAGAATCATAGTGATACAATGAAGAGCTTTACAGACGAAAGAAATCACATACTTGCCGAACTAAGTGAAACCAGAACCACTTTCAAGAATAAAAAAGCAATGCACGATTCTTTGCGCAATTCATATACTGAGCGGAAGAGTCAGTTGTCGCAACAGGAACGAAAATACAAAACCATGTTGGCGAAATTACAGCGTCTGGAAAATGATATGAAAGAAATTAAGAAATCGATTGATGATCGACAATCTTGTAATCTCGTCGAAAAGTTGAAACGTGATAATGCCGAAAAAATGCAAAAGCTTCTGGAAAATCGAGAGGAAAATAAAATTATCGAGGGCAATTTAAAAAAGGACGTTGAAATGTTGAACTCAAATTTGCATCAAATAAATTCGATTTTGGAGGATATACGGGATAAACGGCGGGACGCCAAGGATAAAACCGAAAACATTAGAGGCCAAATCAAACAAATAGATGTAAAGAACAGCAGTAATCTCACGATTTATGGCCAACATATGCCTAAACTAATAGACACACTTGAGAAACAGTACAAGCGTGGATTGTTTTCCGAAATGCCGCGTGGTCCCATCGGCCAATATGTTGGTGTTAAAAATTCTAAATGGACACGTATCATTGAACACATTTTGGGCGGTCAGTTAAATGCTTTTGTCTTCAACACGATAGATGACAGTAAGAAATTTGATAAACTAATCCAACGTGATTTTCCAAATATTCCAAAAATTTCTAAGATTGTTACCAAATTCTGTACCATTCCACATAACGTGAGTGATGGTAAAGTGCGTGCACCTCGTGGTACATTCCTTTTATTAAATGAGATTACGGTTTCGGATCCGGTGGTACTGAACGTACTCATTGATCAGGTTCAAATCGAAACAATATTGATATGTCCGAGTAGTACCGAGGCAAATAATTACACCGCTGAAGTTGCAAACGTACCAAAAAATTTATCCAGAATTCTGTCCCTCGAACCATCCGCCGAATATTATCCAGCGCCTAATTTCCGTTCGTACGGTATTAACCTACGACAAAATCGTTATTTACAAACCGATATGAAACAGTACAAGAGACAATTGGAAATCGAATTAGTCGAAATAACAAACGAATTACAAGTGTATGAACGGGATTGGTCTAAGCATCAGGGAGACGTAACAAATTTACAAGCCATGCTCAAAGATAAAAACCAGAACCTTATGAAGATAGAGAACGGGCTGCGTAGATTGCAAAACGAAATTATGGAAATAAAAAATTTCGAATATCCCGCACAACACGAAGTCGATGTGCTTTTGCACGAGTTGAAGGAGTTGCAAAATTCGTACGACACGACCAATGCGGGTATCGATCGAGAGAAACAGAACTATGAGACATTAGAACAACAAATACAAGCAATTGAGTCGGATATCCAGCAAAATCGTTTAGAAGAAAAGAAATTGGAGAATCTAATAAATGAGAATTTGGTAAGTACAAATTCGAAAGGTGGATAGAGTTAAATTTATAAATGTTTTCCCTCTTCAGCAAAAAATCAATAGCATCACAGAAAAAATTGACGACCTTCAGCAAAATAATAGGGTTCGAGATCTCAAGAAGTACGAAGCGGATAAAAAGAAATTGGAAGCTCTGCATCAAACTCAAAAATCGGCTTTGGAGTTAGTTACTAAGAAAGCGGAAGAAAAAGGCAAGAAGATAGATAATAATCGGAGTGCAGAAAATATTCAAGTTTTAATCCAAAACTACGAGCATAAGATTCAGTAAGTACCAGCACTTCCGGCTCTTCGAACATTAAATTTATCTAATTTTCCTTAATTATATATAGAAAACGATGCGCATCCACCGATGATGTTAATGTAGTGCAAAATATCATGATGGAACAGGGAAAGACGTATGAGCACACGGCCGAGATTATTTCAAAAACTGTCGAATTGTTACAACACCTAGAATCGTCACGAATCAATCGGTTCCATTGGCTACAAAAATACAAACAGGGCATATCGTTAATTGTGCGAAATGTGTTTTTACGAATTTTGAAAATTCGAAATTTTCGCGGTGACATCAATATAAATAATGCCGAACAAAGACTCGAAATTAATATTGTGCCACAGGATAAAGATATTCCGGATGCGGTTTCGAATACAAAATCATTATCGGGTGGTGAACGCTCGTTTTCCACACTGGCATTTTTGATGAGTTTGTGGTCTTGCGTATCACAGCCTTTTTATTTTTTGGATGAGTACGATGTGTTTACGGACGAGGTGAATCGTAATATTATGGCAAAATTATTGATACGGGAGGCGGAACGGCGGCACGAACGGCAATTTTGTTTTTTCACACCACAAGATATGTCATTTGTTGAGGAGTCTGATCATATTACATTCCATCGGATTGCGAGTCATCTAGGGCAGTAGGATGAATGAATCACATTTTTTTTTTATTAATTTTGATTACAAAATGAAATATTTATTTTTTTAACTCATATTATTTCGGAAGTTCTAACGAAATGGCGTTACATATAACAAAATGTTTGAATAAAAATGTAAATTACTTTTTTTTTAAAAACGATGTCTATTTCCGAGGTCTATCACTTGACACTTAGCATACAGAGGACTCTTAGGAAGTAGTGATTTGTGACAAATACTAATTATCGCTTCCCAAGGTAGTCTTACATTGCAGGTGAAATTTGGAATTTCAATTGATTTTTCTTATATGCTACGTTATTTATTTGGATCACAAATATTGAGATGCTCGATTACGGGTAAACAAACTTAGCGTTAAATCGTACATTTTATAAACAGCGGAAAAGGTAAAACAGCCAACTTTTTAATATCAGTTTCGATTATAAACTTATAAAGTTTCCAAAAATATGGCTTTTAACAATTGATAAATGCCTAATTGCAAACGTTAACACGATTTTTTTAAATATTTTGTTGAAATCAGCTATTTTTAACCGTGGTGTATTTTTAGTATTTTTAGGGGTCTCTATATTAGTAGTCTGTCTATATATGCTGGACTATATAATTCTTGAAAGAATTAATACACTTTCCGTACAAATGGAAAAACAATAACCGGCCATTACATCAATCCAAGGAGTACCTGGTTGCGGGAAACCTACATAGATTCTAAATTCACATCATATTGGAATGGATCTGGTCCTCAGTTCTACAAAACATGGCATCAGCGACATAAAATGGAAAGTTCTCAATGTAAGGTTACTGTGACAAACTAACGATCTTAAAACAAATTATCGCACGATTGCCTCATCTTTTAAACGGCCTAAAAAAATATAACACTTTATATTGATGATTACATGATGAGCGCTGAAGGTCCAATATCGGTTAACGTAATATGCGTGTGGTTACTGGATTTAAAAATGCAACTTTTTGAAAGCATAGCTCTTGCTTTAGTGGCATTAACGAGACACAGTCATAAATTTATTATTTTTACGTTACTTCGCACTAGTGGGAAGTGACCAACTGTATTCATTTTTACGGAGAACTAGCAAAGCTCATTTTCAGAATCTGCAAGATAGGATAATAATCTGACCATCTACTTCCAAAATGTAAACAGAATGTCTTCAAAAGAATCACAATTTCACAATTTTGTGCTAAAGACTTTATTTCCGGTTTACATAATATGTGAGAAATCCTTGAATAAAGAGATTCGCAGCTCCGAATTCTTTCTGTCATCGCTCGCAACTAACAAGCAACAAAAAATCAGGTGGAGGTGTACTGATAGCGATTGACATATCAATTCCTAATTAATGGCTTAATCTATCTAACTTATCCATCGAGTAAGGATGTGTTAAAGCAACGATCAACAAAATGTCATCATTTATCTGTGTTGCATATATTCCACCTGAGTCTCCATTAACATCTTACATATATTAATTATACTTATTGCCATGAATTAATTGGATTTATGATGTTGAAATTGGCGAGATTATACCCACCAATGTGTCTTCGGAAATTGGGTACCTCTTTATAGATGCCATGGTCATTTCTAAGCTGAGTCAAAGGTCTGATGGTCGTAACAGAATTTTAGACCTGAATTCACCTAATTTGTTTAATATATACGAATCATAATCACCATTCTCATCAACGATATTAACCACAAAGCAATCGAAATAGTTTTGAAGAGCGAGACCAGCATGAAAAGCCACTTATAGGCCATATAATATTACAGCTACAGAAAAGCTGACACAGTGATCTTGGATTTATTCTTTAAAAACATCAACTGGGATGACGAATTAAACAGCAACAGCGTTGATAATAAACTAATACATCTTAAAAATAAAAAGACATGACTTATAAAGAGAAACTCAAAGATTACTCCGAAGCTAGTAAACATAAATTGACAACATGCAACCAACAATACGAAATCTACTATCAAACGAAGTTCAAAAGTTATATCTCTTGTGTTCAAGATAAAATAAGGAATAATCCAAAATATTTTTGAACCTATACTTTCAAACAAAGCGTGAGACTAACGGTTTACCGGAAATATGACATTAAACAATTTCGCGCAATTTTTCAACCAGTATTAACTCCAATAACAAGCCTAACAATGTATCCATAAAAATTCCATAATTTGCAGCGGAAGATATACATCACGCCCTAGAAACGTTTAAAGATGAATACGGCTCGGATGTTATACAGCCTCATTATTAAAAAACTTCAAAAATTTGGTAATTCTTCCGTGCCTTCTTTTCTATCAATCGCTGATACAAGTCATTTGTATCGTCCTCAGACGTGGAAAATAACAAGAGTGGCACCAATATTCAAAACTGGAATACGCAAGCATGCAATTCATTCAGAACCGTATAGTACTACGATACATATCACAAAGACAACATGGTTTTATGCCAGTAAGATCAACTGTAACCATCCGTATAGAATTCAGCAGCAGCACGATAAAAGAAATAGAAAATCACAAGCAAGTTGGTGTGGTATATACACAGATTTTGCTAAAGCCTCCGACTCCATTTGTAACCTGGTTCATATAATACTTAAGCAACCGCATTGAATACATCGAAATGGGAAACAAATGGATCTTCAACATTTTCATTAATAGAATCATCGAAGTAATTCATTATTCAAAGGTCCTAATGTTTGCAGACGACCTTAAAATCTTTAAAATCGTGGAGATCATCAACGACATCCACAAATTACACAAAGATATTGACAACCTATTGACTTAGTGTGATTCCAATCTGCGCATAGTCTCAATATAAATAGGATGGCTCGAAATAAGACAAAGACTTACCGTATCACATGCAAGAACTACCGCCATACCACCTCACCAGATGTGAACCTACAATGTGACAACCGTGGAAAATGGAAGGGAGTCTTTGAGTGTTGCTTTGTTTATCGGAAAAGTGGTGCAGCCTACGAGTTTTAACAACAAAATAAGATTGACCATCTTATTGATTTTTGCCTAAGCAAAGGCGGGTTTAAAAGTAAATTAAAACAATTTTATGAGTCGACTATTTAATTATTTTTCAACAAAAAAATATATTTTCTCTGCACTTAATTTTTGTCTGTACTTAATGTTCGCAAGTCAAATTTGTCGACTTTTCTAAAATTAAATAAAATTAGAACTAAAACTAAAACAAAAAAATAGTAGTAGTCATATTTATATTAATGTTACTACTCCTTCTCCTCCTTGGCTGACGCTTCATCCCATGAAGGGATTTAGCAAATTCAACATGCTCTTCCAGATAATTCGATCCGATACTAATTTCAGCTCAAAAACGGCAAGCTTTTGGCAGTCTTGTGTTGTTAAATTTACTACTGCGCGATATATTGCAAGACTGAGAAATTTTAATGTTAACGTAGATTGCTCAATAACCTGCTTCGTTCCACGATTTTATATTGGCAACGAAAGTATCTAAACTCAGTCAACTTTTCGTATTGTGGTGTCTCGCCTTAAAAAAAATTCTCCACGTGTTAGCCTTATAGCAACAGTTACTTATTTGGTGTTCGCTTCATTGATATGGAGGCCGATTTGTTAGGGTGTTGATTCCAACGAGAGCAGAACTTGTTTGAGAGACTCGATGTTACGATCCAGGATTCACATCTCGTCCGCATAAGCAAAATATTGGGCTTGATTTATAATATAATAGCTGCGCTGCGCTATATTGTGCTGGTGATAGACATATTCTAACGATAGGTTGAATAGAATTTGTGACGCACTCCTGATGTTATTTCGAAAACCTCTGATAGCTTTCCTTCGATTATTGCCTTGCTTTTAGTAAAATCCATTAATACTTTGCCGTGGTTATCAATTCTGAAGGAATACCTAAATGTGACAAGGCACTATATAATGTGTTACTCTGAATGCCATAATACGCCTGATGAAAATCTTTGAATGTTTGTTACGACTCGTCCGGGAAACTAGCTGGAAAATGCGATAGAAGACATAATCGCACCATTTTTGAGCGTCTTGTTAAAGACGCCATCCTCACTAGGTGCCTTATAATTTTTCATGACATGACGTTTCGAGTTTCATCGTAAAACGGAGCGAGTGGTGGTGTCATTTCTACATTGGTATCAGACTGATGCAATGATATTAGTTGCTCGCTGGAGGTTAACATCCACCTATTTAAGAATGACGGGAAATAATTTCGCCACACTATTAGGACTGGGCTTGTATCCATTTATAACTCTCTAGATTCGTTTCAAATAGCGCTACTACAAGGATGGAAATCTATGTAGCGATTTATTTTATTGGACATGTGGAAAATACAGGGTTTTTCAATAAGAGCACTTCAACTTTTTTTCTTGAATAAAACACAAACTGTTCGACTTTTGAACTAACTTTCTTTTTATTAACGAATTTGAACATATACATTTAAGTATGAAACTCGATTTCTTTTGCATGACCACCGCGTGCACGTTTTGCGAAGTCCAATCTTTGAGCAATCTCTCAGCAATTTCACGATCTATATTGGCTCTGAGCTCTTGCAACGTCGCCGGCTTATTGGCCAGTATTGTAGGTTGAAATTGTTTGGGTTTGTCGAGCGAGCTTTTATATAGCCGTTTTGATTCATAATTCATTTAATATTTTAATTTGAAGGTACATGTGTTGTAGGTGTGGCCAATAACCTGCTTCTTTCAGTAAAGTATCCACGTTAACGCTCTAATGTTGTAGTGTAGGCTTCAATTTTTTCATAATTGACTTGATTTTCATTATCATCGAGAGTCTGACCCGAGTTCAGGTTTTCATCCATATTGCGCATTCACCTCTTAAACTATATTCTAATACCTAATACCTAATCCAATTTAGCTATAAAATATATGTCACAAGTATCGAACTTTATAGTCCCGATTCTTCTTGTTTGTTTATTCAGTAGGGAATCATTCAACAATCCATAGCAAAGGTAATTCAGTGATAATTGAAGTTAGCGCACGCAATGCAACTATTTATCGAAAAATTTATTTTTTATACCATACTATTGAATGACGAAATGACACCTGAGACGGAGGTGTGTCCTATATGTATATACGTTAACATATTAGTTTCTATTCAGTGTTTGTAAAGTGTATACAGTTCTAAAAATACAGTTGACAGAGGATAGAGCCAAATGAAATTAAAAATCAAAAGTGATTTGTCCATTATACGGAAAACTACAAACAAAACCACAATTCATGGCATTAGGCAAAAAACGTTGTTCAGTTGCCATAAGATGCTTTTGGCTGATAATTTACATCATCTCGTTCTTATTTCTTGGATATTTGTTACACAGTTTGATTAAAAAAAGTCAAGATCGATCTATTGTTGTGGTAGAGAATCATGTGCCGCTTGATATTTATGAAATACCATTCCCTGCTGTAACGGTGTGTCTACAAAATAAATTAAACAGGGAATCCCACGATAAAATATCACAAGTCCAGTTTAATGATAGTAGTGCAAAGCTGCAATATGAAATGGCCTTTCAAATATGTGATCGTAAATTGGTACAAACTGCCATACGAAATTATAATGGATTTAATTTAACCCGTCTTACCAATATGCATATTCATATGCTGTTAGATGTAAGTAATTTTTCTTAACTATACAGAATATTTCAAGCAAATGTTGTCCATTTTCAGATGGCGCCACACTTTCGAATGAATCCAGTAAAATATTTGGGAATCCCAGACGAAAATGAATATTTTAAAAAGTCTAAACATTTTTTAAAATTATTTTCCAAAATCATTACATCTGAAGGAGTCTGTTACACTTCAAATGTACCCAAGGAAATTCTTCGCTCGGAAAATCTCCAAACCGACTATCACTATTACAATATTAATCATGAAATTAACGGATGGGATTATGAACGAGGATATTTGCATAATCTATCATTTCCGAAAAGAATATGGGGAATAGGCGAACCACACAGTTTAATGGTCACGCTTTTATCTAAGATTGATGAAATGTTTAATGATTGTCAAATAACCAATCTTGGATTTAAAATTCAAATTCATTCTCCAGCGGTGTATCCCAATCTTTTCACGAATTTTTTACCACTTCAACATAATACTAGTTATAAGATTAAAGTGAAACCGAAAATTATAATGACGTCGCCACATCTGAAAAGCTACACTCCAGAAGAGCGGCAGTGTTATTTTAATAATGAACGCCAATTGCAATTCTTCAGATTTTATAATACGGCCAATTGCAAGCTGGAATGTTTTACGAATTACACAATTTCTCGATACGGCTGTGTTCATTTCTCTATGCCTAGAATAAACACAACATCGATATGTGGACCGGCCATCGATTTGCATAAAGCCTATGCTGAAAGTAGTGATATTAAACCATCTCCAATAAACTTTACTAAAACTCTAACATCTCCTATTAGCTTAGATGATGAGTTGAGCGCCTTGCCGAATATTACATGTGATTGTTTCTCAGAATGCAATATAATTGACTATGAGTTCAGTTTAGATACAAATTATAATGAAGATAAAATCTCAGAAGACGATGTAAAAGACGACGGCAGCGAAGAAGAAGAAGAACAAGAAGGATGGCAAACAACATCATTCAGCGTGTATTTTATGCAAAATTCTGTTAAAGGAATGATGCGGAATCCATTGTACACATTTGCTGATTTGGTTTCAAATTTTGGTTGTTTGATTGGTCTATTTGTTGGGGCAACAATTTTGAGTCTCTGTGAAATAATAAATTTATGTTTAATCATTAGAAAATTTTGTAGAACCCCGGTATCGGAGAGCATTTAAATAAAACTCTTCTAACAACATTTTTACAGTTTTACATGTTCCCTATATTGATTGATTGTTTGGGCTGTAGAACCAAGGAACCGGGATAACTGTCCTACAGTCTGGGTCTATTCCTTTAGACTATGTATATACACATAACAAGAAGGAATGACAGCAAAGGTGTTCTTAGGACGAAACGACTCGGGTGCAGACACCAAATGGTTTTCATTAATCACTTCTTTAAATCAGCAACCTATACCTAAAACATAAAACATTTTATTTCATATGTATAGATTTTCTGAAACATAACTCTTAATTAATTCATTTCAGCTTCTTTAACATTATACATATTTATTAATTTAATCTTTCCTATTTAAAATCAAATATTTGATAACTGCGACCGCCTATGATGGATCAAGTCCGCGTATCACCCAATCACCCAATTCGCTGATTCGACCTAAAATAACAATTTTTATAAACTAATTAATTTTATTTACAACACTTCTTTCAAATCAATATTTTGAATTACGCATTTTCAGAATTTTGAATTCATATACCAGTTCATGATCGACATCAATATAACGCTACGTATAACTGTCCATGACTGAATAATGCCCTATCTATGTAAATTTCGGCATGATCAAACTCGGTCCCTGAGATTTATTAATGGTAATATAGCAACAAAGGTTTTATAATTCAACCCGAGCGGGCAGAGTTAGCCAGTGCACCGAACGAAGGTTGTGCGTAGTCAAATAACCCGGTTTGCATACAGTATTATTGACGAACCTAGTATACACAGTGTAACAGTTCACATAGAAAAACTAAAGAACTGGCTGTCACCCAAAATTACCCAAAATTTCATAATGAAATGTATTTAAGTTCAAAGTATTTTCTGATAAGAGGACCCAATTTTTTGATTCAAAGAATTCAATGATCCATTAAGTCAAATCCAAACCACCAACATTTTCGTAACCTTACCCTGATGTGAAGCTGGGATCTGGCTGTAGACCAGAATGAATCAAAATTTTGTATTTAAATTTTTCCAACTCTCTCTGTATTTGTGGCCATCTTGGATTACAGGTAATTGTTATAAATAAGTCAGGTGTTACATGTGTCCTGACAGTGGCTAGTCTTGCTTGATATAGTTGTTGTTGTTGCACATGTCGTGGGCTTTCTATAAACGAATATGGTAACAGAAATAAAGTGTGTTACATACTTACATCTGTTAGTTTTTTATATTAAAAAACACATAATTATGTTGGTAATTCAAATTTTTTTATTGAAAATGAAAGGCGGTTCTATGCCATTTATGAATGGAATACAACATCGTTCATGTACCACCACGGCCACCAAGGCTGCATCCGAACATCCAAATTATTGATGAATTTTTCCAAAAAAAAAAGCAGATCAATGGCCTCAATTGCTGCTCAAATGCTGTTCTTAAGGTCTTGAATTGATTGTGGATCATTGCTATACACTTTACTTTTCAAAAAAACACCAAAGAAAATAATCTGGCGGTGTCAAATAGCATAATCTTGGTGGATGACACATGACTAAAAATGGCATAGTTTTGACTTTTTATTTGTCAGCATTAAAAAAACCAAGAGATGGAAAACCCTTTATATTGCCTAACCTTGCCTAACATTGCCTAGCCTAGATTCTGATAATGTCCTCGGATTGTTCTATACTGCATTAACAGATTAAACGTAATTTTATATCCAATGTAGCAATAGCTGTGTTTCTTGATGCTTGATCTGATCCGGTTCGGTTCATATTTCATGAAATTACGCAAATTCACTTACTATAGATTTCAAATCAAAACTTGCGATCTCAAACAAAATTTGGATCAGGTTTTCCATCTAAAATTTGAACTGATCCAGATGAATGGGTGTCATGAAACACGGCAAGTGCCGCAGTATTTTTACACCCTTTTTTTCTGACTTCTACCACTGACAGCGTCTTCTGGGGGCCGGGATTTGATTTTTAGACCATAATTTTCCAGCTTCATCCAACAGACAAATAGAATGAAATGAACACTGGTCTGCTGGATGTGTTTTGTGTTCCAGAAGCAGTATCAGCCTCTACTTCTCTAGATATTTAGGACCTAAACGGTAATATATTATTGTCTCGAGAGAGACTCGAAGGAGAATTCGAGATTTACAAATACAAAGACAATAATATATTACTAAACGACAAATTGAACACCAAAACTAACAGGATCTATGACTTAATTATAGACAACACTAACCACAGTAGGAGGAACATAACAAATTAGACCTAGAATTAGTATATAAAGCATAATTTTAAGAAAAATGTATTAGTCGTAAAAAGGAACTGAAGAAGAAATTAATTTCGACATCGATAATCCAATAATAAATAAATATTGTCACTCTAAGGAAATTTACAAGTGTTTCCATTAAACCAGTTTAATTTAAAATATTTTGGTTGATTAGTTTTCTCCCTTTTATCATTTCTCCCAGCCAAATTTGTCCGGAAAATTTGACGCAGGTTAACATAAAGTTGCCTAAGAGTTTCATAAATTTACTGGCTGGCTTTAAGAATTTCAGCAAAAAAAATCATTTTTATGATACTGCTACTCGTGGTGGAGGATAGCAAAACTATATTTTGTACTATTTTATCCAGCATAATTGCGGTTGTAGACACAGTATTACAAAATTTAAATAATTTAAATAAAAATCGATCACGTTATTCAGGATTTTATTACACAGGATTAGACAACAAAATTCTTTTGCGATTATGTATAATTAGTTATCAAAATTTCACCGGATTATCAGAAAAGAAATTATTTTATGATTTAAAACAATCTAAAACTTTTTACTCGTACAGTAAAATTTACTGGTGTATTTAATACAACTTTTTAAATACCATTAAGAAATAATTTCAATTATAAAAATACTACCATGTTATTAAAAACTCGATGTATTTTTAGTAGAAAAATCGAATGCCAACCTTTTGCACAGTTGCCAAAACAAAACGTTGAACATTTCAACTAAAAGAACCATGACTAAAAGGTTCCTTCTATTAACCTTCGTTTAACAGATATTGATTTTCTAAACAGTTAAAAGATTTTTTTAATTTTTTTTTTTCAAAGATGCTCTAAATTTATTTTGTTGTTTAAATTAAAATATTTAATAATTAAATTATAGAAAACAAATTATTATGTACAATGTCATCATAAATTTTCTTTTGTATAAACTGAAAACAATTCCCGTATTTATAAATTTGTCGTGTCGTAGTTCGCAACAATTTTCTTTTACCGTGGTATGTGTGTTGTGTGTGATTTAAGCCGTTGGTGGTTTTTCTTCTGATACAGCTGTCACGCCTGATGCAACCGATTGTGTTTCATCGGATGAATCGGAACACGATAGCGATGGGAATTTCTTATAGAGGGCAGCTCTATATTTAGGATGGCTAATACCATATACAATTGGATTGTAAACGGCATTAGCTTTGGCAAATAGCGATCCCCAAATTGTAGCTAGTGGTGAAATAGTTGCACTTTCAAATACACCGGTGTAATTAATAATCAAGTATGGTGTCCATGCCATAAACCATAATGAGATTGTCATTAGGGCTACCTTGGCTAATTTACATTCGGCACTTGTTTGGGCAGCTTCTGATGATCGGAGTGAGGCGACATTCATTTTCTTAGCTTGTTCTCTCATATTTTTTTCGTGTGCAGCTACAGCCTGTAATATTAATAATGATTCACTATTGCAAAGAATTTAAATCGAAATTATTAAGAAATGAAATACTTACTTGAACAATGAAGAAGTATGAGTAGATGATCATTATAAGTGGGCCGAAGTAAACAAAGACTGAGTATACCAAGATGTATGATCGGCTGAACCAGTCCTTATTTAGATAATCGGTTCCACATGCTGTCATATTGCCTTCTGGTACATATCGGTTCCATCCGAAGAATGGGAAGATAACCCAGATGGCTGAGAATACCCAAACAGCGAAAATTCGTAAAAGTGCATTATTGCTGGTCATTGGTTTTGCAGAGATACCCTTTACAATGACATTGTAGCGATCAAATGCAATCAAAGTCATAGTCCATATCGAAATACAGCCGAATAGCGATCCAAACATTCCATAAATTTCACACATAAATGGTCCTAGGACCCAAGTCTCTTTGTAACAGTTGATCACCATTGGCGGTGCCATTGTAAACATCATGAGGAAGTCAGAGAAGGCCAAATTGACCACAAGGAGATTTGAGGGTGTTCGGAGTGCCTTGGTCGAGGTAAATATATATACAACCATTCCATTTCCAGTGATCGATACAAAACCCAACACGAATATAACAAAGCCGAGAATGGAATGCCATAGTGGGTTCATTGGTGGAAATTGATACCAGTGTGCGTCAACCATGTGTAACATATCTGGTGGTACTCGATCCACAACTGTAACATTACCGAATCCTGAACCAGAACCTTGACCCGACCATGATAATGCACTATAATGTGGTTCTAAAAATGCGGCCATTTTGCTTTATATATCTACCTCAGTTGATTTCTACCGAAAAATTAAATTTGAAATCCGTATAGCGATTTTATAATATATTTTGGTACTTCACTTCAAGTTCACTTACATTTAAATCACAATGATATTATAAGAATTATAAAATATTTAGTTTTTGATTTTTTTTTTATAAAAGTCCTGAAGAAAATCGCTTTTTACACGAACTACTCCAGGTACTTAATATAAAAAAAATTGTATTATTTACTGAATTTTAAAGTGAATTTTAAATAAAATTCTGTGTTCGAATTTTCGATAATTTTCACTGTAACTGATGTTAGTCAATGAACTGACCAAAGAGACAACTCGTCTTAGAGTACAATTTTCTTTACCTTATATACCAATTTTTTGCTTGGTAGTTTTTCCGTTAATTTAATTATCCGATTAGAATATGTGTAATAATAATAATATAATGTTTTCTTTTAAAATAAAGTAAAATATGGAAAGAAAGGGGGCGATAAGAAAATTAATATTTGTTTTAGGGAGGAGGTGTGCGGAATATATTACAAGGTACGGTATAATATGAAAAATGTTATAGTGGTTATGTATATGTATTCTTTATGCTGGGAATTTGTCGAGCAGAATCGAATACGCAATTTCGATGAGGATTAAACTTGTAACTTTCTATTTCACTAAAATTAGCTAATTCTTGATAACACACCTCTTATAAAATATTCCCAATTTGACGTGAATTCATCCGATCGCCAGAAACCAAATGTTTAGAAAGGGAAGTTAATCGGGAGCTACACCAGAGTAAGTAAATTTAATCGTAAAAAAACAGAAATTAAACTTTGTGAATTTGGTCCACTTGTTGAGGCAAAATTTTGATAATTTCACAGGCCACGGGTAAAATATTGAGCCCTAATAACGGGTCCTAAAAGTTTATTTAGGGTTGGCCGGTTTGCATAGGTTTCTTTTTAATTTTTTTGACTCGAACTATTTTGGTAAAAATTGATAATGTGGGATTTAGGGTCCAGGACGTCAAGGATGTGTTTTTTAATATTCTTAAATGTTTTTGTTGTTGTTGCGATGTTTCTACTATATTCGAGTATTGTGACTTTTGTCATTTTTAAGTCATTCCAAAAATGATTCTGGAAGAGCTTGGTAGGTCCTCCTTCAATCAGTTTGGATCAAGCTGGGTTTATACGATAATAATTGAGCATTAAAATGAATTCCTTAATGGTTCAGTTATGCAAAACAACCAATTTATAAGGTACAACTACATAATTGTGAACTAATTCATTTCTCATTTAAAGACATACTTTGGTTTTTATGATGAAAATTAAATTCCAATATAAATTACGGAAGTGATTCTAAAACTGACAAATTTAAATGAAATCCAAAGGGTTAAGAAACCTTGTACCTAATGCTGAAATTTTTCACATTTTCTTCTAGGATCAGGACACGAAAATGCAAACATATAAAGCATCTCCCATTTCAACCCGTTTTAAACCGGAGAATATCCTAATCAATCCGAGGAGTTCTTATCTAGAAGAACCTGGCGTATCTAGAGGAGGAAAACCTCGCTAAACAATCCTCAATCCAAGGTGAGACACGCGTGCCACTGATTAACGTCCAAGAGAATATTTTATTAGTCACTAACTTAGAAATACCGGTTGCCATAGAAAGAGGCTCTGATGCAACGGACCTTCTTCGGCGGACCAATGATTTCGGGAGAAATCACGACACTTTGGGCTATGACAGATCTGACTAGTCTATCACAATCACCGTGGACTATATACAGCAAAAGACTCTAATGTCAATATGTGAAATCAACAAATCGTATGCAGTGCCACAAAAAACATCTAGGTAGCGTTTTTAAAAGATTCATGCCTTTCTCACAACGAAAGCCTGTGCCGAAAGCACAGTATAATCAGGGACAAACCCCATATAAACTGAACGAAAAAAAAACCGCGTATGAGAAGGACGGAAGCACTAGCTGATGGAATCAAATCAAAAACAACAGGCTCTCAGGCTGGTAATTATTGAATTAACCTTAGTCCAAAATAAAATAAATGCTGGCGTTCGCTGTCAAAAATACAACAAGGCTCTTACAATTGAGTAAAGAGTAAATATATAAAATGACTCCAGACTAAATACAATATATAAAATAACTTTTATTCTTGTATATTTTAATCTTGTTACTTTTATTCTTGTCTAACTTTGGGCATAACATTTCATTCCATTCTGGAAGAATTTAAATTTACCAACGTATATTCCGGTCATGGTGTAAAGTAAACTAATTGTCAGTGTAAACCGTCAAATTTTAGCTATATTCATAATCCAGCGATACGAACCGGATTTGATAGGGTAAATTTGTAACAATATATAAAAGTAGAACGCGATGAACCCATTGAAAAGTGATATAGGAGATTCGGCATGCGATAAAATAAGAGCGAAAGTTAAAATAACCGTGGAAAATCCGTTCAAGTGAACTGAATTGTGTGATTCAAGAAAGCAATTGTGTATTGTGTTAAGTGAATTAATAAATATAAAGTTGTGAAGATTATTCTGTTGTGTTTCAAGTGTTGAGTGAATATTTTGTGGCCATTGAGAAATTATTATCGATATTTTGGCCGGCAAAAGTGTTACTATGTACACCATTAAACTGAATCATAAAAAAAATTGAATTTGAGAGAGCAAATTCATAACAATAGGTTTGTGTTTCCATTCATATACCACACATAACTATTCAGTACTATGTGTTACGATATAGTGGAGTCTCTTATTCCAATATACTAGTCTCTACTTTTAGAAGTTCAATGTGTTTTGATTGAAAATTGATTGTGTTTTGTGTGAAAGATAAACGGTCTAAAAGCTGGGATAAAAAATGCATTATTTTTTTACTGGAGCGGTTGCAATTTGATGTAATTCATTAATGGGACTTCAAATTTTTTCAATATTGTTAGGATTGAAGAATCCCTAACGCTTTTATTATGTAACCAATAATTTGTAAGATTATGAAATATGAAAGGCGGCCGCTAGTTGAATTGGAAACCTTCATTTTCCGCATGTCTTGCGAATTATAAAAAATGTAGTGAATTTTAAAAAAAAGTAAACCAGCAGAGAAACTGCCTAGTCCAGCTTGGTCGAATTCAAAAACTTCTTCCATAATTCATGTTAAAATCAAAATTCACCTCCACCAACTAACTGTGAAAATATTCGGTTTATCAGATGCCTAGTTCCATTAATTCACTATAGTCGAATCCAGGAATTTGGTACAATCCAGCCACATTTGACCACCATTACTTAAGAAATGCCTAGTTGCATTGAGTTTGATCGAATTCGTAAACTTCTTCAAACATTTTAATATTATAAATGTTGATAATCGGGATTTGGAAATTGGGAAATTTTTAGAAGCGGGATTTCGTAGCCAATCCTGTGGAATCCCGTTAAATATGTAATCCCGTTGAGAGTTAACCGGACGCATTAAATATTACTCCACCCTCTGTGATGCAACTTCTGAAGTTGATTACTCCATGATGTTGTTTGTAGTATACAAGGTGTTCCAGAATGAATGGATAAGCCTGAAACACCTTATAGTACAGCTATTGGGCGCTCAAAATAAAATACATTTTTTTCACCAAAGACGCTCAAACGTTTATGAAAAAACATATTTACCACATTTCGTGCTGAAAATTGAAGTTTAGATTTTTTTTTTCTAAAAAAAGGGCAACAGATACTCATACTATATATTTACTGCATATCTATTAGTATAGTCCATTAAGAATATTATTATAACACGAAAAAACCGATGGATTTAATATATTTTAATAATATATTGTAATATATTTGTGGTGATCGAAAACGTAAAGTAATGTGAAAAAAATGGACTTTTTTAAAAAAATGATATGTCTTAGGTATACTTGGGATACATTTTTTTTGTATTTTATTTTGAGCGCCCAATAACTGTACTATAAGGTGTTTCAGGCTTATCCATTCATTCTGGAACACCTTGTATGTTGAACCAACATCCAGGTCATTTCTCACGAGCTGCATACCATTTTCGTAGATAATCATCCATGAAATCATAACAAAGTTTTGTTGGAATTTCAACTTTCAAAAATCTTTTTACAATACGGAATGTCGCTTTTTGGATTCCCCTGGTAATCTGTTGAAACTGTTGATTCTTTGAATATAGTTCTCGGTTTCTCTTCAAGAAGAACTCGAACTGTGTGGGCTAACCCAGGAAATTAGAGTACCAGTTTAATTTATGGATATTATGAAGGTCTGCGCGTTCTCATGAATCGACTTGATGAACGCCCTAGTCTACTTTTAATAAGATTTTCAACATTTCTAAAATAGGAATCAACTTTGTTGTAAGTGAAATCTTGTTCTGATTACTTTTTAAGACTTATTGTTTTAACTGAGATAATGTTTGATTGTTCACACCCGGCCATACGCGGTAGTTAACTCGAAAACGTACGGCTACAGGCCTGTCTGTAATACTGACATAGAAGATGGATGGGCCTTTGAGTTCTTCACTGCGACAGGAGGTCGTAGTAGTTTAAGATTATTTAATTTTATTCCGTTAGATTTGAAAATGAATCTCAATATCTAAATATTTATAAGAGCGCACCAGAATAAATTCTGGAAGACTTAACATCAGGATTATAATAACAATAAGCTTATATCACACGTCTAATTTTCCCTCCACATTATCCCAGCTGGAAATCCCAACATGTTATTTGAACTCTTAATCCGCTCACATGCATGTCATGTCCCAAATAGACCTTGAAAATTATGATCCGCCGATCAATAAAATTCCAACAACGTGTAGAAGATGCTTATATAGTTTTCATTTTCCCTGGGAAAACGTATGAAAATTAAAACGAAAAATGTAAATTTTCATATTTTTTACTCTTTCGATTGTTAGGTTTCTTTCGATATTTTTTCATTTACAATAATTGGTTTTCTTTTAGTTATAATGCTAACAAGATTATACCGATAGTCTTCGTCTTTTTAGGTAGATAGCCAAGTAGGTAAGGAAAACCAAAAGGTTTCTACTTTGTTTATTTGTTATAAATAATTTATTAAAATAATTGAATTTTTCCATCTAGTACTAAATCGGCAACGTAACGATATGGCATTATATGCTGTGATCCCGGTTTTATATTTACATCCTCTTCGTTCGCACCCTCGATTACCACAGCAGGAACTGGAAAATATAAGTTTGGTTAAAATATAAGACTAATAACTAACCAATAGTTCGCCTACTTGTGGCGTTCGCCTTAAAAAATACATGGCTCATTAAATTCGGCTTAACAACCCGTTCCTTGTGATCGTCTTTTTTAAGTACCGATGGAATTTCAGCAAACACAAGTTTATTAAATAAATCATCGATACTCTTCGCATATTCCTGACAAAATTTTAATTCATTTTCATTCAGTATTTTGGCTTCCTCGCTCCGGTACGCTTCCTCCGCCAGTATATGCGAATGATACATTTCGATTTTTTGTAGGCGACATCTTAAATAGCTGGATACAATAAATTTTATCCGTTCTAGTTCCATGCGATGAGTGATCACGCGAAAATCATTTTTATCCAATTTATTTACATTTTCTTCGATATGATTTATTTGGTCCAAAATTAGATCAACCATATCGGTTTGGTGAGGCAGAATCTCAGGCGAAGCACGCTCATTTAACCAGGCATTCTCTAAATTGCGTAAAACGGTTTGAGCGGTTATTGGTTCTTCATCCTCATCATCGGTTAATGGTAATTCATTTAGTTCTTCTTCCATTTAATTATTTATAAATATAGACACGATCAGTATCACGATTTAAACACACAATTTTTTGACGTTTTAATAAATGACAAGAAATTTCGCGCGATTGTAATTCTGTGTTACATAAAACACACTCATTTTCGAAATCGAATCCAATTCCGAATTTGGGGTAAATAAACAAAACAAAAACACTTTATTTCATATACATAAATCCTTTTTGAGAACTTTTTTTATTTTTAATAAATTAAAAAATGTTAAATAAAAATTGAAAAATTTAAATACGTTGCAATAAGAAAATGTTTAATATTCATCATAAAAGGGATCACCATTTTCCCGAGATAGCGCGAAAATTGGGATTTAAATTCCACAGCAATGTGAATGAGGGTTACAAAATTGATTGGCGATATGTTGGTAAATAATTACGAATGAAAATTGATAGGATTTGCTATAACCGTATAATATTGCGATATTTTAGGATGTCTGGATATGGATGAAATTCTGCAAGAAAACGATTGTGAACGAATTGAGTATGGGTTGGCACATATATCAGATGCATCGCTTGGTACGATTTTAAAGAATAGTATCCTGGATCCGGCAGTTTCAAAATATTTTATTTTAGCCCAGTTCTCCATACAATACCTTCAATTTTGTCGAACATTTCTAGAGGAAACGATCTACGGCATAAACAAGCAACTGTCCGATAATGAAAAGGAGATAAATAAATTGCAGAAGTCTAATAGAAAAAAAGATTCTGAAATATTGGGACTACATAAAAAATTAGAGAGCTGCATCGGCGGTACCACCAACAGGGAAATAGTTTTTCCGTGTACAAAATGTACCAAAAATTTTGTAAGCACTGAAATGCTGGCTGCTCATGTCGAACGAAAACATAGTGCGGAACTTGGCAAACCGGTTTCTGCCGAGAATACAAAACAGGATGCTCATATGATCAAGATGATTAAATTAGAGCTGGAAATTAAACAACTTAAAGAGAAGCTCAGTACGAATGATAAAAGGCCAACGGTTCAAGTTCAGGAGATCGGGGTGCAGGTGAATGAAATACATAAAAAGCTTATTACGATCGGTATCCAAACAAATTTTGAAGAATCCAAGGAGAAAAATGATTTTGAAGAGCATATGAAAACCATGATTCAGAATCAGCAGAACTATTTGGAAAATTTGCATAAAGACGAGATCGAGCGATACGAGAATGAAATGAGCATTATGAGGCGACAACTGAGCGAGACCTTGAGCGAACTGAAAAGGTTGCACAGTAAAAATAATGCCACGGACGATCAAACCGTTACAGTCAATGAGTTACTCGAATCAAAATTAATTGAATTAAGAAGTTTATACTCTGAAAATCAGACTCAAATTGCCGAATCGCTTTCCACACTGGACAAGAAATATACCCGCAATTTTAAGAATCTCGAACAAATTATCGAAAGTAAGAAAATTGCACTGCCCGTTCCGGTGGTTCAACCATCGACTAAAACAGTACGAGATCAAGCCGTTCTAACGGAAACATACCTGTATCCTGTCAGAACGTTAACTCCAATAAACGAGCGAAGTATCTCTTTCGATGCTCTACTTAATCAATCACTTCCGCCGGCAAGTGCATCATCTGATAGCGATATCTATGTTCAGGTCGAGACTCAGGCCCAGATAAATCAACCACCATCGATGTTAAATCGTGATATCGTAGTTAAAACTATTCTCGCACATGAATTTTCCAAACCGAATCCTAAACCAATCCCTGTAGCCGAATCCCTTCTAAATTCTAAACTTATTGAATTTGGGATCGATCCCGAAATAAAAAGGCTAACAAGTTTTAAATTTTCCGAATCAATGGCCCGGTTGGCCGAGCAGCGAGATTTTAATAAAAGACGTTTTTCTAAATTTTTTATTACACGAGCGAATATTTTGCGCGGTCTTGAGAAAAAAGTAAACGAACGTTTTAAAATTATACGACCTAGTATTCCCGTTGGTGTAAAGCCAATACCTCAACCCAGACGAGCGCTTTCTGAGCGAACTAGCACTATTGAATCTTCCACCCCAGTAACAGTAGGAAGTATAGAAATGTATCAAGAAATAGATGAGGAAAATGCAACGTCCGATAATTCCAGTGCAGCGTTTATCCAGAATCCAACGAAAATAGATATTCGATCCGGTGACTCGGTTAAGCCTGTTCCAAAGAAACGAGTTATTTTTGATTTGCAACAGAAGCATAACTTCGATCTAAAAATTGATGAAAATGTATCCGATTGGGAAATTAGTAGTTTCAGTAGTGACAATAAATAGAATGCATTTAACAAACAATTTTATTTATTTACATATAAAGGCCAAAGTTATCCTGATTCTGTTTGAAAGTGGTCGAATTTACCGGTATGTTTAAACTCAACATTAAATTTATAATTGGCTCAATTTGTACCAACTCAAAAAATGGAGTAGATACAAAACATGCATACAGGCTAGTATCCAGTTTTGAATGCAATCGATATGTGGCACATCCAGCTACCAGCCCTGTTATAAAATTCGGAACTCCTAATGGCCTTATTTTGGACACAGATTGATTGATACCGCGAATAAAACATTCGTCATCGACATCAGTGCCCTTATACGTGACCGACGGTAGAACTGCGATACCAATCACATTTTCAGCATTGCGTACAAATGGTGAAAGCAATTCGGTTGCCTCGCCCGCTTTATTTAAATCTCTTTCATTTGATGCGCAAATAATAAGCTCCTCGTTTATTTCGTACACCGCTATATCCGAATCGCGAATCTTACACAATTGTTGGCTCTTTCCCACCAAAGCATTCACTAAACTGTTTATACCAATTCCTTCAATAACCAATAAAGTTTTGAACTTTTCGGGGATTGAGCTCTCACTGCAGTTCTTCGACCAGTCCAGACTTAAACTGTGAATAAAATCGTATTCAAATAATTTATCTTCACATATTTTATAACATTACCGTATTTCACTTTCTTGATTGACGACAAAATCTTCGTAATTATCCCAAAAGGCGCGTGTCGTAGGCTCAATTATTTCGCCAAACTGTAAACTCATTTTTATATTGAATTTTGGGTATTTTCAACAACGACATCAAACACCTAACCTCATTAATCAAGAATGAAAAACAAAAATTTGGTAAATACATTCCATGACAGATCAGTAGCGGAGTTTGTTTTGAAACCAAATATCTTGATTTAACAGTGTGTAGTCGGTAGTTGTCTATTCGCACATAGATGTCATATTTTGCATTTTTGATATTTCGTCTGATCTAACATAGGTAGCACTAGCAATATAGGTCTAAAGAGAGGAATAACATCACAGACAAATACTAATCAGATAATTACATTTTCAGTCGTGTAAGAACAGTTTTTCAATCGCATAAAAACCAAGTATTTGGTTGACAGTAAATTACCATTAAGTTAGCAATGAATATAACTTTTAATTGAATAGATATCGTTTCAAGTTTTATGCCATTTTAAATTGTAATACATCGATCTGGGTTGGCCTGATAATAAATATAATAAAATGGTCATATCATTTATAACATTTATTATAGTTTAGTTTGATAAGAGTTATCTAATTAAATAGACGCTGATAAACATACGGGCTAATATGCAAATATATACAAAATCACATTATTTGAATTTAGAGACATAGGTAACATTTAATTTAGATACGTAGGTACTCATACATACATAAAAATGTGCATACATATTTTAAAATGAATATGTAGACTGCCAAAATGTTGACTGTAGCCAATTTGTAATTTATTACTTTTATGTGACGTGATCGTGGGGAGGGGGAGGTTACTGAAATGTGACATACGGGGAGGAGGTTCTAAAATTTATAATAGGCTAATAGCAAACAAAAAGTATTTAAAGCTATTTAATATATGATAATACTTTCGGAAGCGAGTGCTGGACCATGATCTCTAACCATTGTAGATTGTCATATACCTTCGAAAAGAAGGTTATTCGTTCAATCTTTGGTTCAATTAAAGTTTCGAACTACCAGTATCGATTTCGTATGAACCACGAAATAAGGTCACGTTTCAAGGTCTCCACAACAACGGGTGATCAATAAAGTGTTCCACCAACATCTAGCCGGAGTGCATTGTAGAGGAACACCTCGACTGCGCTGGCGTGGCGGCGTCGAACAAGACCTACGTGTATTAGGATGTTGAAACTGGAGGACGAGAGCGATGGATCGAGACGGATGGTGCAGGCGGCAAAACCTAATATTTCTCGAACGCCAGTGCCTCGATTTTGAGCTACTCTTAAAAACAAATATATTCCTGTAATACGTAGATGCCTCAATACAAAACCATATATTATAATATGACATAAATTCCAAAAACCAATTCTCAGTGAAAACGCAAAATCCAGACCAGTTTTACTACTATTCAAAAAATTAATTCGAACCATGTTAAATACCGGTCGGTAAAATTAGATTACTTAATAACATATGGCCCTGCCTGATAGATCACTATTTCTTATATTCTGTGACGGTGGAGAAATAATAAAAAATCGTGTTTCCTTATTTATTCATCTAGTAATTTATTAGGACCAAGCATATCAAAATCACCAGCAAATTCATTCAGCGACATATTTAATTCGCCCAGAATCGATTTCTTCACTATTGGCTTATTTTTTAAAAATATACATTTAGCGTTAGTTTTTAAAATCGGTGTTGACGAAGAACCAACCCCCATCATATCTCGGTCATCAATTTGTGACGCCGATGGCATTCCCAAAGTTTTTGGAAAATATAGTTTTTTACCTTTAAAATAAATTTTCTTTGGCGTCCTATTTATCAAATTCGTTATCACTTGTGAAATATTGAATTCATCTGTAGTGTTGCTCGTCTCATCATCGCTTAAACTGAGCTGTGATAAATTTATTGGTGTTAAGTTTAATAGGTTATCAAATTTATGGCGCTTTCTTATAAAATCGGTGATTTGTTTTTGTTCTGAATTAACCGCTTTCCTCGGTTTTCTTGGTCGTTTAAGTGGTGCAATTTTTACCGGACGCTCAACGTCCCCCAATTGCATCAGAATATTAGTTCGAAGCGTAGTTTTAACTTTTCGCTTTTTTGGTTTAATTTTGCTTTCATTATACGTCTCGACCAATTCGGGAAATATTTTCTCTACATACGCTTCCGGTTCAATTGTACTGTAAAGGGTTTCCATTTGATTTGCACTGTTCGTTAGAAAATAATCGATTTGTTCTTGTGGTATCAAATTGGTGAAGAATGGACAGTTTTTATCCCAAACAAGTTCATAGGACTTTACACCTTTTGGGGCTCGTTTCTTTTTTATGTAACTGGGTCGCAAATTTTTAAAAACGGGATAGTCAGCTGTTGCATGTGCAAACAACCAGCGAGTAAAAAGCGGAAAAATAATTTTGAATGAGTATAATTCATCCCACTGTAATTGTTTCGACAGGGTTTTTACAAATGCAATTATCCTGGGTTGGTTCCATTTCAAAACTAAATTATCGATCTCAGGTGGTTTTTGGAAAAACTCTTTGAAGATATTTTCACATGGAAAACCTGGATCAGACAAAGCTTTGCGACGAATAGCAAGTTCAGCTTTGATCGAGAGTCGTTGTTCTCTGCAAAATATGTATCGATGAATTATTTCCAACTTTACAATGATTTATGTACTTACTTCCATAGGCTAAAATCACAACCGTGACTCAATTTACAAATTGGACATCCACTTTTTGTGTGCTGCTGTAAACGGCCCAGGTGTCCACAATTTACACAAATTAATTTATTATCAACTTTCATTTCTAAATCCGTGTAATAGTCGTTAAGCGAACGCCATGATTTTACACGATCCAATATAACATCTTCCGGATATTCATTAAATAGTTTTAGGACGGAGTCACGACCTACCCCATCAACACCCGAACCATAATCACAGCCGGTTAATAAAGCCAAGACAATTATTTTGTTTTGCCCGATCCCAGTTGAGTTCTGTATTTTATCCATATTATATTCATCCACTGAACCACCTTGAGCCGCCGAATTGCCTTGTTGCGAAATAGAAAAATTTCTATACACTTTCCGAGCTCCATATGCAAAACAATCAGAATCCTGGCTTAATATTCCGTCAACAAACCCGCGCTTATTTAAATACGCACAATAGGCTTCAGCCTCACCTGGCCCTTTAACACATTCTAATCCCATGACATTAATTAATTCCTCGCACTTCCTTAGTACGTAATTAAAGCGAGATCGAGTATTCGTCGGCTTCTGGCTAGGGCCCATCACATCGTTTTGGGACGGTGCATGATTCGCTCGAGGCTTTGCACCCCGAAATTGGATCTCATTTCGAGCGGCCATCACTTTGTGCTTTAATGATGGGGCATCACCCTCCAATACAAATACGGGAATGATATCGTTTTGCAATAGGAATTTTATACGATAAAATAAATTTCTGCAAGTTCAAAAGTGTTACAATTAAAACAAAATCATCTAATATTTAAATATGTATGTATTGCAAAATACCTAAGATAAAGACGTGGTTGAATATTGTAGTCGACAACATTTTGATTCTCGCATACCCATCCAGCTAAATCGACAGCGATTAACTTCCCTTCCAAATCACAAAGTGGTTTTCTTTCGGCATGCGAATTTAATATGGACCATAGATCTTTGATTCCCATTTTAATTACTTAAAATTAAATTTATTAAAATCACAATGTTTACATATAGTTTCGACTGACAGTTAAATTAACAGTTAAATGTCATTTGAAGGTATTTATTTTTATCGAGACATCTAGCGTTTAGCACCTGAGGTATTGCACACAAGCGCCAGTTTTAAAGTGGTGTGTCCACTGTTGGGTGCGTTCTTATCAATAATTTTAGGTGTGTTTTGACTTCAGTTTTGGACTAAATTACTCCATTGTTGGTGTGATTTTTAATACGAATTTGTTTTATAATAATCTAAACAATTATTTAAACGAAATATATTGCTAACAATCACCAAATTTAATTGAAATAATATCGTGACAGAACTACTCACGATTTGCCTTGTCAAACTACGGTACGCCTTTTTCCAATCGCACATTTCAAGTATTTCCAACCACTTCTCTCGCCTCCCCGAATTAAGAAAAGTTGAATTCAAAAGTGTTTTTCTGAATTTAAATAAGCGATTTTAAGTCATTCTGAAAATGACTTAAGAAAAGTGAATAGAATTGAAATAATAAAAGTTGATTATATGTGCACTTCTCAATTCATTTTCAAAATGTTTTAAGAAAGGAAAAAACTCGAAATAAAACATGTTTTTTGTAAATTATTTTGGAAAAGATTTGAGGAAAGCATTAAAAAATATGTAATTTTACATTCATTTTGAAAAAGTAACGGAAATAGAAAATGAAATCCGGTTGACTTGCACCATTAACCCGATAGCAACACGCCAAAGACTTCAGCGGTGAGCTATCACACTACAAGGATATAACATTAATTAAAGAACAACACATAAACATGCCAATACAGACGCATTGTCTAGTCCAGTGGGTACGTGCGAAAATTTCGGTCGTTATGAGGAAGATTTAACTGAAGTGGATCAGGTTCCATTATGACCAAGTTACATTAAATAAGATGCCTTTAAATTCATCAGTGACCAGCAAGGGCTACACAATAAGATACTGTTTTGAGGAATGTTATTCGCTTGATAAAAGAAGGATGAGGAAAGTTATTCGCTTCTAGCTAGTTATAGCTAATTGTGTCAGATTGCAAAGTATGCCAGTTAAATATGAATGAAGAAAGAAACGAGCTACTTTGGATTTTGGATGCTCAGCCGGACGTTTCATAGTGAGCAATTTGTTGGTCAGTTGGAGTGAGGATGATGACGGATCACCTGTGGGAATGTTTTCGACTATTTTGGTACACGGGTTGTTTATGTAACGAAGAACGACAGTAACCCAGGGTTGTGCAGCAAGCTTGATGAAAGTGATAATGCTGATGCTGAAAGTATTGAGAATGTGTGTTTGAAATCGAACCCCTCAACCAGTGATGGGTTTGCTGGGTGATGATGTGCTGGTTGGTCGGTCGGGCACAGCAACGCATATCTGGTCATACTCGGTATATCGGGTAATACTACTTTTTCTGTTTAGCGTGGTCTTATTTTTTATATAATTCGGGGAGTTTGCTTTTTGTAACCGACGAGGCAATACATACGAGACATAATAAAATAAAATAAAGAATAAATTATTTCTGCATGTTTTTATTCGCAACGAGTAGAGTGGATATTAAACATTTTGTGGTGCCTCCTGTGAGGAAGTGAATTATTAATATCAAATCAAGTGTATTTGAGACATTTATTGGTGTAATTACGAGAATAATCGATTGTGCATACCGTTATCGAGCAACGGTATCGCTTAGAATTATACACGAGTTTGTGAAATTTTGGAGAAGATCAATAGGAATGGCCGTGTTGAATTTACGTACATCCGCCCGCACATCGATTTCACGGATGCTGCTTGCGGTGAACGCGGATAATTATGCTCCCGATAAGGTAGAAATCGATCAGTCATTACGGAATATCGAGGCGCATTTCATCCGATTCGTAACAAATCATATGATTTTGGTTGGTGAAGCTGAGGCAGATGTGATCGCTGCTCACGACCAACTATATGCCGAAACTGAAGCGACATATGACCAAGTCTGTATCAAATTGCGTCGATTGCTTTCGGATGACAAACCAGAGCGGGACTACACGAGTAATAATGGTCGAGCGGTAGACATGCGATTGGATCCGGTGTCAATCCCTATTTTTGATGGAAGGCCAGAGAATTGGCTTATGTTCAAGGACATGTTCCAGACGCTTGTGCATAATCGCACAGATTTGGAACCACCTTACAAACTGAGCAAGTTAAGACAATATGTGAAAAGTGCGGAAGTCCCTATGGTAGCTGGTGTCTACACTGGTGGATATGAGCAAGCTTGGTCTGAACTCAAGCGGCGTTATGACAATCCACGTCGTTTAGTTGAGACACACGTGAATCGTCTACTCGATCTGCCTGATTCAGCGCCTGATCAGCAACGAGCATTGCAAGACATCATCGACTGCACCCGCAGTACATTGCGAGCATTGTCAGTCCTGAATTTACCAACGGATAAGTGGGACGCGATAATTTATCCCATTCTATTACGCAAATTGCCAAAGGCTGCAAGCAGTCAATGGACAATGAGCCTCTCGGATGAAGCATTGCCGAAGCTGGATGATATGCTTGCATACTTTGAGCGGCGGGCATTGAATATGCCTTCCATGACTCGTACAGATGTACAGCAAAACATTGGACGACGTCCATTCCAGCGAGGGATTCACACAAATGTGGCTGCGACGAATCCACCACAGCACTCCGCTTCAAATCGAGCACCGCCCGCAGCACCCGTTTGTCCACGTTGTTCGGGTCCACATCGCATTCATAGATGCCAAATTTTTCGCAACATGAGTATAACTCAGCGCTGGGAGGCAGTGAAAAGCCTCATGTTATGCTTCAACTGTTTGAATCCCCATCATACTCAAGCGGAATGTTCGTCCGGCATGTGTGCACTTTGCCGGCAGAAGCATAACACTCTATTATGTAAGGCGACAACAGAGAGAGCTGATGGTCACCCACAATCATCTCAGGCATTATTTCGAGCTGGAAGTCAATCGACGCCTGGTATGTCATCAGGTAAATCATGTGTGATCTTTGATCAAACCGCATGACTGCGTAACCACATGCAGTCCTTCATCATCCATGCCAACAGTGTGGTTCTGCTTGCCACCGCAACCGCACTCATATTGGATCGGCATGGAAACCGTCACCTATGCAGAATACTTTGTGACCCCGGATCTCAGGTGAGTTTCATCACGGAATCGGCGTTTAATAATTTGAATCTTCACAGAAACCGATGTGAAGTAGCCATCGAAGGGATCGGCGCATCAAAGAATACCTACACTCGCGGTCAAACGACGCTTATCATGCGCTCTACGATAGAGGCTGATTTCGAATTGCAATTTGAGGTATATATATTACGGTCAATCACGTCGACCACGACGTGGTCCACGTTGTTGGAAACACTTGCGTCCACTACAGCTTGCTGATCCGGGATTTGCGAAGCCAAGGCCGATAGATCTCTTAATCGGTGCCGATATTTGGGGAAATATAATTCGAGATGGAATTGTCACAGGTCAGCATAACGAGCCATGTGCAATACGTACACATTTAGGTTGGGTTGTATTCGGGCCTGCCATTACTAATCCAACATTCGATCGACCACTGCACACATTTTCAGTCAACAAATGTGTCGGTGAGCAGCGACTCGATGAACTACTTCATAAATTCTGGGAACTTGAAGAACCTGTAACCGAATGCGATCCCGCTCAGGATCCATGTGAGAAGATTTTTGAGAACACTGTCAGACGCAACGCAGAAGGTCGCTACAGTGTACAAATACCATTCCGCCCTGACGCCCGGCCGCTGGGAAATTCTCATCAGCTAGCGCTACGGCAGTTTTATCAGTTGGAACGAAGGCTGCATAGCGATTCCGAATTACGAACCAAGTATGTGAAGTTTATGCGTGAATATATTGTCTTAAACCATATGGAAGCGGTGGTTGATTCTCGAAGCGATCCATCCCAATCATATTATATCCCGCATCAAGCTGTCATCGAGAAGTTTAGAGTGGTATTCAACGCGTCAGCAAAAACAAGTAACGGTGTGTCACTGAATGATACACGACTGGTTGGACCACAACTGCAAGACGTACTTGTGAATATCATATTTCGTTTCCGTAAGCGAAGAATTGCCATTACTGGCGATGTGGAGAAAATGTTCCGCCAGGTGGAAGTTGGTCCATGCCATCGTCAATGGCAGCAAATATTGTGGCGGGAATCATCAATAGAGCCGCTGCAGACATATCAATTGAAGACAATTACATACGGTATGGCATGTTCCCCATACCTCGCTATTCGAGCATTGCGACAATGTGCAATAGACAACCACCGGATAATTAATGATGCAAGCCTAGCAGCTGCTGCCTGTCACAGTATTCTACATAATTTTTATGTGGACGATTATTTGGACAGTGCGGATTCTCCAAGTGAAGCAGTAACTTTGGCGTTAGATATCGGCGCCATATTACAACAAGGCAAATTTCATTTAAGGAAATGGAATTCAAATGATGTGCAGACGGTTATGGCGATTATTGGTTCGCAATCATCTGCTCCAGAGCTTGAGATTAGTGATTCTAGCACTACGGTGCTCGGTCTTCATTGGAACCCGATCAACGATCAGCTATTCTACAAAATCAGGGTGCGTGAATCAAACGCCATACCTACTAAACGTTTAGTTCTTAGCAACATAGCTAGACTCTATGATCCAACGGGCATGTTGGCTCCAGTCATCGTGACCGCTAAAATATTCATTCAAGTTTTATGGCGTGAGAAACTTGATTGGGATACACCCCTAGCGGATGAATTACGAACGCATTGGCTGACTTTTCGAAACGGTTTACAGCAATTGGCACAGATCCAGGTTCCGCGTTGGCTTGGTGTGAAACCAGCTACGACGATAACGCTTCATGGATTCTGCTCATATTACGTTTTCGACCAGCTGGGCGAAAATACTGGCGAACAAAGTTCATAGCGGCATCTGAGATGGAGGAATCGCTGCTTCTGCACATACGCGAAGCACAAGGTAACGCATACATTACTGAAATTAATTCGTTTAAATCTCGTTGTAGTATTGATGCATCCAGAAAATTGCTTGCACTCAATCCAATTTTGGATCCCAAGGGGATTCTACGTGTCGGCGGACGGCTGACTCACGCTGATATTGGATACGATCAGCGTCATCCGATGATATTACCGAAGGAATGTTTATTGGCTCAGTTGCTTATTAATCACGCGCACACTGTCACATTACACGGTGGTATACAAGAAATGCTACAATATCTGCGAAGACGATTCTGGATTATTCATGGTCGCGCATTGGTAAAAACATTCATCCACCAATGTGTTATTTGTAAGCGACACCAGCGAACAATGCAACAGCAACAGATGGCATCGTTGCCCCGGTCACGGGTTCTGATAGCCCCACCATTCACAAATACGGGGCTCGATTACTGCGGTCCTTTTAATGTCAGAGTGGGTGGTCGACGTGCAATCACCACAACGAAAACATATGTCGTGATATTTATTTGTATGGCCACCAGAGCCGTACACATAGAGGTTGCCGAAGATCTTTCAACTCGAGCCTTTCTAGATGTGTTCGATAGATTCACCAGCCGACGCGGTTACTGTACAACACTTTACAGCGACAATGGTACTCAGTTTGTTGGTGCACATCGGCTAATGCAACGCGATCTTCGTGAATGGAATAATACTCATGCTCAACAACACATAGCAGATGCTGGTGTCAAATGGAAATTCATCGCTCCAGCGGCACCGCACCACGGTGGCCTCTGGGAGGCAGCGGTCCGATCGGCTAAAAAACATTTAGTGCGGATCATCGGTAACCAACCTATTCAGTATCACCAATTGAACACGCTTCTAATACGGATCGAAGCATGTCTCAATTCGAGACCAATTATGGCATTACATGATGATCCAGGAGGAGGTCTCGCTTTAACCCCTGGTGAATTTCTAATTGGACGACCCATAACAACACGACCTGAGCCAACAGTTCCAGAAGTGCCAGAAAATCGTCTTAAATACTGGCAGCAACTACAACGAATGTACCAACAGTTCTGGAGACGATGGCAACAAAATTACCTTACTTTGCTACAGACACGTAGTAAATGGGCACGGGCCGAGCCTAATCTACAAATTGACGATATTGTTATCATTCAACATGATAATCTTCCACCGTCTCGCTGGCGCTTGGGACGCGTTGTCAACGTACATCCGGGCAGCGACGGGCTGGTGCGTGTGGTAACAATTGAATACAATAGCCATCAAAAAACATCTGATGGACGCCTAATCAAACATCAATGTCAACGACCAATCCAGAAGTTGTGTCGGCTAATTTCAGCACACGAGGAAGTTCCAAACCGTACCGGTTTGACCGGGCAGGAATGTTTGAAATCGAACCCCTCAACCAGTGATGGGTTTGCTGGGTGATGCTGGTTGGTCGGTCGGGCACAGCAACGCATATCTGGTCATACTCGGTATATCGGGTAATACTACTTTTTCTGTTTAGCGTGGTCTTATTTTTTATAGTTATAATTCGGGGAGTTTGCTTTTTGTAACCGACGAGGCAATACATACGAGACATAATAAAATAAAATAAAGAATAAATTATTTCTGCATGTTTTTATTCGCAACGAGTAGAGTGGATATTAAACAATGTGAAAATCAAACACGGATTACAACGCAAGGATGATGTCGGTAAGTGTGTACAGAGAAAAAAAATGAGAAACTTGTTGCAGATGCGGCGATGCTCTCGGATGGTCCGAAGAACAGCAGTCACTGCTACGTTTTGAAGGGATAGAGAAACATAACTTCAACGAATGCGCGTGAGATCATTGGAGCGGTTATTTTTGGATCGGATGACGTTTCGTTGAATAGAACATTGAAATGTATCTGGGGAAGATGCCGGTCAAGGCGAATACGAATTCAGATGATCCACCAATTGTGACTGTTATGGCAGCAAGGGTCAACGGAAGCGGTGATTGGCAATTCACAGCAAGGTTGTTGTCCAGCGTGGGCCTTATATGGATGAAAGGGATATGTGTGAAACATATCTGCCAAAGTGGTTGTAGGAACTGGTGGAAATTAAAAGTGAACAATAGAGACATATGAGTAATAGAATTATCAGGTGCAACAGCGATATTAGATTGATCGGGCTATACCGTAAAAGTCGAGATAATCAAGCGACGGTTGGAAAGATCACTGAGGAAGTGCTGGTCCAAAATGGTGTTGGCAATGAGGCGTTGCGGTTGTTTGCAAGGATAACAATACGAGTGAAGAGATGTGCGAGCAGGTGGTACCGAGTATGAAAGAGATGTGTGGCGTGGCAGCAGGGATGGACTGGATGGTCGTCAAGGATGGGTTTGAGAAGAATGGGCCAAGGAGAGTAGTAGCAAGGTTAGTTAGCAGCGAGGCAAGGGCGAGGGTGAAGTTGAATTGGTTTGTGTTACACGACCTAGTATACTACCGAGGCTGTAGTTTGGATCCTGTTCCGGACGTCAGTCTTAGGTGGGAGTAATGTTACGATGTCGCTTATTGTGTTGATGGGTAATTAATTCGGCATTGGCGAGATATTTATTCAACAAAAATTGCTTATCTTGGGTTGAGTACTGCGACTAAAGGTGGTGTTATAATAGTAACATAATGGGTGAGTCTTACTGGATCATTCAGGAGATACTGTACGCTAAAGATTAAAAGTGAAAGTCCGTAGCTGGAAAATAATAAGTGGGGTTAAGTGTAAATAGTGGTGTAATTATAAATAATGGTGTAAATAGTGAATTAATAAATAGTTGTGGAAATTATTTGTTATTGTGATTTAGTGTTGGTAAAATAAAAGTGAGAAAATTATCGTCGGAATATTTAAATATTATAATTATTGGAAATTATTCAGAGATTATTTCCGATGTTTTCGCAAATATTCCGGAAGTGTGTAAATTACGATAATTGGTGCTGTAACTGTGAAATTCTATACCAATATCAACAATCCAGTGATACGAACCGGATTTGACAGGGCAAATCCGTAACCATATATTTGATAAATTATTAATATATAGCTACGAATTAATTACCACTTGATAGCATTTTAAGAAATTGTTGGCAACAGTTGCATTCTAATGGCACTCCAACTAAGTCTACAGATTTAGTTTGCACGAATACGATTATTTTGTGCTACTATAGTGTGTACTATATTTTACGTTTTTACTTTTTATTATTACAAATAAAAAATGATTATTGTTATAGACATTTTTTTTTCGAACGGATTTCATGATACGGTTTCTTTACCGGTCGGTATTTCTAACGGTGACATTTTACGATCAACCGAGATTTCCGACCGGATTTCATGATACCGTCCCTGCACTGAATCTTCGAAATCTTTTGCGGACTTTCGGTTCTGTTCCAGCCTAATTCTGTTATAATCTGCAATACCACTAAACTTTCATAAAACTATCTCTAATATTAGTACTTGAACCTAGATGTCACTAGTCTCACAAAAACCATAAATACCATACCATGGTTATACCATAAACACCATTCTTTGACAGGAGCTGGGTGTACCTTTATATACTTTTACAGTTTATAAATACTGAGGCTTGAGGCTAGGGACCTTATTAATTTATGACGGTATCTAAAAATTAATTTAGTTATAACGTTCAGATAATCTACATAATTTAAATTCTAATTTTTTCATTATTTTGCTGCTCTTAATCCCATTGGGGGATTTGATCGCCTTATTTCTAAGGTGTGATAATCAGTTTTTAATATCAGGCGGGCAGGTAAGAGGGTTAAATTAGTTTTTTCTTCCTTTTCCGATAATTTTTTTATGCTGATTATATGCGGCCATTCAAATTTGTACTAACCCGCAAGCAACGGTTGCTTGACGTTGCTGGTGAAGATGTCGCCACCATGTTGCTTAATTTAATATCGTTTTAGTGTAAATAATCCGAAAGAGTTTATATTTATTTTATTTTATTTATTATTTTTACTAATCTATTTTATTATATTGATTATTACACCAACACTAATCTGCTGATTGACAAATCTTTTTTTTTTTTTGTCTGTTGTGTACAGAATGTGAATGACCATATCACCATAAAATTCACATTCTGTGCCTTTTATATTACATATGTAGTTACCGTCTGTGTAGAACCACCATGCAATAAAGACGACCTGCAAGAGAAATAAAAGTTCACAAGAAATTTAGATTACGGTCTAAAGTGTCTAAAAATCATAAACCATTTGAATAAGATCGTTTCGTTACCGTTGATTTATCGTGTAGGCACATTTACCTTACCAAAAGGCAAAAGTTCAAGATCACTTAAACATTATCCTTAAACATATCCTTATTATATTTGTTTCTAAATAATTTTGTGGTGCACATTTTTTTATATATAGTATATGTACATAACTCATTATTGTTTATTATCAAAAAAAAAATTTATACATAAGATATCCAAATATTGCGAATGCTAGGAGAGCAATAAATGAAGGAGGCTGTTCGGGTTCTTTTTTTATTTCCTTAGGTGTATCTTTATTGTTTTTTGTCGGACAAACCTGGCGCACTTTAGAATTCCATAAACTATTCGTACCTGGTTGAAAAAAATTCAACTTATCTGAATCAGAAAATAAATTGCTACTGTGCTGAATACAATCAGTAATTTCAGAAAATGCCATAGTTGGAAATCGTATCAATCGTATTAAATGGCCAAATTCATCTCGTCGTGCCGACAACGCGATACGATGTTTTTTACAATAATAATCCATCCACTTGAACAACGCTTTAAATAAATCAACTTCCCGAACAGGTTTGGTTGCTGTACCAATAAAATCCATTTCTAAAATCGATTTCAATATGTTCCGTTCACATGTAACAAAATGATCCGATTTTATAATATCCGATATTATCGGGGCGATAACCACTGCCATCCAATTGTCCTGTGTTTTATATTTTGCATTAATACAGAAACTGTAGATCTCAAATTTTACGTCCGTCGTTGATTTTGCACTATCGATGAAAGCGATCACCGTTTTTTCTAATTTTAATATTTTATATTTCACAGATAATTCGAACAAGGCCAATACATTTGAATTCGTTACAGTGCACTCGTCTGTATATATAAATCGAATATATTGATAAAATGAGTCGTAATCGTATTTTTGTATAGGTATCAATTTTTTAACGTGTTCATTTGTACAAAATTCCTTTTCGTATACAACACTTCGGCTCATCAACAACAAACTATGAGCATAAATTTTTTTATTCTTGTTGCAGACGAACGTAATATCGGCCAATAGTTCATTATTGAACAGTTTGACGATTATCTCACGTAATGATAACACTGAAGAACTATTTAAAGTGGCCATACTTATTTAAATTATGTGCTTTACACTAAAAACTCAAACCCACTGACAACTCAACTCGACAGTAATGAATAGAACGACAACTGATAATAAATTTTATCTATCGTTAAACGTTGTCAATATTATTTGCACTTTGCAACGAACATGAAATATTGCAATTGCTTTATTTGATATAAGATTGTTACACATTTGCCATAACAAAACAAGTTCGTATCACTTTAATTGTGTTATAGATAAAAAAGATCGATTTCACGGTTTACAACAGCCCGTTATTCTATCTCGAAACAATCTCGACATAAATTATTTATTAAATATTTTATTACCACTATAAATCAGTACTATTTTATTTCCGTACTACTCTTTTACTACCGCATTGAAGTTACAACCCAATAGGCGTGGTCGTAATAGTTTCATTGAATTGTGAATACTATAAATTAGGTGGTTTATAACAACAATTGTTCTACCTTACACCTCTACCGGAATCCTGCAAATACTGAAAGTAATCTTAGAATAATTTTCAAATGCCTTAACCTGTGTGCTTCTTGCCGATTATTTTGTCTAAATCTTCGACTAACTAAATTGGTGGTTAAACCATTGATGTTTAATAAAAATTTGCTAGATAAACAAAAAATTAGCAATTTACAAATTATTTTGGTCATTAATTGATAAACCTTAACTAAGTTTGCAGTTTGGAACTAAATGGCTGCTTTCCAGTCGACCACCACAAGTACTTGTAAGTGCGAAAAATGTGTATTGAGTAAAGTGTTGATTGGAAAGCATAAAAAATGATAAAAGCAAAACATAACCTACAAATGTGTAGTTTATTTGTTATACTGGAATTATATATATAATATATATACCGGAATTTTATTAGTGCTTTATATTTTGGCATTCAATTATATTTTGGCAGAAAAATACTACACATAACCACCTAGCGGACAAATCTATCGTAACTACTTTCAACTACTCATAATAAAAGCTAAAAAGGTAGCTATAACAGTAATAAAACAGTTGTGAGTAGTTAATTTAGCAAAGAGAAAAACCTTAAGTGCTTGCGGTGGTCGATTGGACCACTTGCGGTGGAAAGCGACTAATATCGCTTACATTTTAGTTTAAGAAAAATAGAGACATCTATCAATAACTGGTAAGAACCAAGTTTATATTCGCTTTTATTATATCGCGTACCAAATCCCCTCAACACCTAACTCAATTGCGTTCCTCGTTACACTATTTATATAAAGATCGAAAGGTTTAGATTTGCCTGGGATTATACAGGAGCCAATGTTCTCGAAGGTTCTGTTCCAGTCTGAAAACTGTTATAAAACCAATAATAATCTTACTAAAACTTAGATGTCGCTAACATTATAAAAAATGCATTAACTTCATAACGCCGAACTAACCAATTTACTCTGAATTAACCAGTCCAAGTCATCAATTTACGCTGAATTATCGACTATTAGGCGAAATCATAATATTATCCCACTCCCATGCCCCAACCTCGCCCCAAACAGGATCCAAACTACCACCTTGATATAGTGCGAACCGTTCCAAACGCACTATCATGGGTTTCTCGCTGCCTCTTGAGGTTGGAGCTTCAATGATAACCTTTTTATTCATTGCGGATTGTAGAGCCAAACCAGTTGTCTTCTGAGAAAATGTTATTGCTTGCACGTATATCAAACTTAGCCATCATTCGATCGCTTTCTAACATAATTTTCTCTCGTACAAATTAGTGTATCTCATCAATATCTCCCCTCATTCTATCATCATCTTGACCATATCATACTGATGATGAACAATACCAAACTTAATCTCTTCTGGTAATCGTAGATTACGTCCGAACTTCAGTAGCGTCGTGTACCCTTCATTGATAGCGATCAGGAACAATTATTGTATATTGTCCCAGTCACACTGATTTTTATTCACAACCATTGCTAACTAAATATTTCTCCAGAGTACCATTACATTTTTGAGTAGCGGATAATTAATTCGTTTATTATGGCACAAATGCGTTGGTTGTTGTTTCTTGATTGGCTAGGGTACATCCTCGGCCATTTGAGGAAACAGTTCAGTATTACTAATACATACCTATTGCCGCTATCCGTAATATAAAATGGTCACGCCACATTGATGGTAATCATCACGAATGGGATCGCGACATTGTACTGTTGCAATGACCCTCGGCTTTTCGCGCAGGACCTTCCACTGCCGCATATTGATTACATTTTTAACAACACTCCATTACCGATTGTCTACGTTCGGAGCAGTAAAATCATTGACGAATTTTTGTTAGGATTTTGTTAATTCCGAGGTTGCCTCCAAAATACATTTCCATACTACTCCTCAAGCATTTGATGAACTCTGTTTCCCGGTACCGCACTTTTAATAATTGTATTTGGTCCAACGAGATTTACGTTATTCGTTTTCAACAATAACCATTCTCTAAAAGAAGGCTTTCCATGTTGGGCGACCAATTGATGAATCTAGGTATAACTATTCTTTCCGAATGGATTCATTAGTCCATTCCCCCGTTAGATAACATTTCCATAGGTCGTATGTCGATTATGATCTTCTTTCCTTCCATTTGTTCGCGTATGTACATTCAACCTGACATGGGCGTCTTGATAACGCGTCAGCATTGTACGATGTCAAAATCGTTTTTTAAGACGTTCGATGTTTAGGGACATATTTCACGTATTCTACCGCAGCTAATAATTCCTTTCACGTCTCGCAATAGTTACGCTACGGTTTCTACATGATTTTTGAATAATATGCAATGACTCACTCATCGATTTCTTGTGGTAACACTCCTCCTATCCACTCCTCGAGTCGTCTATAGTAGGTACACAATTAAAGAAAGCTTCGTACCTTATGCAAAATTTTGGGTCTTGGCCATTCCTTTACTATTCAAATTTTTGCTTCGTCTATAAGAATTCTTACAAAATATTTTACCTCTACTCTGAAACGTGTACATTTTTTTGGGCTTAATGTTAACGGCCTTCAATATAATCCTTCTAATATGCGCTTTATTAATCGTTCCACTGAACTCGTTTTCCCACGATTTTCCTCTTGGACTTCTACTTAAGAATATTCTAGCGCCTGATAATGTGTGTATTGTTTCGTTGATTCTTGGTAATGGACATGTATCCTTTTTTGTCATATCATTAAGTTTTCGATAATCTATGCAAAATAGTGGCCGCACTTCATTTTTCTGCTCCTTAGTAAGATCTTCGACTCCTTTGTGCTACGTTGTCCTATTACATATTTCCTTTCGTTCGGCTATGTTGACTTTTCTAACAGGATTTTTCTGTTCGCTTTTCACTATAGTGCACACCTATTTACATTTTGTCACTTTTTGATTTATCCGAACTCTCGTTCGACTAATTCGAACTCTATCGTCGTTATCTGATATTACTAAGGCTTTTCCGATCATTACTCCTCTGGTTTCTTGCTCCGGCTCATTGGCTTCTAAGCCAGAATCTCTCTCCAACCTTATCCAAATAATTGTTCCCGCATTCTATAGAAGCTTCTATCTGTAGTCAATTATTATACTATAATATCCCGAAATTTTCTTTTCACTACTTTCTTACCTAGTATAACTGTACGTATTGTCTCCAGTCGCTGTTTGCAACTTCAACCCGTTGGCTGGTTGGGTGTTTCCACTGAACAGCTATTTTCGAACGATCGTGTGAAATGCTTCTGTGTCTAAAGTAACTACACAACTTTTCCCGCCAAAGTAACCTCTGTTGTTAAGGTATTATTAAGGTAACCTGGAAATAGGGATAGAGCTGACTCGTTGAAATTTAACGATTCTTTACTTGCGGTTCGTCGTTCTTTATCAATGCTTTGCCTTTCTTTGGTTTTCACTGCATTGGAGTTGGTCCTCGCTTTCGTCATTTTTCCCAGCAGTACCGCGAGATGCGACCCACCTTGTGACAATTTCAATAAGAAATCCTACTATCACGGAATTTGGCTGTCATCCGCTCGATATTTTTCTCGTGGTCTATTGCAAACCGACGTACCTTAATTAACGGTTAAGCTATGGTTTCAGCGAAAGTTGGATACGGGGACAAAATCACCGCTCTGTGTTTCTCTGAATCCCGAGTCTCATTAATGGATGCATTCATATTTTCTCTCTCAATCTAATTGGTGGACATGTTTGAATATATTAATCGTTCGATCTCTGACGCGTAGTCTTAAAGACTCTCTTCTACCTTCTGGTAGCGTACCCTTCATTTCGGAGCCATATTGTTCTAGCTTGTTGTCACTTCCGTATTTCCGTTTTCGGATAATATTTGCTATATCTCAGCTGCGCCGACATTAAGGATTACTATTAGTTCCGCTACACGACTCATTTTATCATAAGAATTTTTATTGGCCGCCGAATGATTGAAATTTACATCTAGAAACTTTTAGTCTATTTTCTTCTCGATATTTTCCTGGCCTGGTTTTGATTGTTGATCAATCTTTTCATTCATTTCTTCTTGATTATGGATACTACAATAAATTTGACGGTTTACAACAACAATTGTTTTACCTTACACCCTTACCGGAATATTCCTGAAAATTCTGAAAATAATCATACAATAATTTCCGAATGCCTTCTTCACACCTAAAACACAACAACAATAATTTTTACAATTATTTATTATTACTTCACTTTGCACAATTTACAATGATCACACAATTTATTTCACCTTAAACAACACTTCTAATTTATCGCACTATATGTTGGTTCCTTCCAGGCTAATAACTGTTATAACAGTTACACCAATAATACTACTGCTTAAACCTAGATGTCGCTAATTTTATAAATGTCGTTAATTTCATAAGCCATAAGTCACCAGTTTTATGCTGCTTTTATTGACCAGCCCAAGTGACCAATAAAAAATGTCAAGCGGGTAGAGTTAGTGTAGAAGAATATCTAAAGTTAGTGATTGTGTCACTGTTCGCGAAAGTATCGATAGTAAGTTAAAGCTGAACATTGTTCCAAAACAAATTTTGAAAGGGTTTGGTGAGGGTTTTCCTGTTACATCGGTAAAAGATTTTCATACATTTTTATTGATAGCAGTACTGATTTATGGTTTCTTCGTAAGCAGTGAAATGATGCTCAGCCAGACCATGAGTCATCGACCGGATCAAGTAGTAGCGGAAGGAATAATGTCTGGTGAATGCGGCGGATTTGGTAGGACATCTTATTATAGTGCCTCCAAAGTTTCCTTGACGACTCTTGCAACATGTGGCCGAGCGTTGTCGTGCTGAAAGATAACTTTGCCATGTCTTTTGGCATATTGTGTACCTTTGAGCTTCAATGATCGGCTTAATTGCAACAATTGTTGTTGATAAAGTTTTCCAGTGATGGTTTCTTTAGGTTGGAGTAGCTCGTAGTAGATCACTCCGAACTGATCCCACCAGATGCACAGCATTAGCTTCTTGCCATGAATATTCGGCTTGACGGTTTAAGTTGATGCATGAAAACCCTTAATCCACGATTGCCTGCGCTTTGGGTTGTCGTAGCGGCTCCACTTTTCGTTCCCCGTCACGATTCGGTGCCCTTGCGATTTTGTCTTTGAAGCAGTTGTACGCACGTGAAGAAACGGTGTTTGACGTTACTGGCTTGAGTTCATACACGGATCCTAACTTCCTTGTTTTTGCACCATACACATGTTCTTGAGACTGTTTCGAATCGCTTGTTGAGTCACTCCCAAAGTGGCCTTGAGTTTGGTTTCAAACTTTACTGGTCTTCGTTCGCAATCTTTGTCACTGGTAACATAATCACCACTTTTAGAACGGCGGAACCAGTATTCGCATGTTTTTATTGATGGAGCATGTTCCCCATATGCTTCACACAGCAATCGATGTCCATCAGCTGCACTTTTTCTTCAAATTAAAACAAAAAAGCAGCACTTCCCACAAATTGCGGAATACTGATTTTTAGAGGAAAATGATGACGCTTTAACATGAATATAGTTACAAGATGGCCAGATAATAGTAGTTACGCCATTTTTTGTAAATCTCTCAAAACTTATTTGTACCCCCAATAGTTATTGAAAAAACTTATAAAAAATCAGTTATCAAAAAGGTTATTAACGATGTTTGGAATTCAATCGAGGAAAATAAGGATATCACTATTAATTGTACGATCAATTGGGTTTATTAATAATCGAAAGAGGTTGAAATTATTCAAAACAAAATGCTTAAGTTAGAAAACGACACCGCTGAAATTAGCAATGAATTGAAAGATGATCAGTCAGCAGCGATAGACATAAAGAAACAGGATAGCAGTATTCCTATAAATTTTGTAAATAAACTTATCTCTAATCAGTTTTTAAAAAATATATCCAACCAATCCAAAAATTCAATGAGTCAAATATAAATATTGTAGAGACTGACAAAGTTATCGAAAATAATATCAACGAGAATTTATCCGAAGCTGTTAGGGATAAGCTGTGAGGCGTTTTAAATGAATATCGAGGGTATTTTGCCTTAAATATGTCAGAATTAGTCATGAAAAAGCGAGGGAAATAAAACTCGTTCTGAATAATTCTACGCCAGTGTTACAGACCCTATAGTTTGTCTGATTCCAGCGTGAGAATGTATCAACATTCATTAATGAGTTGTTCAAGCCCAATCGAGATTATGAAGAGGAAAACTGGTAAGGATAGAATATGCATCAACAATCGGTTTCTTAATGATAAAACTTTGAAGGTTTAACGATTTATTAAGAAGATTAGCAGGAACAAAATATTTCATTGTTGTTGTTAACGAAGAGTCAAAGCATCTTACTGCGTTTGTGACATCGGACTTCTGTCCGAATGAGTTTAACCGAATGCGATTTGGGCTAGCTATAAGCAGTGTGACAGCGATCTTGATGAATCCTTCTCGGGAGAGGATTGAGACAATCCTTGGCCAGGATGGCCGAATGTAAACGAAAACCGTTACTATTTCTATATATATTTTTAATTTTTCTATCGATACAACGTTTAAATTAATTTGTTATTGTCTATGGTAGCCATCTGTTGATCGGACTAAGTATTATTTGAGTGCCGCTGTAAGGGAGTTCTTTAATTGAGAGCCGCTGTAAAATAATTATTATTGTAATGTAAAAAAATGAGAAGAAAACAGTCCTGGCAATCTGGCATCTAATCCGATGAAATAAGATGTAATAAAAAGTAAATGATATGTTTTATAAACTTGTGTTTTAATTCGTCGTAATTCGCCGTGTTTTAGATGATTGTTAGAACTAAAGTTTAATTAATTCATAACAAGTTTACAATACATAGTTTCATAATGAGATATTCGTTATCACCCTGAGGCATTTAGGTACTGACTCTACCAAACAAACTAAAATTGAGACTAGGGAAAGTATAGAAAACGCCACCAGTGGAAAAAATGAAGCTTGCTTCAGGTACACCCAAGTCACTTTTTTCACTTATAAGTTCACTTTTACTTGTAAATAAAACTATAGTTTTTATATTTTAATGCAATATACAAATAATATTACACTTTCCAAGGCAACTTTTCATAGATAACTCATAGAAAAGTGTGACTAAACTCCGGCCACCAAACCAATATAGTATTTTTTTAGTTTTCTGTCTTTCATTATAACAATTGGTTGGCGAGAACAATTTTTTTTTATTCTGTCACTACAAAAGTCATCTCTGACAATTTAAAAGTCAATTAAATGCCAATTTGGGCATTTTTGTCAACGATTAGAATGATCAATTTATAAATTTGTGATCTATTGTAATAAAATAATAAGAAATACAATATAAAATTCATGTTAATTATAACCTCAAAAATATAAATTTCATTACTGTTTTCCGCCATAATTGTTTATGCATCTTATCTTTCAAATTTTCATTAGCATTTTAAATCATCTGTATAAACATAGTTCCGGAGTGAGATATTTTTTCTCATCCTGAGTTTTTTATTTGTCATTGCGTCATTAAGTTGGTGCAAATAAATTTTTTCCAGTTATGTCAGTATAAAAGTCAATTCAAATTACAATCCTCACACTTATATGAACGCCTGTACGTCGTTATTTTAAAACCAAATGAAAAGACAAAGGAAATTGTAGTGTGTATTGAGTTCTCATTTGGGAAACCATGATCTCGAAATCATGGTTACGTAACTCCTTAGTAATGTGTAGCTATTTGCTTCCTTTAAATAAAAAATTCGTTTTTTTAATTTCAAATAACATTTAATTTTCATTTCAATTCAATCATAATTGTTATGATTAAATAAACCAGTTTGTTAATAAATTTAATTTGTAAATTTGTTAATTTTTTTTAAATTTTATATATGTATTTTTATTTACAATTTTTTGATTTTCATTAAATTTAAACGTATAACTTAATAAATTAATATTAATAATAAAAAATTGATCTCTTTTTAACAATCATTCATTGGTCTTTTTTATTTTCAGTAAAGTTTACGATTTGACCAGGATCGGTTGCACAAAAATTTTATGATTACAGGTAAACTAACATTATGAAATTTTTTTAAATGTAAAAAAAAAATTAGTTCTGACCTATGTAGGGTTAGTTAAACGGCCAATGATAACTCAGTATTTTTGTGTAACCGGCCATGACACATAATTCAATAATTTCTTATAGTTTTTTTAATAATTGAGTGAGTGTGTGAATGACATAATATGTGTGGGTGTGAAATTTGGAAGAAACTTGAAAAAAAAGAACATGGATAAATATTTTTTAAAATATGGATATTTATTAATGATATACATTTACGATTATTTCTCAAAAGATAGTCAAGCAAATTACTTTTAATTTCCATTTATAATAATGATCAGGAATGCTATATAGTTAAATATATATAATTTAAATCCTGGGGTCGACGATTCTGCAAGCATTTAGCATTTCGAGGCATTTTGGCTGTAATCTCCAAACTCGTAATGTTTACAGAATTGACCCGGTAATGTTACTCACCTACCATGCATTAGTGAACATAAAACATACATGAAATTCACACTGGTGATATGATTATTACATATGTCGTCCTCAACATGCATCTGTTGTGATTTTTGGTTTGAACACATTTAATACACGCCATAGATAAAATATCGAAGAATACAAAAATGATTAATTAAATTTGGTCTGAGATTTATACATGTTAAAAGATTGGTATGCGGGATCGATGAGCCGACACTAACAATTATAATTTTGTCAAGTGAAATTTACTATAAAAAGAATTAAGTAAACGAAATGTAGAATTTGCGTCCGCATTCCGATTACTAAGCTGGAATCCACTTTAGTGATCAAACTCGGAAGTAGTTTAGAAAATTTCAAGCAGAGGATTATGTTTGTTAAAAAATTATGTTTAGCTAATAAATTATATAAAATCAGTCTCTGTTCGTTCTTCATTCTCCTTCGCAATGGGAGTTAAAAGTTTTTGAATTCATTTTAATGACAGTACCTCCAGAAATATTGCTTGCAGGGTAATAATTGCACCTCAGATATAGGCTTCAAGAAGTATGCCAAAAATTGGAGAGCGAACTTACCATGTTACATTAAGTCAGGAATACAAATATATCGTAATAATAATAATCGTTTGCTTTAGTTGCTTAAACATATGAACTAAAATATGTGTAATTCGAGATAAATTTTGACACAGAGATGCCAATTCGCAAAACAAAAATTGTAAATGCTATGTGATTGTTAGGATAAATGTCAGCTAACTTCATTTCAAAATGAGGTAATTTTTCGGATAATTTTAACGCACGTGAACAAGCATTTCTGGATTTCTAGTTAAACTCGATTAATTTTTGCAACTTTTTTGGGAATTGGCATCTCTGGATAAAAATTTATCTCGAAATAATCGAAGGGGAATATGTTTTGACTGGGTGATGGTTTCTTATCTCAGTGGAGAACGTTCTCAACAAATTGTAGAATCTTTGCTATATACATCAATACTAGTGTTATATTTATCAAAAGGTCTCTAAATATACAGCTACTACTACTACTACTACTACTACTAGCATAATACATGCTAGTTATACAAGGTTACTTTTGTCCTGTTCTAGCGGATCAACCGGTGCTTTGGTTGTCCATTACGCTCGCTATAGGGGTTTATAAGTTTATAAAGTGACGAAAGTTATCAGAAATGCTAGAAATAGATTTTAACCATTACAGCACAAATTGGGGACAAGTAAAACTCCTGTTACAGATTTCGACGTATTCAATTTTTTCAAGTTTGTAAGAATTTCATTCGAAATAGTTAAACACAAATTTTCCTGCATTCGTTGGGTTGATTGATAACTTCCTGTTTTACAAATTTAACTACGAGGGTTGTCTCCAAGGTTTCCGACCTCAACATGAAGATGACAGCACCTGTCAACAATAGTGGAGGAATGTGTTTGTGCATGCGTTGAAAGTGGACAAAATCGAGTATCGAGCTGTCATTAAATATTTATTTTTGAAAAGCGATACGCCTAGGAAAATCAAAGCCGAGTTGGAAGCTGTGTACAGGGACTCTGCACCATCATTTACCATGTGTGAATGGGATGATGTAAAGGATATCGACGGATTAACTAAATTACCAGCTATTTGAAAAAATCCCGAAACCGCAAAAATGTATTGATGCTTTCGCGCCTGTGGAGAAGTAGAATTCCGCAAAAATAGAGAAACGTTACAATTATGCAGGCGTTGGGCATGTTACAAAGGATTGCCAGAAACCAAATCCGACATCAGGATCGCGTTTTAAATGTGCTAATTCAAAACATTTTTTTATAGATAAGCCAAAGAAATTTCCTCCACGAACGAGTGGTGTACCGTTTAATAATACTTCATCCGGTGACGTAATATAAACTGTTGAACAAACACAAGAAGAACAACCGACAAATATAACCGTCATCAAAGATGAATATCATCTCTGCAATCAAGTTAAGATTATAATGATTCGAAATCGGTAAATTTGGAACTAATATAGCTTTTGAAAATAATGTTAATATGAAATTACAAAAATGTTCCGGTTTAGCTGACAGTGGTAATCCAATTAGCTTAATAAGTTTTGTGCCGTTCTATTTGACTCAAAAGTGAAATTAAAATTTATAATATTCGGGAATTAAAGATATTCGAGAATTAGAAATTGAATGCTGCTACTTTAAATCTGCTCGAAATTTCTCTGTTGATCGACTATCTTAAGCGATTGTTTTCCAGTCGTGTCTCACTCTGTTTACTTGTTTCAGCAGCTCTAGAAGATGACATTCTGTTTCGATTGTTTTCCAGTCGTGCCTCACGCTGTTTACTTGTTTTAGCAATATAGCTAAAATATCTGCCGTAATCCAGAATTAATCGCTTCAAATCTTGCTTCACCTAGAATTGATCTAAGCGGTCATCACACAAAGGTGAGTTATTGTTGGGATGAATTTTTCAGCGGAATAAAGTTATAAGTCGCAGTATTTTGTGCAGTTATTGATCTGTGTTAGTTCCTGAATGTCAGTTCTATCAGATTCAGATTGCATCTTAGAATTGCGTCAATGAACAAACACTTGGTTTATCGAGTTACACTGTGACAGTTGTCTTCAGCAACACGGGATCCATTGGAAAGTCTGTATTAAATAACGGTAATAATTTTTTTTTATTTTGTTTTATTTTATTCCTCTATTTAGTTTACCGACAAAAAATTCAAACATATCAAAAGTTTCTTCTAATTTCTGTGAGTGATTTAATGAATATGTATTTTGAAAATTAGAGAAATGGAAAATATTGAACATTGTGCTGCGTTTTTAATTTGAAAGATAAACGCGTTCCTGCGGTTAAAAATTACTTGTAGGTGATACTCGTACCAGTCACAGCACGAGGTTTTAATATATTTTGTCGGTAAACTAAATAGTGGAGTAAATCTTTTACCGTTATTTAATACCCCTTGCATTTGGCATGGTAACATTTTGCATATAAATCACGTCAAGAATGAGTAAATGTAGGTAAATATTTTCCCCTATTGTTTAATTGAAGATGGAGTTACTTCAAATTCTAAATTGTAAAGCGATGAATGAATGGCTAAGAGAATTATTTTATCTTTTCCAAATTTTTTGTGTTGAAATATTTTTGTGCTGATTGCGGCTGTGTGAACACATCTATATAAATCATATTCACTTGGGATAACTCAGATCTCTATAATCTTGGATTGAAAATGTTTCCAAATTGCAATAGCTGGTATGATTTATTTTTAATACAAAGTCGTGGAATGTTGCTTAGATGACAGTTTGGTAGTAAATTGAGCAGCCTTTGGTGGAAGTTCTTGTTATTTTGATATATAATTTACTGATAAGATGTAAACGTACTGAACGCTGAGTGCTATCTATACTCGTGTAAAAGAAGATTATGAAGGAAGGAAAAACGAAAAGATAAAATAAATGTCATTCCAATCTTTGTACTGAAGCCGAGCGTTTTATTAACTTATTATTTGGCGAGGGTCAAAATAAAATAAAAAAAAGGCAAAAGAAATATAGAGGTAAATACAGCTAAGTGTCTTTAAAAGACAAAAGAAAAAAAACACAGTGAAAACGACAATAAAAGAAAATTCGCAAGTAATTACAAGACCATCTAATTGTGCGAACTAAAACAACGTGTTTATCATGATGAAGTTTGGCGAAAAGTTCAAAATTAATGGAAACGAGATATATTTACTATCCACAATTTCAGTAGAGGTGTTTGAATTGGTGAGAAACATAGCTCTGACCTTGTGAAATTACTAACGGAACAATTTAATAGTAAAGAGATAATATAGAATGAGAAGTGCACATTTTTTAAAACGTTCACATGTCGGGAGAGAAAATATTAGATTTCTATAATCGAATCAAATCCGGCAGTGGGTTGTGAATTCGGAGACCAACTAGACAGTTTACTCCTACAAGTATAGTAGATTATGTGAGGTGAAACATTAAAGCTCACAATCAAGGAGGCGGTACAGTTGGTAACAACCAGGGATGTGTTAAAAGGAACAAGTGAAGCGATTCACAAAATTTACAGCTGCCAGAAGGAGGACAAACAGGGAACAGCGAAGTGAACAGCAAGCGTATATGGTGGATACGCTGACCGTTTCATTGGCCTACAGGGAGAAAGTTGAGAAGGAATTGGATAAATTAGAAACCTACAGAAGCAATGATCAAGATCCCAAGGTCCACTAATAAGAATCAGACAAAAGCCCATTGTGGATTAATCGGGAAATTTATTCAGAACAATGCAATCGCTATGAAATCGATTTACAATTTAATTGGCAACGAGGAATTTTTATGAAACGAAAAATGTCGGGAAGCATTCAAAGAGATAAAGAGAATAATTGTGTCGAAAACAGTATTGGTGCATTTCAATCAAAAGAAGGCGATTGCCTAACCACAGATGCATCGGAATATGGAATAGGAGCATGCCTTGTCCACAGGATCATTGGCAAATCGGAAAGGTCAATCGTGTTTGAATCTTGAACCCTGTAAAAAGCAGAAGGAAATTACTCAATGATTGGATAAAGAAGCCAAATATTATGGAGTCGAAAATTTAAAAAATACCTATTAGAAAGAACCGTTACTATAAAAACGAAGCACAAACCATTATTCGCCATTTTTGTGATCGAAGACCAGATAATTGGCGAGGTAATATAATATGTAACAAACGGGTGACCAGACAAAACTAGGTGTAACGGAGATTTAAAAAGGTATCACGGAATTTTTTGAATGAGATTGTTGGATGAAATTCATACATCTCATATAGAAATTACCAAGTTGAGGCGTGTGGTACGATCTTACTTCTGGTGGCCTAACATCGACGCAGACATAATAAATTTAGTAAACTTCACTGAGATGAGAGGTATGTCGTACTAACCAAAACGCACCACATAAAATAGAACCGGAACCATGGTCAATCATAAATTGGGTTTTTCAAAGGGATCAGTGAATTTTTCTGACCCAATGGAAGAATCAATGTTCTTAGTTTTGGTGGAAGTCTTCTCAGGTTGGATAGAGGTTATAAGAATGCGAGCTATTTCTACCGAGAAGACGGTAGAATGTTTAAAGGATATTTTCGTAAAATTTGGAATACCGGAACCCTTATTACGCAAGAAGAGAGAGCAGACTAAAGGAACGGAACAAAGGAAAGTAAAAAACTCACTTGTAATAAACGATAAAGTGTACATTAGCAACTTTGCGTCAGGAAAATATGATGTAGAATGGGTGGTACATAACAATTTACGTGGAAATCAAGTATAAAAATTCAAAGATGGATGAAAAATTTAATGCAAATAGGGTTAACGGTAAAAAAACGAATAGGAATGAGTGGCTCTGAGATGTCTTAAAGCAAACAGGGAGACCAATACCAATCCAAAGTGTTCCAACACTTAGCCCGGAGCATCAGCAGAGGAAAGCAACTCCGACTTTCTAGAAGCAACAATCATATTAATTAATTAAGAAACCAGATAGATTAGATTTATAGATTAATTGTATCATTACGTAATTTAGAGTTAGACGTTCTTACGGCAAAAATGTTAGGAAATGTGAAAATAAAAAAAATAATGAAAGCACAAGAACGCGGTCTAGAATAAATATAATATTTACTTCACTACTTAAATTAAGGGGAAGGTATTGAAATGATGTAAATATAGCAAATGAACAATACGATGTAAACGTAGTGAACGCCGAATACAGCACACATGTAAAATAAGGTTATAAAAAGAAAAAGAGGAAATAACTGAAGTCGAGCGCTTTATTAACTTGTAGATTTGATTACCACGAGATTAGGCTAAATCCTATGCGATTTTGTTGCATCAATACGTTTCAGTATCGTAAGGAATATTTCAGATTAATTTACAATACATTGCTTGCAATGCTACATTGTCACACTTTATTGCCGTAGTATCTTCTTGAGAAGCCGGTGATTCTACGATTTCTTCTACGACACTACGGAAGTGATGTTTTGGTTCGTTAGTCGACTGATTGTAGTGTAGATATTCCAGATAACGCTGGGTGTTAGTAATTTTCTCGTGTTCTCGAAGGTAAATGCTTTGGATTTAGATTTTGTCATCCTAGTCCAGGAAACAGAACCAGGGCTCCATATAAACTTGGAAATAATTCCAATAAACTTTTAACTAATGTAATGTTGTTCCCTATACTTCGGCACACCTTTTCACAAAAATTCCCACCTCTATGTGTTGAGCAAAAAAATAACGGCACTTTAGTTTTATTATTTCATGTTTTTTTTGAATTTTTGAGATTCTTAAAATGTGTATAACTTTGGACATAAAAGATTTAGAAACTAGCTGTGTATGCGTAATTATATGAGAATTGGTGGTTATTCAATAATAAAATATTAAATATTATATGTTATTACACAAACTCCTTAAAAACCCGCTCGAAGTGAGATATTTCAGAAAAAGTCAATGTGCAGGTACTCTCACTCCAGGTTTCTCCTATGTGTGTTTGAAAAAAAACCTTTCTAATCCTTTACTTTCAGTAAAAATAACCCGTTTCAGAATTATACGAAAATGTTTTGTTACCTGCGTGCTAAGGGGTGATTCATGCGAATTACGTATGATACCGCACAGAGTATAAACCGAACAATATTGTTGAATACTCTATATAGGTATGGATTCAGGGCAATATTATTCAGTGTAATTTTGAATATCAAAGAGTAATGTTGTCAGAAAAAGTGCAAACTTTGTAATGCAGGAAAATGAAGATGACGCAGATACGTCTATATCAAATATAGCTGAGCAAATCGTGGGGCTCAGGTGGTGGTTGACATGAGAGGACTCGGACATCCTCATGCTGCTTGTGTTTTTATGTTCACCAGCACATCACACAATTCCGCTTCTTTGCCCCAAATCGAAGACTCCGTATGATATAGCAGCAAAGAGAATACGGCTGTCTTCATTAGGCGATCTGCTTCCAGTTCTCCATGCTTTTACCGGATGCGATACAACCTCAGAATTGTACAGGAAAGGAAAACTAAAAGCATTCAAGCTTTTGCAGGCCAATGCAGAACTGAGGACCGACGAGCATGTGTTCTTGCAAACGAGTGCCTCGAAGGAGAATATTGCAGCCAACGAAGCGCGTTTAATATGTGGACTATATAACATCACCAAAGAGATTCTACTAGAAGAAGCAAAATATCTTGCTTACAACAGAGTAACTGATAATCTGCAATTACATTTTAAACTTGATTTAACTTGTCTCCCACAAGCAAAAGCAGCTGCAGATCAGCTTTCATTTCGGGTATATCATCAAGTTTAAGCATGGCTGGGAAATGCTTTGCTACCAACAGATTGGGGATGGAAATCTGTCAAAAGGAGTTTGCTGGCCATTCCAACTGACCTGCCACCGGCTCCAAAACAACTACTCAAGTTGATATCTTGCAACTGTCGTACGCAATGCACAACAAGATGCGAATGTAAGCGATCAGGAATGCTGTGCTCAGCAATGTGTGGAACCTGCCAGGGTATATCATGCAACAACACTACAAGCGAAGAAGATCTCAATGATATTGAACTAAATACTCAGCTACAATATTAACTTTTAAATGCCCTTATAATTAATATTTAAATGGAAATAAAAAATCTGATGTATTATACTAAGAATAAATAATAGTTTGAAGTAATAAAATTACTTTTCTAATTTTTTTATCATGGATTTTTTGAAGGTTGGTTTCTTAATAAAATTAAGGTCTTTCGTAAACGGTATATCGCACAAGCCTGCAAATTAGCTCAAACGACGGAAAATTCAACCTCGCATAATGTAATGGAATCCTGTTATCCTGATTAAATAAGTTGCAGTTCTTACAGTTAAACTCCAACAATTTACTTGTTTTTAACATTTAGCTCAAATTTGACCAACTTAACGGCCATAAATTAAAAAATACTGTTACACAATATTGTGCACTATTAAATTCTCCGTCATTTGAGTTATTTTTCGAGTTTCTGTTCAGAAATTATTTTCATTTTTCTGAACACCTAAAATTGGTTATTCCAACCCTTTAGAGGTGAGGATTTTTTCTAAAATACTATCTTCAAGTCTACAACCCTGTAAGATTTCGTTTTTATTGGTATTATTTACTACTTTTGCACAAAATTCCTGCACTATTCGACAATCTTCCACTGGATTGTGATTCGTGTCTTGCGATGTTAATTTCCAGATCTGCTTCTGATGTCTCAATTCTTTTAATACTTGTCTAATAATGAATATAAACTATTCAATCGTATCTTACACTCCGGGTAAATCCCAATAAACCTTGTACTCCATCGTTTCCTGGCTTTTTTAAATCCCTGGGAAATTTAGTCAGCAAATGTGTTACCTATTCAGTGGCACAGTTATCACTTGTAACACATAAAACCATGCCAGGCAAAAATACATTAATGTATTTTTTTCAATATCACAAATAAAATTTACACTAATTAAAAATAGCCCTAAAACCATTTTTACACAAACAACAAATACATAAATTAAAAAAATATAAAAATTAATAAAAACATCAAAATGTTTTCGTCAGCAAATGAACTTCATTCAATATGAACAATGTTGAGTTTCAGCTAAAGTGTTGGGCTTTCGTCGGCATACAATTGGCGGAGGAAATAAAAAATGAGATGATGAGGTGTGAACACTAGAAAACATAAAGAATAATGAGACCTGAATAAATTTGTTCAGGACGTTCTAAAAATATGACAATATACTTGATAATAGAAAATAACATTAAGCAACGCCAAATCATCAAAATAAGAGAGGAGAGAAACGAAAACCGAATATTTTCAAATACAAATATATTGATAAAAAATAATCTCTCCATCTGCGAGGACTCGTAACTAAATAATTGCTTACTAATGCTGTAAGGAAAAAAAATGTGAAAATGTGTGTGTAGTGTCAAAACAAAAATTTAACAACTTTTTAAAGCAAAATCATAGTATTTTTCCGTGAAGTCGCGGTATTTAAAAGTACTCAACTGGAAAAATAGTAAAAGTAAATATAAGTGTTAAGTACTAAGTATTGAACTGATGAAAATGATTGCATAATAGCTGGGGGGAAACGTACGTGGTGTTTTGATACGGTCTAATTGTTAGATCAGCTCACAGACTTATTTATTTTAGCGTAGGTATTAGAGAATATTATTGGGTTGTAATGTTTTGCATACAATTTTCAAAGCAACAAAAAACAAAAATCATAATTTTTAAATTTGTGTAATTTCAAAATTCATTGATAAATAATAATGTTTTTCACTTTCTATTTTGGTTTTGTTTAAATTTAATCGTTTTTAGAAAAATATATGTAAATATGCTTAACAGATATGTTTATTCCTGAATTAATTAATTATTTTCTTTAGTAAGTGGTAAATGTGTTTGTATGTGTATATGTATATGTGGGTACGTATGCTCATCTCCAGTTTATTTATAATCTCAGAAAAATAGTCTCTGTCGGTTTATTAAATATATTATATTGTTGGTTTTTAAGTAGAAAAAAATAAATTCGATAGTAACTAATAAATTTATACAATAATAAAATTTTAAATTGAAAATAATAAAAATTAAATAATAAATAGTATTGTTTAACTGTTGTTTTTGTTATACTAATTATTTTGGGCTAGCTTGTATTCGTATTTGTTTCGTGTTTATAGTGATCTGTATTTACAATAACCTGTACAACATAACCCGGTTGTATATGAGCCTCATCAATATACATTTTATCACCTAATAATTTACCACCGTAGAACCACCGTTGACAACATGCATCAACATTTTCCTGGCCCTGCAGTTTCTTTTTACATTGGCCAATTGTATCTTTTGAGTATACCGATAATTTTACATCCTGACACGTTGACGATAATCGTAGCTTTAATACTACTTCCGTCCCACCGTCAACCGGTTCTGAATATTCGGCCGGTGAATCACGGCCATTGTCTTCTTTAACTATATTTATTGGATATGAAAGGCAATATATTGGTACTTTGTACTGTGTCCCAAGTTCATCATAGCATTCAGTTAAATATCTGGAAGGAAAAAAATAAAAAGTATTAAATCAGTTTTAAAGTAAAATATAATTAAAACGGCGGTACAGTTCTACGACAATTGGGTAAAATTTGGGAAGCTCTCTCAGCTATTTAGAAAATAGGCACGTCTTACAAACAACTACTTTAGACATTAAAGAGAAGATAAGAGAAATTTGAGAGAAAATAACACTCAGATGATTGAAGTAACATGATTTGAGAGTCATGCTTCCAAAAAGGCTATCCAAATTTGAAGATTTTGGGGGAAAACATACAGCACAGTTTTGTTTTTTTTTTTCAATGGGTTTAACGTGAATACGCACCACAATTCGCCTCAGTTATGATCTTCCTGCATCCAACTGGAAACAAGGTATTTATTTGAAATCGTTACAGTAAGATACCAACACACTTCTGACCGAATCCGGAATATTGAAACTGTCAATAAGAAAAAAGAATAGTGAGAATAAACCACATTGAGAAGCTTCGTTTAATAATTCCCAACGACCAATCCCTATCTGACCACACGCGAGGAGTCGCCATCAACATTATTATTATTATTTTAAATATAATTCAGGAGAATTATAAACAAGGATATCATACTACTAAATTAAAATTAGAAAATAAAACGTAAAAATAAATTAAAATTAACCAAAATAGAAAATAAACACATTTTCTAGAATTAAAAACATTATATGGCTGATTCTATTTGTATTAAGTTTAGGATAGATAATGATACTCCGCCGCAAAAAAGGAGAAACCGACCGTTGGTCGGTAATAAAACAAATAATAATAAGTAAAAATAAAATTAAATGAAACGTAAATGTGAAAAGACAAAAATGTTTCGAATGATAAATACTAGATAGAGCGTTTAAGTTTATTGGTAGCAAATAATATTTTCCTAAAGGCGATTTTGCTAATGTCGTAGTCAAAAAATTTAAAATATTTATCATATTAGTCTCACGCAGCATTCTTGTAATAGCCTCGTTCTGACCGTAGGCCGTTCTATGAGGAGCAAATCTATAAGCAGATACTGTTTTCAAAGCACGAGAATTTACATTAAGAATTATCTTTTAAAGTAGAGCTGAAAAATCTACGCCACCAGATAAAGCTACGTCTGCAATAGATCGTGGCGACTGGCTGTAAGTTAATAAGATCTAAGCGGTCAAGATAAGAAGGCAAGTTGTAAAGGTACCCATAGAAATCCGCGCAGAACAAAGCGCAGAAATCTACGTTGTACAGCCTAAATTCTTCGTATGTGCACCCATATGTTATGAGGAACAAACCTGACTAGCACACTCGATCAAAGGTGTAGCCCCCGTAACATATGGGTTCAAAAATTCTTTAGACCAGCGTTTGACAAAGCCAAGCGCTGCGTTTGCTCTGTTGATAATAAAATCGACGCAGTCTCTAAAGTTCAATTCGTGCTTCCAAATTACCTCTAAGTCCGAATGACTAAAACTCTGACAATAACATCGCTGTTGCAAGTATACTCTCAACGAATGGAATTCACACGTTTTCTAGAGTAAGTAATGGATTGGCATTTACTCACATAAAAGCATACCAAGTTATGAAGTTATTAAGATCATTCTGTAATAGAATAACATTGGTAGAACTTGGCCCAAGATGTCTGCCATGTGGTACTCTGGAAGTAGCAATAAAAGAGGCATATATTGATGTTCTTTCAGATAAAGAGTCCACCCATAGTAAGAGTTGAGATGCGAAACCAAGAGCCCTCAGTTTAAACAAAATTATCTAATACGAAACTCTGTCAAATGCTTTGCTGAAGTCCGTGATAATAAGATCAACCTCCTCGTTTCCACCTTCCATTACGTTCAAAATACGAGTTGAAAATTCGGTTAAATTGGTTGTCATAGTTTGTCCTCTAAGAAAGCCATGCCGATTGTTTGAAAACAAAGTTTTACATTGAAAGTAAATATAATCGTATACAATAGTGTCAAAAAACTTAGGGATACAGAATGGTTTCGCAATTGGCCTATAATGGAAGACAACTTATTTACATCCCTTCTTATGGATCAGAACTATAAGAGCCATATTGATGGAAATATTCCGTGCGAAATTGAGTTTTGGATTTCTTTACTTATTTAGATAACTGAAAAAACTCTAACTAAAATTGAATAATGCGAAATAAGTTCAGTTTTATGAAGGTTTTTCGATGTGAACATCTCTATTAGTAGTACAAAAATTTAAAATTGTCTAGGATCTTCCAAGTTAAGTGTCCATATTAGGTTTAAAATGTTGGGTTAATCTTGGTGAGGGTCAGATAATTATTTTATACGGAGGCGAGGTTACTAAGAAGTTTCGAAATAATGAGATTTTGAATTCTTTAAGATCGTCTGATTTGTCTTGTAATGCATATCCCAGGGAATATTGGAAATTAAAACTTTAGGGTAAATACAAAGGGAAAATTAGAAATGGCCAATAAGACTTCTTTGTCGTCAATTACACATATTTCATAAAAAAAGTTATAAACACTGAAACTAACACTATAAATTAACTCCCAGCAGTGTGCAACAACCGTCTCTCGTAAAAACCAAATAGTTATAAACCCTACACAGGGCCTCGGATCGGATTCATCATAATAATGACTTCAGAAGTTGTATACAACTAAGCGTTAAATAGACGTGCTTAGCTTACTAAGACCTGTACCTTCAAAAATTCTCTAACCAGGCACACACTAAAAACTTGACGTGTTAGCCCTATATAAGCTTGAATAGTTCAGAAGTGGTCCACGATCCCACAAATTGGTAAACTTAAAAAAAAAACCGGCTCTTTTACACAGAGTAGTAAGCCAGCTTATGAACGACTTTCGGCACGACGATGATGTTATCCATCACCATAATAATATGATTATACCAGATGATTTTAAAGCTGAAATCGATTAGAGTGCAGAAACGGCAACAGTTCTAACAGCTTCCATCAAACCAGTAATACTAATGACATCCGAGCCGCGGCATTGATCTAAGATGTTTAATTTAGTCGTCACAAGCACGTTTTAGCATCCTAAAACGGAGGACAGAAGAACGGAAAATCAAACCGATCAAATCGGACACGTGGTAGAAGGAAATCCAGCGACAAGCAATCTGTGCTTAGATTAATACAAAATTGGGTGTCCGAATGAGAACAGCACATAAAAATGAGGACGAGAATATCCTACCCCTCCGGCATGCCAGCATGCCCCATTCAGTAACAGCCCTGGGACCTGGCTAGGAGTTAATGAACCAATCCCTCATTATTCCAAACAACACTTCATTTCTGTAACTTCAATGAGAAGGTAAAATTCGTACATGAGACATAGCGCCTGAGAAAACAAATTTAATTAAAGACTTCCATCATAGATCCACAGCTTGTGATGCTCGCACAGCTTGTGTAAACTATAGTAAAATCAAGATATCTTTTCAAAATTATAATTAAAGGACGATTATTATCGTCACTGATTCGATTTCTTCCCCTTAGAACTGTTTACTGTAATGGGCCCTATTCTCGTGGCATAAAGTTGCTGTTATGTTATTTTATTTCCCCGCTTCCTATTGGAATTTGTATTGAAAAAACAAAAATAACATAATATAACATAAAATTTTAGAACCCGGAATCGACCCCAATAAGTCAAGTTAAAGTCTAGGATATACAGTATATAAGGTGGTTTGCTATTTCTGAAAACAACTACAATTGGTGTCGAAGAACTCTGTAACTCAGATTAATAACATCATACAATGATATCCACGCCGATATAAACGTCCGCCTCGCGGCTGAATGCAGAGTCTTATTTATCCAGTTGAAAACATTGAGATGGAAACATCTATCACTTCTTGTTAACCAGCACTTAATGAGAATTAATCCGTCTGGTGTTAACTTCCAGAAGCGAAAAGAATCATGTTCACCTCCGACTATATATTACTCCCAACATTGGAGAGGAAGGTCATATGACCGATATTTAGTGCTACAATTTGCACTTTATTTTAGAATTCGCATAAAATTTCAACTACTATAAACTATTTAAACTAAAACCTTCGAACTTCTTCTTCAGAAACTGTGTTATCGATTACAGAAAATCGAACCGATAATCACTGTTCTAACAAAGTTTAGAGGGGTACGTCGCAGGCAAGGAGAACGATGTGAGCTAACAATGCAGGCGGCACAAATGAGAGAAATAGCGGAGAAAAATTTAGTTGCGATCGATATAACAACGAGGATCGAATTAAACAAAGTCAATATCAACAAGGCGCTGAATAAACCAAGGAAATGAATAAATATTGCGAATGCTGTGAATAAATATTGCGAACGTATCATGAAATACGAAATCATCTCGAACAAGTATATCTGTAATATGACTCATAAAGCAATTAGGCTGAGATGGATACCTAGAACCTGTTTTACGGACACAAAAACGGACCTCCAAGCAATCCGAGGAACTAGTTTCTCTCGCGTAAGCCCTGCTGTACGATAGATGGATAACGTTGAACGGTATCTAATTAATAAGAAAAAGCATACCGATGCGAAATATTTTATATTTAACTGCTTCTGATCGAAAAAACCTATCGATTTTCATGTTCGCTGATTTCTGGCTCCATAAATATATTAATGTTCGGTCTTCACTCGCCTAATTTTGTCATGACGCTAGAATGTCATGACAAAATGTATTTGTATTGAATCTGCTCAAGCGGATTACACCTTGACAAAGAGAAAATTTATTAAAATTGCTGATGTTTTTGTCATGACACTGTGACAAAATGAGTAGAAAATTGTATTTTACATTCAATTAAACAAAACAGAGCACAAAATAATTTTACATACATTTTGATGTTAATAGTTGTGAGTATAAAAGTACAATTTATTTTGTCATGACATTGTTTTGTCGTGACGAAATTTTTTGAGTGAAGACCGAGCATTGACTAACTCTATCGGCCCAAAACCCTTACATCATATTTCAAACAACAACGGAACACACACTACTGAATTAGATTTATAACATAATTTGGTTGTCAGCAGCACATACTTCTAATGAAAATGCATTCATAAAGGTACATGGAAATCAAACGACGAGAAGACGGTTAATCAAATTGACGACATCCTCATATCCAAAAGACATTTCCTCAGTATCAGTATTCAAAACAAGACGCGGAGCTAATATCGGATGCGATCATTTCCTTGAAGTTGCTAAATGCACCTTTCGTTTCCACCGTCGCTTCTAACGAACCCTTGAACATTAATAGCCACGTTACCAGCACCAATTCTAAGAATACTCTATTATGAATCCTTGGAAATCAGCCACTGCCCGATTCCGCGGAGGATCCGTGGAATAACATAAAAACTGCAGTAACGGAAGCATCATCATTGTGTTGAGGGACGTTTCATCATATCTATAACTGAAATCACATAACGTTTTCCGTGAGCTCAACATAGCATATGCATTTTGAACCGCAACATCGTCTCCCATAAAGAAGTCCACCTACCATTAGAGTCAACAGCTCATCAAATTGGCCTTGACATCAACGAAAACCAAATATATAGTTATCGCAAGAAGACAAATACGCGGAGCATTTATTTCGGGGGATGCAGTTAGATAAAATGAAAGAGTCTAAATATTTTTGATCGGTAGTAACGGTGTAAAATCCAGTTTCTGTAGATATAACATCAAGAATTGTGGCTGGATATCGAACATTTTACGCAAACATTAAAATATTCAAATCAAGCAACAATTCGCGTCAAATAAAAGTTAACATCTACAAGGCGGCGATTAGACCAGTGGTTACCTTTGCTTGTTAGTCATGGATGAGAACAATCAGAGACATGCCGAAACTGGCTGTATTCGAACGTAAAACAATTCGTATGATGCTCACATCATACACACATCATGGGTGTTTACACATACTGTTTGAACTTGTAACTTTCGTAAATGCCATGAACTACCTAATTTTACTTTTCATTTAGTGAATTTGAAACGCAATTCTTGTGATAATGATAAAATCAAATGAAATTTTTTTATTTTTCATATAAATGAACATTACTACAAGACCTGAGGTATATATTTAGGCTGTCATAGAGGATTGATAACATTATCGAGTAGCAGCCTTCTGATTAATATCTTTTCTGAAGTACTTATTGTTATTGAATAATCAAGCATTTTTAATATTGCGATTGCTTTAACAGCCATCGCAATATTAAAAATTGGATTGAATTGCATGACAAATTTGGCTGCTTAACATTTTAATTATTTTGAACGAACCCGAATGAATCGTAAATCTTGATAACATATTATTCGATTTCAACATTTAACACGTTCTGTTAAGGCCCTCTCTGATTTGAAATTTTGTGCTTGTTTTTCATATCTGAAAATGACCGAGAAAACCAGTAGTGGTGGTTATTATTGAACATATTGAATGATTATGCAAGAAGTAGTTCGATTCGGATGTAGTACAGTACTGTTTTCAAAGATTCTCGTAATCCTGAAAAATCAACCTTTTCCCCCCTTGTTACGACACAATCCCCGTGACTTTTTTATTCCACTTTTTAGTATCAATTTTTTTGGAAATTGACCCAGTAGTATTTATTTTATCAGATGCTTATTTATATTGCGAATTTTAATTAAAATAACTTAAATTTCATTCCCTATCGCTAAATGTTATTCGATACTGAGTTTCAGCAACATCATGGGCAAACGTGAAAATCTCTCGTATCGTAGTTTTTTTTTATCATGTGAGCTATCGAGTTGTATGACAATTAGTAGTAGATAATGAAATTGAAAAGCACATGATGACTAACGGAAAATCGAATCGAATATATCCGCTAATACTAAAATCGGTTTAAAATTGAATAGCGAACAAACGCAAAAATCGTTTTTTATATATATTCTATATAAAAAATACTTTTTAAATTATGAATCTGGCTTCGGGATCAAAGTTATTTTGCATGGCAAAAATGTTGGGTAAATTTTATCCAGATTTCATTACATAGGGACTTAAGTTTAATTAGTTTATCGAAATTTTTTCAAAACCGTCTTTGTCATAAGAATATATGACTAAAATAGACACTGACCAGCGTTACATTCTATATTTAAGGGAAACTTACCCATTAGGAACTGATATATTTGCACCATCTAAAATAGCTTGAGCCAATTGAAAATCAAGTGTCTCAGCTGCTATTGTTGCTGCTCTCAGTGCATCCCAAATTTCACGTCGACCATCAAATGCCGGCGCTGTATCCCAAAATTCATCTCGTTTACTTCGTAATTGCCCTTCTGTTAGCGGCACATCGGATTTCCATCGGATTGTTTCATGGCACAATGGATGATTTTTTCGTGGTAGTCCACCAGCTCCAGGACCTGAAAAACAACAACAATTTATTTATTATGCTAGTACATAGTAATAACTAAAAATGCTTGGTGAGTAATTTATAATTTTAAAATGTTCTATAAATAAATTTTATAAAGCGCACGCAATCTGATAACGACATACAACATATTCCTAGAATACATAGACAACATAAATTATACAACTTAATTATTCTAGAGTTCTAGACTATAGAGAATTTCCAAAGCGCACGCCGCCTGCCACCAAATTATCATCGTCACATCATACGTACACCGCCGAATCAAAATGACAACTTACTTATTTCGAGTGCTCATGAATCAGTAAAATAATATTTTAAAATATTGAAGATTGTGACTCACCACACGGCCGATTGACACGCACCGACTAAAAATATTCACATCGAATTTCCGACACACACTTCTAAATAGAGGGGGTGTGATTTAAACTATCATAGAGAATACGATGATTGAGATAAACACAAATTGTGTGTCATTTAGCACTCTCGAGTAGCAGCAATACACACCAACAGGTGTTTCATTCGGTGATATCAGGGTGTTATTTTGACATTATGGATGTACGTGGAACAACAACACAAAATACAATCATTATTCGAAATGAATCGAATTTTATTGGAAAATAAACCAAATTGATTTTTGTTCTTGCTTGATTGCTACACAATTGCGCGCGCGTACACACACAAAATTTGTTCTGATACAAATTGATTTGAAGGTTTTTTGTGCTTGTTGCCACAATCAAACGGAACTTGTCACATTGGTTGATTATTATTTTTTTTATTATTAAAATCGACTAAAGAATTTTATGTTTTAGTAGACGAAGCGGTATGATCAGAAAATAGGGTAACGCAATTACAATTTTTTTATTATAATAGTAGACTATCGATTTTAGGCGTGGAAATATAATAAACAACGGCCTTATAGAAATGGAACCCACCACATAAAGGGAAAGGTGAAAATTAATCGTTTAATTTAAGAAATTCCATTTCTATACATTTATGTATTACCGGAAAATTTTCTTCTTTTATCGTTGCTTGAATTGAAACCAATTGAAATTGTAAGGCCGTCTAACTTCATAACACATTACTTGGTCCGCTGTATTTAAGATAAGAAATATCGAGAATACAACCGGCAGATTGAAATTAAAATTAAGTTTCGCAACTCAATCAGATTTTTGCAAATCTAAGAGACACAATGATATTATTTTATTTCGTTTAACAATTAAATTTTTTTGTATAAATTCATACTAGACCAACCCATCCCATTTTTAAGCAAGGGCTGCTTATTTACAACGGAAGAGGCAGCATATCACGAACCGATCAATCTAGATTCCAAAAAAATAATGATCTTCCAAAGAGCATGGAACACATAGCAATCTCACACAGCCTAGTGTAATAGTCTAGGAAGTGAAAATAGAAGCACCTACAACCGTTTTTCGAGCGATACTGGTCCCTAACCAAATAAGCTTAATCCCGAACAACAGACCGGAGATCAAATACTGACCCCCCAAACTCGGTATATTCTTCGGTACCTCGTTTTGGCTGAAGAGTATGCAGCTGTTACAGATCGTGCAATTTCCAACCGGTAGCTCACGGTGAAGCTATTTCCAAAGATTTCAACAGCAAACAGTGGAATTAGTTTGTCTCGCCATTTTTTCATCCACAATCACGAAAACGATTCACAATTTCTGATCGACGTGGAGGCTAAATTAACTATTACTAATTTTCCCGACAAGCAAAAGATGCTGTTGGCATTCACATCGCAATAAACGGTTCCCCACTTTCCACTAACCGTATAAAATTTTAGAAGGTTAATTTCGTTGTGCTCGCCACTATCGCTCAAGTTGTTGTCCTCGGTAAATTCTTCATTAACCATCAAAATTCGAAACGGATCACAAATACTTCAGATTTCGCGAGGCAAATTGGTACTGCCATGAGAGCATTACTTCATACAGATACAAAACCGAACAGACAACAATTTTTATAAAAATCTGGAAAACTCTTTACATGTATTCAGGCATGTGGATAAAGTCAGAGCCTTCTAAGCAACCCTATTCTGGACAGTATTCAGAGACCCGCTAATTGTGCAAATGCTTTGTTGTGGATGTATAAATATAATTCACAATAATTGACTTCCACAGGCTTTAGCCAGCACTCTGAATACTTGTGGTAAACCCAGTCGAAAATCTTAGTCTTAGCTAAACTGTTAAGAATTTAAAACACTATGTTTTCGATTCAAGAGGGGAGTGATGTAGCGGCCGATATTGCCCGTAACAAAAAATATTTATAAACCGCGCCGTTTTTTAATGAAGTAATGCTTGTTCTGCTGACTATAAGTATTTTTCCAGTGTAATCTTTATTCTCGATAAATATTCACCTTTAGTCTCCAAACGGCAGATTGGAATTTAAAAGAAATTTTGGAGATCATTGGCGTTTAAAAATGCATGAGGCATCGCCTCATATAGTAAAGCTCATTAAGAAATCGGTTATGTAGAAAATTAAGAAAAAAAACTTAGCGGCTATACAATCACGAATCGCAGTCTATAAATCAGACAATTATATTTCGACGATAAATTTACAAATAGTTATATTAGGTCAAACACATGTGAGCTTGTAGCGCCAATCATCAGGTTTAGTTTCCGGAACGTTTCGTTTATGCGAACCATGATGTAAAAGAATTCATGAGCCAGTCAGAGGGTTTGAGAGAGATAAGGTTTAATAATGCTGATGAGTACTCCTTATTTTTCTGGGATGATATTCGGATATAGCTATACCAAGGTTCTTAAGTGGATTCCAAATCTAACAATGAGAAAACTTTCTAAAAAATATACAATAAACTAGGACATGTTGAGCCTTATACTCGTATATCGGAGATAGCGACAGAAACATTGAGAGAGGGTTATCAAAGTAGCCAAACAAAGTCACAAAAAATAATATTCAATTGATTTTTGCATTATTTACGTTTAATTTTTATCATACATGTTCGCTACATTGGATCGGCCCCCTCCTCGATCGTGTTGATTAAAAAGTGTTCATTTTATATTCAAAAGGAAGTACTTGCAATATTTTTATCCTCAACGTATGGGCATTGCATTAGTGGTTCCTACTATTAGGCGCGATGGTATAATGCACGGTATGAAATTAAATTCAAAAACAACGAACCAAACTGAAATAAATGCAACCTACTTCCACAACCCATCTTGTATTCGAGGTAAAGCTGAAATATTCCATATGAATGATCTAGAAAATGACTACCATGTTATCATCATAGACAAGATCTGGCTGACAACAAGAAAGAACTCAGAAAAATATTTTTCATTCAACTATATCATGTATTGCCAATTCTCAAGAGGCAGAGGGTTGAAAACGAATGCTGCCAGCATGCAGGTAGCTACCACTAAGTACTTTAATGAGGTATAAAGCACCTAGTAGTGGCGGTAATCGACAGCGCTCTCAGGAAGGCAGTAGCATAGTGCACACAAGTTGGAGAAAGGTTAAACAGGCTGTATTCGCCACCTACAGACTGGAGCCAGACTGGATATTGTCGCCAAAACCTGAAAGTGTACAAAAATGACGAAGAGAGTAATTGAGAACTCTGTTACCAGGAGAGTACACATTGCGTGATATTCAGCCCATTAATGTCCTGACCGTCACTCAGGATGATAATTAGTAGAGTAGTTGAACTACTCTGAAATATCGAGGGTCATGAGGTCACTTAACAGACTCCAGGAAAATGACTGCATCGGTTCTTGCAAACTAGCATTCACCATTAAAAGGACCCCATCGAAGCACCCAGCTTCGGGTGCTCCTCTGCTCAAAATTATTGTAGAGTGGATTTATATTGCCTTTATCCAAGAACCTTGGGTCAGTGGGTACCGAGTACTTGAACTCAGGACTGCAAACTGTATACTTTTACATGCAGCAAACACACAGTAATGCTGACGTGACAACTTCTAGCGTTGAGTTGGATCGTCAAATATCTGGCTTATATTAGGTAACATGCCAACCGACGAGCAAGACATCCCACCTGGAATTATAGGAAGCTCATTAATGGAGGCTTATAGCTCTTATTGCAATCAAAAAGACCTTAGACATAGACTAAAATTGTTGAAGACATTTAGAAGCTCACACCTATTGTTGCTCGGTTGAGCCGAATAAGTTGTCAAAATCTCAACACGTGTATTTTAAGAGAAAATCTGTGGAAATTGCTCGCCAGCCGCAGACTGGCATCAATCATTCCTGCTTTTACATGTCTGATGTTTAAAGTCTGATGTCTATATGTTTAAAGTCTGGTTGGATCCTCCATTAACAAATTTATGGATAGTAGCATCCCCCCTTCTTTGGAACGTGATCATTAATGACCTTACTGAACAGTGAAGTTTTTGGGTGGTTGCATATGCTCATGATGTGGCTGTAGGCACCGACCTTCCAATTGAGCCAACATCTATAGCTCGAGCGTTAATCCACACAAGATTAAGCCCTGTTTTTACATACAAACTTCACCAGATTATCCCCCTCCCACTTCAAATGGTATCAGTTTCACAGACAAATATATGTGTATAATGTTATATCTAAAAGGGTTATTTTTACGAACAATCAGTCTTCGATTAAAGCACTAATATTAATTTTTCTAACTTCGAAAACGGCCCAAAATTGTCTCTCAACTATTCAGTTCAATATCCACTTGATATGGGTGCCAGGCCAGGGCATTTCAATATTACAAGGAATTTAAGGTCAACGAATTCGTTCGTCTAGGTGTAACTTTTCTCATCTCACCTAGCAGAGCAAATGTTGAATACCGCTCGCCTTTGCTGGTAAATGGAAGCTGTGTGAATAACGAACGACAGAAGGATTATTAATAGCGCGCCGTGTGCAATAACTAAGCAGATCAGGTCATCACCATGCCTGCCATGATAAAAATATCACTGGGAAGACATTACCTTATCGTGGTTGTGCGTGCTATTATAAGGCTATAATAAAATATAGATAAGCTCGCAGACTTGGTGTCTCCACACGATTACTATCGTCGCTGCGAAGTTGAAGAGAAGGAAGAAACGATACTGCATTTGCTTTGCACCTACCCCGTCTAGCTTTAGGAAGAGACAATTCCTGAGAGATTTCCTGTTGAAGGTCCTGATAATGCTGTGTCGAGTGGACGTCAAGGTGATTTTACTTTTGAACGCTTTGTATGGTTCTAATGAGTAGGGAAGAAACTATGTGGTAAGAGTATGAACATGAATGGACTTTAGGACAACCACCATAACCTAACCTACATCATCAGAATAAACAAGAGTACGATGATATAAGAACCTAAGTGGAATTTAATGCCTCATCGATTTTTCTTTATCTCCAATTTAGCATAGGACGTCTACTAGGTTGGATCATGTAACTCTGGGGTGCAATTGCTTTGATTTCTACCCAGGAGTTACCGAGTTGTTTCGCTTTATCGATCGTTTCCACGTTACAGGTCGTCCGACTTTCCTTTTTCCTTGTGGGTTCCACTCCTATGATTTTTTGTTACGTCATTAGGTGACTGCCTTAGTGTGTGACCAATCTATCTCCACTTACGCTATCTTATTTAAATCCAATTACTGCTTGATTCATATGTCTAACGAATTCAACATGTTATTTTGTTGGGCCAGAAGCGCCACAGTATTCTCCTAAGATATTTCACACACGTATTGAACATTCTTAGCTTGGCGTTGAGAGATAGGACATATGCGTTTCAGACTCTGTGTAACATAATGGGTTATCCAATTCAAGCTTGATAAAGTAAACTTAAAAAAAACACACAAAATATTCGGAATGTATTGTAATTTTTATTTCATTTTACAGATTGATCCTTGCCATTTTTAGTTAAACAAGATATCATTCAAATGTCCTCCACGGGACTTCTTACAGGCCTTGAATCTTTTGCGGTAATTTTCAATGACTTTTCGGCACATTTCGGGCGGTATCTCGGCCATTACCTTACGAATATTAGTTTTCAATTGTTTGCAGAGTTTGAGGATTGTTTGCGTAAACACGATCTTTCGCGTAGCCCCACAAAAAGAAATCCAAAGGCGTTAAATCACAGGATCTTGGAGGCCAATTGACATCAGCCAAGCGAAAAATGAGCTTCATCACTGAAGAAAATTTTGTTCGAAAAATCAGCATCGACGGCCTGTTTTTCCAACACCCAATTTGCGTATGTTAAATGCTCCATATTCTTAAATGGCAGAATGTCAACTAAATAAATGACAGCGTACTTGACGTTTATCTTTGACAGATGTCGGTATACAGATTTCTACTTTATCAACCTCGAATTGGACAACCCTATATATGTAAAATTGTTGTTTTGGTTTTGTTGATTCGCTTATTTAAGTCTTGCTTTACATTTATCGGTGTGGATATTGGAGTGTTTTGTCCCATCGTCTTAGTTTTTCTGTTATTTATTTTGAGGCCAACCTCTTTAGCCAGATCTGATAACTTTTGTACTTTCTGTTGCATGTCGGCGCGTTTGTGTTAGTAGGCATATGTCATCTGCGTAATCCAGATCATTAAATTCCTCCGTTAATCCTCACTGGATGTTGTTGGGGGACGCACTATCTAGCTTTCTTATGACACTATACACAGTAAAAAAAAAATTGAATTTTCAACGTTCCTTTTACCTAATTTGTCTCACAAATTTAAGTTTTAACTGTAATATCGCACAATATTGTGATTATTACGTGTTTTTTCTTTCTCTTTTGAAGATTTCTGTATTTTTCAACTGGAATTTAAAATTACATGAAATGTATCTTATAATTACAAACTAATTCAACCAATTTTAGTTTCCTCTTTCAATTTGAAAGAAATAATATTTAATGCGCAGATACTCAAATGATAATGTTACGTTTTTAATCAAATGTTACTTGCATCGAATTGATATTTTGTGCCGAATTGATATTTTCGAGCCTTTGGATATTTTTATCAATTCTTACGATATATTTTTTTATAATTTTAATCAAACACTGAAACACGTAAAATTATAAAATTTACCTACAATTTATTACATAACTTTACTAGTAAATTTACTGTATAAACCATTTAATTTTCAATTAAAATTTATTTTTCAATTTTTCATGTAATTTTACGCGAAAAGGTTCGGCAACTTTGCCCACATGAAAATTCACGTAAAATTCAATGCATTTTTTTTACTGTGTAGAATACTACTTGGAATATAAATGGCGAAAGTACGTCTCCTTGTCTTACTCCTTGGTTGTTATCTAATATTTTGTGAATATGCCTCTTGAATATTTCAGTTGATATATTGTCGTTTCTATGTAGCGGCGTTCTTATTCTTCATTTTAGTAATGACACTGCTAACTTCCCGCTCCGTTGGTGGATGGATGTTGATAGTTTCGTTATTAGCACCAGTTGTTAATTCGAAGATTTACATATTATTGGTGATGTTCTCTCATCTGTTCAATTGTGCTTCATGTTTTCATTATATTGCCTACGATTACTCCTCGCCATTTTCTTGATTTCTCGTACTATATTTTCATATGATGTTTTAGATCCGGCGTATTTTGTTGACACATTTGTAACTTGAGTTGTCAGTTTTCTTCAATTTTCTTTCAAGTATTACCACTGACCCACGGTTTGCCTCTATATTCTTAGTACCCGAGTGTGTTGGTACCTGTTTCGGTATAGGCTTCTTCGATTTGTTTCCACTGTTGCTCTGCACTAATGGCTCTGATGACTTCTTCACTGGTTTGGAAATCCAGTAATATTTCTTACAAATAATGCATTCTCAATTTGAGTTGCACCATTATGAAGGGAAGTTTCCGTAGGCCTATCCCTTTGACATCATTTGCTGTTAGTTGCGATGAAGAGGAAATTCAGTGCATTGCCCTGTTATGTATAGGGAAAAACTATACTTTCTGAGATGTTTAAGAAAATTTAAGGTAAGAAATTGCATATCCATCCATATTAGATGAGTCCCCAAGTTTTGGAATAATACTATCCGAAGGCCACGTCACTTTTTAAGTACAGTGTACCTCGTGGTAACGTAACTTCAATATGTAAGCCTTAATAATTGCCGCCGCGCTAGCAGAACGCCTGATCTGTTATCCTGGGGTCTCGAGTTCGATTCTCGATGGTGATAAGACGAAATTTATCACTGGCTGTTTTTAGTCTACCATAGCGTATTTTTAATGTCTCAAGAAATTCTTTATTTTACATACATTTAACTTCTTCGATAAATCGTTGTTTCGCAACAGGGAAAATCAAAAACACATTGAACGTTAACTTCATAAGTATTGAGTCAAGGATAAAATCATAAAACTGGAGTGCTATGAGTTTAGATAACAAGAATGGGAACAAAACCATTTTATTGTTCTTGAGTAAATTAATTAAATCACTAGTCGATCTAGCTGGCCAAAGTCCGTATTAACGATCTAACTGTATGTTGTTCTAGAATAAATCAAAGGTTCATTTATGACTTGATCAGTTCCGGTTGTTTCTAGTCAATTGCTACCGTTAAATTGTGCAGCTAGATACAATATTAACACAATATCAATTGTTTGGATGATTGGTAACAGCTTAACTGAGAATTTTTGCAGTATTTGGGTGGACGAGGGTGAAACCGAATATGAGGGAGTATGAGAACCAACGGTTTCATCAGGTGTGGTCTCGGATAATAAAAATTGAATCAAATTATATCGTGCTGAACAAAGTCATTACAAAAAAGCGTGTAACCTCTAACAAAATGTGTCACGTTGTACAGCAATTGCCTCATACGCAAGTGACATTATTATGTACTATACCACCATGTTAATTAAATTTAAATTTTCATATTTTTATAATAGTTTTAATCATTTTAAGATTTATTTATTATTTTCTATATACAAGCGCATATAAATAGAAAGGTCAACAACTTCTAGATAAATACAAAGTATATAAATCTATATTCAGCACGGAATAATGGTAAAATGATAAAACTATCATTTTCATGTAACGTCCCATCCTACAATGTTGTATTGTTAGTAATTTTACTTATGCAATCGTTTTAAATTTTAAAGGGGTTATCCAATCCTTAAATCAAATATTATTGGATATGCGGGTTTAGTCTCGTAACACAATGTTCGATGTACATTCAATCTCGTCATATTGTGATTTACTTGGTATAAGGTTAAGTTTTTATCTTAAATAAAAAAAAATCCCGATTCATAAACAAATGTACACTTGTTATTACAATCTTATCAGCTTAGGTTTGTCGCATAAATGTTTGCTGCTTTATAAAAAATGTAAATAAATTAGTACAAATACATATTTGTGAAAATCTCGTAAATGTTAATAATATTCGATGCCTCTGTGAAACGAGTTAATTATTGAAACCGGCAACAATCATAAACCACATGACATATCGACAACCAAATGCCCTTAGCCTCTCCTATTTGCACACTCTTGACGCGATATAGACAAAAATATTGCATTTACCCAATAAGTGCATGTGTATCGTTCATGAAGCGCTTCGCTACGTAGAAATATTATATAATAATAAAATAATCCATTTTCATTTGTTGGCCCAGTTCAGGTTCCACGTTCACAAAATTATAATGAAAACACAAATAACCTAAATGTTTCAAGCTCTACAAAACTGGCTATTTTCAAATAACATATTTTTAAATATCATTTTTGTTATCAATGTTTGTTATTCTTAAGTGAAATAATCAAAAAGATCTGCTCTGGAAAACTTTAAACTCAGATCTTTTTGATGTCCCACCTAACAATACAAACATAGACAACATAATATGTATATTCTTTTTAGGATGAGTGACCCATGTTTTGTGGAGGTTGAAAAATTTCGGTGGTTCATGTTTCCGATCATGATTGGACTAGTTTTATGTTTGAACACTTGGTTGTCCCATGAAAATAGTCATTCAAACGAATGTTTGATAAAAAGCATATCTTAATTACGAGAAATAAGACTCGGGCCCAACCGGATGGCCCCCTCATCATTTTTTCCAAAACATGTTGTAAGTGAATCGTACGCGTTTTTGCATATAGTGATATACGGCAATGTGAATACATTACAAGTTACTGTTCTTTATATTGGCGAAACAATTAGCCATCTGGAGCACATGTCCGTGACTACTGAACTAGCATTACACCAGTTATCTGCAGTGTTAGTAAAGCTTAGTACTCGATCAACTGAGAGTTTATGCACTACGTATGTGAGTTCAACGTAGCTGCTTCTGTAAATATACCACTAAAAATAAATAGGACTTGGTATAACGAAATGTAGTGGAGTCCACGAGTTTCTTCGTTAGAATATTTTTATGATTAAGATGCAAAAGTATTGTTTCTTTTCGGTTCTTCTTTTAGAAGCAACTAACTAAAGCAATAGCCGAAGCCGCCAAGCTGAACATTACAACATACTTATAGGCTAATTAAACGCTCTATTAAAAATTGTTGGCTCTGGTAGCTTCAGAAAAAAAATACAAACCCCTTATCAAAAACAGATTTAGAACCAGATGGAAAAAGACTAATTTTATTAGAATGTTTTTTGCCTTCACTCGGTTTTGATAAACCAATGTGCTTTTCCATTTCAAAGCTAGCAGAACCGAAATCGAGAAACGGATCGGAAATACACTTTAGAATAAAAAACAAATGGCTAATTGCGATCTGTTATGGCCTAATTAAATGCAAATTTTATCATTTAAAGATAGCGGAGCCCAATCGAAAATAATGCATGATCTACTCCTAGGGTCATATTGATAATTATAGACTCTCTTTAGGTTATGACCCATTAAAAACTGTAGGCATCGCTTGGTTTTTGATAAAATACAAGACCTTTCCGATTTAAAACAAAAACGAGTGGAACCTAGAATTATTAATGGGCCATTTGATTAGCCCATTGGAAATTCGGTGTTTAGATTTGGGCTCTCCTTGCTTGGAAGAAAAAACGTAATACTTAGCATCAGTTGAGCCTAAGATTTTTAAAGGAGCATTTAATTATGTCATAATGAGCCATTATATATTTATTTGTCAAAAGATCTTGGTTTACATTCTAAGTTGCAGTTCCGATTCGTATTTAGATTTGGGTTTTTAGCCTCATTTTGGTTCACTAGCTTTAAAATGGAAAGGCCCAATGTTTATCAAAAATGAATGGAGTAAAACAATTTTAATGAGACATTTAATTTGCCTAAAATTAGTCTTTCATTTCCCATTTGATTCTAAATCTTTTTTTGATATGAGTTTTGCCAATTTTTTCTAAATCTATCAAACCCGTATTATTAATTGGAAGGGATGGAATCCAAAATGGTTTAATAGAGCAATTCTTAATTACTTTATAACTCTCCATAGTATCTTGTAATGATCGACGAGAAACTAAACTTTAAATTTGGGTATGAGTTAAATTAACTTTAGGTAAATGAATTAAGGATATATTAGCAGTTTCGTGACCCTCATCTTTCAAAAACACTATACACTACTTACATATGTTAGACCCACACTTGAAGATATGGTCTCCTTTCCACTGTATACACATAAGAAGGATTGGAGCAGTACAGAAACGATTTTTCGCGTTATATCACCTACCATGGTCAGGCCCACTAAGGCTTACCAATTACGAATGTCGACTAAGTTTGTTGCAGATGCAATCATTGAATAGATGCCTTGCCATTGCTGATATAAAATTTACCTAACAGCTCCTCTGCGGTAATATAGTTTCCCAGAGTACATCTCAGAACTTAAAGATTCGTAGTAATCAGCTCAATTTGGGATCAACTAAACTGTTTTAGGCTATATTTCATCGCACGGATTATGGCAAGTTTCCTGCCAATCGAAGAATGATCCGAGTGGCTAACACAAATACAAACTTCCTTGAACTCCAAGACAGTAAAACTATGATCAAAAGCAAGCTTCGATATGTTGTAACGCTCGACGGCATTTAATTTAGTACGTTTTTTTAATTTTCATTTTCATTTTGTTGTTTTCCTTAACTCCTACATGCTTGATTTAAGCACAACTGGGCTTTACTTTATTTACTATATAATATAAGGATTCATTACCATTTTAACGTTACGTTTCATTTGTCATTTAGATATCTTTCGATATAAGGCTCGATTTATGTAACATTCAATGCTTGCAAATTTCGATAAATGAAAATCGCAATTATATTCCTAACTTTCGAGAATTGCAATTTATTTTACTTTTGGGGGTTACTAATTACAACATTTTTTTATTTAATATCTGATCTAGAAATTTTCCATAATTAAGGACATTTTTATATATTTTAGTTAATTTTGATTTAGGTATATTTGTAGCAGCTTGTGAAGATATTACCCAATGACATCTAATTTTAAATCGTAATTTTATTTTTAGAACTTTAAGCGTTCTTAGTGGCGAATCTTGCAAGTAGTTTTGATCTGGATGTATTTTGGAATATTTTTCATCAGCTTGCCCAAATCATAATTCCCAAATAAATAAAACGACATTTTTACACTTTAAGACGCTTACGACAGGGGCCCTGACCAAAAGGATGCATGAGACAGGGAAGCAAATTTTCAGCCGCTTTATAGATGTAGAAGAAATGGCACACGGTTTGTATAAAACAATATTAATCAAAGTAAGAAAAGAACAACCGATTCGTATTGATTAAAACCTGAAGATTTACAAGATTTACCTCTTTGATTTACAAGACCCTATATATTAGATCATAAGTCCTTTACTTTGTAACAATGTAACTCGCTATTTGATAATAAACTGAACTAAACGTAATTAGAAGATTGCAAAAAAATAGAACAAATGAACAAAATCATCAAACGAAACACGTCCAACGACAAACTAACAGCTAAAAGAATCAATAAAGCGTCCCCATTCCATCAGTCAAATATAATACCATCATCGATTGTGGAAAAAACAAAAACAAAAAAAAACGAGTTTATTGGATTGGATGAATAAGTACTAATACGGACTCGTATTAACAATTATTAAGGAGGCTACCTCCCAAAACAAACTATTAATGAGTGGTATTAACTACCGATGTCATAACCTACATATTTCATTTATTGATTTTTGAAATATTATTAATGCAAGACATAATCTTTGTTGATGTAATTCCTACTAACAGCGCGACTAAATCAAATGGAAAGGTCATAGGTCTCACATATTATGTATGGAAAAATTGAATATACACATGATTTCGGCAACAAATAATTGACTGATCTATAATAGAGGCCTTAGTTCACTAATTAATATACTGTAGAGTCCAGTGGGAGTGACATTTATGTAAATATAATTACGAAAACGGATTTTTTTTCATTTGATTATTCCCATAAGATATTTATCTATTCTTAAAATCTACATTTTATTAAACAAAATTACTCTTTTAAACTAAATAATAACAATCAAATTGTGTGTGTAGTAAAATAAAAAATCGATTGGCTATTGATTTATATCATATTTACAGATGACGATGATAATCTGTCACATAGCACATTAGACTACTAGAGAGTAGAGGACACCATACCATACTTCGGATTTATTGTTTTTAATTAATCGGTGAAGTAAAACTATGAACAAGATTATAATTGGCGCTTATCATACCTGATTGTGGCCGGGAAACATTTGTCGATGATCCATCAATCGTTTCACTGTCCGTTCGATTTATACTAATGCAACCGCCCATTTTTATTTATTTTGTGTATTACAATTTCAAAAGTTTCAAATTCTAAATATATATTCCACTTATCAAGTAATTTATTATAATTCCTTAATTATAGTTTAATTACTAATATTTTTATTTGACTTTGCTTCATTTTTATTTTATTTTTTTTTGTCACATGGTAATTAAATGTTGTAGTACATGTTAGAACATTAGAAAATCAATTAACCGGATATTTGCGGCACTCAAATATTAACACAATGAATAGTTTCAATTCAATTAATAGGCTTTTATTAACTTTAAACTATTTATTAATCACACAATCGCATAAAATAAAACCAGACAAATTTTTTTTTTATTTTTCAGAATTTTCAATTTTTCCTTATCTTTCATTCGCTTTTAATTCATACAACACTAAAAAAATAAACTAGTTCGCTTGTCAAATGAGTCAAATGTCAAGTTTTTGGTGCCGGTTTGTTGGTATACGTGTAATTTTATTTTCATCATACCCAGTAAGCCGAAAGTGTGGGCACAGAATAACAACACACTTTTTGATGTGGGGTGGTTATCCGCTATTTGTAAAGTTGGACCGGGAGGTACTGGGTTCGCACCCACCAGAGGCAGAGGATGCAAAAAACGAATTACCTTCATCAATTACCAACGGTGACGTTAATAAAGGTCGACTTGCTCCCCTCGTGTACAGTTAAAATGTGATTTTTTAACATACTTCCGTTACGATGCGATTTGTTTTGAACAAGATACTTTTGTCTCCAGTGGCCCTATCTGGCTTTCCATGGAAATTAGTAAGGTTTTTCTAGCAGTTGGCAATTATTTATTACCCAAATAGTAAATAGGTGTTTGGGATTTTTTTACTGGGAAAGAATAATTTAATTTTGTAGCAGTTTTGACATTAATTTTACCACATTATTTTTTTTGAAAATTTTTGAATCGACATTTTTTTAAGTTTTTATAAAAATAATTTTTGTGGTTCATTTATATTGCTTTTGAAAATAACACCGAAAGCGTGTCGAAAGCTCAAGCAAAAAAAAAATATTTTTGAAGTATGAGTTTAATACCGATAAAAAAAATATAAATTAAAAAAGGAAACAAATATTTGGAACTAATGCTATTTGTAATAACAAAATATTTCCCCGATTTCCCGGAAAAGTCAGAATATGGCTACAGAGCACTAATTCGCGTTTCATGAAAAAAATGATAAGGAAAATAATTATTTATTAGCATCAGTCCCTTTGATTAATCGGATCTAATTTTAACTCCACTGTATGAAATCAAAGTTTCTTATGAGAAGGATAAAGCACACCAAGCACAACGGGATATGTTCCAAAAGATCTCCATAGAAAAGATTTTTTTATAAAACAAAATTTTCTATTAAAATTATAAACTAGATGATTGTCTTTATATAAAATGCCTATATTTAAGGTGAAACTATGATTTTTATTCATTATATAAGTAAATTAAATTATATTAAAATTTGCTGTGTCATTGCTGCTTTTCGTGTTTAATCCTTAAATCAAACCTATTAGAATGCTTATTACAAAAGCTTTACTTATTCATAATTTCTTGGAACGCAAGTTTACCCCTATGCAGTAGTTGTAGCCGAGAACATAAGTAGACTACACACGTATGAGTTAGGCTAAATAGTAATCAAATTTAGGCGTTGGTTTCTATTTTTTGATTATGTATCAGAATTCAGAATCTAAATTATCTAAACTTAAATTCGACGCTCTATCTCTCATTTTGACAGCAAATCTCAGAGATGTGCACATTAAATTGCCCAATATCAAACTATCACAGATTTTCACAACGTAACTAGGTTTACAATACCAGTTGTAAACATCCAAAAATATATTTTTGTCAGTGCGCACTGATTGGTTAATAGTGGGCCATCTTGAATCGCCTTAAAGGCAAAAGTTAAAATTGAACAATTCTCAATTTTGTATACGGAAGATTTTCTTAGCCCCAAAAAAGTGACAGCTAACAACAAACAAAAGAATCAGACATCTTATTACAACGATAAAGTGCCGGCTTGAAATAAACTTTATAATTATAATAAAGCTAATAGCATACATAACAAAATCAACTTTATTTTATCTATCTATTAATTTTTACAAATCCGTTAAAAATGTGTACGGCACAAAAAGCGCCTTACTAAATAATTATGGTTTTTGCCTTATAAGGTACTGCAAATTAACCAATATGCGGAGCGATTGCGATATATTAGTGTCGCACTAATTTCCACAAATATAAACGCACAGTTATTCACCAAAATCGCCGCGCTTGTTTTGCTATGAGTAGATATGCGCGTCGAGTATGGTGGATCATTTGGACTTTAATGGAGCGTTTACAGGGAAATAAGAAGCATCCGCTATATAAAAATATTCAATATGTGATAAAGAAATTAACATATATATATATATATATATAATAATGCAATAATTTTTGTATAGAGCAGTTATAAATTTATTTTTAATTAATTCAAATGAGAAATTTACATTTTTATCTACGGCGTCTGTTTTGATTATGATTCCTTAACATTAATAAATAGAAAATATTTTTTTTTGTTAATTTTCTAAAATGTTGCCATAAAAATACTCGGATCGAATATATTTTATGGCAACATTTTCATTTTTAAGTGGTTTTGGCGGTGTAGTGGCTCAAAAAGTCTTCTGCAAAATTTTGTTTGGATATATTTATATTCTTGTCTCTCATGTGGTTGTATCTCTTTCATTTTACAGAAGAAAAATGTTGGTCGCATGTAAATCCACCATTCCACACTCTGATTTTTTCGTCGTGATTCTTTTCTCATTTCCTGCGAGGAAAGAATCACAACGAAAGAATCAAAGCTTGGAACGGCGTAATGGGCATAACGCGCCGCGCTTGTTTTGCCAGCCAATCTGTTAACTTTTGTTGTTATTATGTTATTACGTTGTTACAACTGCGTTTTATTTTTTTAATTGTGTCAAAAATGAACAAAAGAAATTGTTAATTCATTGAAAAACATTAGAAAAGTATAAATAATTAGACTGCCAAGGAAGAATACAGATAGAATGTCGGCAACAATTAATATAAAAGTTTTGTATCCAATAAATGATGAAAAAATTACCATAAATAATATTGATTTAAATCAAAATGTAAAATTTCTTAAATCGGAGGTGGCAAAAGTTTTGAATTGTTCAGATTCAGAATTGGGTGGGCTATAGACATGATATCCCAATTGGGCCGTTGGTGACGAAACTAACTAAACTGTGTTTTATTTTGGTTTAGATTTGATATTCTTGGGCAGTGTACTGAATGAGGAAACTTATTTAAATGAACTGAACTTTACGAAATGGTCTTTAGTACATGCAATTGTGAATCAAAAAGTTGAACGTAGAACATTTGAGCCAGTGTCCACCGAGCAATTAAACTTTTTGGCCAAAGGATATAGTAGTGTGCATAGTAATTACTATCGGGTATGTTATATTTGTATCGGCTCCTACATTGAGAATAATAAACTGTTTCTTATTTAGAGTATGAAATCTGAGGCTGTTAAAAAGCTTTTTGAAGAATTCCCTGAGATTCGGGAAGATTTAGTCGCGTATACAACTCTAAAAGACCCAGTTTTACTGTCATCTATGCAACATATGCAAACGCTAGAGAAATTTAATGAGCACCATCCTATTGTGATCCATGCGGCTGAATCAATCTTAAAAAGTATTTGGACCGCCCAATTTAAGACTACCTCAATGCAAACGGATGAACTATCCGACTCGTCTAGTTCATCAAGTTCAGACACAGGTGGTCCTTCAACATCAAACGAAACTCCAGGGCGAGCAATAACCCGTGATCAATTGGCTGCGGCATTGGCTAGCACATTTTCGATAAACTCACTAGCGAATATAGCACAACGATACGTAAACGAAACTCAACCTATACCTACTTCACCCAACAGCGTCGAACAGCAAGGAGGACCATCCACATCAAATGCAGCATCTGGATCGAATACAACTAGCTCACCAAACCCACCGAAGCGAATTACACCTTCAATGTTTGCTAGTGCTTTAACCCAAGCCATGGGATCGTCGGCAACACAAACGCCTCAACCAGATGGCATAACGCAAACTTCGATGAGCACTCCAACAATTATACCACCGATTATAACTTCTTCACCCGTTGAACAGCAGTCGAATGCAGAACAGTATGCCCGACAATTGGCACAGATGCGGCAAGTTGGATTTTTCGATGATGACATTAATTTACAGGCGCTTATATTATGCAACGGGGATTTAAACGCTGCACTCGAGCTTTTAATGAACGATGCTATAATTTAATTTAATTAAATATAAATATTTCTGGTAATCTCTGAATTGAATGTACAGCATTTTCGATTAAATGTATTGTCAGTGCCATTCGTCTTTTGATTTTAGTTTTTTTCCTGCAGAAGAGCTGCACATATCAATTCTCTAAAGTAATTAGCTCACCATTAGTAGAGCTCCAACTTCTAAATTGCCGCCGGCTCCTATATTGCCAACATGTTTATAAATTCCCGCTCCTACGGCCCATAAAATGTTAACGATTAGTCCAAACCAAAAAATTTAATAGATCCATTCTTGAAATTTTTCAAAAGGTTAGTCAATTTTGAGTAAAACAGCCTTTAATTTAGATCAAAACATCAGTTTTCCTGTAATCAATGACTGAAATTTTCATATTCGTGCATGATGATCAAATTGCAAATCGAATACCGTTCTTACGATATTATTTCATATTCATGTTAACATTCTGAACTTTGAAAGTCATATCAGCCATCCAATTCCGTCATATGGTATCATTTTCATCTTTATAGTGGTTTTAACTCAAAAAGTCTTCTGCAAAATTTTGCATGGATATATTTCTTTTCTTGACTCTCATGGGCAAAAAAATTTTCATTTTACTGAAGAAAAATGTTGGTCGCATGTAAATCCACACTTTGACCACAGAATAGATACAGAAACGAGAATTAGAAACCATTTTTTTTGACATACTCCTAAAATATTTACCACGTACGCCAATAGATGACTCTAAATTTAAAAAAGAAAATCTTTTTGTAAACATTAAAAGTTTTTAGAAGTATATGCCCCATTTACATGCGACCAACATTTTTCTTCTGCAAAATGAAAGAGATATAACATTGACATTTTGCACATGAGAGACAAGAAAATAAATATATCCCAACAAAATTTTGCAGAAGTTTTTTTGAGCCACTACACGGCAAAAACCACTATAAAAATGAAAATGTTGCCATAAAATATATTCGATCCGAGTATTTTTATGGCAACATTTTTAAAATTAACAAAAAAAAAATTTTATATTTACAAAAGGTTAAGGAATCATAATAAAACCAAACGCCATAGATAAAAATGTAAATTTCTCATTTGAACTAATTAAACATAAATTAATAATTTTCCTATAAAAAAATTATGGCGTTACTATATATGTTTATTTCTTTCTCGCATATTGAATATTTTTATATAGTGGATGCCTCTTATTTACCTACAAAAATTTGCAGACGAAACAATTTTCTACATGTAAATGGGGCTTGAGTGAAAGAAGTTGAAATTGTCATACAGTGAGTGAAAGAAGTTGAATTTCTATTATCAAGTACATAATTACATCGAAAAACAATTTATTTTTAAATAATTTATTTTGGGTAAATCGAAACTCCATCATAAGCGTAAAGTTTTCTTGTTTTTTAATAAGATTTTCGGGTTTATTACAGGATTTTTATATTTTTTTATGTAGTAAAAATAAAATGAAATTTAATAATTTTAAATTATTTCAATTTAGAAATAATTAATCTGTGATATAATATTTACTACTTAGTTTTTATTAATTATACAATAGTAATAAGTTATAGGGCAATCACTGTGATATTTTTTAAATTATTGAATTTCTATCAGTTTTTTAAGAATTATTGTATTTATGATTTTTTTCAAGCAATTATAGCAATTAATAAATAACTAGTAAATTTATTAATTTTCTTCATTGCTGTAGTTGTTTGTTTTTTAGTAGACTTTATGATGCAAATGATGATAATCAAGGTTTCAGTGGTTGCTTACTGCACACTTAGGCCAATTTTTAGGCCCATTGTGATACCACTCATTCACTCCACATCATTAGCCCACCTACTTCATCTACTCACACAACTACAGTATACCACCTGCACATTGCAAGCTCCATGTCAACCTGTACATTGACATGGAAGGTGGGTCGGCGCGTGACACGGAATTCTGCACTCCATCAGAGGGTCTTAGTTGTATTTATTAGCATCACCGATCGTAACCCAATATGCAATGCCGACGGAATTCCGTTTATATTCGCGCTCAAAAACCACACTCTTTCTATGGAAAGAAACACGTATAATACACGGAAATCCATACTACTCGCCAAAGAAAAGTGTCACAAAAATTCCAGTGTGGGTGTGAATCCCGACTAGAAAGAGAAAAAACAAAATGGGAAAATAGGTGGGATTTAGACGGAATTTGACATTTTTTCCACAGTCTTTTCCATACTGATTTCAGGCACGTTTGTGCACGAAAAAAGAGGAACGTGCTTGTATATATTTTTCAATTGGAATAATAATTTTTATTCGAAATAAAACAAAATTTTGCATTTATTATAAAATAAATATTAATTTTTTATTGACATAAACATACACTTAATATTACATTTTATAAAACCCATCCATATTCATCCGTAAGCGCCATCCAATTTTACATTCCAATACACACAACCTTGAAAAATAAAAATCGATAAGACCGGAAATTTCCATCATCTCATGACGACGCCATTTTAAAATTATTACCATTTTTACATCTAAATTTATTGATCACAAACACGAAATATAATTATTATACATATACGAGTACATAGTATGAAGTAAATATAAGTAATTTAAAGATTATTAAATAATTTAAATACACAAAAAACACAAGTTAACATAAAATCGCGGAAAACACAAAAATGTGCGTGCTATCCTGTCAAGTGCTATATTATACTGAAGGAACAAGGAAGAATACAAAACAATAATAACAAAACTAACAAAAAAAAAAAAAATTTCGCGAATTTATTATCGCGAAAAAAAAAAGAAATTTATTTTTCTCTAAAATCGATATTTTTGTGTCTTTGATATTTTGTAGTACGGAATTCAGTGTGGAATTAGAGCTGTTTTTTCCACAGTGTGGAAAAATTGCATACTGGGTTACTGTTTTTGAACCGATAAAATTTATTGTCACAGATTCCATATGTTTCGGTTATTTTGCGTTAGCGATGTAATTTTGAGTAGAGCCGAGTTTAAGATGCTGCGATCTGTCGTCTTATTCGTCTGCAATCCAGGTTCGGTTACACAATGTTACCGGTTTTCAAAATACGATTTTTCCAATAACCGCGCTTTCCATATGGAACCAACCGTTAATTTCTTGCTAAACTTATCATTGCCAATACCTAAAATCATTCTGAACCGGAAATTCAACAAAATTTTTTTTTTAATTTTTTGCGAAAATCCCTGATGGTTGTTAGCCTTACTGTTTTTGAACCGATAAAATTTATTGTCACAGATTCCATATGTTTCGGTTATTTTGCGTTGGCGATGTAATTTTGAGTAGAGCCGAGTTTAACTAGCTGCGATCTGTCGACTTATTCGTCTGCAATCCAGGTTCGGTTACACAATGTTACCGGTTTTCAAAATACGATTTTTCCAATAACCGCGCTTTCCATATGGAACCAACCGTTAATTTCTTGCTAAACTTATCATTGCCAATATCTAAAATCATTCTGAAACGGAAATTCAACAAAATTTTTTTTTTATTTTTTGCGAAAATCCCTGATGGTTACCTTATCATTGCCAATACCTAAAATCATTCTGAACCGGAAATTCAACAAATTTTTTTCAAAATACGATTTTTCCAATAACCGCGCTTTCCATATGGAACCAACCGTTAATTTCTTGCTATACTTATCATTGCCAATACCTAAAATCATTCTGAACCGGAAATTCAACAAAATTTTTTTTTTAATTTTTTGCGAAAATCCCTGATGGTTAGCCTTACTGTTTTTGAACCGATAAAATTTATTGTCACAGATTCCATATGTTTCGGTTATTTTGCGTTAGCGATGTAATTTTGAGTAGAGCCGAGTTTAAGATGCTGCGATCTGTCGTCTTATTCGTCTGCAATCCAGGTTCGGTTACACAATGTTACCGGTTTTCAAAATACGATTTTTCCAATAACCGCGCTTTCCATATGGAACCAACCGTTAATTTCTTGCTAAACTTATCATTGCCAATACCTAAAATCATTCTGAACCGGAAATTCAACAAAATTTTTTTTTTAATTTTTTGCGAAAATCCCTGATGGTTGTTAGCCTTACTGTTTTTGAACCGATAAAATTTATTGTCACAGATTCCATATGTTTCGGTTATTTTGCGTTGGCGATGTAATTTTGAGTAGAGCCGAGTTTAACTAGCTGCGATCTGTCGACTTATTCGTCTGCAATCCAGGTTCGGTTACACAATGTTACCGGTTTTCAAAATACGATTTTTCCAATAACCGCGCTTTCCATATGGAACCAACCGTTAATTTCTTGCTAAACTTATCATTGCCAATACCTAAAATCATTCTGAACCGGAAATTCAACAAATTTTTTTTTTAATTTTTTGCGAAAATCCCTGATGGTTGTTAGCCTTACTGTTTTTGAACCGATAAAATTTATTGTCACAGATTCCATATGTTTCGGTTATTTTGCGTTAGCGATGTAATTTTGAGTAGAGCCGAGTTTAAGATGCTGTGATCTGTCGTCTTATTCGTCTGCAATCCAGGTTCGGTTACACAATGTTACCGGTTTTCAAAATACGATTTTTCCAATATCCGCGCTTTCCATATGGAACCAACCGTTAATTTCTTGCTAAACTTATCATTGCCAATATCTAAAATCATTCTGAAACGGAAATTCAACAAAATTTTTTTTTTATTTTTTGCGAAAATCCCTGATGGTTACCTTATCATTGCCAATACCTAAAATCATTCTGAACCGGAAATTCAACAAATTTTTTTCAAAATACGATTTTTCCAATAACCGCGCTTTCCATATGGAACCAACCGTTAATTTCTTGCTAAACTTATCATTGCCAATACCTAAAATCATTCTGAACCGGAAATTCAACAAAAAATTTATTTAATTTTTTGCGAAAATCCCTGATGGTTAGCCTTACGGTTTTTGAACCGATAAAATTTATTGTCACAGATTCCATATGTTTCGGTTATTTTGCGTTAGCGATGTAATTTTGAGTAGAGCCGAGTTTAAGTTGCTGCGATCTGTCGTCTTATTCGTCTGCAATCCAGGTTCGGTTACAGAATGTTACCGGTTTTCAAAATACGATTTTTCCAATAACCGCGCTTTCCATATGGAACCAACCGTTAATTTCTTGCTAAACTTATCATTGCCAATACCTAAAATCATTCTGAACCGGAAATTCAACAAAATATTTTTTAAATTTTTTTGCGAAAATCCCTGATGTTAGCCTTACTGTTTTTGAACCGATAAAATTTATTGTCACAGATTCCATATGTTTCGGTTATTTTGCGTTAGCGATGTAATTTTGAGTAGAGCCGAGTTTAAGTTACTGCGATCTGTCGACTTATTCGTCTGCAATCCAGGTTCGGTTACAGAATGTTACCGGTTTTCAAAATACGATTTTTCCAATAACCGCGCTTTCCATATGGAACCAACCGTTAATTTCTTGCTAAACTTATCATTGCCAATACCTACAATCATTCTGAACCGGAAATTCAACAAAAAAATTTTTAAATTTTTTTGCGAAAATCCCTGATGTTAGCCTTACTGTTTTTGAACCGATAAAATTTATTGTCACAGATTCCATATGTTTCGGTTATTTTGCGTTAGCGATGTAATTTTGAGTAGAGCCGAGTTTAAGTTGCTGCGATCTGTCGACTTATTCGTCTGCAATCCGCAATAACCGCGCTTTCCATATGGAACCAACCGTTAATTTCTTGCTAAACTTATCATTGCCAATACCTAAAATCATTCTGAACCGGAAATTCAACAAATTTTTTTTTTAATTTTTTGCGAAAATCCCTGATGGTTGTTAGCCTTACTGTTTTTGAACCGATAAAATTTATTGTCACAGATTCCATATGTTTCGGTTATTTTGCGTTAGCGATGTAATTTTGAGTAGAGCCGAGTTTAAGATGCTGTGATCTGTCGTCTTATTCGTCTGCAATCCAGGTTCGGTTACACAATGTTACCGGTTTTCAAAATACGATTTTTCCAATATCCGCGCTTTCCATATGGAACCAACCGTTAATTTCTTGCTAAACTTATCATTGCCAATATCTAAAATCATTCTGAAACGGAAATTCAACAAAATTTTTTTTTTATTTTTGCGAAAATCCCTGATGGTTACCTTATCATTGCCAATACCTAAAATCATTCTGAACCGGAAATTCAACAAATTTTTTTCAAAATACGATTTTTCCAATAACCGCGCTTTCCATATGGAACCAACCGTTAATTTCTTGCTAAACTTATCATTGCCAATACCTAAAATCATTCTGAACCGGAAATTCAACAAAAAATTTATTTAATTTTTTGCGAAAATCCCTGATGGTTAGCCTTACTGTTTTTGAACCGATAAAATTTATTGTCACAGATTCCATATGTTTCGGTTATTTTGCGTTAGCGATGTAATTTTGAGTAGAGCCGAGTTTAAGTTGCTGCGATCTGTCGTCTTATTCGTCTGCAATCCAGGTTCGGTTACAGAATGTTACCGGTTTTCAAAATACGATTTTTCCAATAACCGCGCTTTCCATATGGAACCAACCGTTAATTTCTTGCTAAACTTATCATTGCCAATACCTAAAATCATTCTGAACCGGAAATTCAACAAAATATTTTTTAAATTTTTTTGCGAAAATCCCTGATGTTAGCCTTACTGTTTTTGAACCGATAAAATTTATTGTCACAGATTCCATATGTTTCGGTTATTTTGCGTTAGCGATGTAATTTTGAGTAGAGCCGAGTTTAAGTTACTGCGATCTGTCGACTTATTCGTCTGCAATCCAGGTTCGGTTACAGAATGTTACCGGTTTTCAAAATACGATTTTTCCAATAACCGCGCTTTCCATATGGAACCAACCGTTAATTTCTTGCTAAACTTATCATTGCCAATACCTACAATCATTCTGAACCGGAAATTCAACAAAAAATTTTTTAAATTTTTTTGCGAAAATCCCTGATGTTAGCCTTACTGTTTTTGAACCGATAAAATTTATTGTCACAGATTCCATATGTTTCGGTTATTTTGCGTTAGCGATGTAATTTTGAGTAGAGCCGAGTTTAAGTTGCTGCGATCTGTCGACTTATTCGTCTGCAATCCGCAATAACCGCGCTTTCCATATGGAACCAACCGTTAATTTCTTGCTAAACTTATCATTGCCAATACCTAAAATCATTCTGAACCGGAAATTCAACAAAAATTTTTTTTTAATTTTTTGCGAAAATCCCTGATGGTTAGCCTTACTGTTTTTGAACCGATAAAATCTATTGTCACAGATTCCAAATGTTTCGGTTGTAGAGCCGAGTTTAAGTTGCTGCGATCTGTCGACTTATTCGTCTGCAATCCAGGTTCGGTTACACAATGTTACCGGTTTTCAAAATACGATTTTTCCAATAACCGCGCTTTCCATATGGAACCAACCGTTAATTTCTTGCTAAACTTATCATTGCCAATACCTAAAATCATTCTGAACCGGAAATTCAACAAAATTTTTTTTTAAATTTTTTGCGAAAATCCCTGATGGTTAGCCTTACTGTTTTTGAACCGATAAAATTTATTGTCACAGATTCCATATGTTTCGGTTATTTTGCGTTAGCAATGTAATTTTGAGTAGAGCCGAGTTTAAGTTGCTGCGATCTGTCGTCTTATTCGTCTGCAATCCAGGTTCGGTTACAGAATGTTACCGGTTTTCAAAATACGATTTTTCCAATAACCGCGCTTTCCATATGGAACCAACCGTTAATTTCTTGCTAAACTTATCATTGCCAATACCTAAAATCATTCTGAACCGGAAATTCAACAAAAAATTTATTTAATTTTTTGCGAAAATCCCTGATGGTTAGCCTTACGGTTTTTGAACCGATAAAATTTATTGTCACAGATTCCATATGTTTCGGTTATTTTGCGTTAGCGATGTAATTTTGAGTAGAGCCGAGTTTAAGTTACTGCGATCTGTCGACTTATTCGTCTGCAATCCAGGTTCGGTTACAGAATGTTACCGGTTTTCAAAATACGATTTTTCCAATAACCGCGCTTTCCATATGGAACCAACCGTTAATTTCTTGCTAAACTTATCATTGCCAATACCTACAATCATTCTGAACCGGAAATTCAACAAAAATTTTTTTAAATTTTTTTGCGAAAATCCCTGATGTTAGCCTTACTGTTTTTGAACCGATAAAATTTATTGTCACAGATTCCATATGTTTCGGTTATTTTGCGTTGGCGATGTAATTTTGAGTAGAGCCGAGTTTAACTAGCTGCGATCTGTCGACTTATTCGTCTGCAATCCAGGTTCGGTTACAGAATGTTACCGGTTTTCAAAATACGATTTTTCCAATAACCGCGCTTTCCATATGGAACCAACCGTTAATTTCTTGCTAAACTTATCATTGCCAATACCTAAAATCATTCTGAACCGGAAATTCAACAAATTTTTTTCAAAATACGATTTTTCCAATAACCGCGCTTTCCATATGGAACCAACCGTTAATTTCTTGCTAAACTTATCATTGCCAATACCTAAAATCATTCTGAACCGGAAATTCAACAAAATTTTTTTTTTAATTTTTTGCGAAAATCCCTGATGGTTAGCCTTACTGTTTTTGAACCGATAAAATTTATTGTCACAGATTCCATATGTTTCGGTTATTTTGCGTTAGCAATGTAATTTTGAGTAGAGCCGAGTTTAAGTTGCTGCGATCTGTCGTCTTATTCGTCTGCAATCCAGGTTCGGTTACAGAATGTTACCGGTTTTCAAAATACGATTTTTCCAATAACCGCGCTTTCCATATGGAACCAACCGTTAATTTCTTGCTAAACTTATCATTGCCAATACCTAAAATCATTCTGAACCGGAAATTCAACAAAAAATTTATTTAATTTTTTGCGAAAATCCCTGATGGTTAGCCTTACGGTTTTTGAACCGATAAAATTTATTGTCACAGATTCCATATGTTTCGGTTATTTTGCGTTAGCGATGTAATTTTGAGTAGAGCCGAGTTTAAGTTACTGCGATCTGTCGACTTATTCGTCTGCAATCCAGGTTCGGTTACAGAATGTTACCGGTTTTCAAAATACGATTTTTCCAATAACCGCGCTTTCCATATGGAACCAACCGTTAATTTCTTGCTAAACTTATCATTGCCAATACCTACAATCATTCTGAACCGGAAATTCAACAAAAAATTTTTTAAATTTTTTTGCGAAAATCCCTGATGTTAGCCTTACTGTTTTTGAACCGATAAAATTTATTGTCACAGATTCCATATGTTTCGGTTATTTTGCGTTGGCGATGTAATTTTGAGTAGAGCCGAGTTTAACTAGCTGCGATCTGTCGACTTATTCGTCTGCAATCCAGGTTCGGTTACACAATGTTACCGGTTTTCAAAATACGATTTTTCCAATAACCGCGCTTTCCATATGGAACCAACCGTTAATTTCTTGCTAAACTTATCATTGCCAATACCTAAAATCATTCTGAACCGGAAATTCAACAAAATATTTTTTAAATTTTTTTGCGAAAATCCCTGATGGTTGTTAGCCTTACTGTTTTTGAACCGATAAAATTTATTGTCACAGATTCCATATGTTTCGGTTATTTTGCGTTGGCGATGTAATTTTGAGTAGAGCCGAGTTTAACTAGCTGCGATCTGTCGACTTATTCGTCTGCAATCCAGGTTCGGTTACACAATGTTACCGGTTTTCAAAATACGATTTTTCCAATAACCGCGCTTTCCATATGGAACCAACCGTTAATTTCTTGCTAAACTTATCATTGCCAATATCTAAAATCATTCTGAAACGGAAATTCAACAAAATTTTTTTTTTATTTTTTGCGAAAATCCCTGATGGTTACCTTATCATTGCCAATACCTAAAATCATTCTGAACCGGAAATTCAACAAATTTTTTTCAAAATACGATTTTTCCAATAACCGCGCTTTCCATATGGAACCAACCGTTAATTTCTTGCTATACTTATCATTGCCAATACCTAAAATCATTCTGAACCGGAAATTCAACAAAATTTTTTTTTTAATTTTTTGCGAAAATCCCTGATGGTTAGCCTTACTGTTTTTGAACCGATAAAATTTATTGTCACAGATTCCATATGTTTCGGTTATTTTGCGTTAGCGATGTAATTTTGAGTAGAGCCGAGTTTAAGATGCTGCGATCTGTCGTCTTATTCGTCTGCAATCCAGGTTCGGTTACACAATGTTACCGGTTTTCAAAATACGATTTTTCCAATAACCGCGCTTTCCATATGGAACCAACCGTTAATTTCTTGCTAAACTTATCATTGCCAATACCTAAAATCATTCTGAACCGGAAATTCAACAAAATTTTTTTTTTAATTTTTTGCGAAAATCCCTGATGGTTGTTAGCCTTACTGTTTTTGAACCGATAAAATTTATTGTCACAGATTCCATATGTTTCGGTTATTTTGCGTTGGCGATGTAATTTTGAGTAGAGCCGAGTTTAACTAGCTGCGATCTGTCGACTTATTCGTCTGCAATCCAGGTTCGGTTACACAATGTTACCGGTTTTCAAAATACGATTTTTCCAATAACCGCGCTTTCCATATGGAACCAACCGTTAATTTCTTGCTAAACTTATCATTGCCAATACCTAAAATCATTCTGAACCGGAAATTCAACAAATTTTTTTTTTAATTTTTTGTGAAAATCCCTGATGGTTGTTAGCCTTACTGTTTTTGAACCGATAAAATTTATTGTCACAGATTCCATATGTTTCGGTTATTTTGCGTTAGCGATGTAATTTTGAGTAGAGCCGAGTTTAAGATGCTGTGATCTGTCGTCTTATTCGTCTGCAATCCAGGTTCGGTTACACAATGTTACCGGTTTTCAAAATACGATTTTTCCAATATCCGCGCTTTCCATATGGAACCAACCGTTAATTTCTTGCTAAACTTATCATTGCCAATATCTAAAATCATTCTGAAACGGAAATTCAACAAAATTTTTTTTTTATTTTTTGCGAAAATCCCTGATGGTTACCTTATCATTGCCAATACCTAAAATCATTCTGAACCGGAAATTCAACAAATTTTTTTCAAAATACGATTTTTCCAATAACCGCGCTTTCCATATGGAACCAACCGTTAATTTCTTGCTAAACTTATCATTGCCAATACCTAAAATCATTCTGAACCGGAAATTCAACAAATTTTTTTTTTAATTTTTTGTGAAAATCCCTGATGGTTGTTAGCCTTACTGTTTTTGAACCGATAAAATTTATTGTCACAGATTCCATATGTTTCGGTTATTTTGCGTTAGCAATGTAATTTTGAGTAGAGCCGAGTTTAAGTTGCTGCGATCTGTCGTCTTATTCGTCTGCAATCCAGGTTCGGTTACAGAATGTTACCGGTTTTCAAAATACGATTTTTCCAATAACCGCGCTTTCCATATGGAACCAACCGTTAATTTCTTGCTAAACTTATCATTGCCAATACCTAAAATCATTCTGAACCGGAAATTCAACAAACATTTTTTTAAATGTTTTTGCGAAAATCCCTGATGGTTGTTAGCCTTACTGTTTTTGAACCGATAAAATTTATTGTCACAGATTCCATATGTTTCGGTTATTTTGCGTTAGCGATGTAATTTTGAGTAGAGCCGAGTTTAAGTTGCTGCGATCTGTCGTCTTATTCGTCTGCAATCCAGGTTCGGTTACAGAATGTTACCGGTTTTCAAAATACGATTTTTCCAATAACCGCGCTTTCCATATGGAACCAACCGTTAATTTCTTGCTAAACTTATCATTGCCAATACCTAAAATCATTCTGAACCGGAAATTCAACAAAATTTTTTTTTAATTTTTTTGCGAAAATCCCTGATGTTAGCCTTACTGTTTTTGAACCGATAAAATGTATTGTCACAGATTCCATATGTTTCGGTTATTTTGCGTTAGCGATGTAATTTTGAGTTGAGCCGAGTTTAAGTTACTGCGATCTGTCGACTTATTCGTCTGCAATCCAGGTTCGGTTACAGAATGTTACCGGTTTTCAAAATACGATTTTTCCAATAACCGCGCTTTCCATATGGAACCAACCGTTAATTTCTTGCTAAACTTATCATTGCCAATACCTACAATCATTCTGAACCGGAAATTCAACAAAAAAAATTTAAATTTTTTTGCGAAAATCCCTGATGTTAGCCTTACTGTTTTTGAACCGATAAAATTTATTGTCACAGATTCCATATGTTTCGGTTATTTTGCGTTAGCGATGTAATTTTGAGTAGAGCCGAGTTTAAGTTGCTGCGATCTGTCGTCTTATTCGTCTGCAATCCAGGTTCGGTTACAGAATGTTACCGGTTTCCAAAATACGATTTTTCCAATAACCGCGCTTTCCATATGGAACCAACCGTTAATATCTTGCTAAACTTATCATTGCCAATACCTAAAATCATTCTGAACCGGAAATTCAACAAAATTTTTTTTTTATTTTTTTGCGAAAATCCCTGATGGTTAGGCTTACTGTTTTTGAACCGATAAAATTTATTGTCACAGATTCCATATGTTTCGGTTATTTTGCGTTAGCGATGTAATTTTGAGTAGAGCCGAGTTTAAGTTGCTGCGATCTGTCGACTTATTCGTCTGCAATCCAGGTTCGGTTACAGAATGTTACCGGTTTTCAAAATACGATTTTTCCAATAACCGCGCTTTCCATATGGAACCAACCGTTAATTTCTTGCTAAACTTATCATTGCCAATACCTAAAATCATTCTGAACCGGAAATTCAACAAAAATTTTTTTAAATTTTTTTGCGAAAATCCCTGATGTTAGCCTTACTGTTTTTGAACCGATAAAATTTATTGTCACAGATTCCAAATGTTTCGGTTATTTTGCGTTAGCGGTGTAATTTTGAGTAGAGCCGAGTTTAAGTTGCTGCGATCTGTCGACTTATTCGTCTGCAATCCAGGTTCGGTTACAGAATGTTACCGGTTTTCAAAATACGATTTTTCCAATAACCGCGCTTTCCATATGGAACCAACCGTTAATTTCTTGCTAAACTTATCATTGCCAATACCTAAAATCATTCTGAACCGGAAATTCAACAAAATTTTTTTTTAAATTTTTTGCGAAAATTTCTGATGGTTAGCCTTACTGTTTTTGAACCGATAAAATTTATTGTCACAGATTCCATATGTTTCGGTTATTTTGCGTTAGCGGTGTAATTTTGAGTAGAGCCGAGTTTAAGTTGCTGCGATCTGTCGTCTTATTCGTCTGCAATCCAGCTCCGGTTACAGAATGTTACCGGTTTTCAAAATACGATTTTTCCAATAACCGCGCTTTCCATATGGAACCAACCGTTAATTTCTTGCTAAACTTATCATTGCCAATACCTAAAATCATTCTGAACCGGAAATTCAACAAAATATTTTTTAAATTTTTTTGCGAAAATCCCTGATGTTAGCCTTACTGTTTTTGAACCGATAAAATTTATTGTCACAGATTCCATATGTTTCGGTTATTTTGCGTTAGCGATGTAATTTTGAGTAGAGCCGAGTTTAAGTTACTGCGATCTGTCGACTTATTCGTCTGCAATCCAGGTTCGGTTACAGAATGTTACCGGTTTTCAAAATACGATTTTTCCAATAACCGCGCTTTCCATATGGAACCAACCGTTAATTTCTTGCTAAACTTATCATTGCCAATACCTAAAATCATTCTGAACCGGAAATTCAACAAAATTTTTTTTTTAATTTTTTGCGAAAATCCCTGATGGTTAGCCTTACTGTTTTTGAACCGATAAAATCTATTGTCACAGATTCCATATGTTTCGGTTATTTTGCGTTAGCGATGTAATTTTGAGTAGAGCCGAGTTTAAGTTGCTGCGATCTGTCGTCTTATTCGTCTGCAATCCAGGTTCGGTTACAGAATGTTACCGGTTTTCAAAATACGATTTTTCCAATAACCGCGCTTTCCATATGGAACCAACCGTTAATTTCTTGCTAAACTTATCATTGCCAATACCTAAAATCATTCTGAACCGGAAATTCAACAAAATTTTTTTTTAATTTTTTTGCGAAAATCCCTGATGTTAGCCTTACTGTTTTTGAACCGATAAAATGTATTGTCACAGATTCCATATGTTTCGGTTATTTTGCGTTAGCGATGTAATTTTGAGTAGAGCCGAGTTTAAGTTACTGCGATCTGTCGACTTATTCGTCTGCAATCCAGGTTCGGTTACAGAATGTTACCGGTTTTCAAAATACGATTTTTCCAATAACCGCGCTTTCCATATGGAACCAACCGTTAATTTCTTGCTAAACTTATCATTGCCAATACCTACAATCATTCTGAACCGGAAATTCAACAAAAAAAATTTAAATTTTTTTGCGAAAATCCCTGATGTTAGCCTTACTGTTTTTGAACCGATAAAATTTATTGTCACAGATTCCATATGTTTCGGTTATTTTGCGTTAGCGATGTAATTTTGAGTAGAGCCGAGTTTAAGTTGCTGCGATCTGTCGTCTTATTCGTCTGCAATCCAGGTTCGGTTACAGAATGTTACCGGTTTCCAAAATACGATTTTTCCAATAACCGCGCTTTCCATATGGAACCAACCGTTAATATCTTGCTAAACTTATCATTGCCAATACCTAAAATCATTCTGAACCGGAAATTCAACAAAATTTTTTTTTTAATTTTTTGCGAAAATCCCTGATGGTTAGCCTTACTGTTTTTGAACCGATAAAATTTATTGTCACAGATTCCATATGTTTCGGTTATTTTGAGTTAGCGATGTAATTTTGAGTAGAGCCGAGTTTAAGTTGCTGCGATCTGTCGACTTATTCGTCTGCAATCCAGGTTCGGTTACAGAATGTTACCGGTTTTCAAAATACGATTTTTCCAATAACCGCGCTTTCCATATGGAACCAACCGTTAATTTCTTGCTAAACTTATCATTGCCAATACCTAAAATCATTCTGAACCGGAAATTCAACAAAATTTTTTTTTTAATTTTTTGCGAAAATCCCTGATGGTTAGCCTTACTGTTTTTGAACCGATAAAATCTATTGTCACAGATTCCATATGTTTCGGTTATTTTGCGTTAGCGGTGTAATTTTGAGTAGAGCCGAGTTTAAGTTGCTGCGATCTGTCGACTTATTCGTCTGCAATCCAGGTTCGGTTACAGAATGTTACCGGTTTTCAAAATACGATTCTTCCAATAACCGCGCTTTCCATATGGAACCAACCGTTAATTTCTTGCTAAACTTATCATTGCCAATACCTAAAATCATTCTGAACCGGAAATTCAACAAAATTTTTTTTTAAATTTTTTGCGAAAATTTCTGATGGTTAGCCTTACTGTTTTTGAACCGATAAAATTTATTGTCACAGATTCCATATGTTTCGGTTATTTTGCGTTAGCGATGTAATTTTGAGTAGAGCCGAGTTTAAGTTGCTGCGATCTGTCGACTTATTCGTCTGCAATCCAGGTTCGGTTACAGAATGTTACCGGTTTTCAAAATACGATTTTTCCAATAACCGCGCTTTCCATATGGAACCAACCGTTAATTTCTTGCTAAACTTATCATTGCCAATACCTAAAATCATTCTGAACCGGAAATTCAACAAAATTTTTTTTAAATTTTTTTGCGAAAATCCCTGATGTTAGCCTTACTGTTTTTGAACCGATAAAATTTATTGTCACAGATTCCAAATGTTTCGGTTATTTTGCGTTAGCGGTGTAATTTTGAGTAGAGCCGAGTTTAAGTTGCTGCGATCTGTCGACTTATTCGTCTGCAATCCGCAATAACCGCGCTTTCCATATGGAACCAACCGTTAATTTCTTGCTAAACTTATCATTGCCAATACCTAAAATCATTCTGAACCGGAAATTCAACAAAAATTTTTTTTTATTTTTTTGCGAAAATCCCTGATGGTTAGCCTTACTGTTTTTGAACCGATAAAATCTATTGTCACAGATTCCAAATGTTTCGGTTGTAGAGCCGAGTTTAAGTTGCTGCGATCTGTCGACTTATTCGTCTGCAATCCAGGTTCGGTTACACAATGTTACCGGTTTTCAAAATACGATTTTTCCAATAACCGCGCTTTCCATATGGAACCAACCGTTAATTTCTTGCTAAACTTATCATTGCCAATACCTAAAATCATTCTGAACCGGAAATTCAACAAAATTTTTTTTCTAATTTTTTGCGAAAATCCCTGATGGTTAGCCTTACTGTTTTTGAACCGATAAAATTTATTGTCACAGATTCCATATGTTTCGGTTATTTTGCGTTAGCGATGTAATTTTGAGTAGAGCCGAGTTTAAGTTGCTGCGATCTGTCGACTTATTCGTCTGCAATCCAGGTTCGGTTACACAATGTTACCGGTTTTCAAAATACGATTTTTCCAATAACCGCGCTTTCCATATGGAACCAACCGTTAATTTCTTGCTAAACTTATCATTGCCAATACCTAAAATCATTCTGAACCGGAAATTCAACAAAAAATTTTTTTTAATTTTTTGCGAAAATCCCTGATGGTTAGCCTTACTGTTTTTGAACCGATAAAATTTATTGTCACAGATTCCATATGTTTCGGTTATTTTGCGTTAGCGATGTAATTTTGAGTAGAGCCGAGTTTAAGTTGCTGCGATCTGTCGACTTATTCGTCTGCAATCCAGGTTCGGTTACAGAATGTTACCGGTTTTCAAAATACGATTTTTCCAATAACCGCGCTTTCCATATGGAACCAACCGTTAATTTCTTGCTAAACTTATCATTGCCAATACCTAAAATCATTCTGAACCGGAAATTCAACAAAAATTTTTTTTTAATTTTTTGCGAAAATCCCTGATGGTTAGCCTTACTGTTTTTGAACCGATAAAATTTATTGTCACAGATTCCATATGTTTCGGTTATTTTGCGTTAGCGATGTAATTTTGAGTAGAGCCGAGTTTAAGTTGCTGCGATCTGTCGACTTATTCGTCTGCAATCCAGGTTCGGTTACAGAATGTTACCGGTTTTCAAAATACGATTTTTCCAATAACCGCGCTTTCCATATGGAACCAACCGTTAATTTCTTGCTAAACTTATCATTGCCAATACCTAAAATCATTCTGAACCGGAAATTCAACAAAATTTTTTTTTAAATTTTTTGCGAAAATTTCTGATGGTTAGCCTTACTGTTTTTGAACCGATAAAATTTATTGTCACAGATTCCATATGTTTCGGTTATTTTGCGTTAGCGATGTAATTTTGAGTAGAGCCGAGTTTAAGTTGCTGCGATCTGTCGACTTATTCGTCTGCAATCCAGGTTCGGTTACAGAATGTTACCGGTTTTCAAAATACGATTTTTCCAATAACCGCGCTTTCCATATGGAACCAACCGTTAATTTCTTGCTAAACTTATCATTGCCAATACCTAAAATCATTCTGAACCGGAAATTCAACAAAATTTTTTTTAAATTTTTTTGCGAAAATCCCTGATGTTAGCCTTACTGTTTTTGAACCGATAAAATTTATTGTCACAGATTCCAAATGTTTCGGTTATTTTGCGTTAGCGGTGTAATTTTGAGTAGAGCCGAGTTTAAGTTGCTGCGATCTGTCGACTTATTCGTCTGCAATCCAGGTTCGGTTACAGAATGTTACCGGTTTTCAAAATACGATTTTTCCAATAACCGCGCTTTCCATATGGAACCAACCGTTAATTTCTTGCTAAACTTATTATTGCCAATACCTAAAATCATTCTGAACCGGAAATTCAACAAAATTTTTTTTTAAATTTTTTGCGAAAATTTCTGATGGTTAGCCTTACTGTTTTTGAACCGATAAAATTTATTGTCACAGATTCCATATGTTTCGGTTATTTTGCGTTAGCGATGTAATTTTGAGTAGAGCCGAGTTTAAGTTACTGCGATCTGTCCACTTATTCGTCTGCAATCCAGGTTCGGTTACACAATGTTACCGGTTTTCAAAATACGATTTTTCCAATAACCGCGCTTTCCATATGGAACCAACCGTTAATTTCTTGCTAAACTTATCATTGCCAATACCTACAATCATTCTGAACCGGAAATTCAACAAAAATTTTTTTTAATTTTTTTGCGAAAATCCATGATGTTAGCCTTACTGTTTTTGAACCGATAAAATTTATTGTCACAGATTCCAAATGTTTCGGTTATTTTGCGTTAGCGGTGTAATTTTGAGTAGAGCCGAGTTTAAGTTACTGCGATCTGTCGACTTATTCGTCTGCAATCCAGGTTCGGTTACACAATGTTACCGGTTTTCAAAATACGATTTTTCCAATAACCGCGCTTTCCATATGGAACCAACCGTTAATTTCTTGCTAAACTTATCATTGCCAATACCTAAAATCATTCTGAACCGGAAATTCAACAAAAATTTTTTTTTAATTTTTTGCGAAAATCCCTGATGGTTAGCCTTACTGTTTTTGAACCGATAAAATTTATTGTCACAGATTCCATATGTTTCGGTTATTTTGCGTTAGCGATGTAATTTTGAGTAGAGCCGAGTTTAAGTTGCTGCGATCTGTCGACTTATTCGTCTGCAATCCAGGTTCGGTTACAGAATGTTACCGGTTTTCAAAATACGATTTTTCCAATAACCGCGCTTTCCATATGGAACCAACCGTTAATTTCTTGCTAAACTTATCATTGCCAATACCTAAAATCATTCTGAACCGGAAATTCAACAAAAAATTTTTTAAATTTTTTTGCGAAAATCCCTGATGTTAGCCTTACTGTTTTTGAACCGATAAAATTTATTGTCACAGATTCCAAATGTTTCGGTTATTTTGCGTTAGCGGTGTAATTTTGAGTAGAGCCGAGTTTAAGTTGCTGCGATCTGTCGACTTATTCGTCTGCAATCCAGGTTCGGTTACACAATGTTACCGGTTTTCAAAATACGATTTTTCCAATAACCGCGCTTTCCATATGGAACCAACCGTTAATTTCTTGCTAAACTTATCATTGCCAATACCTACAATCATTCTGAACCGGAAATTCAACAAAAAATTTTTTAAATTTTTTTGCGAAAATCCCTGATGTTAGCCTTACTGTTTTTGAACCGATAAAATTTATTGTCACAGATTCCATATGTTTCGGTTATTTTGCGTTAGCGGTGTAATTTTGAGTAGAGCCGAGTTTAAGTTGCTGCGATCTGTCGACTTATTCGTCTGCAATCCAGCTCCGGTTACAGAATGTTACCGGTTTTCAAAATACGATTTTTCCAATAACCGCGCTTTCCATATGGAACCAACCGTTAATTTCTTGCTAAACTTATCATTGCCAATACCTAAAATCATTCTGAACCGGAAATTCAACAAACAATTTTTTTTAATTTTTTGCGAAAATCCCTGATGGTTAGCCTTACTGTTTTTGAACCGATAAAATTTATTGTCACAGATTCCATATGTTTCGGTTATTTTGCGTTAGCGATGTAATTTTGAGTAGAGCCGAGTTTAAGTTGCTGCGATCTGTCGACTTATTCGTCTGCAATCCAGGTTCGGTTACACAATGTTACCGGTTTTCAAAATACGATTTTTCCAATAACCGCGCTTTCCATATGGAACCAACCGTTAATTTCTTGCTAAACTTATCATTGCCAATACCTAAAATCATTCTGAACCGGAAATTCAACAAAATTTTTTTTTTAATTTTTTGCGAAAATCCCTGATGGTTGTTAGCCTTACTGTTTTTGAACCGATAAAATTTATTGTCACAGATTCCATATGTTTCGGTTATTTTGCGTTAGCGATGTAATTTTGAGTAGAGCCGAGTTTAAGTTGCTGCGATCTGTCGACTTATTCGTCTGCAATCCAGGTTCGGTTACACAATGTTACCGGTTTTCAAAATACGATTTTTCCAATAACCGCGCTTTCCATATGGAACCAACCGTTAATTTCTTGCTAAACTTATCATTGCCAATACCTAAAATCATTCTGAACCGGAAATTCAACAAAATTTTTTTTTTAATTTTTTGCGAAAATCCCTGATGGTTGTTAGCCTTACTGTTTTTGAACCGATAAAATTTATTGTCACAGATTCCATATGTTTCGGTTATTTTGCGTTAGCGATGTAATTTTGAGTAGAGCCGAGTTTAAGTTGCTGCGATCTGTCGACTTATTCGTCTGCAATCCAGGTTCGGTTACACAATGTTACCGGTTTTCAAAATACGATTTTTCCAATAACCGCGCTTTCCATATGGAACCAACCGTTAATTTCTTGCTAAACTTATCATTGCCAATACCTAAAATCATTCTGAACCGGAAATTCAACAAATTTTTTTTTTTAATTTTTTGCGAAAATCCCTGATGGTTGTTAGCCTTACTGTTTTTGAACCGATAAAATTTATTGTCACAGATTCCATATGTTTCGGTTATTTTGCGTTAGCGATGTAATTTTGAGTAGAGCCGAGTTTAAGTTGCTGCGATCTGTCGACTTATTCGTCTGCAATCCAGGTTCGGTTACACAATGTTACCGGTTTTCAAAATACGATTTTTCCAATAACCGCGCTTTCCATATGGAACCAACCGTTAATTTCTTGCAAAACTTATCATTGCCAATACCTAAAATCATTCTGAACCGGAAATTCAACAAAATTTTTTTTTTAATTTTTTGCGAAAATCCCTGATGGTTGTTAGCCTTACTGTTTTTGAACCGATAAAATTTATTGTCACAGATTCCATATGTTTCGGTTATTTTGCGTTAGCGATGTAATTTTGAGTAGAGCCGAGTTTAACTAGCTGCGATCTGTCGACTTATTCGTCTGCAATCCAGGTTCGGTTACACAATGTTACCGGTTTTCAAAATACGATTTTTCCAATAACCGCGCTTTCCATATGGAACCAACCGTTAATTTCTTGCTAAACTTATCATTGCCAATACCTAAAATCATTCTGAACCGGAAATTCAACAAAATTTTTTTTTTAATTTTTTGCGAAAATCCCTGATGGTTGTTAGCCTTACTGTTTTTGAACCGATAAAATTTATTGTCACAGATTCCATATGTTTCGGTTATTTTGCGTTAGCGATGTAATTTTGAGTAGAGCCGAGTTTAAGTTGCTGCGATCTGTCGACTTATTCGTCTGCAATCCAGGTTCGGTTACACAATGTTACCGGTTTTCAAAATACGATTTTTCCAATAACCGCGCTTTCCATATGGAACCAACCGTTAATTTCTTGCTAAACTTATCATTGCCAATACCTAAAATCATTCTGAACCGGAAATTCAACAAAATTTTTTTTTTAATTTTTTGCGAAAATCCCTGATGGTTGTTAGCCTTACTGTTTTTGAACCGATAAAATTTATTGTCACAGATTCCATATGTTTCGGTTATTTTGCGTTAGCGATGTAATTTTGAGTAGAGCCGAGTTTAACTAGCTGCGATCTGTCGACTTATTCGTCTGCAATCCAGGTTCGGTTACACAATGTTACCGGTTTTCAAAATACGATTTTTCCAATAACCGCGCTTTCCATATGGAACCAACCGTTAATTTCTTGCTAAACTTATCATTGCCAATACCTAAAATCATTCTGAACCGGAAATTCAACAAAATTTTTTTTTAATTTTTTGCGAAAATCCCTGATGGTTGTTAGCCTTACTGTTTTTGAACCGATAAAATTTATTGTCACAGATTCCATATGTTTCGGTTATTTTGCGTTAGCGATGTAATTTTGAGTAGAGCCGAGTTTAAGTTGCTGCGATCTGTCGACTTATTCGTCTGCAATCCAGGTTCGGTTACACAATGTTACCGGTTTTCAAAATACGATTTTTCCAATAACCGCGCTTTCCATATGGAACCAACCGTTAATTTCTTGCTAAACTTATCATTGCCAATACCTAAAATCATTCTGAACCGGAAATTCAACAAAATTTTTTTTTTAATTTTTTGCGAAAATCCCTGATGGTTGTTAGCCTTACTGTTTTTGAACCGATAAAATTTATTGTCACAGATTCCATATGTTTCGGTTATTTTGCGTTAGCGATGTAATTTTGAGTAGAGCCGAGTTTAAGTTGCTGCGATCTGTCGACTTATTCGTCTGCAATCCGCAATAACCGCGCTTTCCATATGGAACCAACCGTTAATTTCTTGCTAAACTTATCATTGCCAATACCTAAAATCATTCTGAACCGGAAATTCAACAAAATTTTTTTTTAAATTTTTTGCGAAAATCCCTGATGGTTAGCCTTACGGTTTTTGAACCGATAAAATTTATTGTCACAGATTCCATATGTTTCGGTTATTTTGCGTTAGCGATGTAATTTTGAGTAGAGCCGAGTTTAAGTTGCTGCGATCTGTCGTCTTATTCGTCTGCAATCCAGGTTCGGTTACAGAATGTTACCGGTTTTCAAAATACGATTTTTCCAATAACCGCGCTTTCCATATGGAACCAACCGTTAATTTCTTGCTAAACTTATCATTGCCAATACCTAAAACCATTCTGAACCGGAAATTCAACAAAATTTTTTTTTTAATTTTTTGCGAAAATCCCTGATGGTTAGTCTTACTGTTTTTGAACCGATAAAATTTATTGTCACAGATTCCATATGTTTCGGTTATTTTGCGTTAGCGATGTAATTTTGAGTAGAGCCGAGTTTAAGTTACTGCGATCTGTCGACTTATTCGTCTGCAATCCAGGTTCGGTTACAGAATGTTACCGGTTTTCAAAATACGATTTTTCCAATAACCGCGCTTTCCATATGGAACCAACCGTTAATTTCTTGCTAAACTTATCATTGCCAATACCTACAATCATTCTGAACCGGAAATTCAACAAAAAAAATTTAAATTTTTTTGCGAAAATCCCTGATGTTAGCCTTACTGTTTTTGAACCGATAAAATTTATTGTCACAGATTCCATATGTTTCGGTTATTTTGCGTTAGCGATGTAATTTTGAGTAGAGCCGAGTTTAAGTTGCTGCGATCTGTCGTCTTATTCGTCTGCAATCCAGGTTCGGTTACAGAATGTTACCGGTTTTCAAAATACGATTTTTCCAATAACCGCGCTTTCCATATGGAACCAACCGTTAATTTCTTGCTAAACTTATCATTGCCAATACCTAAAATCATTCTGAACCGGAAATTCAACAAAATTTTTTTTTTAATTTTTTGCGAAAATCCCTGACGGTTAGCCTTACTGTTTTTGAACCGATAAAATTTATTGTCACAGATTCCATATGTTTCGGTTATTTTGCGTTAGCGATGTAATTTTGAGTAGAGCCGAGTTTAAGTTGCTGCGATCTGTCGACTTATTCGTCTGCAATCCAGGTTCGGTTACAGAATGTTACCGGTTTTCAAAATACGATTTTTCCAATAACCGCGCTTTCCATATGGAACCAACCGTTAATTTCTTGCTAAACTTATCATTGCCAATACCTAAAATCATTCTGAACCGGAAATTCAACAAAATTTTTTTTTTAAATTTTTGCGAAAATCCCTGATGGTTAGCCTTACTGTTTTTGAACCGATAAAATTTATTGTCACAGATTCCATATGTTTCGGTTATTTTGCGTTAGCGATGTAATTTTGAGTAGAGCCGAGTTTAAGTTGCTGCGATCTGTCGACTTATTCGTCTGCAATCCAGGTTCGGTTACACAATGTTACCGGTTTTCAAAATACGATTTTTCCAATAACCGCGCTTTCCATATGGAACCAACCGTTAATTTCTTGCTAAACTTATCATTGCCAATACCTAAAATCATTCTGAACCGGAAATTCAACAAAATTTTTTTTCTAATTTTTTGCGAAAATCCCTGATGGTTAGCCTTACTGTTTTTGAACCGATAAAATTTATTGTCACAGATTCCATATGTTTCGGTTATTTTGCGTTAGCGATGTAATTTTGAGTAGAGCCGAGTTTAAGTTGCTGCGATCTGTCGACTTATTCGTCTGCAATCCAGGTTCGGTTACAGAATGTTACCTTTCAAAATACGATTTTTCCAATAACCGCGCTTTCCATATGGAACCAACCGTTAATTTCTTGCTAAACTTATCATTGCCAATACCTAAAATCATTCTGAACCGGAAATTCAACAAAATTTTTTTTTAAATTTTTTGCGAAAATCCCTGATGGTTAGCCTTACTGTTTTTGAACCGATAAAATCTATTGTCACAGATTCCATATGTTTCGGTTATTTTGCGTTAGCGATGTAATTTTGAGTAGAGCCGAGTTTAAGTTGCTGCGATCTGTCGTCTTATTCGTCTGAAATCCAGGTTCGGTTACACAATGTTACCGGTTTTCAAAATACGATTTTTCCAATAACCGCGCTTTCCATATGGAACCAACCGTTAATTTCTTGCTAAACTTATCATTGCCAATACCTAAAACCATTCTGAACCGGAAATTCAACAAAATTTTTTTTTTAATTTTTTGCGAAAATCCCTGATGGTTAGTCTTACTGTTTTTGAACCGATAAAATTTATTGTCACAGATTCCAAATGTTTCGGTTATTTTGCGTTAGCGGTGTAATTTTGAGTAGAGCCGAGTTTAAGTTACTGCGATCTGTCGACTTATTCGTCTGCAATCCAGGTTCGGTTACACAATGTTACCGGTTTTCAAAATACGATTTTTCCAATAACCGCGCTTTCCATATGGAACCAACCGTTAATTTCTTGCTAAACTTATCATTGCCAATACCTACAATCATTCTGAACCGGAAATTCAACAAAAATTTTTTTAAATTTTTTTGCGAAAATCCCTGATGTTAGCCTTACTGTTTTTGAACCGATAAAATTTATTGTCACAGATTCCAAATGTTTCGGTTATTTTGCGTTAGCGGTGTAATTTTGAGTAGAGCCGAGTTTAAGTTGCTGCGATCTGTCGACTTATTCGTCTGCAATCCAGGTTCGGTTACACAATGTTACCGGTTTTCAAAATACGATTTTTCCAATAACCGCGCTTTCCATATGGAACCAACCGTTAATTTCTTGCTAAACTTATCATTGCCAATACCTAAAATCATTCTGAACCGGAAATTCAACAAAAAATTTTTTTTAATTTTTTGCGAAAATCCCTGATGGGTTAGCCTTACTGTTTTTGAACCGATAAAATTTATTGTCACAGATTCCATATGTTTCGGTTATTTTGCGTTAGCGGTGTAATTTTGAGTAGAGCCGAGTTTAAGTTGCTGCGATCTGTCGTCTTATTCGTCTGCAATCCAGCTCCGGTTACAGAATGTTACCGGTTTTCAAAATACGATTTTTCCAATAACCGCGCTTTCCATATGGAACCAACCGTTAATTTCTTGCTAAACTTATCATTGCCAATACCTACAATCATTCTGAACCGGAAATTCAACAAAAAAAATTTTAAATTTTTTTGCGAAAATCCCTGATGTTAGCCTTACTGTTTTTGAACCGATAAAATTTATTGTCACAGATTCCAAATGTTTCGGTTATTTTGCGTTAGCGGTGTAATTTTGAGTAGAGCCGAGTTTAAGTTACTGCGATCTGTCGACTTATTCGTCTGCAATCCAGGTTCGGTTACACAATGTTACCGGTTTTCAAAATACGATTTTTCCAATAACCGCGCTTTCCATATGGAACCAACCGTTAATTTCTTGCTAAACTTATCATTGCCAATACCTAAAATCATTCTGAACCGGAAATTCAACAAAATTTTTTTTTAAATTTTTTGCGAAAATTTCTGATGGTTAGCCTTACTGTTTTTGAACCGATAAAATTTATTGTCACAGATTCCATATGTTTCGGTTATTTTGCGTTAGCGATGTAATTTTGAGTAGAGCCGAGTTTAAGTTACTGCGATCTGTCGACTTATTCGTCTGCAATCCAGCTCCGGTTACAGAATGTTACCGGTTTTCAAAATACGATTTTTCCAATAACCGCGCTTTCCATATGGAACCAACCGTTAATTTCTTGCTAAACTTATCATTGCCAATACCTAAAATCATTCTGAACCGGAAATTCAACAAAAAATTTTTTTAATTTTTTTGCGAAAATCCATGATGTTAGCCTTACTGTTTTTGAACCGATAAAATTTATTGTCACAGATTCCAAATGTTTCGGTTATTTTGCGTTAGCGGTGTAATTTTGAGTAGAGCCGAGTTTAAGTTACTGCGATCTGTCCACTTATTCGTCTGCAATCCAGGTTCGGTTACACAATGTTACCGGTTTTCAAAATACGATTTTTCCAATAACCGCGCTTTCCATATGGAACCAACCGTTAATTTCTTGCTAAACTTATCATTGCCAATACCTAAAATCATTCTGAACCGGAAATTCAACAAAAATTTTTTTTAATTTTTTGCGAAAATCCCTGATGGTTAGCCTTACTGTTTTTGAACCGATAAAATTTATTGTCACAGATTCCATATGTTTCGGTTATTTTGCGTTAGCGGTGTAATTTTGAGTAGAGCCGAGTTTAAGTTGCTGCGATCTGTCGTCTTATTCGTCTGCAATCCAGCTCCGGTTACAGAATGTTACCGGTTTTCAAAATACGATTTTTCCAATAACCGCGCTTTCCATATGGAACCAACCGTTAATTTCTTGCTAAACTTATCATTGCCAATACCTAAAATCATTCTGAACCGGAAATTCAACAAAAATTTTTTTTAAATTTTTTGCGAAAATCCCTGGCCTTACTGTTTTTGAACCGATAAAATTTATTGTCACAGATTCCATATGTTTCGGTTATTTTGCGTTAGCGATGTAATTTTGAGTAGAGCCGAGTTTAAGTTGCTGCGATCTGTCGACTTATTCGTCTGCAATCCAGGTTCGGTTACACAATGTTACCGGTTTTCAAAATACGATTTTTCCAATAACCGCGCTTTCCATATGGAACCAACCGTTAATTTCTTGCTAAACTTATCATTGCCAATACCTAAAATCATTCTGAACCGGAAATTCAACAAAATTTTTTTTTAAATTTTTTGCGAAAATCCCTGATGGTTAGCCTTACTGTTTTTGAACCGATAAAATTTATTGTCACAGATTCCATATGTTTCGGTTATTTTGCGTTAGCGGTGTAATTTTGAGTAGAGCCGAGTTTAAGTTGCTGCGATCTGTCGTCTTATTCGTCTGCAATCCAGCTCCGGTTACAGAATGTTACCGGTTTTCAAAATACGATTTTTCCAATAACCGCGCTTTCCATATGGAACCAACCGTTAATTTCTTGCTAAACTTATCATTGCCAATACCTAAAATCATTCTGAACCGGAAATTCAACAAAATTTTTTTTTTAATTTTTTGCGAAAATCCCTGATGGTTAGCCTTACTGTTTTTGAACCGATAAAATCTATTGTCACAGATTCCATATGTTTCGGTTATTTTGCGTTAGCGATGTAATTTTGAGTAGAGCCGAGTTTAAGTTACTGCGATCTGTCCACTTATTCGTCTGCAATCCAGGTTCGGTTACACAATGTTACCGGTTTTCAAAATACGATTTTTCCAATAACCGCGCTTTCCATATGGAACCAACCGTTAATTTCTTGCTAAACTTATCATTGCCAATACCTACAATCATTCTGAACCGGAAATTCAACAAAAATTTTTTTAAATTTTTTTGCGAAAATCCCTGATGTTAGCCTTACTGTTTTTGAACCGATAAAATTTATTGTCACAGATTCCAAATGTTTCGGTTATTTTGCGTTAGCGGTGTAATTTTGAGTAGAGCCGAGTTTAAGTTACTGCGATCTGTCGACTTATTCGTCTGCAATCCAGGTTCGGTTACACAATGTTACCGGTTTTCAAAATACGATTTTTCCAATAACCGCGCTTTCCATATGGAACCAACCGTTAATTTCTTGCTAAACTTATCATTGCCAATACCTACAATCATTCTGAACCGGAAATTCAACAAAAATTTTTTTAAATTTTTTTGCGAAAATCCCTGATGTTAGCCTTACTGTTTTTGAACCGATAAAATTTATTGTCACAGATTCCAAATGTTTCGGTTATTTTGCGTTAGCGGTGTAATTTTGAGTAGAGCCGAGTTTAAGTTGCTGCGATCTGTCGACTTATTCGTCTGCAATCCAGGTTCGGTTACACAATGTTACCGGTTTTCAAAATACGATTTTTCCAATAACCGCGCTTTCCATATGGAACCAACCGTTAATTTCTTGCTAAACTTATCATTGCCAATACCTAAAATCATTCTGAACCGGAAATTCAACAAAAATTTTTTTTTAATTTTTTGCGAAAATCCCTGATGGTTAGCCTTACTGTTTTTGAACCGATAAAATTTATTGTCACAGATTCCATATGTTTCGGTTATTTTGCGTTAGCGGTGTAATTTTGAGTAGAGCCGAGTTTAAGTTGCTGCGATCTGTCGTCTTATTCGTCTGCAATCCAGCTCCGGTTACAGAATGTTACCGGTTTTCAAAATACGATTTTTCCAATAACCGCGCTTTCCATATGGAACCAACCGTTAATTTCTTGCTAAACTTATCATTGCCAATACCTACAATCATTCTGAACCGGAAATTCAACAAAAAATTTTTTTAATTTTTTTGCGAAAATCCCTGATGTTAGCCTTACTGTTTTTGAACCGATAAAATTTATTGTCACAGATTCCATATGTTTCGGTTATTTTGCGTTAGCGGTGTAATTTTGAGTAGAGCCGAGTTTAAGTTGCTGCGATCTGTCGTCTTATTCGTCTGCAATCCAGCTCCGGTTACAGAATGTTACCGGTTTTCAAAATACGATTTTTCCAATAACCGCGCTTTCCATATGGAACCAACCGTTAATTTCTTGCTAAACTTATCATTGCCAATACCTAAAATCATTCTGAACCGGAAATTCAACAAAAAATTTTTTTAAATTTTTTGCGAAAATTTCTGATGGTTAGCCTTACTGTTTTTGAACCGATAAAATTTATTGTCACAGATTTCAAATGTTTCGGTTATTTTGCGTTAGCGGTGTAATTTTGAGTAGAGCCGAGTTTAAGTTACTGCGATCTGTCGACTTATTCGTCTGCAATCCAGGTTCGGTTACACAATGTTACCGGTTTTCAAAATACGATTTTTCCAATAACCGCGCTTTCCATATGGAACCAACCGTTAATTTCTTGCTAAACTTATCATTGCCAATACCTAAAATCATTCTGAACCGGAAATTCAACAAAAATTTTTTTTTAATTTTTTGCGAAAATCCCTGATGGTTAGCCTTACTGTTTTTGAACCGATAAAATTTATTGTCACAGATTCCATATGTTTCGGTTATTTTGCGTTAGCGGTGTAATTTTGAGTAGAGCCGAGTTTAAGTTGCTGCGATCTGTCGTCCTATTCGTCTGCAATCCAGGTTCGGTTACACAATGTTACCGGTTTTCAAAATACGATTTTTCCAATAACCGCGCTTTCCATATGGAACCAACCGTTAATTTCTTGCTAAACTTATCATTGCCAATACTTAAAATCATTCTGAACCGGAAATTCAACAAAAATTTTTTTAAATTTTTTTGCGAAAATCCCTGATGTTAGCCTTACTGTTTTTGAACCGATAAAATTTATTGTCACAGATTCCAAATGTTTCGGTTATTTTGCGTTAGCGGTGTAATTTTGAGTAGAGCCGAGTTTAAGTTGCTGCGATCTGTCGACTTATTCGTCTGCAATCCAGGTTCGGTTACAGAATGTTACCGGTTTTCAAAATACGATTTTTCCAATAACCGCGCTTTCCATATGGAACCAACCGTTAATTTCTTGCTAAACTTATCATTGCCAATACCTAAAATCATTCTGAACCGGAAATTCAACAAAAAATTTTTTTTAATTTTTTGCGAAAATCCCTGATGTTAGCCTTACTGTTTTTGAACCGATAAAATTTATTGTCACAGATTCCATATGTTTCGGTTATTTTGCGTTAGCGGTGTAATTTTGAGTAGAGCCGAGTTTAAGTTGCTGCGATCTGTCGTCTTATTCGTCTGCAATCCAGCTCCGGTTACAGAATGTTACCGGTTTTCAAAATACGATTTTTCCAATAACCGCGCTTTCCATATGGAACCAACCGTTAATTTCTTGCTAAACTTATCATTGCCAATACCTAAAATCATTCTGAACCGGAAATTCAACAAAATTTTTTTTTAAATTTTTTGCGAAAATTTCTGATGGTTAGCCTTACTGTTTTTGAACCGATAAAATTTATTGTCACAGATTCCATATGTTTCGGTTATTTTGCGTTAGCGATGTAATTTTGAGTAGAGCCGAGTTTAAGTTACTGCGATCTGTCCACTTATTCGTCTGCAATCCAGGTTCGGTTACACAATGTTACCGGTTTTCAAAATACGATTTTTCCAATAACCGCGCTTTCCATATGGAACCAACCGTTAATTTCTTGCTAAACTTATCATTGCCAATACCTACAATCATTCTGAACCGGAAATTCAACAAAAATTTTTTTAAATTTTTTTTGCGAAAATCCCTGATGTTAGCCTTACTGTTTTTGAACCGATAAAATTTATTGTCACAGATTCCAAATGTTTCGGTTATTTTGCGTTAGCGGTGTAATTTTGAGTAGAGCCGAGTTTAAGTTGCTGCGATCTGTCGACTTATTCGTCTGCAATCCAGGTTCGGTTACACAATGTTACCGGTTTTCAAAATACGATTTTTCCAATAACCGCGCTTTCCATATGGAACCAACCGTTAATTTCTTGCTAAACTTATCATTGCCAATACCTAAAATCATTCTGAACCGGAAATTCAACAAAAATTTTTTTTTAATTTTTTGCGAAAATCCCTGATGGTTAGCCTTACTGTTTTTGAACCGATAAAATTTATTGTCACAGATTCCATATGTTTCGGTTATTTTGCGTTAGCGGTGTAATTTTGAGTAGAGCCGAGTTTAAGTTGCTGCGATCTGTCGTCTTATTCGTCTGCAATCCAGCTCCGGTTACAGAATGTTACCGGTTTTCAAAATACGATTTTTCCAATAACCGCGCTTTCCATATGGAACCAACCGTTAATTTCTTGCTAAACTTATCATTGCCAATACCTACAATCATTCTGAACCGGAAATTCAACAAAAAAAAATTTAAATTTTTTTGCGAAAATCCCTGATGTTAGCCTTACTGTTTTTGAACCGATAAAATTTATTGTCACAGATTCCAAATGTTTCGGTTATTTTGCGTTAGCGGTGTAATTTTGAGTAGAGCCGAGTTTAAGTTACTGCGATCTGTCGACTTATTCGTCTGCAATCCAGGTTCGGTTACACAATGTTACCGGTTTTCAAAATACGATTTTTCCAATAACCGCGCTTTCCATATGGAACCAACCGTTAATTTCTTGCTAAACTTATCATTGCCAATACCTAAAATCATTCTGAACCGGAAATTCAACAAAAATTTTTTTTAAATTTTTTGCGAAAATCCCTGATTAGCCTTACTGTTTTTGAACCGATAAAATTTATTGTCACAGATTCCATATGTTTCGGTTATTTTGCGTTAGCGATGTAATTTTGAGTAGAGCCGAGTTTAAGTTACTGCGATCTGTCCACTTATTCGTCTGCAATCCAGGTTCGGTTACACAATGTTACCGGTTTTCAAAATACGATTTTTCCAATAACCGCGCTTTCCATATGGAACCAACCGTTAATTTCTTGCTAAACTTATCATTGCCAATACCTACAATCATTCTGAACCGGAAATTCAACAAAATTTTTTTTAAATTTTTTTGCGAAAATCCCTGATGTTAGCCTTACTGTTTTTGAACCGATAAAATTTATTGTCACAGATTCCAAATGTTTCGGTTATTTTGCGTTAGCGGTGTAATTTTGAGTAGAGCCGAGTTTAAGTTACTGCGATCTGTCGACTTATTCGTCTGCAATCCAGGTTCGGTTACACAATGTTACCGGTTTTCAAAATACGATTTTTCCAATAACCGCGCTTTCCATATGGAACCAACCGTTAATTTCTTGCTAAACTTATCATTGCCAATACCTACAATCATTCTGAACCGGAAATTCAACAAAAAATTTTTTTTAATTTTTTGCGAAAATCCCTGATGGTTAGCCTTACTGTTTTTGAACCGATAAAATTTATTGTCACAGATTCCATATGTTTCGGTTATTTTGCGTTAGCGGTGTAATTTTGAGTAGAGCCGAGTTTAAGTTGCTGCGATCTGTCGTCTTATTCGTCTGCAATCCAGCTCCGGTTACAGAATGTTACCGGTTTTCAAAATACGATTTTTCCAATAACCGCGCTTTCCATATGGAACCAACCGTTAATTTCTTGCTAAACTTATCATTGCCAATACCTAAAATCATTCTGAACCGGAAATTCAACAAAATTTTTTTTTTAATTTTTTGCGAAAATCCCTGATGGTTAGCCTTACTGTTTTTGAACCGATAAAATTTATTGTCACAGATTCCATATGTTTCGGTTATTTTGCGTTAGCGGTGTAATTTTGAGTAGAGCCGAGTTTAAGTTGCTGCGATCTGTCGTCTTATTCGTCTGCAATCCAGCTCCGGTTACAGAATGTTACCGGTTTTCAAAATACGATTTTTCCAAAAAACCGCGCTTTCCATATGGAACCAACCGTTAATTTCTTGCTAAACTTATCATTGCCAATACCTACAATCATTCTGAACCGGAAATTCAACAAAAAATTTTTTAAATTTTTTTGCGAAAATCCCTGATGTTAGCCTTACTGTTTTTGAACCGATAAAATTTATTGTCACAGATTCCATATGTTTCGGTTATTTTGCGTTAGCGGTGTAATTTTGAGTAGAGCCGAGTTTAAGTTACTGCGATCTGTCGACTTATTCGTCTGCAATCCAGGTTCGGTTACACAATGTTACCGGTTTTCAAAATACGATTTTTCCAATAACCGCGCTTTCCATATGGAACCAACCGTTAATTTCTTGCTAAACTTATCATTGCCAATACCTAAAATCATTCTGAACCGGAAATTCAACAAAATTTTTTTTTAAATTTTTTGCGAAAATCCCTGATGGTTAGCCTTACTGTTTTTGAACCGATAAAATTTATTGTCACAGATTCCATATGTTTCGGTTATTTTACGTTAGCGATGTAATTTTGAGTAGAGCCGAGTTTAAGTTGCTGCGATCTGTCGACTTATTCGTCTGCAATCCAGGTTCGGTTACACAATGTTACCGGTTTTCAAAATACGATTTTTCCAATAACCGCGCTTTCCATATGGAACCAACCGTTAATTTCTTGCTAAACTTATCATTGCCAATACCTAAAATCATTCTGAACCGGAAATTCAACAAAATTTTTTTTTTAATTTTTTGCGAAAATCCCTGATGGTTAGCCTTACTGTTTTTGAACCGATAAAATTTATTGTCACAGATTCCATATGTTTCGGTTATTTTGCGTTAGCGGTGTAATTTTGAGTAGAGCCGAGTTTAAGTTGCTGCGATCTGTCGTCTTATTCGTCTGCAATCCAGCTCCGGTTACAGAATGTTACCGGTTTTCAAAATACGATTTTTCCAATAACCGCGCTTTCCATATGGAACCAACCGTTAATTTCTTGCTAAACTTATCATTGCCAATACCTAAAATCATTCTGAACCGGAAATTCAACAAAAATTTTTTTTTAATTTTTTGCGAAAATCCCTGATGGTTAGCCTTACTGTTTTTGAACCGATAAAATTTATTGTCACAGATTCCATATGTTTCGGTTATTTTGCGTTAGCGGTGTAATTTTGAGTAGAGCCGAGTTTAAGTTGCTGCGATCTGTCGTCTTATTCGTCTGCAATCCAGCTCCGGTTACAGAATGTTACCGGTTTTCAAAATACGATTTTTCCAATAACCGCGCTTTCCATATGGAACCAACCGTTAATTTCTTGCTAAACTTATCATTGCCAATACCTAAAATCATTCTGAACCGGAAATTCAACAAAATTTTTTTTTAAATTTTTTGCGAAAATCCCTGATGGTTAGCCTTTCTGTTTTTGAACCGATAAAATTTATTGTCACAGATTCCATATGTTTCGGTTATTTTGCGTTAGCGGTGTAATTTTGAGTAGAGCCGAGTTTAAGTTGCTGCGATCTGTCGTCCTATTCGTCTGCAATCCAGCTCCGGTTACAGAATGTTACCGGTTTTCAAAATACGATTTTTCCAATAACCGCGCTTTCCATATGGAACCAACCGTTAATTTCTTGCTAAACTTATCATTGCCAATACCTAAAATCATTCTGAACCGGAAATTCAACAAAAAATTTTTTTAATTTTTTGCGAAAATCCCTGATGGTTAGCCTTACTGTTTTTGAACCGATAAAATCTATTGTCACAGATTCCATATGTTTCGGTTATTTTGCGTTAGCGGTGTAATTTTGAGTAGAGCCGAGTTTAAGTTGCTGCGATCTGTCGTCTTATTCGTCTGCAATCCAGGCTCGGTTACAGAATGTTACCGGTTTTCAAAATACGATTTTTCCAATAACCGCGCTTTCCATATGGAACCAACCGTTAATTTCTTGCTAAACTTATCATTGCCAATACCTAAAATCATTCTGAACCGGAAATTCAACAAAAAAATTTTTTAATTTTTTGCGAAAATCCCTGATGGTTAGCCTTACTGTTTTTGAACCGATAAAATTTATTGTCACAGATTCCATATGTTTCGGTTATTTTGCGTTAGCGGTGTAATTTTGAGTAGAGCCGAGTTTAAGTTGCTGCGATCTGTCGTCTTATTCGTCTGCAATCCAGCTCCGGTTACAGAATGTTACCGGTTTTCAAAATACGATTTTTCCAATAACCGCGCTTTCCATATGGAACCAACCGTTAATTTCTTGCTAAACTTATCATTGCCAATACCTAAAATCATTCTGAACCGGAAATTCAACAAAATTTTTTTTTAAATTTTTTGCGAAAATCCCTGATGGTTGTTAGCCTTACTGTTTTTGAACCGATAAAATCTATTGTCACAGATTCCATATGTTTCGGTTATTTTGCGTTAGCGGTGTAATTTTGAGTAGAGCCGAGTTTAAGTTGCTGCGATCTGTCGACTTATTCGTCTGCAATCCAGGTTCGGTTACACAATGTTACCGGTTTTCAAAATACGATTTTTCCAATAACCGCGCTTTCCATATGGAACCAACCGTTAATTTCTTGCTAAACTTATCATTGCCAATACCTAAAATCATTCTGAACCGGAAATTCAACAAAAATTTTTTTTAAATTTTTTGCGAAAATCCCTGATGTTAGCCTTACTGTTTTTGAACCGATAAAATCTATTGTCACAGATTCCATATGTTTCGGTTATTTTGCGTTAGCGGTGTAATTTTGAGTAGAGCCGAGTTTAAGTTGCTGCGATCTGTCGTCTTATTCGTCTGCAATCCAGCTCCTGTTACACAATGTTACCGGTTTTCAAAATACGATTTTTCCAATAACCGCGCTTTCCATATGGAACCAACCGTTAATTTCTTGCTAAACTTATCATTGCCAATACCTAAAATCATTCTGAACCGGAAATTCAACAAAATTTTTTTTTAAATTTTTTGCGAAAATCCCTGATGGTTAGCCTTACTGTTTTTGAACCGATAAAATTTATTGTCACAGATTTCATATGTTTCGGTTATTTTGCGTTAGCGGTGTAATTTTGAGTAGAGCCGAGTTTAAGTTGCTGCGATCTGTCGTCTTATTCGTCTGCAATCCAGCTCCGGTTACACAATGTTACCGGTTTTCAAAATACGATTTTTCCAATAACCGCGCTTTCCATATGGAACCAACCGTTAATTTCTTGCTAAACTTATCATTGCCAATACCTAAAATCATTCTGAACCGGAAATTCAACAAAATTTTTTTTTAAATTTTTTGCGAAAATCCCTGATGGTTAGCCTTACTGTTTTTGAACCGATAAAATTTATTGTCACAGATTCCATATGTTTCGGTTATTTTGCGTTAGCGATGTAATTTTGAGTAGAGCCGAATTTAAGTTGCTGCGATCTGTCGACTTATTCGTCTGCAATCCAGGTTCGGTTACACAATGTTACCGGTTTTCAAAATACGATTTTTCCAATAACCGCGCTTTCCATATGGAACCAACCGTTAATTTCTTGCTAAACTTATCATTGCCAATACCTAAAATCATTCTGAACCGGAAATTCAACAAAATTTTTTTTTAATTTTTTGCGAAAATCCCTGATGGTTAGCCTTACTGTTTTTGAACCGATAAAATTTATTGTCACAGATTCCATATGTTTCGGTTATTTTGCGTTAGCGGTGTAATTTTGAGTAGAGCCGAGTTTAAGTTGCTGCGATCTGTCGTCTTATTCGTCTGCAATCCAGCTCCGGTTACAGAATGTTACCGGTTTTCAAAATACGATTTTTCCAATAACCGCGCTTTCCATATGGAACCAACCGTTAATTTCTTGCTAAACTTATCATTGCCAATACCTAAAATCATTCTGAACCGGAAATTCAACAAAAATTTTTTTTAAATTTTTTGCGAAAATCCCTGATGGTTAGCCTTACTGTTTTTGAACCGATAAAATTTATTGTCACAGATTTCATATGTTTCGGTTATTTTGCGTTAGCGGTGTAATTTTGAGTAGAGCCGAGTTTAAGTTGCTGCGATCTGTCGTCTTATTCGTCTGCAATCCAGCTCCGGTTACAGAATGTTACCGGTTTTCAAAATACGATTTTTCCAATAACCGCGCTTTCCATATGGAACCAACCGTTAATTTCTTGCAAAACTTATCATTGCCAATACCTAAAATCATTCTGAACCGGAAATTCAACAAAATTTTTTTTTAAATTTTTTGCGAAAATCCCTGATGGTTAGCCTTACTGTTTTTGAACCGATAAAATTTATTGTCACAGATTCCATATGTTTCGGTTATTTTGCGTTAGCGGTGTAATTTTGAGTAGAGCCGAGTTTAAGTTGCTGCGATCTGTCGTCTTATTCGTCTGCAATCCAGCTCCGGTTACAGAATGTTACCGGTTTTCAAAATACGATTTTTCCAATAACCGCGCTTTCCATATGGAACCAACCGTTAATTTCTTGCTAAACTTATCATTGCCAATACCTAAAATCATTCTGAACCGGAAATTCAACAAAAATTTTTTTTAATTTTTTGCGAAAATCCCTGATGGTTAGCCTTACTGTTTTTGAACCGATAAAATCTATTGTCACAGATTCCATATGTTTCGGTTATTTTGCGTTAGCGGTGTAATTTTGAGTAGAGCCGAGTTTAAGTTGCTGCGATCTGTCGTCTTATTCGTCTGCAATCCAGCTCCGGTTACAGAATGTTACCGGTTTTCAAAATACGATTTTTCCAATAACCGCGCTTTCCATATGGAACCAACCGTTAATTTCTTGCTAAACTTATCATTGCCAATACCTAAAATCATTCTGAACCGGAAATTCAACAAAAATTTTTTTTAATTTTTTGCGAAAATCCCTGATGGTTAGCCTTACTGTTTTTGAACCGATAAAATTTATTGTCACAGATTCCATATGTTTCGGTTATTTTGCGTTAGCGGTGTAATTTTGAGTAGAGCCGAGTTTAAGTTGCTGCGATCTGTCGTCTTATTCGTCTGCAATCCAGCTCCGGTTACAGAATGTTACCGGTTTTCAAAATACGATTTTTCCAATAACCGCGCTTTCCATATGGAACCAACCGTTAATTTCTTGCTAAACTTATCATTGCCAATACCTAAAATCATTCTGAACCGGAAATTCAACAAAATTTTTTTTTAAATTTTTTGCGAAAATCCCTGATGGTTGTTAGCCTTACTGTTTTTGAACCGATAAAATCTATTGTCACAGATTCCATATGTTTCGGTTATTTTGCGTTAGCGGTGTAATTTTGAGTAGAGCCGAGTTTAAGTTGCTGCGATCTGTCGACTTATTCGTCTGCAATCCAGGTTCGGTTACACAATGTTACCGGTTTTCAAAATACGATTTTTCCAATAACCGCGCTTTCCATATGGAACCAACCGTTAATTTCTTGCTAAACTTATCATTGCCAATACCTAAAATCATTCTGAACCGGAAATTCAACAAAAAATTTTTTTAAATTTTTTGCGAAAATCCCTGATGGTTAGCCTTACTGTTTTTGAACCGATAAAATTTATTGTCACAGATTCCATATGTTTCGGTTATTTTGCGTTAGCGGTGTAATTTTGAGTAGAGCCGAGTTTAAGTTGCTGCGATCTGTCGTCTTATTCGTCTGCAATCCAGCTCCGGTTACAGAATGTTACCGGTTTTCAAAATACGATTTTTCCAATAACCGCGCTTTCCATATGGAACCAACCGTTAATTTCTTGCTAAACTTATCATTGCCAATACCTACAATCATTCTGAACCGGAAATTCAACAAAAAAAATTTTAAATTTTTTTGCGAAAATCCCTGATGTTAGCCTTACTGTTTTTGAACCGATAAAATTTATTGTCACAGATTCCAAATGTTTCGGTTATTTTGCGTTAGCGGTGTAATTTTGAGTAGAGCCGAGTTTAAGTTACTGCGATCTGTCGACTTATTCGTCTGCAATCCAGGTTCGGTTACACAATGTTACCGGTTTTCAAAATACGATTTTTCCAATAACCGCGCTTTCCATATGGAACCAACCGTTAATTTCTTGCTAAACTTATCATTGCCAATACCTAAAATCATTCTGAACCGGAAATTCAACAAAAAATTTTTTTAAATTTTTTGCGAAAATCCCTGATGGTTAGCCTTACTGTTTTTGAACCGATAAAATCTATTGTCACAGATTCCATATGTTTCGGTTATTTTGCGTTAGCGGTGTAATTTTGAGTAGAGCCGAGTTTAAGTTGCTGCGATCTGTCGACTTATTCGTCTGCAATCCAGGTTCGGTTACACAATGTTACCGGTTTTCAAAATACGATTTTTCCAATAACCGCGCTTTCCATATGGAACCAACCGTTAATTTCTTGCTAAACTTATCATTGCCAATACCTAAAATCATTCTGAACCGGAAATTCAACAAAATTTTTTTTTTAATTTTTTACGAAAATCCCTGATGGTTAGCCTTACTGTTTTTGAACCGATAAAATTTATTGTCACAGATTCCATATGTTTCGGTTATTTTGCGTTAGCGGTGTAATTTTGAGTAGAGCCGAGTTTAAGTTGCTGCGATCTGTCGTCTTATTCGTCTGCAATCCAGCTCCGGTTACACAATGTTACCGGTTTTCAAAATACGATTTTTCCAATAACCGCGCTTTCCATATGGAACCAACCGTTAATTTCTTGCTAAACTTATCATTGCCAATACCTAAAATCATTCTGAACCGGAAATTCAACAAAATTTTTTTTTAAATTTTTTGCGAAAATCCCTGATGGTTAGCCTTACTGTTTTTGAACCGATAAAATTTATTGTCACAGATTCCATATGTTTCGGTTATTTTGCGTTAGCGATGTAATTTTGAGTAGAGCCGAGTTTAAGTTGCTGCGATCTGTCGACTTATTAGTCTGCAATCCAGGTTCGGTTACACAATGTTACCGGTTTTCAAAATACGATTTTTCCAATAACCGCGCTTTCCATATGGAACCAACCGTTAATTTCTTGCTAAACTTATCATTGCCAATACCTAAAATCATTCTGAACCGGAAATTCAACAAAAATTTTTTTTAAATTTTTTGCGAAAATCCCTGATGGTTAGCCTTACTGTTTTTGAACCGATAAAATCTATTGTCACAGATTCCATATGTTTCGGTTATTTTGCGTTAGCGGTGTAATTTTGAGTAGAGCCGAGTTTAAGTTGCTGCGATCTGTCGACTTATTCGTCTGCAATCCAGGTTCGGTTACACAATGTTACCGGTTTTCAAAATACGATTTTTCCAATAACCGCGCTTTCCATATGGAACCAACCGTTAATTTCTTGCTAAACTTATCATTGCCAATACCTAAAATCATTCTGAACCGGAAATTCAACAAAAAAATTTTTTTAATTTTTTACGAAAATCCCTGAACAGCCTTACTGTTTTTGAACCGATAAAATTTATTGTCACAGATTCCATATGTTTCGGTTATTTTGCGTTAGCGATGTAATTTTGAGTAGAGCCGAGTTTAAGTTGCTGCGATCTGTCGACTTATTAGTCTGCAATCCAGGTTCGGTTACACAATGTTACCGGTTTTCAAAATACGATTTTTCCAATAACCGCGCTTTCCATATGGAACCAACCGTTAATTTCTTGCTAAACTTATCATTGCCAATACCTAAAATCATTCTGAACCGGAAATTCAACAAAAATTTTTTTTAAATTTTTTGCGAAAATCCCTGATGGTTAGCCTTACTGTTTTTGAACCGATAAAATCTATTGTCACAGATTCCATATGTTTCGGTTATTTTGCGTTAGCGGTGTAATTTTGAGTAGAGCCGAGTTTAAGTTACTGCGATCTGTCGACTTATTCGTCTGCAATCCAGGCTCGGTTACACAATGTTACTGGTTTTCAAAATACGATTTTTCCAATAACCGCGCTTTCCATATGGAACCAACCGTTAATTTCTTGCTAAACTTATCATTGCCAATACCTAAAATCATTCTGAACCGGAAATTCAACAAACATTTTTTTAAAATTTTTTGCGAAAATCCCTGATGGTTAGCCTTACTGTTTTTGAACCGATAAAATTTAATGTCACAGATTCCATATGTTTCGGTTATTTTGCGTTAGCGATGTAATTTTGAGTAGAGCCGAGTTTAAGTTGCTGCGATCTGTCGACTTATTCGTCTGCAATCCAGGTTCGGTTACACAATGTTACCGGTTTTCAAAATACGATTTTTCCAATAACCGCGCTTTCCATATGGAACCAACCGTTAATTTCTTGCTAAACTTATCATTGCCAATACCTAAAATCATTCTGAACCGGAAATTCAACAAAAATTTTTTTTTTAATTTTTTGCGAAAATCCCTGATGGTTAGCCTTACTGTTTTTGAACCGATAAAATTTATTGTCACAGATTCCATATGTTTCGGTTATTTTGCGTTAGCGATGTAATTTTGAGTAGAGCCGAGTTTAAGATGCTGTGATCTGTCGTCTTATTCGTCTGCAATCCAGCTCCGGTTACAGAATGTTACCGGTTTTCAAAATACGATTTTTCCAATAACCGCGCTTTCCATATGGAACCAACCGTTAATTTCTTGCTAAACTTATCATTGCCAATACCTAAAATCATTCTGAACCGGAAATTCAACAAAAATTTTTTTTTAATTTTTTGCGAAAATCCCTGATGGTTAGCCTTACTGTTTTTGAACCGATAAAATTTAATGTCACAGATTCCATATGTTTCGGTTATTTTGCGTTAGCGGTGTAATTTTGAGTAGAGCCGAGTTTAAGTTACTGCGATCTGTCGACTTATTCGTCTGCAATCCAGGCTCGGTTACACAATGTTACTGGTTCTCAAAATACGATTTTTCCAATAACCGCGCTTTCCATATGGAACCAACCGTTAATTTCTTGCTAAACTTATCATTGCCAATACCTAAAATCATTCTGAACCGGAAATTCAACAAAATTTTTTTTTAATTTTTTGCGAAAATCCCTGATGGTTAGCCTTACTGTTTTTGAACCGATAAAATTTAATGTCACAGATTCCATATGTTTCGGTTATTTTGCGTTAGCGATGTAATTTTGAGTAGAGCCGAGTTTAAGTTGCTGCGATCTGTCGACTTATTAGTCTGCAATCCAGGTTCGGTTACACAATGTTACTGGTTTTCAAAATACGATTTTTCCAATAACCGCGCTTTCCATATGGAACCAACCGTTAATTTCTTGCTAAACTTATCATTGCCAATACCTAAAATCATTCTGAACCGGAAATTCAACAAACATTTTTTTAATTTTTTGCGAAAATCCCTGATGGTTAGCCTTACTGTTTTTGAACCGATAAAATCTATTGTCACAGATTCCATATGTTTCGGTTATTTTGCGTTAGCGATGTAATTTTGAGTAGAGCCGAGTTTAAGTTGCTGCGATCTGTCGACTTATTAGTCTGCAATCCAGGTTCGGTTACACAATGTTACTGGTTTTCAAAATACGATTTTTCCAATAACCGCGCTTTCCATATGGAACCAACCGTTAATTTCTTGCTAAACTTATCATTGCCAATACCTAAAATCATTCTGAACCGGAAATTCAACAAAAATTTTTTTTTAATTTTTTGCGAAAATCCCTGATGGTTAGCCTTACTGTTTTTGAACCGATAAAATTTAATGTCACAGATTCCATATGTTTCGGTTATTTTGCGTTAGCGGTGTAATTTTGAGTAGAGCCGAGTTTAAGTTACTGCGATCTGTCGACTTATTCGTCTGCAATCCAGGCTCGGTTACACAATGTTACTGGTTCTCAAAATACGATTTTTCCAATAACCGCGCTTTCCATATGGAACCAACCGTTAATTTCTTGCTAAACTTATCATTGCCAATACCTAAAATCATTCTGAACCGGAAATTCAACAAACATTTTTTTTAATTTTTTGCGAAAATCCCTGATGGTTAGCCTTACTGTTTTTGAACCGATAAAATTTAATGTCACAGATTCCATATGTTTCGGTTATTTTGCGTTAGCGGTGTAATTTTGAGTAGAGCCGAGTTTAAGTTACTGCGATCTGTCGACTTATTCGTCTGCAATCCAGGCTCGGTTACACAATGTTACTGGTTTTCAAAATACGATTTTTCCAATAACCGCGCTTTCCATATGGAACCAACCGTTAATTTCTTGCTAAACTTATCATTGCCAATACCTAAAATCATTCTGAACCGGAAATTCAACAAAAAATTTATTTAATTTTTTGCGAAAATCCCTGATGGTTAGCCTTACTGTTTTTGAACCGATAAAATTTAATGTCACAGATTCCATATGTTTCGGTTATTTTGCGTTAGCGGTGTAATTTTGAGTAGAGCCGAGTTTAAGTTGCTGCGATCTGTCGACTTATTCGTCTGCAATCCAGGTTCGGTTACACAATGTTACCGGTTTTCAAAATACGATTTTTCCAATAACCGCGCTTTCCATATGGAACCAACCGTTAATTTCTTGCTAAACTTATCATTGCCAATACCTAAAATCATTCTGAACCGGAAATTCAACAAAAATTTTTTTTTAATTTTTTGCGAAAATCCCTGATGGTTAGCCTTACTGTTTTTGAACCGATAAAATCTATTGTCACAGATTCCATATGTTTCGGTTATTTTGCGTTAGCGGTGTAATTTTGAGTAGAGCCGAGTTTAAGTTACTGCGATCTGTCGACTTATTCGTCTGCAATCCAGGCTCGGTTACACAATGTTACTGGTTTTCAAAATACGATTTTTCCAATAACCGCGCTTTCCATATGGAACCAACCGTTAATTTCTTGCTAAACTTATCATTGCCAATACCTAAAATCATTCTGAACCGGAAATTCAACAAAAATTTTTTTTAAATTTTTTGCGAAAATCCCTGATGGTTAGCCTTACTGTTTTTGAACCGATAAAATCTATTGTCACAGATTCCATATGTTTCGGTTATTTTGCGTTAGCGGTGTAATTTTGAGTAGAGCCGAGTTTAAGTTGCTGCGATCTGTCGACTTATTCGTCTGCAATCCAGGTTCGGTTACACAATGTTACCGGTTTTCAAAATACGATTTTTCCAATAACCGCGCTTTCCATATGGAACCAACCGTTAATTTCTTGCTAAACTTATCATTGCCAATACCTAAAATCATTCTGAACCGGAAATTCAACAAAAAAATTTTTTTAATTTTTTACGAAAATCCCTGAACAGCCTTACTGTTTTTGAACCGATAAAATTTATTGTCACAGATTCCATATGTTTCGGTTATTTTGCGTTAGCGATGTAATTTTGAGTAGAGCCGAGTTTAAGTTGCTGCGATCTGTCGACTTATTAGTCTGCAATCCAGGTTCGGTTACACAATGTTACCGGTTTTCAAAATACGATTTTTCCAATAACCGCGCTTTCCATATGGAACCAACCGTTAATTTCTTGCTAAACTTATCATTGCCAATACCTAAAATCATTCTGAACCGGAAATTCAACAAAAATTTTTTTTAAATTTTTTGCGAAAATCCCTGATGGTTAGCCTTACTGTTTTTGAACCGATAAAATCTATTGTCACAGATTCCATATGTTTCGGTTATTTTGCGTTAGCGGTGTAATTTTGAGTAGAGCCGAGTTTAAGTTACTGCGATCTGTCGACTTATTCGTCTGCAATCCAGGCTCGGTTACACAATGTTACTGGTTTTCAAAATACGATTTTTCCAATAACCGCGCTTTCCATATGGAACCAACCGTTAATTTCTTGCTAAACTTATCATTGCCAATACCTAAAATCATTCTGAACCGGAAATTCAACAAACATTTTTTTAAAATTTTTTGCGAAAATCCCTGATGGTTAGCCTTACTGTTTTTGAACCGATAAAATTTAATGTCACAGATTCCATATGTTTCGGTTATTTTGCGTTAGCGATGTAATTTTGAGTAGAGCCGAGTTTAAGTTGCTGCGATCTGTCGACTTATTCGTCTGCAATCCAGGTTCGGTTACACAATGTTACCGGTTTTCAAAATACGATTTTTCCAATAACCGCGCTTTCCATATGGAACCAACCGTTAATTTCTTGCTAAACTTATCATTGCCAATACCTAAAATCATTCTGAACCGGAAATTCAACAAAAATTTTTTTTTTAATTTTTTGCGAAAATCCCTGATGGTTAGCCTTACTGTTTTTGAACCGATAAAATTTATTGTCACAGATTCCATATGTTTCGGTTATTTTGCGTTAGCGATGTAATTTTGAGTAGAGCCGAGTTTAAGTTGCTGCGATCTGTCGACTTATTCGTCTGCAATCCAGGTTCGGTTACACAATGTTACCGGTTTTCAAAATACGATTTTTCCAATAACCGCGCTTTCCATATGGAACCAACCGTTAATTTCTTGCTAAACTTATCATTGCCAATACCTAAAATCATTCTGAACCGGAAATTCAACAAAAATTTTTTTTTTAATTTTTTGCGAAAATCCCTGATGGTTAGCCTTACTGTTTTTGAACCGATAAAATTTATTGTCACAGATTCCATATGTTTCGGTTATTTTGCGTTAGCGATGTAATTTTGAGTAGAGCCGAGTTTAAGTTGCTGCGATCTGTCGACTTATTAGTCTGCAATCCAGGTTCGGTTACACAATGTTACCGGTTTTCAAAATACGATTTTTCCAATAACCGCGCTTTCCATATGGAACCAACCGTTAATTTCTTGCTAAACTTATCATTGCCAATACCTAAAATCATTCTGAACCGGAAATTCAACAAAAATTTTTTTTTAATTTTTTGCGAAAATCCCTGATGGTTAGCCTTACTGTTTTTGAACCGATAAAATTTAATGTCACAGATTCCATATGTTTCGGTTATTTTGCGTTAGCGGTGTAATTTTGAGTAGAGCCGAGTTTAAGTTACTGCGATCTGTCGACTTATTCGTCTGCAATCCAGGCTCGGTTACACAATGTTACTGGTTCTCAAAATACGATTTTTCCAATAACCGCGCTTTCCATATGGAACCAACCGTTAATTTCTTGCTAAACTTATCATTGCCAATACCTAAAATCATTCTGAACCGGAAATTCAACAAAATTTTTTTTTAATTTTTTGCGAAAATCCCTGATGGTTAGCCTTACTGTTTTTGAACCGATAAAATTTAATGTCACAGATTCCATATGTTTCGGTTATTTTGCGTTAGCGGTGTAATTTTGAGTAGAGCCGAGTTTAAGTTACTGCGATCTGTCGACTTATTCGTCTGCAATCCAGGCTCGGTTACACAATGTTACCGGTTTTCAAAATACGATTTTTCCAATAACCGCGCTTTCCATATGGAACCAACCGTTAATTTCTTGCTAAACTTATCATTGCCAATACCTAAAATCATTCTGAACCGGAAATTCAACAAACATTTTTTTAATTTTTTGCGAAAATCCCTGATGGTTAGCCTTACTGTTTTTGAACCGATAAAATCTATTGTCACAGATTCCATATGTTTCGGTTATTTTGCGTTAGCGATGTAATTTTGAGTAGAGCCGAGTTTAAGTTGCTGCGATCTGTCGACTTATTAGTCTGCAATCCAGGTTCGGTTACACAATGTTACTGGTTTTCAAAATACGATTTTTCCAATAACCGCGCTTTCCATATGGAACCAACCGTTAATTTCTTGCTAAACTTATCATTGCCAATACCTAAAATCATTCTGAACCGGAAATTCAACAAAAATTTTTTTTTAATTTTTTGCGAAAATCCCTGATGGTTAGCCTTACTGTTTTTGAACCGATAAAATTTAATGTCACAGATTCCATATGTTTCGGTTATTTTGCGTTAGCGGTGTAATTTTGAGTAGAGCCGAGTTTAAGTTACTGCGATCTGTCGACTTATTCGTCTGCAATCCAGGCTCGGTTACACAATGTTACTGGTTCTCAAAATACGATTTTTCCAATAACCGCGCTTTCCATATGGAACCAACCGTTAATTTCTTGCTAAACTTATCATTGCCAATACCTAAAATCATTCTGAACCGGAAATTCAACAAACATTTTTTTTAATTTTTTGCGAAAATCCCTGATGGTTAGCCTTACTGTTTTTGAACCGATAAAATTTAATGTCACAGATTCCATATGTTTCGGTTATTTTGCGTTAGCGGTGTAATTTTGAGTAGAGCCGAGTTTAAGTTGCTGCGATCTGTCGACTTATTCGTCTGCAATCCAGGTTCGGTTACACAATGTTACCGGTTTTCAAAATACGATTTTTGCAATAACCGCGCTTTCCATATGGAACCAACCGTTAATTTCTTGCTAAACTTATCATTGCCAATACCTAAAATCATTCTGAACCGGAAATTCAACAAACGTTTTATTAATTTTTTTTGCGAAAATCCCTGATGGTTGGTGGCCTTACTGTTTTTGAACCGATAAAATCTATTGTCACAGATTCCATATGTTTCGGTTATTTTGCGTTAGCGATGTAATTTTGAGGAGAGCCGAGTTTAAGTTGCTGCGATCTGTCGACTTATTCGTCTGCAACCCAGGTTCGGTTACACAATGTTACCGGTTTTCAAAATACGATTTTTGCAATAACCGCGCTTTCCATATGGAACCAACCGTTAATTTCTTGCTAAACTTATCATTGCCAATACCTAAAATCATTCTGAACCGGAAATTCAACAAAAATTTTTTTTAATTTTTTTGCGAAAATCCCTGATGGTTAGCCTTACTGTTTTTGAACCGATAAAATCTATTGTCACAGATTCCATATGTTTCGGTTATTTTGCGTTAGCGATGTAATTTTGAGTAGAGCCGAGTTTAAGTTGCTGCGATCTGTCGACTTATTAGTCTGCAATCCAGGTTCGGTTACACAATGTTACTGGTTTTCAAAATACGATTTTTCCAATAACCGCGCTTTCCATATGGAACCAACCGTTAATTTCTTGCTAAACTTATCATTGCCAATACCTAAAATCATTCTGAACCGGAAATTCAACAAAAATTTTTTTTTAATTTTTTGCGAAAATCCCTGATGGTTAGCCTTACTGTTTTTGAACCGATAAAATTTAATGTCACAGATTCCATATGTTTCGGTTATTTTGCGTTAGCGGTGTAATTTTGAGTAGAGCCGAGTTTAAGTTACTGCGATCTGTCGACTTATTCGTCTGCAATCCAGGCTCGGTTACACAATGTTACTGGTTCTCAAAATACGATTTTTCCAATAACCGCGCTTTCCATATGGAACCAACCGTTAATTTCTTGCTAAACTTATCATTGCCAATACCTAAAATCATTCTGAACCGGAAATTCAACAAACATTTTTTTTAATTTTTTGCGAAAATCCCTGATGGTTAGCCTTACTGTTTTTGAACCGATAAAATTTAATGTCACAGATTCCATATGTTTCGGTTATTTTGCGTTAGCGGTGTAATTTTGAGTAGAGCCGAGTTTAAGTTGCTGCGATCTGTCGACTTATTCGTCTGCAATCCAGGTTCGGTTACACAATGTTACCGGTTTTCAAAATACGATTTTTGCAATAACCGCGCTTTCCATATGGAACCAACCGTTAATTTCTTGCTAAACTTATCATTGCCAATACCTAAAATCATTCTGAACCGGAAATTCAACAAACGTTTTATTAATTTTTTTTGCGAAAATCCCTGATGGTTGGTGGCCTTACTGTTTTTGAACCGATAAAATCTATTGTCACAGATTCCATATGTTTCGGTTATTTTGCGTTAGCGATGTAATTTTGAGGAGAGCCGAGTTTAAGTTGCTGCGATCTGTCGACTTATTCGTCTGCAACCCAGGTTCGGTTACACAATGTTACCGGTTTTCAAAATACGATTTTTGCAATAACCGCGCTTTCCATATGGAACCAACCGTTAATTTCTTGCTAAACTTATCATTGCCAATACCTAAAATCATTCTGAACCGGAAATTCAACAAAAATTTTTTTTAATTTTTTTGCGAAAATCCCTGATGGTTAGCCTTACTGTTTTTGAACCGATAAAATTTAATGTCACAGATTCCATATGTTTCGGTTATTTTGCGTTAGCGATGTAATTTTGAGTAGAGCCGAGTTTAAGTTGCTGCGATCTGTCGTCTTATTCGTCTGAAATCCAGCTCCGGTTACACAATGTTACCGGTTTTCAAAATACGATTTTTGCAATAACCGCGCTTTCCATATGGAACCAACCGTTAATTTCTTGCTAAACTTATCATTGCCAATACCTAAAATCATTCTGAACCGGAAATTGAACAAACATTTTTTTTTAATTTTTTGCGAAAATCCCTGATGGGCCTTACTGTTTTTGAACCGATAAAATTTAATGTCACAGATTCCATATGTTTCGGTTATTTTGCGTTAGCGATGTAATTTTGAGTAGAGCCGAGTTTAAGTTGCTGCGATCTGTCGTCTTATTCGTCTGAAATCCAGCTCCGGTTACACAATGTTACCGGTTTTCAAAATACGATTTTTCCAATAACCGCGCTTTCCATATGGAACCAACCGTTAATTTCTTGCTAAACTTATCATTGCCAATACCTAAAATCATTCTGAACCGGAAATTCAACAAAATTTTTTTTTAATTTTTTGCGAAAATCCCTGATGGTTAGCCTTACTGTTTTTGAACCGATAAAATTTAATGTCACAGATTCCATATGTTTCGGTTATTTTGCGTTAGCGGTGTAATTTTGAGTAGAGCCGAGTTTAAGTTGCTGCGATCTGTCGTCTTATTCGTCTGAAATCCAGCTCCGGTTACAGAATGTTACCGGTTTTCAAAATACGATTTTTCCAATAACCGCGCTTTCCATATGGAACCAACCGTTAATTTCTTGCTAAACTTATCATTGCCAATACCTAAAATCATTCTGAACCGGAAATTCAACAAAAATTTTTTTTAAATTTTTTGCGAAAATCCCTGATGGCCTTACTGTTTTTGAACCGATAAAATTTAATGTCACAGATTCCATATGTTTCGGTTATTTTGCGTTAGCGATGTAATTTTGAGTAGAGCCGAGTTTAAGTTGCTGCGATCTGTCGACTTATTCGTCTGCAATCCAGGTTCGGTTACAGAATGTTACGGTTTTCAAAATACGATTTTTCCAATAACCGCGCTTTCCATATGGAACCAACCGTTAATTTCTTGCTAAACTTATCATTGCCAATACCTAAAATCATTCTGAACCGGAAATTCAACAAAATTTTTTTTTAATTTTTTGCGAAAATCCCTGATGGTTAGCCTTACTGTTTTTGAACCGATAAAATTTAATGTCACAGATTCCATATGTTTCGGTTATTTTGCGTTAGCGGTGTAATTTTGAGTAGAGCCGAGTTTAAGTTGCTGCGATCTGTCGTCTTATTCGTCTGAAATCCAGCTCCGGTTACAGAATGTTACCGGTTTTCAAAATACGATTTTTCCAATAACCGCGCTTTCCATATGGAACCAACCGTTAATTTCTTGCTAAACTTATCATTGCCAATACCTAAAATCATTCTGAACCGGAAATTCAACAAACATTTTTTTTTAATTTTTTGCGAAAATCACTGAGGAGCCTTACTGTTTTTGAACCGATAAAATTTAATGTCACAGATTCCATATGTTTCGGTTATTTTGCGTTATCGATGTAATTTTGAGTAGAGCCGAGTTTAAGTTGCTGCGATCTGTCGTCTTATTCGTCTGAAATCCAGCTCCGGTTACAGAATGTTACCGGTTTTCAAAATACGATTTTCCAATAACCGCGCTTTCCATATGGAACCAACCGTTAATTTCTTGCTAAACTTATCATTGCCAATACCTAAAATCATTCTGAACCGGAAATTCAACAAAAAAATTTTTTTTATTTTTTGCGAAAATCCCTGATGGTTAGCCTTACTGTTTTTGAACCGATAAAATTTAATGTCACAGATTCCATATGTTTCGGTTATTTTGCGTTAGCGATGTAATTTTGAGTAGAGCCGAGTTTAAGTTGCTGCGATCTGTCGACTTATTCGTCTGCAATCCAGGTTCGGTTACACAATGTTACCGGTTTTCAAAATACGATTTTTCCAATAACCGCGCTTTCCATATGGAACCAACCGTTAATTTCTTGCTAAACTTATCATTGCCAATACCTAAAATCATTCTGAACCGGAAATTCAACAAAAATTTTTTTTTAATTTTTTGCGAAAATCCCTGATGGTTAGCCTTACTGTTTTTGAACCGATAAAATTTATTGTCACAGATTCCATATGTTTCGGTTATTTTGCGTTAGCGATGTAATTTTGAGTAGAGCCGAGTTTAAGTTGCTGCGATCTGTCGTCTTATTCGTCTGCAATCCAGGTTCGGTTACAGAATGTTACCGGTTTTCAAAATACGATTTTTCCAATAACCGCGCTTTCCATATGGAACCAACCGTTAATTTCTTGCTAAACTTATCATTGCCAATACCTAAAATCATTTTGAACCGGAAATTCAACAATAACTTTTGTGGTGGTCCCTCATGGTTAGGTGGCCATTCTTAACTTTAGAAATCATATGCCATCCAATTCCGCCATAAAAGAATTTCAAATTTTCTCAAATTTACCAGGTTTGCTGTTGTTTGCGGGAAAAATACCAAATAATTTAATGAAACCAATTCTTGGAATTCTTCGTCAATTGTGGAAGGTTGGCCAATTTTGAATTAAGTTGCTGCTCTGTTTTCCTGTAATCAACGATTGAAATTTTGACTGAAATTTGTTTTTCCTTAATGGATGGTGAATGAAGGTGCACGCACTGCTGGATGTAGTATTACCGGCATGCTGGGAGAGGGGGGGGGGGCGATCTTAATTTATTTTCATTTTTTTGATGCCGTTCCATCCGGTCACCCGAATTTGTACTAACTGAAACAACAATTGCTTGGCGTTCTTGATGGTGATGATGTTCCGCATTGCCTCTTTCCGTCACTCGCCCCAGCCTTGTGATTGATATAATACATATTTCGATATCAACGCCTTTAATCTTTTTCTTAACTGAGATGCTATTTTAGGAACCAGTGCATTATCAGGAAAATACAAATAAATAAACATCGCACAATATTAATTTTTAATTGAATTATTATTGTTTTTCATGTTGTGTTTAAATTAAATAAACTTCAATATATTCATGTTTTTCTTCATTTTTTGTTTTTGTTTTTTTTTAATTAAATTACAATAAATTTACATTTAATAATAATAATTTCCTTTATATGAAAAATATATAATAAATTTTAAATTTTAACTACAAAAAAAATTAATTTCTTTCTTTTCATTTTAATAATAAATTGTAAAATGTAACATTGGATTAAGGGTTTCGGGTGTTTGGAGTGGGGATTTTGGGGAGGTGGAGGAGCACGGTCGTATTTTTATATTATTTTCTAGACTATTGTGTGATACTAGGTTTCAGAGGATGAAATAGGAAAGTTTTTCACTAATAATATGCCCGTCTCGGATTATTCAACGGATTCGGTCGGAATCGGTAGGCAAGCATCATGCGTTTACGATATGCATCATATTCATTGTCCTCTTCGTTCGGATTTACCAATGCTGAAGCACCAAGACCCTGATTTGATTCACCGCGACTTGCTCTGTTTGTTTGTGTTGTTTTTTTTTTTGGAATAGACGAGAAAAATAATAATCGATTAAAATTCGATTAGTTTTATAGTTATACCCGTTTTAGTATTTTATTTTTACTTGTTTATTGGATCAACAATACCACTTCCACCCGCACCTAATCCTTGTCCTTCTTTCCAGCCGAGTTTTTGTAACATTTGAAAACCTGCGAAAGAGACGACAATGTGTGTGTATTTGATTTTTAGGGAAATCAATTTGATCGGGGGCTTAAACTAAATTCAAGCTGGGTGTGTGTATTACCAATATTTTCCTCTGTGAGTTTGTACTCTTTGTAATCACTTAAATCGGGTTCTCGATTATTTTTTTTCGCATTGTATTTCTCCATAAATTTTTTTAATTCCTCAGGCGGTAAAAAATCACCGATATGGTGCTTCCCTTCCGATTGTTTATTTAACGCTTCCGCCCATATTTCCGTCGCCTTCATTTCTGCGGAACGTAATTTATGCTCCCACGTGCCACCGGTCGTGTCCTCGTCCGAATCATATTCGTACTTAAATTTTCCACTTTTGGCTAAACGATCGATTTCGTCCCGTTTTTTTAGCATATCTTGATATAGCAAATAAATTTTATAGTGTTCTTCCGCCTTTTTCCAATCCTCTTCGCTCAAATCGATTGAACCGAAATTTTGACGGGCATACTGCAGAAGCGCTGGATCTGATCGTGTGACATGCGAGAGTAGCGGTTTTATTGGTTCGCCTAAAACTATATTTTGTGTATGTGTTTTGTGTTGTTGCTGTGTTATTCCTACTAGACTTGAGTTTTGTTCGTTTATTCCTAAATCAATGACTTTGTCGCCCCATCGGCTTTTTTTAATTTTACTACGATTCGACGATTTTGAATCGGATGATTCTGATCCGTTGCGACCACCTCCGCCGCCACCGCCTTCACCACCACCCGCTATCCCCGTACATTTGTCTAAAAAATCATCCCGATTCTTACTATATCGACTAAATCGTTCATTATCATCGTCACTGTCACTTGTATAGTACTCATCATCATTACGACGATTTGTTATTTTTCGTTTTATATTCCGTAAATTACGTTCTTTTGCCTCTTTCATATACTCGTAATCAGAATCGGAATCATTGCAGCCATCATCATCTTTGTCGTGATAAATTTCCGATGGATCATACTTTTTATCAACCACCATTAATTGTTGCCGTTTCATTTGCACATTTTCCCGATAAACTTTATATGTTTCGCTTTCTTTCGAGAATAGAAACCTAAAAACATAAAAAATTATGTAACACAAAAATATTGTTAAATCAATATTGTCAAGACGATGTTTGCTGCTTTACCATAGCGATGGAGGAATATCGTTTTTAAGCGCAATGATTTTTTGCTCAAATTCATCGCCACATTCTGCAACCGTATCGATTAGTTGATCTAATGTCGGTGGAATGGCATTGCTGCTACTGCCTACCTCTTCTGCCGATACAAAATATAGTAAATTACGGTTCGGTATTATTTTTATATTGAGACACTGACCTTTAATTTGGGAAAACAATAATCCGCCCGGTGGTTCTTGTTGATTTTGTTGTATTGGTATTTTAATGGCATCCAAATTTAATTCTGGCTTCGGTATTGCATTTAAATCTAATTCCTTTGGTGGTGGGATTTCATTTAACGATAACGGCTTTGGTTGTGGAATTGTATTTAAATTTATTTCATTTGAATTAATTAATGATGGAATATTACTACTGGTACACTTGCTATTGTTTAATAAATTTGTTGTGGTGTAAGCTGGAAGCTCAGCACTAATTAGTACCGGCATTTGTGCAAAACTAACTGAACTGGTTGTAAATGCAGCCGTTGGACAATTTATAAAATTTTGATTACTCATATCGGCCGGTTGGATGAATGGCTTCGGTTCTACGATATTATTTTCATCAGCATTCGATCTGGGTTTTTAAAAAATTAAAAAAAAACATGTTTCATTAGCAAATGGTCACTGTATACTCATTAAATTCAGGGTGCACAAAAACACTTTCGGCATATTCGGATATTCGGCAAAATCTAGAATATGTGCTTAGTGACCTAATACCTAACCACTTTGAATTATTCGAGAACTAGGTCCAAGAAATGGGGTTAATTTGCCGTACTTCAGAACATATCGAATTTCGTTCCAATTATGTGGTGCTGTCTATACCGTAATTAAACTATTTGATAATTAAAATGAAAACATCGTTAGTGAAAAAATGTGGAGGGGTATAATGATGAGTGGGTCGAAAAGTTTAAGTGATTGGCCATTTTGTAAGAAATTGATGCGTCTATTACTAACAAAATTTTATATAAACGCTAATATCAAGCAGTACCAAAAGACCACGTGAGTTAGATTATTGCGAGGTATTTACTCTTTGTATTAATTTATTTCGAATCGCCCCTCCATGTGTAATAAAATACACCACGCTAAGTGGAAAGTCATTTAAATTATCGCGATGACCGAGTCATCACACCGTTCTATAAAATCTCCAGTGATACACAAATTAACTTATCAAATTTAACAGCATGTTTACGTAGTTGATCTGAGATGGAAAACAAGAATAAATTTTTATAATCATATTATTGCACGCATTCGTAATAGCCTTTACAGACTGCGGAGTAGCAAACCCGATTTTGCAAAACTCAATCAAGTACCCTCAGAAATAAAATTCAATTGAGTTCGAAACGAAACGAAAAATTTGAAAATATGCAAATTTTCCTCTCACGATATTATTTCTGGCGGTATTATTAGTTGGCCATATTTTAAATATTCGCCAGAAAATTTATTTATAATTCGGGATCTTTCAACCGAGTTACACACACTCCAGAAATCCTCGAACTATTAAGGTCTGGCCTTATCCAGAAATTCACTACAAATGAAATGAAATAAAAAATTCACTACAAATAAAATGAAATGATTTAATCCCGTTTTGTGTTCATCGGTTCGGGTTTTTTGGAAGAGAATCAGCGCAACTTGGAACAGCTCTAGCGGTGTGCAGATTTTTAGCTATATAATACGAGTACATGTAGTTAGTTTGTGTCTGCTACAAAAACCTTTTATTGAAAGAAAAAAAATTTGAATATTTAATGGTATTGGAAAAAGGAACATTCGGCAAAATACAAAATTTCGTAATTTGATATTTTACCAACGGCCCCTCCCTTTGCATAATACCCAAAACATACAATTTGATAATTTGATAATTTACAAAATATCAGGTCATGTGGCGTCTACAAGTCATCTAGCAGTAAAAATCAGTAAAGATGAACTAACCGATCAAGTGGTGCAGTGATTAAAAGCTTTGGCACTTGACTGGGAGTGCTGGTTTCGAATCCTTCCAGAAGCAAGCTGCAAAATGGAATTTTGTCATCGACCACGATCAATGAGTTAATAAACACAACTAAGACTCTCTGGTGGATTGCAGACTTCGGTGCCAACCCATCGTCCATATCCAGGTTACACTCCATGTCACGGAGCACGCTATGCGCAGACAGTAATGATGTGAGTTAAATAAATAAAGCTTATATAATAAAAAACCTATATTTTAACCTTGTTCTCCTTTGTATTTAGTTTTAAAATATCACAGCAAATATCAGAATGAAACGCGTCAAGACGAATAGACCTCCGATAAGTGAGCCCACAAACTCTATTATTTCAATTTTGATTGAAACTATTCGTATGCTGAATAATTTCGTACAAAACTTCGCAGTGAATATTTTTAAAATGTTATTTGGCTGCCTTAGTTTGAAAAAAATTATATTTATTTGTCACATCAAAATTTCAAATGATGGAAATTGTCGTTTGAAATGGTAGAAATCACAAGAACATATTTATAAAGCGGCATACAAAGCTTTGACGACTAACAGCCTCAATGAGTTGCGTAAATAATTATTTTGTGAGTTTCGATTTAATAATCTAGTAACCAAGAAGATGATTAGTCGCGTCGCGAAAAAGTGTTATACTATTTTTCTTTATATTTCTTAAAATTTTGAGAATCTAAATGGCTAAATAATAATTTATAGGTCATGATTATGGTAATGATAAATAAATTATATATAATAATAGGTAGGGGAAAAAGTTCGTGGCCTTTTGGAGCTTAAAAGTTACAACATTTTAAACATGGAGATATATAATGAAAAAATTCGATATATTTTACAATTTTATTACGACAAAGGTAAAAACGCGACTCAGGCTTGCGGAAAAATTTGTGCTGTTTATGAAGAAGGTGCTTTATCAAAATCAGCAGCAAAGGAATGGTTCAAGCGCTTTCGTTCTGGAAATATAGACGTCAAAAATGCGCCTCGCTCTGGTCGACCAACCACTGGAAAATCGATGAAATCATGCAGAAAATTTAAGAAGACCGGCATATAAGCAGCCATGCAATTGGTAAAGAACTAAATATTGATCACAAAATAGTTTTAAACCATTTCAAAATGACTGGATACAAAAAAAGCTTGACGTTTGGGTATCATATCAATTAACAGTTAACAATTTAATGGACCGGATTTCTAGCTGCGAAACGCTGCTGAAACGGAACGAAATCGAGCCATTTTTAAAGCGAATGATTGCTGGTGATGAAAACTGGATAAGATACGACAACGTTGTGCGAAAAAGATCATGGACGAAACGAGGTGAAGCTTCCCAAATGGTATCAAAGCCAGGATTGATGCCAAGAAAGGTAATTGACGCTGTGTGTTTGGTGGGATTGGAAAGGAATCGTGCATTATAAGGTGCTGCCACCGGTCCAAACGATTGATTCTAATCTTTACTGTCAGCAACTAACGCGTTTAAGGCAAGCAATTCAGTTAAAACGTCCAGAATTGATCAGCAGAAAGGGGGTGTTGTGTTCCATCACGATAACGCTAGACCACACACATCATTTATGACTCGGCAGAAACTGAGAGATCTCGGCTGGGACCCACCATATGGTCCTGACCTTGCACCATCGGACTACCATTTGTTCTGCGAAAATGGGTTGTCTCGATTTTTCGCCTCTAAATTACAGAAGTTCTACAGTGATGGGATCATGGCTCTACCAGAAAAATTGCAAAAGCTCATGGATCAAAATGGCACATATTTGGTTTAATAAAGTTCATTTGAAATAAGAAAATTCTTTGTTTCAATGTCATCCAAAAAAGGCAACGAACTTTTTCCCTAATCCTTTATATAGAGACAGACAATGGCTAAAAGAAAATCGAACCATTCTTGCTAGTTACAGAAGACGTGTAAATTGAGAAAAAATTTAGCTAAATTGAAAAAATATTTAGTTATAGTGCTTACCACTAGGCGGCGACATTATAATTTTTTTAATATTTACTTTAAACAATTTGTTATACAACACATTTAATATGAATTGATAACAAAACATTTTTGCGGTTGTTTTGGTAAACATCTAAATTCACTAATGCAATACACTTTATATCAATCATAAAACTAGCAGAAAAGCAAGAAACAAACACTTTTCCTTGAAAATGTTTGTCCTGCCAACTATCAATATCTTCCGATACTTAGACTTATTGCAATTACAACACGAATCATATTAGTTCGAGAGTTTACTATAGAAAGCGAAAGTTATACCATTGTATTGAATTGGTAAAAACAAATTTTTTGAATTTAGAAAATTTAGTGAATTAAAATTTTTACTAAAACTGCAAAAATGTTTTATTGCCTCCTGTTTTGACAATATCTGGGCCACATATGTTTTGATATAAAATTATTACCTATCGAAAATTCAAACAATTCACAATAATTGTGTTTTATAATAATTTATTTAAAGTAAATTTAAAAATAATAAATCAGCGCCTAGTGACAGTACGTAAGTACATTAACTAAAAATTTAATTTAATTTACGTAAATCTAAATATTTTTTCAACAGCAGTACACCTATTATATTCTTAGTTTATATAATTTATTTGGGAACATATCACATTTGTTGGTCATTCATTATTCCAATTTTCCAACCGCTAGCATCGCCTGGCAAACCGATAATAAAATGTTTTTTGTCATTTGGGACTTTCAGTGGCACTATTCAGACTTCCTTGAGAGAGGGAAAAATATTTGCATAGCATTTTTGCGTAAAATATATTTTTCTGGCCTACTCATGCAGTTTGGTGTAAACATTTTTGAAACAAAAAGAAATTGGGAATAATTTTTCCCTATAAACATTCTGTGGAACAAAGGTTTCCCAATTAACTTTATTTTGAAAATATTTACACCAAACTAATTCAATTAGTAGGCCAGAAAAATAAAATGTAGTCAAAAATACTATGAAAATAGGACTCAACAGTTGGGAACGTGTTAAGTAAAATTGCGGCCAACGTGATGAAAAGTTTAAGTTTTAAGTTGATGATTATTTCACGATAATCATCATGATAGATGACTAACGATCAGTTTAATCTAGATCATACTCCGTATTCATATGTCCGACCACGGTATTAGTCATTGATCTAAATCAGTAAATTCATCGCGCAGACTAGGTACATACAGGGCGGGACAAATTAATTTTTTTTTTGAACTAGCGGTTTTTTTGAGTATGGTAAGGGTTATGTCACTTCTGATTTGACAGAAAATTAGTTTTATCCTTCCGCTGAACGAGAATAGTTTGTATTCGCTTGAACAACGCTGGGAAATATTGAAACATTAATTCGAATTTTGGCAAAAAAATCATATTTTCGGATGAGGCGCATTTCCATCTTGGCGGCTATGTAAACAAGCAGAATTGTCGCATTTGGGGCATGGAGAACCTGCACGTGATCGTAAAGAAGCCGATGCATCCTCAACGAGTGACTGTTTGGTGCGGATTTTTGGTGCATCATTGGCCATTTTTCTTTGAAAATGTGCAAGAAGCCGCCGTTGTCAATGGTGACCTCTACCGCGCCATGATAAACAATTTTTTGTTAACGGCACTTGAAGGGGAGGACATAGGCAACATTGGGTTTCAACAAGACGGCGCTCCGTGCCACACAGCACACGTTTCAATTGATCTTTTGCGCATTGTTTTCGAAGATCGAATTATCAGCCGAAACGGTGATGTGATTTGGCAGCCTCGGAGCTGTGATTTGACGGCGTTGGACTATTATCTTTGGGATGCCGTCAAAGATAAATGTTACGCCGATAAACCAGCAACGATTGACGCTCTCAAGAACAATATTCGCATTGCCATTGAAGACATAATGCCGCATACCATTGTGCTCAAAAATTGGACCGACCATATGGGGTACGTCAAGGCCAGCCGAGGCAATCATATGAATGAAATAGTATTCCATAATTAATCGAAAGGATTGTTCTTTACAATGAAAAAATAAATTTGAAAAAATATTGAAAACTTTTTGTTTTATTGCATTTTTAAAAAAAAATGTATTTAGCCCACCCTATATAAAGGGTGTTTCTGCAAGAGTGCCGGATGCCGCCATTTTGTTAATAGGAGTTGTACGATGATTTTTTTTTGGCAGTTGTCATGTACAGACTATGCGATTTAAGAATATGGAGAACCATTCAAACCACCAAAGTTTAATTATTGTAAAAAATTTGAAGATGCTGAATTGGAAACGTTATTGGCTGAATATTCTTCGGAAACACATTCAGAACTGGCTGTAGCATTAAATTTTAATCGATCAACTGTTGCAAAACGTTTACAAATAACGGAATGGTTCAAGAAGCTAGCAAGTGGGTTCCACATAAATTAAAAGAAAAGGACCTCGAACGCCGAAAAACCATTTGTGAAATACTGCTTCAAAGACAACAAAAAAAGATTTTTTGCATCGAATAGTTACTAGTGATGAAAAATGGATTTATTATGAGAATTCTAAACGCAAACAATCTTCGGTGAAGCTGGACCATCGCAACCAAAGCGAGATATTCATTGCAATAAGGTTATGCTCTGTATATGGTGGGATCAGTAAGGTGGAGTATATTATGAACTGCTGGAATCAGATGAAACTATCAATGGAGATGTCTATCGATGACAACTAATACGTTAGATTCGAGGTATGAAAAACGACCAAATGGATGAATGAATAGACACCAACAAATTAATTTTTCAGCACGACAATGCAAAACCACATGTTGCAAACGCTGTGAAAAATTATTTAAAAGGACAGAACTGAGAAGTTCTACCCCATCCGTTATATTCAGCATACATAGATAGCTCGTTCAGAATACTACTTATTCTGGTCGATGCAGTCGTCTGGCGATCAAGATTTCTTCAGAGAGGGAATCCGTATATTGCTTGAAAGATGGGGGAAAGTTTTAGCTACAGATGAAGCATACTTTCAATAAATAAATATTTTAGTTTCGTCTATAATAATAAAAATGGGAGGAGTCATATTCACACACCCAATATTAAACAATATTATTAAGTAAATAAATAAATAAAACGAAGAGGTCATAGTTGAGAAACAAGCCTACTTTAGAGTTTGATAAATGCCAGGGATATTGGAAAACGTGTATCATTCTAAAAGGATTACGTGGAAAAAATTAACCTTTTGCCAGTACCAATCCCGAAGTAATGACAAAAAAAAAATCGGAGCAAGCGGTTTGATTCCTCTATCCTAGAATAGGCTCATTGACAGGTTGAAAAACAGGCGATCTAAGACAATAGACAACATCATAAGATTGTCATTGTTTTTATGGCTAAAAGAAGAGCAAACACTATTAAGTCTAAAATAACCGAGGTAACCAGCAACTAGCCACATTAAAAATAGGATACCAATTCGATTCATGATTATAACTAGTCGAAGAAACTTACTGCCTTCTTTTCTGTGGTACAATGAAGGATTAAAAACAAGGGAGACCACAACAGAGTAGACTGGATTTTAAATTTTAATTTTAGTTACAGCACGCAAGAACCACGACATCCATTTAAAAATTTCCGGTTGTACTAATTCTCGGTTGTTCTTTATTCTGAAGGCGGTTGATATAATTTAGGTAAATCTCTTACTGCCTAGTTTAGGTCATTTGCACGGTCGCTGGTGCAATGTGGTCTTTCAGTCCTTGGAACCTAAGAAAATGTTAGGGTATTGTGCTGTAACTAGCTAGCGCACTAACTTCCTTCTCCGCTACTAAGGAATCGTGAGTTAATCTTTTAACAATCAAAAAAGCTTATTTGTTACAACCGAAGATTTAAAATTGTAGGGACCTGCACGAGGTCGAACATCCATCGGGCCTTGGTCGACATTCGGGGCGCGTCACTTTGTTTTAATTATCAAAATTTATTATACGATTTAATGAATTCTGTATTTTATTTAGCCCAAAAGATGCCTCACTATTATTATTCAAGCCATGTACGTATCCTAATTTATCTAGAATCATTACATTTTGACAACAACGGTTGTACCGTTGTGAAACAGTTTAGTCGTATAGTTAATTTTTTATGAAGGTTTTCATCGGATGTGAATATAATTTGGTTCGGGTCGGGCCAAATTCAGGTAATAGTTATTTGAAAAATCATCGGGCGCGGGTCGGGTCGGGAAGATCTAATATACTTTGGCCCGTGCAAGCTTCTTTTAGAAAGTGCATAAGTTGCACTGTCCTGTACTTTCTAAACTATTGGGTAATATTGTACGGATGACAGCTTATCACAAGACAAAATCTACCAACTCGTTCCACATTACACATATTTAATCTTTACATAGTACTTGTGAAAATACGACATGTTAGGCAAATGAGATTATTGAATGTGGTCCTCTATAATGGTAGTTTGTCCCATGCCGCAGAACTACATAAAATTAACAGCTTACATTGAAGCATTAAACAGGGTCCAAGGTATTCATGCAAAAGTTTAATGATGATGAATAAAACAGGACGAAAACTTTAAGACATCGAGAACAAGCACAAAATAAGATTGTGAAAAATAGTCATAAGTTGAATGGCCTAATGACAGCTGTATGTATGAACGTAAAAATTGACTGAAAATCAATCAAATTGAATCTGCCATATTTATATAGGTCAAATGAATTAAAACACAAGTCTGTAACGACAATATGATTCTCTGAATCAGTATAGGTACACTTTCTACGCAAGTAGTAATCGGCGTAAAATAAATTATTGTACTCAAAAAGAAGTTAGGCAGACGGCTAAAAATAGATCACACACAACAAACAATAATATTATAATGATGATATCTCGGCTTTAATCGAACTTACCCTGATTCATTCATTTCGCTACTTCCCTCGGCCAGATGATTTACTAAAAGGGCGGCTTCCGCAAATTTTTTAAATTTTTCCATAAACGATCCATCATTACTGAATGTGTTGCGTATCGCTGGGCTGCATGTCGACGAGATTGTTGATGAATTCGGTGTCGCCACAGATACTGGTGCCACTGTATTAGTTGCCGTGGTTGTCGCGACGGCCGCCTCCGATGATATTGTTGTTGATGCCAATGTTGGAGCAGTATCTGTTCCTGTTACTAGTTCATTTGTTGTATTATCAAATGTTGTATCATCATTTGATGTATTTATATCCTGTATAGTACTACAATTATTACCTGAACACAAATTATTTGTAGTCGTCGCACAACTATTTGAGGACGACATATTTGCTGCAATGGTTTTTGCTATTTCGGCATTTTTCTGTTTCTCTAGGATTTCACGTTTCTTTTTTGCGATCAGCTCCTCTTGTTTGGTCATTTGGGCCACCCTATCGTTACGAGTTAATAATTGTCGAGACATTTTTAACTTTTTTTCATGTAATAAATTTCCTCGCTTAAAAAATTTTTTCTTGTGTACAGGAAAAAATTATTTTAAAAAAAAGAAAACGAAATGATAATGATAAATATCAAATAGTTGGATATAATTTTTTTTATAACATATTAGTTTATATTTTATAATTTTGGTATTAATTAAATAAACGTTTTTATTTTATATTATTAATGAGGCACAACAAATTATAAGAAAAAAATCTTTGTAGAAAAATAATGTAATAATCAACTTGACATTATTTTATTGACATTTTAATTTATTTATGGCTGCGAAAAAAGTACTATAAATATTGTGCAGGGTTGTCCAGACTTTATGGTACAATTTATAGTTTGATGAATTTATTCATTTGCGCCAAAGAACTCCATACGAAATAACCATACCGTTTTAAAAAATTATGACTAGTATCAAGTTAAAATCATAGATGGAAGTGGCGTATCAAAAAAAAATGCAAATTTAACTAGATTTTCACCAACCACACTTTAAATAATAAAACGATTTCAAACAATAAAACGAAACCCATTATAACGACAGACTTAATTCAGAATCAGTACAGTGAACTGATATAGGCATCTGGCTTATTTCATTTTATTAATCAAAAATTAAAAATTAAATTAAAACAACTATTTTTGACAATACAAATCTACCATTCTAAATCAGGTTCCTCCGGCAACGGTTGAGCTTGGTTCCGATTCTGCAAACGAAAATATAATTAGAAAAAAGAAATTTGATATTAACATAATCTCTTACGTCAAAATGATTTCCGCTCTTTCGTACGTCCTTACTGCCAAAATTGCTTCGGCCACCACCACCACCCCCTGAATAACCTCCCCCGCCACCGCCGCTTTCCAAAAATTCTGGTACAGATTGCTTTGCTTGTTTTAGAATTTTAACCAAGTCCGATACCAATGCAGAATCTTGCTCCATATCAAATAGAGCAGTGGCTCGGCCACGATTTCCCACTCGACCTGTTCGCCCTATACGATGAACATAGTCATCAATTGATTTTGGCATATCGTAGTTTATAACATGCGCGACATTTTTAATATCCAATCCTCTTGCCGCTACAGAGGTCGCTATTAAAATTTTCATTTTTTGAGATTTAAAATCACGTAGAGCCTCTTCACGTTCTCGCTGTAATCGATCGCCATGAATAGATGTTGTAGGAATTTCGGTTTCAGATATGAGAGCTGCCAAGAAATCTGCATTACGTTTTGTTTCTACAAATACAAGTGTTCCGCTTGGATCATCCTCTTTTAAAATGTCGAGTAGTTTTTTTCGTTTTTCAAATTTAGTAACTAAATGGAATTCTTGTTCCACATCGGCACAAGCACTACCGACAATACCGATCGCCACGAAAACGTAATTGTTTAAAAACTGGCCGGCCAAACGTTGGATTTCATCCGGAAATGTAGCAGAAAACATGAGCGTTTGTCGCTCTCCATGCGCTGGCATAGTTGGATGATTAAACATTTTCTCCATGCTTGGAATGAATCCCATATCAAGCATACGATCAGCTTCGTCGAGTACAATGAATTTCAAATCTTCAAATGAAATGAATGTTTTATCAACAAAATCCAAGAGGCGGCCCGGTGTCGCAATTAGTATATGGCAGCCTTTTGCCACATTGCCACTTTGGTGGCGAGTAGCAGTTCCACCATAAACAATACAGCATTTCAAAAATGACCCCATTGAAAATTTACGCGCCTCGTTATAAATTTGAATGGTTAACTCACGAGTCGGTGATACAACGACGCATTGTGGCTTACCAATAGACATTTCCGCATTATCGCCCAATAATTTATCGATGATGGGTAGAAGGAAAGCGGCCGTTTTACCAGATCCCGTCTGGGCGCAAGCCATTAAATCTCGTCCACTTAATACAACCGGAATTGCATGTTTTTGAATTGGTGTTGGGGAGGCGTACTTTGACTTTTGGATATTTTCTTTTAAAAAATCTCTTAGTCCCGAACTTTCAAATGTTGTAATGGCTTCAGGAATATTTTCACCCGAAACGTTGATGGGGATTTCATTAAATTTCTCAAAATTGATGCCAGACGAAATGTTATTTCCGAATATTTCGGATTCATCTTCAGTTGGTTCTGGAGGAATATAAAATTCTTTGGGTTTTTCACTATTAAAAGTATCGGCACCAGTTCCGTCTTCCGGTTTATCGTCACCATTTTGATCTTCAGAATCGAAATTTCTACGTCCACCACCACCACCGCCTCGGCCACCACTTCCTCCTCGACCACCACCTCCGTGTCCACGACCGCGACCACGACTTTCACCATCACCACCTCTGTTATAATCTCCGCGATCATGATTTCCATCGTCCCCTTCTCCACCATTTTCTACAAATCAGAAAAAATTAACAAAATATAGGTAGAACTTGCTAAATACATACAAACACTGCATACCTTCGGCATCGTCGTATTGATTCCTTCTATTGTTGTAGCCTCCTCTGCCGCCTCCGCGGTCGCTTCTTCCGCCACGTCCACTACCACGATCGTTTCTACCACCATCTCGATCTCTACCACCGCCAAACCCGCCACCGTCCCTTTCTCTGCCTCCGCCACCTCGTTTATTATATCCGCCGCCGCCATCTTTTCCATTACGATTATCTAAAATTAACGAGAAAATTCACAGGCATATTTAAAATAACAAAATAAGAGATTCACCGGTTGTAATACTTACAATTATTGTCGTCACTGGAACGATGTAAATCGCTAACACTACTTTCGGGCTTACCGCTGTCGCCTTCATCCGTAAAGTTAGTGAAATTACTATTACCCATCGGAATTCCGGGGCCCTCATAATCATCGACCCATTCGTCTGCCATTTCTAGAACACAATGAAATTACATTAGCTAATTATACACAATATACACGGCAGTTATGCACGTGTTTCCACTATTAGCCCCAAAATTAAATTGGAATAAAACACTTACCTTTTATTTAAATTATACTGTATATATAAAAGACTTTTAATTACGAAATTAGTAAAGACCACAATGATTATTATTCAGTTTAAATTATTAATAATTTTCTAACCGATTATATTTACGACTGAAATATTTTCTTTACTTTAGCATTCGAATATGTAATTTGTAATGAATTAAAAATTCTCAACCTCCTCACCGAACGAATATTTTAAAATAAAAGAACACATTGAAATGAGAGCGACTTATATAAAAAAAAAAGAAAAAGAGCGTATAAAACTTTATAACGGTTTTTAAAATATATGCACATACTAAAAAAGGATACATATACAATTGTGTTGCATTTTCATATTAACAAAAACAATTTCCTATTAAATTTAGATCAAACATTCTGCATATTTTGGAATATTTTAGATCGTTTATGCATGGGAAAATCATATTAAATGCGAAAAATTATTGTATTTATAGGTTTTAATCCATAAAACACAGTTTAAATTTACAATCATACTCAATTTTACATAGATGGTCGACTCTCTTTTCTGATAACAGGAATTTGTTAAAGGTAATTTTACACAGCAACGGAAAAATACAAGAGAATTTTGTACTAAACTGCAGTAGGTACTAAAAATGACGGTTAAAATGTGGTAATTGTTTTTTCTCGCCAAACCAATAAAATTTTATATCGAACCGCACAGTATTAAGTGTTACATAAAACTGAAAATTATATTTTTATCACATTTAAGTCGAGCTCATAATTATTAAAAAAAAAATCTTACTGTGTGTGTTGTAATCTGATCCAAAGAGGTGCTGGATAGTCAGCATGTTTTTAAGAGCGCACAGCTTCACTCATAATTTTTTATGCAGTAGCGATGTAATTTATGTTGATATTCGTATAAGCATGAAATTGGAATATTTTAGTATTATTTTATCGACTAGGAAAATATAAAACAAAAAATGTTTATGCAGGGCTACGTAACATTCATTAAAATGGAGACCGCACAATCTCTGGTTAGTTGGGCTACTTTGAGTAGCGGTTTAATGCCCGTTACATACTTGAGCTACGTATTTTGAGCGAGGGGATCTATGTTTCAATATCGCAGCATCTGGTTTTACTTGGCAAACTCAAAATAAGTTAAACCGATCTCGTGGAGCATAGCTCAACCAAAAGAAAAAACGGAGTAGAGTTTTGGAAATCTAGACAACTTTAAAGGAGGATCGAGATTCTTACACCTTAGACTGCTAGCGAATTGTTTAGTCTATTTAATAATTAAAATTTTAATGGGCATTTTAAAAATTATTTTCATGTATTTTTGATTGTTCTTCGTTTCCCTTCTCTCAATTTTCCCTTCTCTGCAAGACCACTGGGTGGACTGCCATTGTTGTGTAACATGCCATTGTGAATGGATATTTCTAGATCAGTTTGGAATGCCAAATATGAATGAATCTGATTCCTTCAAGACAACATTTGATATTCTCGAGGTGAGATTTAGTCGATGGTGCAGGTTCTATAATAGATCGGTTGATAAGAGAATCCTAGTGAAACTGTTGTATTCCTTACAGCCAGAGGATTTTTTGGAAGGTGCGAAAATTCCAACGAGATCATTTGATCTATACGAGTACCTAAATGTGAGATACCGCATAATTTTAGAGGTATTAAACCACGACGATTTACGAAAAACTGAAAATCGAAATGAAGGAATCTCGTATAGTTTGCGGGTTCCTAAGCAATCAAAAACGACAAGAACAAATCCTCTCGTTACAAGATCGTTGTACGGCCGTCAAATCTTATCGTACTAGAAATGGTCTAGTAAAAATATATGTCGCCCTCGATAGCAGTAGAGTAGAACGTTGCTCTGTTATTCGAGGGTTCCGGCCTCGACTCCCGGTGGTGACCGAGTTGTTGTTAATGTGTCATCTGTTATATGTATGTCTCGAAATATCTCAAGCAAGGATTTTCTCCATAAATATATATGAAATATCGAGAGCGAATAGTTTATTTAGCAAAGTTACACCTGCTCGTGGTGGTACCTGGATAACGGTAATTGAAGCAAAAGTGGTTTAGAGAAGCAGTCTTTGGCGACTTAAAAATAATTAAACCTCAAGCGTCTGCTCTTCATGCTAAAAGTATGTACGATTGAGAGTGAAACGGTATGTGCGGAATGTATAATAATCAAAAATACTATGCACGTACCCTCAAAGATCCCAATGGAAACATCTTTATGATGAGCATCATCACCAGCCCTCTGGGCTCGATGCGACCATTTGAGAAAGTAACAACCCCTGCCGTTGTGGAAGAAAATGTTCTGCGGTAAGAAAGGCGAAGAGCTGGTTCTGACCCCAACATTTCTGGAGCATCACGCTAAAGACGAAATTACTGCTGAAATTTTAATGTAAAAAACACAAAACTTCGCAAATTCATTCATTTTTTTAGCGAACTATTTTAATGGAGTTCTGGCGTTATTAAGTGTACTCCCGCCTATGACTATTTTGGAAGAACGGTGTTCTTGTGACGATCCTAAAGAAAAGTGACCTTATCTGCCTATTTAAACCACCACTGTGTGACCAGTTTCGATCATTTTTTTATCCTTGATTTGTATGGAAAAGGGTAGAATTTAGTAGTGAAAAAAATCGTACAACAATAGAGGAGTATAAGACAAGACACTTGACCAATTCTTTTTTCTCATTGTCTTAGATAATGTGATAAGTGGGTAAATTAATATCGATGTACGAAATGGAATATTGGCTCCCATTACAGAAGCTAAACGATCTCAACTACACTGACATCTGCCCGATTGTCCCACCTGTTACTGACTAGAAATTGATACTGAACTCAGTGATCAATGCACAGGAGGTTGGACTGAATGGGATGTGAAATTTATTGCCCTAACCCGATTTCAAACTTGCCAATGGAACGGAAACTTGATTTTTATCTTACCTTCACCTTCTATTTACAGTCTATGTGGATTTCGTAGATTTTACGGTTCGTTTTTAGAGGAATATCTCATCGATACGAGATACATGATCGTAAATCCCAATTAATTTCCTTGGGTAAATGCGGACATATCTCTGCGGACACTCGCAAGTTGATAAGCTAAATCAAAATTAATATCAAAAAAGGTGGGCCGTTCCGGAAAATCATCTATATTGTTATTTCCATCCAGCAAAAATCGAAAGAGACATCGCCGATGATTCTTCATACGCGATTGATGTTGAAAATCGAGGTCATTTTCCTTCTGGACTTTTTAGAAACAAAATTTCAATCACTTTCTACACTCGCCCCTGGGAAAGGATCTACAAGCAAAGGGCTCCCTCCATCTTAAGAAGAACAGCACATGTTTCTAAAACCATAAAAGTATCTTCTTTTACTCATTGTAGTAGTGTGCAGAAAGTTACAACTTGTAAACTATTTAGAATTCAAGCAGTTTTCGGGCGGACTATGATCGCAGGGGGCGAACACTTTATGTGGAGCATATACATATGGCATACACAAGAAACCACAAGGAAAACGGAATTTTCGGCTATGACCAGCTAACAGACGCCCTCTATACCACGAATCAGGTGGTGTAGGATACTATATGCCACGGCAATACCACATTATCGTCTGATCTTCAAGTTAGGAGTGGCTGTAGCGGGCGTCTGCCTTGTAACAAGTGACTCGCTATATATATGTATTGCAAGTAGGACTGAATGCTTTAAGATTTACCAGCGGTACGTGCCCCCGACTTTAAAAAATATACACGGATAACGCTATAAAAATGAAAACCTGGAGCGTGCAAGTCTCTTTAGACATGGAGATCTCTATAGAAGCTTTCGAACCAGGCGCAAATTTAGACATTGGTTGTACTTGAACTACAAGGGCCTAGATGGTCTGGGATCCTTAATACCAACAATGGTTACACTCTCTACTACAGCGGGCATCAGCACAGAGGAGAATTTGGAGTCGTTCTCATCCACCCAGCGAGTACAGCAGTATATCATCGACTTCAGTTAAATCAACATACGGATATGCACGGTATACGACAAAGAAATTCAATATCACGATTGGCAATGCTCATGCATCCGCCGATTGCGTTACAGATTTATTCTTGCTGAGCTGGAAGGCATCATGAATATCATCCCGCACCATGATATAAAAATTATCGTGGGCGACTTCAACGCAAAAATTGGTAGGAGCTCTACGTCACATTTATTGGTCCGTACAGCTTGCATCAGCTGAGTAACGACATCGACCAACGCGTCACGGAACTGGCTATAATGTATATAACCTCAGTTGTATCAAGTACGTTGTTTTAACATAACAAAACCCACAAGACCTCGTGGCGATCGAATGGTAGAAGAACGGAAATTCAAATTGATCACGTCATGATCACGAAGAGACATTCCATTAGAATAACTGATGTTAGATCATATTGAAGCGCAGACTTGGACAGTGATCAATGCTAGTTTTAATATTTTAACATTTAACATTTAATATTTAACAGACAAGCAAAGAAAACCTTGCGCTGGAATATCGGTGCACTAAAATATAAAAACTTGAACTATCAAACTCCACAAAACATCCACGAGCAGTGGCTAGCTATCCAATGAAATGATTGGTTCGACGATCAGTGCCGTCAAATTGTCTAAAATAAACGAAAGCTGTGTGAAAAATGCTTAGTGCGTAAAACTCAAAGCACTCACACAAAGTATCTCCGTGCCACAAAAGATGCGAACAAACATTTCTTGAAAAAGAAGCGCGAATATATGCGGACCTGTATCGAAAACATTAGATTCTAAGCAGAAAACGGGAACGCAAAATACTGTTTTGTCAATGCCAGAAATTCTTCTTCAAAACTCTTCTTAATCGGAACGACGAAAAGGAGGTACTCGTCTCGTATCCCACAGTAGATTAAGTAGATGCAACTATTAGAAGATTAAAAAATGGAAAGGCACTCGGTCTTTACGGAATCCTCGCAGAATTATTAACACACAAATGGAAAACCACACTCATATATCCGCTGCATAAAAAAGGTGATCGTCTCAAGGCAAAAATTTCTTCGGCGGCTATCAATGTGGTTCTCGCCCCAAACATACCATGGACCAGTGTTTTACTGTGAGAATGATCCTGGAAAAATGTTGGAAGTACAACATAACCATTCACCAGCTCTATATAGAGTTTCAACAGACATATGACAGCATCAACAGAGAAAACCATAGAGCCGCGCTAATATGTCTCGGAATTCCAAAGAAGCGGACAGGGACTGTGTCTGATAACTTCGAGATAACATCAGGTGTGCGACAGGGAGATTCGCTCGCGCCTGTGCTGTTTAATCTGGTTCTCGAGTACGTGGTAAGAAAAAGCTGTATTGAATCTTCGCGCAACATATTCAATAAGTCAGGCCAAATTCTTGGATATGCAGATGATATCGTGCTTCTTGGCCGGAGGCCTAACAATAACAAGCTAATTTAATAACGCTTATCCTCCACACGAAACGATTGGGCTTGAAAGTGAGCAGCAACAAGTGTCTATCCACACCAAGGAGCATCCTTACGGAAAATCTTGGAACAGACGACGATAACTTTGACAATGCGGAAGACAAATATCTCGGGTCAGATATAAAATCAAAAAATGAGTTTACAACACAGAAATTAAAGCCCGCATATCAGCCGGACATCGAGTCTTCTACGCACAATCAAGTTTAGGATGCCAAAACTGGAGGGAGCATGAGATAGACCGAGATAGTTGGAGGATGGTCGTGCAGGCGGCAAAATCCCTTTATGGGATGCGAAAACAAGAGTTCCACGAAGAAATCTGAAGAATACAAATACACAAAATATTTTCAAAAATAGGAATTTACTGTTGCTTGATAAACAAGGAATAACTTGCGTACGAGGTCGCGTACCAGCCAGTAATTTACAAAGGGCCAAAATTGAGGAACTCAATTACCCTACCTATGTACGAATAGGAGTTATTGGATTTCGATTTTTCGAGTTCGTACAAAAAGAACCAATTGAATAGTAAACCATCACTTGTTAAACGGTATTAATTTCTATTGCAATAGTTGAATTTTCTTTAGCTTTAGAGATCAGGCAGTTGGATAAAACTAAAACATAATAACTAAACTATTCTTCTTTCAACAAAAACAATTATAGGAACCGTAATTTGTAAAGGAAGAGTGTCTACAACAGCCATTCCTTCATGCGAATGAAATCACATTCCGTTCCCAAACTTACTATCTCATCAAGTTTCCTTTAGGTACGTAGCATGCCTTGTGAAATAACATTCCCAAATATATCTAGATTAAATGACCCGCATGTCAATTTTCTCACATTGTGTTTACACTTTATCAACTGCAAGCCATTGAACTTATCTACATGAGATACTTGCTATGAGAAATTCGCTCAGATAAAGCATAAACATTATGTGTTATAAGATATTCTTATGTTTCATAAATTGAAGATAACAACTTTACTCAAGAAACTCATATTTAGGTCAAATATTCCTCTTTTCACGTATGGTATGCAACATTGTAATGACTGCATACCATAATGTTACAAACGTAACGTCTTTTTCTTCTACGAAATTTGATTTGATGATGCATCGTCAAGTGAATTCGTGGTAGTTAATTTTATGTGAGCGATATTTATTCAGCAAAGACACGTTGTTTGATTGTGGGAATTTTCTTGTTGTTCGATCTCTGTTTTTCTTCTCTTTCCTACAATAATCAACAGCAACAAAGATGAGTATAAATATCGTGAAAATTGGAAATTTTTTTTAGAAATTTTTTTTTTGGGGAGTGAAGTAGCGTCGTGACATTACGACAGTAAAATGTTGAAAGTCGTTAAGTTGGGTAGAATTTAATAATTTTTTTTGGTTTAATTGGCATATGTTTAATAAGATAAAATCGATACAAAAAAAATTCCTAGTAAAATAAAAGTTTTAAGTTATAAAAGAATTCATTATAAGAGTTGAGTGCATTTATTTAAAGCGATATAAAGAGAAAAAGTGAAAATTCTATAAAAAAAAAATATTTGTATTTATTTAAACGGCCCAGGTATTAGGGTGTCCTTCTGGTTGTCTTTCGAGACAGGAATTGTTGTTGTGGTCAACACCTTTCCTTTCTACCAGAACCACCTTAATAATAACCACCTTAAAAACCTAACTTACTAACAACGACCATGGGCCCGAGGTCAAAATTTAAACACCCCCAATATACACCCACGGCGGATTTGATCCGCATAATGGGTTGATGACGCTACCACTACTTAGGGGTCCGGTACCCCACTCAACCTCCATTCCTTCTTCAACAGCGGTTAACAAGGCCACTATCTGAGCACTCCAATGCCCACGCTATTTCCTCTTAACAACTGAGCTGCGGGAACAATTGCCGCATGGGGTCATGGTGGATAGCTGGCAAATTCTATGAAACTGGGTTGGCCTCAACAATTCTTCTTCCTGATACTAAGTCTGTCGATCAACTGGTTACCTGCGAGGATTAACTTAATAGAAATATTGCTCTGTATATACGCGCAATCATCATCACGCAAGGGTGATTAGTGATTACAATCAAGGAGGATACTGAAATGCAGAATTTCTAAAAACTGCAGGCTTCCCTAATATTATATTGAGATATCTGCAACGTTGCAAGGAAGAGATAATGAATAAGCTTCATTAAATTAAAATGTTTAAATTATATTTTTTCCATTTATGGGTTAGAATTGGGGTTTGATACGCGTATTTTAACAGCAGTTCTAAAATAGGGGTACCCTAAATAGAATTGGGCCATTTCTTAACAAATCGTGGAATTTTGATTCTCAACTTATTTTGGTAATGGAATAAGTGCGAACCTCAATTGAACTAGACTACTTGTTAAAGGTCATAATTGAATTAATTTATTTAGATGAAATTGAAGTTTTAAAATAAATTTGGGTGAAGTGCTCGAAATAACCGTTAGTTGAAATTGCAAACACTAGATAGGCCATCCGTTTTAAAAATTGTCCGCAGTTTGTTTCAAACAATGTTTCGTGGTAATGTTGTACACGCATAATACGTCCATAAAACAACAGCTTCAGTCTCAATTTTCAATCAAAATCCGTGCACGGGTTGTAGAAATGGCCTTAGTAGAATATAATTTAGCCATTTTTTATCTAGCGAACTGAAACTATAGATTTGGACGATAATAAGAAATTCTAATATAAATTATTCTGGTTGTACTCCTGGATTAAATTGAGTTTTAAAGGAAGTAAGCTATTTCCCAACTGTTTGTTATGCACCTTGGTTTTATAATGGAAATGAGATTTCAATAGATGAGTTTACGACGTTAGTCTGGAAAATAACTAACTTGAATCGAACTAAAATATTTCTCTATCGATTGGGATGAAATTCGATTTATATTACGAAAATAAGATTAAAATATTATATGTGTTCTGGAAAATGGCCAACAAATATTTAATCAAGCCGCATTTCTCTATTTATTTGGATGAGACACTTTTTCTATGATAAAAATTAAATTCCAAGAGGAGATCGATCTGGGTGTGATACAAAGGTTCTCATAATTCAAATTACATTACCGTTTCGGAATCTAACCTGAATTTTGGAGATATATAATGTAACTCGTGTAACTGTCTTTTCTAAATCAGTTGAGACTTGCCTTAGTTCCATTCATAATTTACATTTATCAGTTACCACATTCGTAATTCATTTTAATCATCCAAACCGAGTTCCATCGTCCAATCAGTTGATAAATAATGACTTAATTCCATTCTAATTGGTAATGCTCTCTACAACCATTTGGAATCTCATTTACATCTTACAACCCGAATTCCAGCATAGTTGGCTGAGAATGGCTTCCATTAAAATTCGAAATTGATCAGAACAATCTTTTGCATTTTTACATACGATCCAATTAGCATCTCAATTAGATGAGAAATGGATTAGTCAAAAGGAGAAAGGAAAATTCAAATCGAGTTGGTCTAAACCAAGGAATTCAAAAAATCAAACCCATCTAAAAGTTAAAAAAACTGTTTCGTTGTGTAGGCAGCACACGACATTCTTGGCTAATTAAAACATATCTCATACAATCGTCTTATGATTTGTGATTGAATAACCAAACAAAAAAGTTCAATATGAGAACTAACGTTTTAGTGATTCCTTCAAAACGAAATTCGAAGCCGTGGAGAAGTTGTTCGGTCAGTCAATTTCAATCTAATTTAATGTGAAAGCAAAATTGTACCGGAGGCCATGTAGTGATACTATCGTGTGTTAAATAATGTCGGATATTTATTCTTTGTTGAACAGAAACACATCATGAGTAACATCCTGCACCATGCTATCAAAATTAATGTGGGACTTCAACACAAAAATCAGTAGGATCAGACACTTGTGTGTTGGAATAAAGATGCACTAAAAATGAAAGCTCAATGCACAATTACCAATCAGTTCTCACTGAATATCTAGACCGGCACAAAACCACGAATCTTGACCAAGCGGGAGTAGCGGCTAGCTATCCAATCAGCCATAACTGTCGCAACGGAAAAATACAATTGAAGGAAGACCACTAAGAGCATGAAACGATTGGTTCATTGCGTGAAAAGTGGTTGGCTCGTAACACCAAGAACACTCAAACAGAATAACTGCGCGTCAAGAAAGATACGGTCAAATTGCTCCGACAAGGGTTTCCTTATTGAAAAACATCAGATACCAGGCGAAAAACGGTAACTCATGGTGCTGTTTTGCCAATGCCACCAATCTTGCTAAAGAGTTTTGAAAAGAGATTTGAGAACAGAAGTTGTTCATGTTCTCTCAGTATGGCAATTTTTCTTCCAAAATCTAATAAATTGGAACGACGATAAGTGATCTCTATTCGAGCTATTGCTCCCTAATTGCGAGAGTATTTTGCCCCATCTTCACAGTAGAGGAAGGTATTAGTAGATTAAAAAATGGGAAAGGCATCCGGTCTTGACGGAATTCCCGTAGAATCATTAAAACACGGAGCGACCTTGGGGCAGGAGGAGTTCTCCGAGGGATGGAGGACCGATGAATATTCAAATGTCCGCTGCGGAAAAAGGCGACCGCCTGAAATGTGACAATTACTGTGGTTTGTTAAACACCGCCTACAAAGTGTTGTTAATAATGTACTTACCACAGAATCATCCCTAACACCGAAAATATCATCGGTGACTACCCATACGGGTCTCGGCCCAACCGCTCAACCATTAGTGTTTCACTTTCAGGATGATCTTTGAAAAGTGTTGAGAGTACAATTATTCACCAATTCTATATAGACTCTCAACAGGCATACGATAGCATCAACCAAACTTCATGGAAGTATGTCTCTCGCTGTAAGCTAACAATATCTAGCTCGCTTTGTAGAATAGCAGTGGAAGAGACAGTGTATGATCCCTTTGAAATAGCATCTAGTGTTAGGATAGGGAGATATGTCATTCTAACGAATGCTAAGAAAAGTGTTCCATCAGCTACCAATGGGCGTACGTCGCAAGGAAAGATTACACTACGTTGGCGATCATTTCAAAGCAAGAGGTATTTCATACCTCCGAATAAAAAATAATTGTCACCACTTACCTTTAATTCAACACCTGATCAACTCATGTCATAAAAACCTTGTTCGAATTACGGTTTACATATATTTAAAATGACAGACAAAACTACTAGGACTAATGCATCAAGAAGAGTGGGATTACGCATGATCATGTTTAGTCCAAACAATCCAGCAAGACCCATTTGCCGAAGAGTATTCGTCACTTAACAATAAATTAGTCAATAAATCAGCAACGGTCGCCACAACTTTTCCTGGACAAAAATAATATAATACGCGGGTCAGTTGTTGGTAAGTGTTTATCATTGCATACACTGCCATCGGTTCAATGTGAAAATTTTAAAACGGCTTTTGGGAAGTCTCCCTCTCCTCGCGCCTCTAGCTCGACCATTTACGTATACTGAAGTTATCAAGGCCCATCAACATCTCTTCTTGGCAACATAATTCATGAGTACCGCGACATTGGAAGCAATTTTGCACTTCATCTCGCATTCATCATTCGTTCGCATGAATTTCAACTTAAAAAAATATAAAAGCGACACGAAGCTAACCGTCCAGGAATTTACCACTTCACCACACCATAGAACATGCCTAAACTCCAAGCTAACTTGTACAGAGTACTTTAGGAACAGTTCATCATTTCAAAATAATTGCATTTGCCAACCCAGCAACAAATAGGTGTGGTAGGTATTGAGAAGAGCCAAGCACAACGAACCAGCCAGAGCTTACGGCAACAAAGTAGTCAAGTGAAACAATACGAAGCTATACGTATTAGCAGATTATTACGTTTGGGAATTTGTACAGGTTTGGAGCATACTCGAACATTAGGTGGAAACCCCATTCCAAACCATCCAAACCGACAATCGAAGAATAGAACAATTCAGTAACGGGTCTGTCACTGCTTGAAATATAATGTCAGAATGTATTTAAGGGGGAGTTAATCAAGCTGAATTTCTTCGTGCTTAGAATTAGATAGAATCACCGAATGCAGAAAAGAATTTCACACTTATTGTGAAAGAAACAAACCGTGGTCCACTTCATTCAAAAATGCTGATCTCAACTGGAAATCACCACTTGGGCATTGTCGCGTGTAAATCGATCGCTCGATCATATTTATGTGGTGACCAGTATGTTTGATGCTCCGTCCAAATTCTCGTAAATCAGAAATTCCTGCAGATTTTATTGCTTCTAAATGGAGGAAGTGGTTCTAATCAAAATAATAACTGGCTAGTTCACGATTAGGAAGCTCCAAGAAATGTTTGCTAAATTCAACCAGCCGAAAATGATTATCTCAGATTTCATTCATAATTCAACACAACCATCTAAAACACCGCAGTATACTCTGTTCGGAATTTAAACTCAAAAAGGGCATCACAACATTTGATTGGCCATCTCAGTCACCTGATGTCAATCCGATCGAAATTTATGGACACTCATTAAGATAAAGCTGAAATTGTACTACATAAAAAATTTGAGCCGTCTAGCGCGAGTCGTCCGGAAGATATGGAAAAAATTTGTCACCTCACCATAGATGCAGAGAATTTGGTCGGTAGTACCGACAAAAGGTGCCAGATAATTATTAGCAGTAATGGTGACTTTACTATGGATTAGGTAGTAGCGTCAAAGAAAATACAATAAACTTTCATAATAAAAACAAAAAAGGATCGTAGTTTTATTTTTACTTAGTTATTTGCCGTACACTCTCTTGATGCACCTACTGTAAATCAATATATGCCAGCTGTAATAAGGCCTCCACCCTAGGTAAGCGCACTAGTCTCTAATTAAACTGGCGGGTTGGTGTGTTGTTCATAATCGAATATGACTTTTAATCGGTTGTGTTAAGGCAAACTCAACAGGTATGTGTATAGTACTGCGGGGCCCATCCAACTAAGAATTACCAAAGGTCGAGGCAACAAATCCTACAAGGGATACATCGCTCTATTGATATGCATGGCAACAAGAGCCATCCACATCGAGATAGTGAGAAGCCTAACAATAGAAGCATTCATAGCGGTCTACAAGAGATTCATTTCCAGGCGAGGACTGTACACGGACTTATTTTCCGACAATGGAACCTATTTTGTTGGAGCAAATACCGTAATGAAAATAAAATACCGTGCAGTCATGACAACATTACCCGACGACATAGCATCCATGCTGGCCACTGATGGAACAAACTGGCACTTTATACCTCCTCATACTCCACACTTTGGTGGAATATGGGAAGCAGGGATAAAGTCCGTAAAATTCCACCTCAAGAGAGTGATAGGAGAATCAACTCTTATTACATTCGAAGAGTTATATACTCTCACCACTCAAATCGTAGCGCTTCTTAATTCTCGGCCACTAACTCCACTTATCAACGACGCCTCGGATAGAACAGCGCTAACACCAGGCCACTTTCTGAATGGCGACTCTCTCAAGGCGTTGCCAGAGGCGACTGCCAGCAGCATGGGTTTAAGAACCAGATGGCACATGGTAGAAAAGTTGACACAAGATTTCTGTAAACGATGGTCGGCAGAATATCTTCACCAACTTCAACAACGGACCAAATGGAGAACCGTGTAACCAAATCTAGTAGTAAACGACCTGGTAATAGTAAAAGATGATCAACTACTGGTCTCACGATGGAAATTGGGACGGGTTCTTGACACTCACGCCGGAAAGGATAACTTGGTGCGAATTGCACCAATTAACTGCAAGCACGCGACATATAAACGAGCAATAACAAAACTATGATAGCTACCTATTGAAGGTGATTCAAATGAGACAAAACCTATGGAACCAGTCTGTATGTAGCAACCAATGATGCCAGTACAACTACTATTGAGAATAAGAAGCCATCTCCTAGACAACAACCCCCGCGTCGTGCCATAACTATAGGAAGGGTGAACCACTTAGCGTTAGCCGTACTCTCAGTCGGCTGTCTACGCGAACTCGTTAGCGCCAACGTCGAAATTAAACCTTTCAACCAGTCTACAGGCATTTACTTCGAGAAGATAGGTAAGTTAGAAATTGTCGCTAGGGAATGGACTCTGTCGATTCAATACAACATGAGAAGCTAGTGGAAAGAAATCAAAAACTATAAGATCAGCTGCAATGGCAATTCAGCAACCTGGCACTGATAATAAGTTGCTACTAAGCAGCAACAAGGAAAAACTACGCGTGAAACGGGGTTTTGGAGATTCAATAGATGTCATACTGGGAGACATGTTTGGGATTCTCACTCAACGTGAAGTGAGGTAATATGAGGATCGGTTTGACAAGCTCAATAACAACGAGTACGGGTTATTGTCACTGATAAGGAACCAAACAACCTTGATTGACAACATAGTAAAACATAGGTAATACAAACCTCACTGCCACATCAATAAACAACTTAATATGGAGGCAGAAACAACTAGCAACTACGACAAGAAATGACGCAGCTCCAAGAATATCGAACATATAAGGATAGGGTCCGGTCGGTGTTAATCGGCTTCCTCGAATAAACTCTACTATTGAATAGCTTGAAGGACATAAGAGCAATTATCATTGATTCGTCAACACGTGCCAGCCTCCATCACCATTCCAGGACACGATATTCAAGATCTCGTGCACATACAACAAAATATAAAAATTCGCAATAGTGTAACGCAACAGAGTATAATCATTGAAGTATAATCATTGTCAGTAGTTCCTGTACCAGATATACCGATGACCGCAGGGAACATTTCGCAACGATGACAAAGAAGGATGTAAACCGTTGTCAAATTTTTAAGCCAACCTTATTCCTATGCAGAATTTCGCTTATTGTGAACCAAGAGCTATGCGAATTATCCATACTACACAGAAACAAAAATCTACACACAGTGTGCAGGAGCTAGACGATGAACGCAACCAACCATTGGATTAAGCTCCACGCACCTAATCAATGGAACTATGTAGTACCATACTTAAGTACGGTTGATATCATCTGCCAACATCGGATCCAGCCATACACCTCCAAGGACTCTGGACTGATAAGGATTGATCCCGGCTACATATTAAAAGATGCTAAGCCATTAATCATAGGTACGGGGGCAACAAGAAGTAACATGACAACAACGTTTCATATTTCACAGACGACCTCGAAAACCAAATTGCAACTCTGAAAAAAAATGAAGACCCGCAACCAGATCAGAGCTTGCACCACATTCATCACTTCACATACTATTCTGGGGCATATTAATAATTGGAGTAATCTGGATGACAAGGCGCCTACGCAGCAGAACGGTTGACAACCGCCAACTACCCTCACCACTACCAAGGCTTAGAGTGAGTCCTGTGTAGCGTAACAAAGTCCGGGTACTAGTAGGTTAATGAACTTATAATGAGTAAAAACTAAACATAACTACTATAAACATAGTTTGGCTTACATAAACATATTTTGTACAATGCAATTGTCAAGCTAACTCAGCAACTAAATATTTGTTGCTGAAATTTAAGTATAAATTTTATATATAACGAAGAAAATTAAATAAAATGAATTAGACCGAATTAAAAACCAACCTGCTTGGTCTCACTTTATAATCAAATTTATAAAGTTTTATTAAATTGAAAAGTGGTACAAAGCCCCCACCAGAGGTAAGCACACTTTTCATTAAACTAATAAAAAAAAAAAATTCTAATTCCAATCTGTGGTTGGAATTATACAAGTTGAAAAAATTCTTTTAGAGAAAACAACAATTACGGATTAGCAGGTCTAATTTCATATGGAACCCACTGTAGCATACAAATTCCTAAATTATTGACGCTCTAAAGGATGAAACACACCAAGGAGCATCAGCGAGTAGCAAGTCTAAATATTAGCTTATTCGCTTATGTGATAATACAAAATCATTGGTTTGATTAGAAATATCGGTATTTCCAATAAATAAATCAAATATTTTGTAATTTTAATAGAAAAATTAAAATTTAAAGAAAGTATATTGAATGAATTTGAATCTGTCGCGGCATCGATAGATTCCACACTCAGCAGCTTCAATTTACTGCTCTTTGCTGCTACTTATAACCTCGATAAAATTGACAGAATTCGATTTTACTTCTAAAACAAAGCAAACTGCTGCGCTGCTTGATCTGCACGCCCATACGCAGTTGTTAGTGTGGATTGTTTGGAATATGTTGCGCTGCTCTTGGTGTGTTTCATCTTTTACTCGTCACACACAAACACGGATTCCACGTAGGCGATATTTTTTGAACTGAGGTATATGCACAATATTGAATTTTTAAATCGAAGTTCTTCAATTGTTTAAAATTTTTACGAACAAAACCGACTTTCGTATAATAAAATGTTAATGGTATTATTTCTAGGAATTGTAAAAATTATTTTACTACGTACATACCTCAATTTGTATTCCCTCCATTGATTGTTTGAAGCAGCTTTACCAAATAATTTACATATGAAGGAAATTACATGCGGTAATTTCTTAGTAGTAGAAGAGACAATCAAAAGAGGCGCTGATCTCAAATATCCCGTGATTTAAGAACACGTGATTATATCCACATAGAAAATTTAATTTGAAACGTTCCTTATAAAATTATAATTATACAATATGAAAGCTTATTAATTTAACATAAAATTTACGAAAATATACTATATAATTTTAATTTTAAAAATTCTAATATTTGAATCAAAATTGAACATAAATGTCTTCTACTCTTATACGAAAAATGTTTGACATTTCCGTTATAGTGTATGTACATTATTTGAGCTTTACAATCGTCAACACAAAAATCAAATATTTTTTAATAAGGACGGACGTAATCTGCGTCCCAAGATGGTGCCGAAAAGTAAGAACATAGCGCTGTCTATCGGTAAAACCGAATACTTCTAAATAAAAACAATTAATTTTAATTTTATTTAAAAGATTTTCTTTATTGGCGTTTTCTGTATTTTTTTTGTTAAATTTTTATTATTTTTCAATAATTAAATAATTATTATAATTATAATAATAAATACAATTTAACATTGCACATTATTTTTTTTTAATTTGTAATATAATAATAATATATTGTATGTATGTATGTATAAAAACACTATAAATAATAATAATCATTTTTAATAGTTAGTGTTATTTATTTATGTTCGACAATTATGTAATAATTAATGTATATTTTAGTTATGGCATAATTATTATTATATTATATAGGAAGTATATTGTTTTTTTTTGATATCGTTAAATCAGACATATTTTATTATTTTTGTATTTAATTAATTTGTTTTCTTTTTAAATAACGGATACAAAAAAAGCTGTTTAATTTTATTAATTTAATTGAAAAGGAAGCACAATTATCTGAATAGTTATTTTATAATAATTATATTATATTTAATTAAATACGGATAGAAAAAAATTGTATATTAAATTTTTTGTACCAAACAAAACCCTGGTTATTTATTTAATTTAGTTTTATTTTTCTAAATAATTATTATTTTTTTTTATAAAAAAGTATAAATTAAAAACAATTGTGCCGTTCACTGTATTTATTTACAATAAATATATTTAGTTGCTTATTATAATATTTTTTTAAAAATAATAATAATATATTTTTAACTAAAAAATTATATATTTAATGTCAAAATTATTTATTTTGTTTTTTTAATAATTTTTTATAATTTTGTTTAATATTAAAAGCACCAAACTTACCCTTTAAAATTGTGTTTATAATAAATATTTATTTAGATGAAATAATTTTATGTACATACAAAACTATAAAATTAAATCGATAAAACCTGATAAATGTTATAATTGTCGTATCAAAAAAATGTGTCTCGGCTAATATATTTTTTAAACATGCAATTTATTGTTGTAAATTAGTAATAAACACGAATATAAATTTAATAAAATATATATTTGCTTAAAACGAAATTATAATAAAAATAGTATTATGTACTAATAAAATCAAATAGAAAAACATGTTTCACTCATCGAGTTCACCGCAAAAATTATAAATATTTAATTAATTAATTTATTTATATTATATATGTTTTAATATGCATAATATATTTTAATTAAATGCATTATTTTATAATAGTAATTTTATATAGTAGTATATCAAGAAGGATAGGTCGCCTATGGCACTTTACGAATTGTTTTAGTTTTCTGTATATTATTTATTATAAATAATTATGAATAGTTTTTATTTTCAATAATGTTTTTATTTATTTATGTATGTCTTATTTAACAGAGAAATAAGATCCCCCAAAGTCGTTTTGTATTATAATATTATAGCCTACAAGTTTTATTATTTATTTTAATTATAAAACTCCGTTCCTTTAAATTTTTTTAAAAATGTATCACAATTTCTTTTTATAAATTTCTCGTTAATTCAAAACAATAATAAAAAAATTATTTATTTACTAGAACATGGTAGTAAATTATGTAAAAAATAAAAAAAAAATTAAATTTGATTTCGACCGGTGGTCAATTGTGTTGATTCGCTACGCTTTGGTGGTGGCGGCGGTGGCCGTTTCTTTGTGATTGAATTGGGTGGTGTCGAATGAATTCGTGGTGGCAGCACTGAATCAGACGATGGTACTACTATATTACTACTACTATTTTTATTACTACCTAAATTTTCATATAAACTATTTTGGCCATAATGTTCTTGTACCCAATTGCTAACGTTCCCCGAATCACTATAGTAATTCGATGAACTGCTCACCTGTGCTAATTCATTAAAATCCCTAAAGCCTAATACTTCGTGTGGCGTGGTCGCCGGTTCCAATTTACATTTTTGTGCCACTTGCCATTTTTTACGCATAACCTTTTGTAAATCTTTTAGGAAATCACGCGGGGGATTCGAAACCGAATCGGTTAATCGTTTTGGTGATGTTACCGATAGTCGAGTAGCTTCGGCACGTGGTGGTGGTGCGGGCGCCATTGAATCACGTGACATATTCGATTTAGTATTTGGTGTATTAGCATAGAGTTGAACTTCATCCTCGAAACATACTTTACGCCGTAGCAGCACTGGCGAATCTGCAAATGTAACACTTTTGGTTGATGGTGGTGGTGGCGCTGGTAATGTATGGCTTCCACCATTGTACGGTGGTGGTGGAGGATTTTTATAAGGCGGAGATTTTAGTACTCCAGTCGGGGATTTAATCGTTTTTGAGATATAAATTGGTTGAGGTGGTGTATGCGCCGGCGAATGATGCACCTTCTGCACGGTAGCTAATGGTGGCGGTGGAATTTCTTCGACCACTTCTGGAATTGGGTCCGGGATGGGTGCAGGAATAAAAACTGTTTGAACTTCTAGCGGCGGCGGTGGTGGTGGTAAACTTACTAATGAAATTTGAGACCCAGAAAAATCATGTACTAGCTCGCTGGCTGATGGCGGTGGTGGTAGTGAATCAAGCGACATCATGGACGCACTTAAACTTGCGCCTAAATCATCGGGCGGTGGTGGCAACGAAAATACCGAATCAGACATGCACGATGGCATTGCCTCCAATGGACTTGTCACCCCATTTGAATTTAAACTTGAATTGCTGCTAACCACATTCAAATTAAAAACTTGGCGGCCCATACCGGACGGTGTGCCTGGATTACTTGGGGTTGGAGTGGACGACGACGGCGTTGAATTAACACTTTCTATAGAACCACGACTAGATTGTCTCCGTTTTAGTGTTCCATTGCTACCTGTACTCTCCTCACTACGCCGTCTACTGTGTCTCCGCGTCAAAGTACCACCCCGCTCAGGCGACGTGGGATTACTATCCTCGGACGCTAGTGTAGTCTCCCCAACTTCTTTTAATTGGCGTGTCATCGATGTAAGCGGTAAATTTGGTTTCATCGATGGTTTTCGTTTAATAGTTCCGGTCGGAAATTCAGAATCAAATCCGTTATTATCGTCTGATAAGCAACCACTTGAACTAGAGCTAGACGCTCGCGACAATCGACCATTTTGTATAGAATTTCCTCCTGATCCACCACTCCCGGTACTAATTTGAGACGGAACAGAAGACACGATACTTCCAATAGATCCGCTTCGGGCTGACGATAATTTATCGATTTCATCTCGAGCTAAATCCTCTAATAGTTGTCGGTGATTTTCTAAAATTTTCTTTCCGTGCTAAAAATGTATAACGGATAAATTAAAAAATGCTTCAAACAAATAATATAGATGCGAACTTACTTTTGCGATACGAATTAACGTGACCCATTTTTCTAGCGTTTCACCATCTTCGGCACATAGCATTTTGACGAATCGAACATTTTTCGAATTCATCGGCAAATTTGGTGATTTTAGTGCGAACGTGTAATCCGTTGGTGATTTATGTTTTTTCTTCCACCCAATGCCCCGGTATACTTCATACCCGATAAATGAACTCAAGCACACCAAATCTTTTGTGGATTTAGTCTTCTCTTTTGGAAAATAATAGAGTCCGGACGCGCGCAACACGAAATGATACCGTTTCCATCCTTTCCGTGAATCAGTTTTTAAATATAGTGGTCCCTCCATTGCGACTTGGCCGCCATTATTAAAGAATTCTTCGAGTAGGATGGAACGGGTGTGCTCATCGTGATCACTGCCCGGTGCCATTTGTATATTGGAGAAATACCTTTCGGGCATATTAAATAAATCTACTTTGTCCGGACGTTGAAGAAATAGAACACGATTTTTTGAATCTCGGCTCCACAGCATTAGACTGTCGACTAGTAGTTCATGGTCTTCGTAGAGACGTTCTGGAAATAAAATATAATATTTTATAATATTCGTATAGGTGTGAGTTATGATTAGCACTTACCCATATTTAAATCAGTCAAATGTTCGACCAACGACCAATGCGGCTCCATTTGTACATGATTTTTATCCGCCAACAAACGTTGTACGTGTCCGCATGTCATTCGTTCATCGACCAGTAACGATTTTGATGCCCCATCCGCTGAAAATGCCTTCACAAATAAACGTCGGACGGATGCCTGCTCTAATTTCTGTAATGCTAAATGTATTTTGGCCGCTTTTGCACTGTCACACTGTGATAAATTTGGTAAATTTTTCATATGGGTCGTACCAACGCCGCTCGATGCCGACGATTCGCTTGATAGTAGCGATACGGTATCACTAAATGCTGAATCATTATCTGGACTTTCAGTTCTTGGCTCTCTACTTATGATAGGTATTGAAATTGTACTTTCTTTTTCACAATCGACCGCACCACTTTCCACCGACGATATTGTTGATATCGTGGAATTTGTAAGTCCGGATAGGGTTGAATTTGAACGGCTATGTGAACCGCGACGTGTTTGTCGTAATTCAACAATTGAATCATTGTGATTATTATTGTTATTACTATTACTATTAACGGTATTGTTATGATGATGGGAATTACTGGTGGTGCGCTGCTCGAGTAAACTTAATTCACCTAAAATTGCATCCAATTCAGCTTCGTGGGTTTCCTCTAGATTGGCCATTGAGAAACGATACGAATCGGTTCGATCCTGGGCTGATGATTGGCTAAGCGGACGTATTGTTGCCCCTAGTTGCGTTACAGATGTTATGGTTGCTGCGTTTGTTGAGATCTCTAGACCCTAAAATGAATCAAGGCCAAATAAAAATTATGATGAGTCACAGGTTCAGTCATTAAGGGATAGTTTTATTATACATATGTAGTCTAATCCCAAAAGGATGCTTTAGGTAAACAAATTATAAAGATAAATTTCTCAAGATATATGTATAAATATATGGCGCTCTCATTCATTTTAATTAAAAGGGAAATTTCATAATTTTCGTTTAATTCAATTTCCTTGATTCTTATCAAAACTTTTCCTAATTAATTTTCTTCAGCAACAACAACAATATAAATATTTGCGCCACCTTAAAAATCATCAAATTAATTTACGTAGGAAAAGTTTTTCCGTTTTTTACGTGTTTTCTTCAATCATAACTACATAATGAAAGAAAATGACGAATCAGTTATTTTGCGAATGCGAATCATTGGAGTTGTCCCCTCTCCCCGAAATCGAAATAATTTTGGCTTGACCGAATTTTTTTTTCTTTTAATTAAGAAAACTATGATATTATATACAGGAGGAATACATGAAAAGAATCTCCTAGGCGTCGACTAATCCATCAAAACCAACAAAAACACAAAAAAAAGTTATAAATAAAAATGCATTGAAAATGTCTGCATTTTAAGAATTTTCTTTTCAGTTCATATTCATCTTATAAATTTTATATATAAAACACGAGAACAACAACAAAAATAAACAACTTAGTACATACAAAAAAAAAAAATCTTTAAGTCATAAAAAATTGCTTTACACACAGAACCCGCATTATGCAGACTTACACAGTTTTTCGCCTGCAATTTAATCACTAAAAATTTTCACATTACCACGGCCTTACCGCACATGCAGATACAAACACACGCGCGCGGACACACAATTTATGTAACCAATTTATTCTCTGTTGGTCAGTCCTGCTGATATTGGCACACAAAATCTATAAAAAATATTCACTATAGTCGAAAGTCGAAGAGCACCGCAACCCGATGATGATTATGGTACTAGTATAGTGGATCAACTGACAGATGAGCGGTGAAATGGAAAATGTTCGTATTTTTATATATTTTTCATAGTATTTGTTCGGGAAAATATGTATATACCGTACGATGGAAAACGTGGTGGAGAAAATAACAAATTTTCTATTTGTGTAGCTGTGTTGGTGAAAAATAAAGCAAAATGGAAAATTATATATATATTTGGTGTATAAGTAAATGTGCACGAAGTTTATTTTCGGAATAATAAAATAACAGATTTTCCAAAAAAGTTGGGGAAAATTTATTTGTATTCTATATGGTTGGGATTCTAGTCGGCACGTGAATATCATTATATACGTTAAGGTTAGATGCACTTTTTCCCATTTGCTTAAAGGTTAACGAAAGGTGAGTCATTGTACGCATTATATACTTTGGATATAGATAAATAGATATAGAGGGTGGTTACGATATGGTGGTGCATTTTTTTTTTGGGGGAAATCATTGTGACATGCAACATATATATTTTGCCCTAAATTTTATATATGACTTAGTTTATTTTTGTTTAATTTAATTTATTGGCTTGAGTCATAATACTCTGTTTATAGTAACACATCGCGGTAACCAGATTTTGAGTCATATGGTGTTTGTTATTGTTTCGCGTTATAGCACTAAGCGCATCTCGGACGCATAAATTAAAACAAAAACTAAATTTTCGAGTTTATTTACCTTCCAGTTATTTTAGTTTAAATTACTAACCCTAATTGAATTTTGTGAATCGTCTTTAATTTTCCTGAATGTTGCTTAATCCCTTACGTCACATAAAATTCGCGACACCCCCTAAACCCCATCTTATTAAGTCATACATAAAAGTAAAATTGAGTTCAAGACTGTATTTGATTTCGATATCTCGATAAATATGGCCTGTTCCCTAGGGACTTACATGATTGACCCTAAATCATTGAGTCTCTATAAATTTTCTGATTCGCCTTTAATAGAAAAAAAAAACTCATAAAATTATCTTAATCTGATTTAATTTCTTAAATTTTTCTTCCGCTAAATCTGCTCTAGATCACTGACATTTAAAGCTCAGCTCAGGGCATTGATTCTCATTAAATCCATAGATCCTTCTTTAATACATCTCATAAAATTCTTAAAACTCAGACAATTTGTTAAATTCACTTAAAGCTGGCAAATCACATCTAATCTTCTTCTCTGCCACACGAAAAGCCGTTAGTCGTTATCGTTGCTCTTCTCCGCAGTTTTTTTAATGTATTCTGACATTCCTGAGGGTCGATATTCAGCATGCAAAGCTTGAGCAAATAAATGTTTTCAATTATCCGACATTTTTTAATTGAAATTAGTGAACGCACTCTGGCATAATTTACTTGAAGTTTGTAACAGGTTGTTTATGAAAATGCACTCCGTGATTTTAGACTCGTTCGGTGTACTCAATTGTAGGAATCTTGTTGTATTGTCCATCTCGTATTGGACCGAAGGTTGGAAAATCAAGAGGATTAAAGTTAATTTAACAATTCAACAGGTTATGGACCCAGTCCATGGCAACGGTGTGTACGTGTTTAAATAAAATTGGGGTTGCAGTATCCGCGAAGTGTTGTGAATTTGTTACGGAAGCATCGAGAATGGAATAGTGTTTATTACACGTTCTTCATGTGTAAAAAAGAAGAATTCGGAAGATTACGATAAGGGTGAATTTTTTGTGATGTTTTATTCATTTTGATTTCGATACAAATTTCGAAATCCACTAGTGAATTGTTCGACGTAGTGGAAGGCACCTATGAAAGCCAATGATTATGGGTGCAGATTATGTGATGAATGCGAGTTTTAAGACATGAAAGCAGAATGATTCCAAGGCAAGACGTGCAATTTGGACGACGTGGAGGAAGCAGCCATTGCCGCAAATAAAAAATTGTGATTCGGCAGCTGTACTACAGTTCCACGAAGGAGCCGAGCAATGATATTGCAATGTGTATGTCGAAATTCATGGAAGTCGTGCAACATTAAAAGATCAAGGTGAAGAGGTTTACCTGATTTGATCGTTATGACGATAAATTTAATGTTTTTGCTGAATGTAACCATTTGCATAATGCGTCAGCCAAAAGGCAATTGTTTTCATTGTGGCGAGAGTGGTCATTAGAAACGTGACTGTACACAGAAGAAGAACAAGAACAATTTAGTTAACAATAAACACGATATGCATTTTTCGGTATGATCGCTCGACATCGAGTGGAGATAATAATACTTGGGTGTTGGACTCGGGAACTGGTGGCCATATGTGTTATCGACGTGAATTCTTCGAGAATTTTGTGGAGACATCTTCACAAATAACGGTGGGAAATGGTGCAAAAATCATGGGTCGAGGAAAAGCCGATATCAACATTCTTGCGTTTGACGTAATTCATGGATTTGTAGACGCATGGTGGATGTGCTATGTGTATCGGAAATTCATATAAAAACGAACGTCCGAACGACTCGGACATCAAAACGTCGCACTCGTGAAGAAACTTTAAAGAGATAATGATCGGTTTCATGAACGAGGACGTTGCGTGCGAAGCGTGCATCTAAGCAAAGTATCATCGTGAAAGATATAAACTTTTTGAAGAGAAGTCAAAGGAATTTGGCGATTCGAGGTATTTTTTGATTTTAAAGGACGATATTTCATATTTTCGTTACGTATATTTTGTGAAGCAAAAGTCGGGGGTTGCAATAAAGATTCGTGATAATGCGAATACAGCAAAAAACGGACATAAGCTACACAGTTTTCGTTCAGCCAACGGAACAGAGTCAATGTGGAATTTGAAAAGTTTTTCAATGAGTATACGGTATACGCCGTACCAGACCGTTTGTCAGCAATTGAACTATAAATTCTGGGCGGAGGCTGTCAATTTGGCAGTGCATGTATTGAATCGAATAGGGACGAGCGCAGTGTCTGATATATCATCGTATGAATTATGTCACGGTAAAAAGACGAAATTCGTTCATTTGCGTATTTTCGGGTTAGAGGTGTTTATGTGCATTCCAAAGTAAAAACGACAAAAGCTAGATCGAGTGTGAAATTCGAAGACAAACAAAATTGAGATAGCTGAGATGCACTGAACATTACTGACACTAATATGAAGGTCGCCGAAAACGCACAGATAATAAATCAGAGGTGAGCGATGCTGTGACAACGCCGGCACAACCAATTGAACGTGGTGTAATATGCGATCTGACATACGAGCAGGCATTTGGATTGGATGATCGCAAGCAGTGGGAGCAGGCAATGAACGAGAAGAACGAGTCGCTAATTAAAAATCGTTGATGAAACTTGGTCAATCCACCAAAAGATCGAAAGGTGATCGATAATCGTTGGGTCTAGAAACTAAAGTAAAATTTAGATGGAAGCATTGATCGATACAAAGCACGATTGATAGTGTGGGGGTTCACACAGGAGTATGACATCGATTACACAGAAACGTTCAGCCCTGTGCTTATGTTTACATTGATTGGTGGCATCAAATTAATGAAATTACAGCAGTTCGACATAACGACAGCTTTCTGAACGATTTGGAGATCGTTTATAGGAGTCAACCGATCGAATATAACGACGCAGCGGTGTCTGCAAGCTATCCAAGAGTTTGTACGGATTGAAACAAGCGTCGCACTACTGGAACTGGAAGATTACGTCGTTCATTAAAAATTCAGCCATGTGGCCTGTGAATCGGATTCATGTGTTTTTGTGTGTAATGGGAAGAATGGAATTATGGGCATTGAACACTTGCGCAGGGAATTCGCGGTCAAAGTATTCAAGCTCAAATGTTGGTGCGGTGGTGGAATGCAATGCAGTGGCAACTACATCGGACGGTGTACAGAATCGGCGATTTTGATGGAGAAATCAATTTTTCGTATCGTGAGGTCAATATCTACGACAATGAAACGGGAACAGCAAATATAATAGAACAACTTATACTCGATACAATTCTGGATCGAAAAGTGCCATGCGAGATTACTTTCTTTCAACAAGATTCGAACGCGATACCCACATTATTGGGTGCTAGTAATATTCTCTAAAAAATTTGTGAAGAACTCGTCAAAAATTGACAGAAGTGTTTGAGCGAATACAGAACGGGAAATAAATTATTTTGATACAGACGAGGCTATATCCTAAGAAATTACCAAAAATCGAAATTTCCGAATTTCCCACAGCGTCAGCACTTGTAAAGCCAATACCTAACGTGAAATTTAATTCAGACACGAGGAGAGGTGTCTTAATACTCGCACCTCTGATGGAGAACAAAGTTATTGCCAGAGAGGGCACTATCGCATGCATAATGAGCGAGGAATTAATATGGATAAACTGGAATGAGTAAAACACTTCCATGGCACGTTCGCTTCGAAGAGGCTCAAGTATTTCCACGCAAGCGGAAATCATAACATCTTATCAATGCGGTCACGTTAAGTTGAATGTAAACAGCACAGCAATCGTCAGAAAAGAGGATAAATCAATGTACAAATTATGTAAATACTGCCTGACAAATAATGGACAGACAAATCGATTAGAAAAGAACTGTTAATTGGCCCAAACTAGTAAATAATAATCTATTAAACGATATTTAGTTAACGTGGAGTGTCAACGTCAGGGAGCGAAGTTCTAGATTCACACATCCTCACGGTGCTCTCTACGTAATCCTAAATGAATCTGCGGGCGGGTCATTGGCGCCCTAAAACCAATACCAAATCAAGTTATCAAGATTAGGGCCGGCTGAAGCGGGTGTCTATCTTGTATCAAGTGACTCGAAAGGACTGGTTACCTTAAGTTTCTTCACCAGTACGCGACCCAAACACGCAAGTTATGAACCCTACACAGAGGCCTTGGACTATCATATTGGGTTTATCACAAACACGACCTAGGAAATTGTACACGAACAACGCTTTAAAAATCGGGACATGGAACGTGCTTAGCATGTTAAGATCTAGAGATCTCCCAAGTCTTTCGCACCAGGCATAAAGTTACACATACGTTCAATATACAAACACAAAAGACCATTTGATGGAATGTCGCTAAAATATCTACAGTTCAAGCATCACTGCAGAGTTATCAATTAGCTGTCACTGACTATCTAGACCGGCAATCATCCACACCTACCTCAGCGCAAAATAATACCGGAGGAAGACCACTGAGATCCGGTCGTCGAGAATAAACAAAAGCTTCGTGAAAAATTGTTAACGCGGGAAGCACTTTAGCAGAATATCTCCATGCTAGGAAAACTACCAGTAATCTTGCCTCCGGCAAAAAAAGTGCAAAAGTATGAGATCAAGCGGATCAAGGAAATTCAAGAGACTGTTTTGCTAACGCTAGGAATCTCAACAAATACTTTCACCCAAGAAGTACAGCCATCAAAGACGGGAATGGAAAACTGAGAACAAACGGGACTGATGTCCTCTTAGTATGTGACCCAAATTAGAGCAATTGCTCCACCGGCTGAAGATATCTTTGTGGAAAAACCCATAATGAAGGAAGTAGATGCAGCTATTAGTAGATTGAAAAATGGAAAAGCACCTGGTCTCGACAGAATCCCCGCAGAATTGATGAAGCTCGTGACAGCTCGTGATCATCGTGACACAGCTCTATTAACACTGCCTACAAAGTGTTGGCTAACGTTGCTCTTGCCAGACTCATCCATCTCGCCGAAAACATCATTGGCGACTATCAGTGTGATTTTCGTCCCAACCGATCGAGAACTGACCATAGTGTTTCACCAAGAGGATGATTTTGGAAAAATGTTGGGAGTGCAATATAACCAAACATCAAATAGATATAAACATTCGAAAGGCATATGACAGTGTCAACCGGGAGAACCAATGAACCGCACTTATGTGACTAGAAATTCCAGAGAAACTCATTTCTCTGCGTAAATTAACACCGTTTGGGTCTGTTTGAAGAATCGTAATCGAAGGAACTGCATCAGACTCCTTTGAAATACCATCTGGTATTCCAGAGGTAGATGCACCTGCGCTGTTCAATTTGGCGCTTGAGTACGTGGTAAGGAAAAGCAACATTAAAACTCCGTGTTGTATAATTAATAAATCAGGCCAAATTCTTGGATATACAGATGATATCGTGCTTCTTGGCCAAAGTCCTAGTGATATCAATTACTTTCATACCGTTCGATCGCTACGCAAGAAGACTTGGTTTGGAGGTAAACAGCAGTAAAACCCAATTCTTAGCAACACCTAGGAGCAACTCCGTGGCAAATCCCGACATCAGCGACCATAATTTTGATAGCGTTGAAAACTTTAAATAACTCGGGTCAGTTATAACATCGTTGAATGATATGCAGGCAGAAATAAAAGCCCGAATCACTGCCGGACAACGAGTTGTCTACGTCCAATCATTAAATTGAGATCTAAACATCTATCGCAGTAGGGCAGCTTGCACTTTATAAAGCACTCATAAGACCTATGCTGGCTTTCAGAAGCGAGAGCTGAACCTGATCTCTAACAACTGTAGAATGTTATGTACTTTCGAAAGGAAGGTCATCGTTCCATCTTTGGTTTAATTAAAGTTGTGCAAAACGAATATCGCATTCGTATGAACCACAAGATAAAGCCACTTACCGATGACAGTAATATCATTGGATTCATCAAATCCAAACGAGTTAGATGGCTGGTTCATGTTACAAGGTCCTCACAACAATGTATGATTAATAATGTGTTCAAACAACAATCAGCCGGTGTGCGTCGTAGAGAAAGACCCCCGGCTGCGCTGGCGTGACGACGTCGAACAATACCTACTTACGATGGATCGAAACGGATGAAGGACCATAGTGCAGGCGTCAAATTCCTTTCAAGAGATGTAAAGATAGAGAGAGATAAAAATACAGAGAGAGAAAGAGAGGAGTGGAGTGCTCAGAAATATTGTATAAAATGACTTTGTGAGAGCTTTCGTATAGATGAGGTGGAAATGTAGAGTTTTACAATGTATTTTCAATTTGTTTGAAATATTTTAAAATTTCTAAATAAAATAGTAAATATTTTTAATAATTAGAATATCAAATAAAATTTTTATCGTAAAGTTTAAAGGGGGCTCACATAAGCCAAGGAAAAACATTTAATCCGCTTATAAATAGAAACGATGTCCAACCAGGATGACTCTATTCGAAAACATGGTTTTCCACGTAGACACAGGGTTTTAGATTTTTTTTGTTCTGCTTTTCCGTTTTGTGTCAAGTTTAAGAATTTGTTGATTCCTATACTAGAGGGCCTTCTTAAACTTAACAACTGTAAAATATGCTGGAAACGAATTATAAATTTAGGTTTCACGCTCAGTTTGAAGTGAATTAAAATAATAAATAATTTAAAACAAAACAGTATCTTTAACAGTATCCTGTTAAATTAACAGGAGTAATAAAATACTCGTTATTCTCCGAATGGTTACCGTCGAAATCAAATCAAGTCGATGTATTACCGTATGTAATGAAAGGATGCCCCTCATTTTAACGAATACAATCCGGTATTTGAGATGGACTGTTTAAAAGAATTTCGATAATTAGAGGTGATCGGAATTCGAACACAACATTTGAAGCAACTGATTGCCGCGCAACTCATGGTGGGCAGTTTCTGCACTAAAATTAGAAGATTAAACGAAATTTTAAAATCATTTACAGTGAAAATCCTTTAAGCCGGAAACTGTTAGGACCGAACTTTTCCGTCTTTCAGGTTTCTTCCGTGTTTCGCAAGTTTTTTTTGCTTTGTAAACCCAAACAAAGGTTCTCGTTGATTTATTCCAAAACATTCCATTTATTGCTATTTTAGCACAATTCGGAAGATGTGTGCAGGACATTTAGAAGTACATAAGGCAAAAAAATATTATAAAATATTAGTTAAACGGTACAAAAATAAAAATAAACTTTCAAAATCAGAACCAAGGAACGTTTTTTGAAATTCATTCTCAAATCTGTGATTATTGAACTTATACGGGCGGACGTGCATATGTACATAAACTTATTAATTAATTTGACTACAAGCATGTTGATATCAACCAACAATGAGTTTTTGAAATTTGACATATGCCCCTTAAACTATGCAATTTCAGCTTAGTGTTTCAAACATAAAAATGTATACTACATATGGAATTTTCGTCTGCGTCTCAGGATTTTTCGTCCTTAAGGTTAAAATTATGTTGAAATTAATTTGGCGGGGATGTTTTTCGACTTTTTTCCGTCTCAAGGGAGTTTTCGCGATAAGTGATTTGCGGCTATCGGGATTTTCATTGTATATTTGTTGGTTTTATTTTAATTTTTGTACTTCAATTTTAACTATTGTTGGAGACCCCCTAAAAACGGGCTAATTTTACCGATTTTTTGGATGCCTTAATTCCAGAAAATTTGTTAGTTTTATTATTTTTTGCTTCGTAGCCTTACCATTCTTACACGATTATTATTTCCTCGAGGTCACTCAATCATCTACTCACATAATTTCTGTACATCAGGTGTGCAACTAAATTTTCGGGTTTCACACATAGATGGTGCTAGCGACACATCAAGGTGTCATTTATGTCAGAAGTTGTGTTTTGTTCATAGCGCGAACATTTATTAACGATAACCAGTTGTAATACCAGCACATATCGTAACGCAAAAATATTTTTTCTAGGAACGAAAATGTCGAACATTTGTTTGAAGAGGCCTACCTGTCAAGATTCGTTTAAACGCTTTAGGAGGGGCGATTTCGACATTGAGCGCTTTCGAAGACACCGAGCTGCAAACAAAACTCAAGATCAACTTGCGGAGGCAATAAACAAGACTCGCCAAGGTATTTCCAAACGATTACATGATATGGGAAAAATTCAAAAGAAGAGAAAATGGAAAATCGAAGAGCCACTTGCGAAATTTTGCTTTCACGGCTTGAAAGAAAGTGCTTTTTGCATCAAATTGTTACGGGAGATGAGCAGTGGATCTTTTTTAATAATCCTAAACACAAAAAAACGTGGTTTTCACCTGGCGAAGCACCAACATCGACATCACGGCTAAATCGCTTCGGAAAGAAGACAATGCTCTGCGTTTGTTGGGACCAGAAAGGAATTGTGTACTATTAGTTGCAGAAATAGGGCGAAACTGTTAATGGGCAGCGCTGCCGGCAACAACTCATCAATCTGAATCATGTATTGCTCGAAAAACGGCCAGAATGGGACACGAGACACGAAAGAGTGATATTGCAGCACGACAACGCTCCATGCCATCGCACTCCCATCGTCCAGGACACAATCAAAACCGCATCCGCCTTATTCGCTTCATTCGCCTGGCCCCTCGGATTATCACTTGTTCCGGTCGATGGCGCACAGCTTGATTTCGCTATACAAGAAACAATTGTTGAACAGATTGATTTTAATCACGAGCATGAAGATGATGATGACGACGATGAGGAGGAAATCCTAATTGTAAATTCTTAATACATATTTTTAGCCAAATAACACAACTACAGAAGCTTCCGGGGCTCAGAGTACATCAGGTGGTTGGATTGTATTAGATATTGAAAGGCGAATACTAAAAGTTGTTGGGCCTCGTTCTTCAAATATTAACTTCTCATGAACTTTTTATTATTTTTAGATATTTTACGACCATTCGTTTACTAAAAAAATTAGAAACCCGAAACAAAATCGGCTGAAAGGGTTACGTTTTAAAGATGACAAGCGAATGACCAGGGGTGAGCCGGACCAGTTCGTTTATGACAACATTGTTACAGCTGTCAAGTGCAGGAGAGACACAATGTCAGTTCTGGTCGTAAAGGAGTAAAACGTTGGAGTAAAAAAGATAAGGAATATATTGAAGATACCTGTCCCTCAATAATATCCGAGTATAATAGTTACATGGGTGGGGTGGATTTGTGCGACAAAATGATGGAATATTATCGAAATTTTATTAAAACCGTAAAATGGTCAATCAAAGTATCCCAACATTTTATAGATTTGGCAGTGGTTAACATCAACCCTACCGTCTCTTAGGAAACGCTACGATTGCTATTGCCATTGGCCAACTTGGGACCGATTAAAAGCGCCAAGAATGTGCAGGTTGTCATTTCTTGATCTATCGTCGTACTCAGTTTATCGGTCCATCTGGGCTCACATGAGAAGGCATTCAAATATAATTAGGATGAAGTAAGAAGAAATGAAGATTCAAGTAAGTCTAAAATTGAGCTTCACGTTTGTGATAGTTGGGCGGTACGTCATACATTTATACAAAAAATTATCGACTTCCACTTAGGTATATATTTATTATCACAATTGTACGGTTGGTCTTTAGTTACATCAAAAGTTATTTTTTTTGTTTTCTTTCATCAAGTACCTCACATTTGTGATATCAGAACTCGAAAGGGCTAGACATAATTATGGTGCAATATAAATGGATTCAGTGATAGGAATTAGATCAGTTTAATAATGTGGTTCACTAGCTCGAGATCACTAAAGAAATTGCAGAAATAACTATAAAATACGCCTTTCCTGAAAAATTTGATTAGCTCTCCGGGCAATGGAGAATAACGGGTTCATATACACTATATACTTTCCAAAAGTAAAATAAAATTACTTAGGGCGAATCAGGCTGGACAGCAATTTAAATATTTTTCATTATTAACGATGGCTCGACACAGTAATTGATTCGAATCCTGCACATGGTTTTCCCTGTTCTTTTCCGCCCACATCAATCCCTGTTTTCATATAAAATCTTTAATTGAGAATCTATTCCAAATAAAGTATGAAGCACAGCACAAAATGATTTCTAATACATAAAACCTAACCTATTTCGGATAGTTATAGCCCCACAGGGAATTTACGTTCGATAGATTTCATGTTATTTTTGTATATACATCTTATAAACATGTACGAGGAAATTGTACCGTATATGCTGTTCATTCTAAATGATATAAGAGGATTAGTACTGAAGACGAAAAATCTACAACATCATTTGTATTCATAATCCCATCAAAATAATTGAAACATACACCGTACAGAAGATTTTTATGTAAAGGTAATTTGGTCTCGTTATGTTAAATCTTGCGTACATATATCAACGCAGGCGTCAGTTTCAATTAATGCAGCAAGTTATTTTGCAACCTTTCTAAAAAATCGTGTTCATTGGCCAAGAGAGCCGAATTATATATCAATTTTCTCCTAAAAATTCCAATCCAGCTGTGCACGCATTACGTTATGCATGTACAAAGTCCTAAATGACATTTAAATTATGCCCACAATATATAGAATTCTCCGTTCTTACAACATCTTTGTTATACTTATAATATTGAAAATAGGTAATAAAAATTGAAGATGGTCATAAATTACACCGCACACATTGAATAAGAAATCTATTTATGTACCCACACGTTTATCTTAAGTTATAATTCTGCATTTTGCACAAACAGGATTTCATCTTTTCTACTTCTTTTCTTGTAAATGTTTATATTTACAATACACATTGTGTATTTGTTTTTTATCGGCCTGTCTTAAAAACACCTACAAACTATTACTCAAAAAATTAAATCAAAAACCATACAGCATTAAAGCGAAATGTTAACAAATCTTATTTTTAGAAATTTTAAACAAACAAATTTTACAGTTCACGTATATGACGTATGTGAATTAAGTGTCTACTGTATCGTACTTACACCACAAATTTAACGGCTGGCCTCCTTAATCAACTTTTTTTTTGTGTCGAAGGCAAAACTGTTACGCAACACTAAAAAAATGCAAATAAGCTGCGCGAGCAGCAACCAGATTAGAAAGACGGCTGGAGTTGAATTCAAAATGATTGCAATTTTTTTTTTTATTAATTTCGCGTTCGCTTAACAGTAATCTCGCATTCGTGCATACACTTATGTAAACTACACGTATAATTATTATTGTATATAATTGAACTTGACCGCCTTACTTTTAATCGGTACACGACGAAGACAACAAACAAAATCTGGTTTTTTGAACATTTTCTTATTGTACATAAGCGCGTTTTTATTGCTGTCTGTGTGTGACCCCCTAGGATATGTTTAAGACGTGTGTATATATATATATGTATACGAGTATGCTTCAAACAAACAACTTTTAATTTATGATCAAGTGTCCGAAAAAACAGATAAAATCAATATAATACGAGGTCCTAAATTTTATTGTTAAATTAACAGCACGATGTTAAATATTTTTGGGCCCGATAAAGGGTGTTATGTGTTCTTGGGAAAATGTCGTATTTTATTGTGAAAGGTATATCAATGTTACTAAAATTTCCGGGGTGTATTTTATGTCTCCAAAGAAACCGACAAAGTTAATTAATCGGTGTGGGCTATAAACACAATACACGTTTACTTGAGGGAGGTCATGATTTGTGTACCTGAATAGTTACGATGGATTTTACATCATTAAATAGCATTATTAAGACTTAAAACTTATAAGTAATATAATTGACGATAAGTAATAATCGTCTAAGCTATAAAAACAATTTAATCGCAAAACAATAACGAAAATGACTTAAATCATCAATAATACTTAAGTTACGTAACACAGGCATAAGTTGTTTAGTGTCATGACACACCTACATCGTTGGTAAAGTTCAAATATACGCTAAAAGTAAATTGAGTTGTAGAGCCGAGGTAAACAAATGGCGTTAAATATATTCGGGTTCCACATCCTTACTCTGTATGGGATATATTGTGAGCACGCTAGACTAAGACTAGTTATTCATGTAATTAGCACACAAAAATACCCATTTCGATAATATAAGTACGAGTAATTAGAACAAGTTCGTATTTACCAGACATAAAAATTATCGCGATCACTGATCACGATTTCAAATTTAATTTTTGCGATCGCGATCTTCAAATATTAGTGACACATCGCAAATGCGATTAATAAATTTCACTCTTCGGAGGCCGGTTTCGTGGATTCTGAGGCCCCCACCACTTATTGCATGTTAGCGAAATCAATTTTGAAACAGCGAATCCGTTTCAACAGCAGTCAAATACAGCAAGAACATTCTAATCTAGAAAAAGGAAATGAAACACTAAAACAAAAAATTGTAGACATGGAGCTTCTAATCTCCAATCTTCGACGCGAGTTAATCTGCCTGAAAACAGATAAAACAAATTCATAAACGGAAAACAAAACCATAAACAAAGCGTCAAAAAACAAAGTGCAACCTAAAAGAGACAAGTCGCAGAAGACTGAATACTCAACGGACGAGGAAGAATTAGATAGGGAAACTAACTGAATGCTGAAGAAGGGAAAAGCTAAACAACGAACGGCAACCATCCCAACAAAATGAAGCACAGCCAAAGGTAAAAGCCCCTCCACCGATTTTTATAGTAGGAGTAACCAACTATTCAGAAATCGAAAGTGTAATGAGTACTGTTATGGAACAAGAGTACAAAATCACTGCTCTGAACAATAATGTATGGAAGCTTAACACTTCCAATCCAAACGCATACAGAAACTTGTCAATGAAGCTGAATATGGAAAAATATCAGTGGTACACGTATGAAAATAAAAACGATCGTCCCTTCAAGGTCATGGCAGGAGGCCTACATCCAACCTGTGAAAGTGAATTCAATTAATGGAGGACCTAGAAAATAAAGGATTTAAAATCCTTGATGCCGTGAACATTATTAAAAAAGAGAGACGTCCGATTAGAATCCGTTACAAAAAGAGAACTTCCCATGTTCATGCTAATGTTTGATAAATCCGAGCAAATAGCACAAATTTACAATATAACTGGCATGCTCAACATGCGAGTAAAGATCGAAGCTGTTAAAAGAAGCAACGATATTGCGCGCGCGAATCAAGATATCTCAACAGATCTGCTGAAAAGCACCCATCACAAACTTGCAAACTATCTAAAGAACAACCAGCAAAATGAATAAATTGTAATGGATAGCTTGCAGCCGGCTACCGAGGATGTGAGGTTGCGAAGCAGCTACAGAAAATTATGGATCAGGCATGCAAACCCCCTCTAAGTCATCCAAACGAGGATCGAGGAAGAAATGAAGTATATATGCGTAGGGAGACTTATACATATGCGCAGGCCTCTTCAAATTCGAAAGAAAATGACACCAACGATATGCTGTATAAGATAGCGGAAATTTATCAGCGGAAAATAAGAGATTTCGCTACTCGCCGCAAGTGGCAGCACAATCATAAAACAGAATTTATTTTATTATATAAATACCAGCGGAAGTTTTTTATTCATTTTGTATCTCTTTTTCACTAAATAAAACATCCCAGCGGAATAAAATATTAAAAGTTTTTGAGATATTGGAAAAGAACTGAAAATAACTTATTTGGCCCCAGAAAATCAAAAAATTATAGTGAAAATTCTAATCCATCAATTTTCCCCAAATTTTCCTCGTGCTCTCAGTATGACCTAAGCTATTAGGAAAACAATCGAAAGTATTGGTTACTAGTGGAAGCTTTTGAGATATTGGCCAAAAACTGAAAATAAACTATTAAAAAAATTTAAATTTTCAGTAGTATAGGTTCATAATGGCCAAGTTTAGTCCAAAATGAACAGATCCTAGAATTTTGTCCTAAGTTTTGGACCCTTGATGATTACCATTATCCAAATTTCATCGTCATTCTTTTAGAATGGCGGAAAGACGGAATATTGATAAAATTTCAAGATTTCATTTACCGAGTTCCATTACTTCGGAGATCAATCAATTTGTTATTTTAAGGATCACTTTTAATATTTTATTCCGCTGGGATGTTTTATTTAGTGAAAAAAGCGATACAAAATGAATAAAAAATTTCCGCTGGTAATTATATAACAAAATAAATTCTCTTTTATGATTGTGCTGCCACTTGCGGCGAGTAGCGAAGTCTCTTATTTCCCGCTGACAAATTTCCGCTATCTTATACAGCATACCAACCATACCAAACAATTCAAAAACACTGTCCAATCAATTTTAAATAGCCTTGAGGCATAGAATAATCTAAATAAGTTAATTCTGGATCGACTCAGTCTGCTGGAAATACCAAGTTCCAAAATAGCTAAAAATAACTAATGGAGCAGAAACCAAACATCAAAACTAAACATTAAGAAGACAAGTTGTTTAGTTTTAAATACTCAAAGACTTTTTAATTTAAATTTCGCGCGGAAAACCATTCGTCGAAATATTTTTTTTTCTATGTTGGTATGACTGTCAGTGACATCTGTGCCAAATGTCACATCAAAATAATCATTAGTGTTTAGTATACGCTTGTCTTTCTGGAGTACAAAAAGTGCATTCGGCGATTTTTACAATGTGTGAAATTATTCAACAAAGAAGTTCCATTAAATTTTGTGTGCAGAATCAATTTTGTGGTGCCGAAACGTTCAGAATGTTGCAAAAGGCCTTCGGTGATAATTGTATGTTGCGAGCAAGTGTTTTTGATTGGTACAAATTGTTCAAACAGGGTCGAGAACGTGTTGACGACGAACCACATCTAGGACGGCCATCAACATCAACAATTGGTGCCGAGAATCGACGATCAACAGTCAGAGACCTTATTGGCATCGTTGAAATATTGGAAGGATCAGTCACAACCATTTTGAAAGATCATTTGGGCCTAAGAAAAGTGAAAGCACGATTGGTTCCAAAATCACTCAATTTTTTGGAAAAACAGCTTGACGTCTGTGAAACAATGCTTTCCGACTACCAGGATGTCATGAAACGTATTATAACTGGCGATGAGTCTTGGACCTATGCTTACGACCTGGAAATAGACGATAAATCGGCCGAATATCGTGCCAAGCAATTCAAAAATCAAGGTGAAGTTGACAGTTTTCTTCGATTATCGAAGTGTGGTGCACTCCGAATTCCTTCCGACCGGCCAAACTGTTAACAGGGAATACTATTTGAGTGTTATGCGTCGTTTGCGCGAAGCTATTCGTCAAAAGAGGCTGGAATTATGGGTCGACAACTCTTGGTTTTTGCACCACGATAATGCACCTTCTCATAATCCTGCATTGGTTTTACGTGATTTTTTCGCCAAAAATTCCACCCATATCGTTCCGCAACCACCGTATTCGCCTGATTTAGCTCCGTGTGACTTCTGGCGGTTCAGCAAACTCAAACGACCGCTCCGAGGCAACCGTTTTGAGTCAATTGAAGACATTAAACGTGAATCGCTACGCGCATTGGAGGCTATTCCGGAAATTGACTTTAACAACTGTTTCGAGGATTGGAAAAAACATTGGCACAAGTGTATTGAGGCCGGGGGGGGAGGGGGGATTACTTTGAGGGGGACGAAATAGCTTTGGAGAAATAAATAAAGAATTTTAAAATAATGAACGAAGTCTTACTATTTTTTGCCAACAGTATTATGTTTAATATCAGAAACACATTTTACCAGCAGCTCCTATGTATAGCAATCCGGAGATATACTAGTTACCACACCACACATCCAGCAGAACGGGCAAGAGGAAGTTCAGCAATATTTATTAGGCATAATATTAATCATCATGAAGAATTAAAAATAGAAAAGGAATCCATGCAAGTAACCACCGTGACGGTTAAATTTGGTTATCACAACACCTGTAATATATCTGCAATATATTGTCCCCCACGGTATAACCTAAAGAAAGAAGTCTACATTAACTGGTTCCAGAAATTAGGAAGTAACTTCATTATCCGAGGCGACTTTAATGCAACAAATACCTTCTGGGGTCAAGATTAACCTCTCCAAAAGGCAACAAATTACTTGCAGCTGGCCAATACTCAAACTGTGAATTTTACTCAGGAAGGAAACTAACGTACTGGCCATATAATCCTAACAAAATCCAAGAACTTATAGATTTCTACATCACTATAGGCATATTGGAACGCCACATCTTCTTAGAAAATGATGAAAGTCTAATATCTGATCATTCTCCTGTTATTTTGACGGTTAGTGAAAATGTAATAGAAAAAACAAATTCACCACAGGTCACAAACACCAAACCAAATTGGGAATTGTTTAAGCAGCTAGTAGAGGAAAATATAGAACTTCAAGTGCCAATCAAAAGTGAAAATGAAATAGAAGAGGAACTAGACAGGCTCCTTGATGTCATACAATGGTCGGTTTAGGAATAACTCCCAAATTATCATTCAGGAAAGAAAACTCCGGCATTTATCCAATAGAAGTAAGAGAACTAGTGCACGAAAAACGAATAGCCCAACAGAAATGACAGACTATGCGTCCGCCGCAAGATAAAACCACCTTAAAAAACTTGTGTATCAAACTTAAGGCACTCATAAAAGCAGTGAAAAATGAAACAATTGGAAAATACCTTTGTTCTCTGGAAAGCAACAAAAGGGTTAAAAGGGTTAAAATAACCAAAAACGCAGATCTCCCCAATCAAAAAACGATGGGAAATGGGCTATAAGTGCGAAAGATAATCAAAAGTTAAAATGAAATAGAAGAGGAACTAGACAGGCTCCTTGATGTCATATATGGTTTTCCAATAAGAGTGATATGATAGCCCCGTCTTGTTGGAACCAAATGTTGTCAAGACCAACTTCTTCAAATTTCGGCCATAAAAAGTTGGTTATCATCGCATTTCGGTTACCAGCTTCATTTCGGAAAAAATTCGGACCGATGATTCCATCAGACCAAAAACCACACCAAACTGTCAATTTAGGTGAATGTAATGGTTTTTCATGAATAATTTGTGGATTTTCTTTGCACCAGAATCGACAGTTTTGTTTATTTACCGCACCACACAGATGAAAGTGAGCCTCATCGGAGAAGAGAAGAGAAGAGAAATTGTAAACATTACTGAATACAATGAAACAAAAAATGACAGATCATGCCATATTACAAATGGCCGAAACGTCACTGAAAAATCATATCATTCCTATTGGAAAACCCATTACAATGATCGGTTTGGAAATGCACCCTCATATTATCATCCAGGAAATAAAACTCCGCTATTTACCCAGTAGAATTAAGAGAACTAGTGCAGAAAAAACGAAAAGCCTCAAGGAAATGGCAGACTATACGTGCGCCGCAAGATAAAACCACCTTAAACAACTTGTGCATCAAACTTGAGACACTCATAAAAGCAGTGAAAAATGACCAATTGTTTCATTTTTACATACTATTTCAATACCTTTGTTCTCTAGCTTCAACTAAAGATACCGACTATTCCCTCTGGAAAGCGACAAACGGTTTAAAACGACCAAAAACGCAGATCCCCCCAATCAAACGAAACGGGATGGAAAATGAACTAGAAGTGCGAAAGATAAAGCTGACCTGTTTGCTGAACATCTTGAAGAAACATTTCAACCTCTAGGTCGGCAGACTAGTTACGAAAACACTACTGATCCGCCCAGAACATCTGACTTCGAAGAGGCCTACAACATTGAAAGAAGTAAAAGCGGAAATTAAGAACATAAAAGGAAAGAAAGCTGCTGGTCACGATCTGATAACAGGGTAAATAATAAAGGAGCTGCCTAAAAAATAGATCAATGCAGTGGAAAATAACAGAAGTAATCATGATTCTAATTACGATTTTTGCTATTTACGAAAAGTCTATCTAAGAGTAGTTTGTAATATAACCCCAAAGACGCGTGCCTCATTGCCACTATGCCAGATACAAGCGCCTGGAACTTGAAATGCTACAGTATCAAATTTAACAAAAAAAAATTCCATTTCGTGATCCATTTTAAAATTTTGTCGAAGTAACAGATTAAATTTATCAAATAATTAAATTAAAAAAAACAAAGACATTGTGAAATTGTGCAAGATACAAAAGATTAATACTTTAAGTTAAATTTAATTAAATATATTTTTTTTTTTTCATATAAGTACTTACTTAAATCTACTTAAGTCTCATTTCTTAATGAAATGATGAAGAGTAAGTAAAATTTCATAATAATTTTCGAGTACACCCAAACACTTTTCAACTCGATTGAAGCAAGAATTTTATATATTGCAGAAATTGTGTTAACATTAATTTTATTTATGTGAGTACTTTTAATTTCAAGTGGTTGTTAAATAGCCAATACAGTAAACGATACTATATATCAAAGTGTTTTTTTTTTATTTAAGTTACTGTAAAATAAAAAGCATCGCGCTCTTATCCATCGCATCTTAAAAATTATCCATGTTACAAGGGGAAACAATTATTTTGCATAAATGAAATCGACTTACATACATTGTCGATATATATTGCAATTTAATCCTAGTTTACCTGTGCACATTATTAGTTGGAAGGAAATGTAATTTATATAGAGCACGCTAGCATCTAGGTACCAATTTCACCGGATGTATTGCTTTTAAATCGTTTCTATGTAGCGATAAAAATTGGAAATTAAATTTTCCTGTTTTTTTTAAACATCCTTCTTATCAACGACAACTCCTTCCATTCATATACAGAATGAGATAGGATAGAAAATTACAAATAGAAGTCATCAAAATGTATTCAAAGCATTTTTTGTGTCGTTCGTTGTAATAAAAATCGGCTCACCTTAAAAATTGGTAACATCATTATACCCATTTTACGCAAGCATTACCTCATCTCTATATAAGATCGTGTACGTTTAGGAAACTAGAAAAAAAATTTCCTTCCCAACTCTTTGCTTCTATATAAATACATATGCTGCTGTGACAATGACAATAATTTTCATTGTTGTGGTTTTGCATGGTTGAATGAAAAACTGCCAACCTATCTCTCTCTCTGTTGGCTCATATTGACTTATACGGTGGTTGTAATTTAAAAACATTCCTTCTAAATTATTCTGGCACCAGTGTATCTGTATACTCGTACGTATAAAGAAGGGTACCATGCGGGAAGGGGTTAACAAAAAAAAAATCCAAATCGATTTGTAACGCGTGCGTATTTCTGGCCTTAAAATCATATACGTATATATACGAGGAGAGGAAAAGCATGGTGAAGGTGGATTCTCGTACTTTTCCTTTTTTTCACAGATTTTCATTTTTATCTAGCTGCGAGTTAATATATAGTTATGATCCGATGACGTACACAATTATCGAAAAACATATCCTTTTGTATATTATTGTATAATGTCGACGACAAACGGAAATTTAAAATGATTTGGGTACGCGCTTAAAATATTAATTAGTCGATGCTCGATTGATATGGGAATTGGAAATAGTGTACGATAGAAAAATCTATACACGTGAATTGTCACTTAATCATTTCACTTCCTTTTACAACTAACTATACATGTACTAGGTTGTTACGTTATGGGTATAATATATGTAACCTACATAAACAGGAAACCGATTATATTTTTGTAAATTCGATACATCTCAAAATTCGTGATTTTACTACAAAAATCCATATGTGAGGTTATTTTATAATATCGAAAATTTGAAAGTGCTTACTAGTTTTAATATTTTTAATGTGATTACGACCGATCAACCATAAAACATTTTTATTCTATGCACATACTCGTACAATTACAAAAAAAAAATGTATTTTTAAAATTTTATAGCAATATTTTTTAATTATCCACACAGAGGTTTATGGTTTGATTTGATCTATCGAAATTTAATTTGTAATAGCGTAATAGTGGAAATACATTAAGTTAGTGATGTGAATCGAAATTACTTAAGTAAATTAGAAATTTGGTATTACGTGTTTATATTGCTCTTTCTTTAAATCAATCAAAGATCACCCATTAACCCGATCAAATTTGATGTTTTGTTACAGATCGATATCAGAATTGTGTGCAAATTTGCAATGTTTTATAATTACTTATGGTTCGGCTTGGCTTAATCACAAAAAATTGCTTTTCTAATGGCATATATCCAATTGTAAGTTTAATAATTCGAAAGATGTTGCTTTTCCTCTTGTAAATCCAACCACTCAGTCACAATGATAAAATGCAGATAAATTGAAAATTTTCACGTAATAATTTCTCCGCAAAACGACTCCGGAAAATTTGCTGGTCATCATCATAAAGCGATTTTGCACAAATTTCAATTTTATAATCCGCAATTTAATGCATTTTTTTGTGATTCGCGGAAGGAGTAAAAAGAAATACGAATTCTTTCAATAATACTTTCTTCACTATTAGTGACACTTATATAAACAAATTTTGGAATTAAAGTCAATTTCTGCATGAAGAATGTACGACGGATTATGTTCAGCGCCAAAAACGATGTTTTGCAAACTAACATACTGACAGTAAAATTGTTGCTTGTAAACGATATGCCACAACATGATTATAAAGCAATTTAAACAAATGTACTATCTCCAGCGCCACAGCGGTATTTTTGAGTACTAAGTTGCTGCAGGTAAACTTTCGTATTGCTCAAGGACTTCAGAACTTAATATGCAACATTGATTTTATGGGAATAAGAAAGAAAATGTATCTTTGTGTAGAGCTTAAGCGATAATTTTTAGTCATAAGATGCTTAAGATACTTTGAGATATTCTTCAGAACCTATTCCATGATATACGAACGTATATATTCTATAATAATCATATAATTTGTCACCAGCGCCAAAACGGTGGGTTTATGAACTAAAGAGGTATTGCAAAAATTGGTGTCTGATCAATGGGAACAAAACTTACTTAAGAAAATTACTTAGTCATTTAGTTTGATGCATTTTTTGGTGATTTTCTTTGGCACGCTCCCGACCCCTTAACGCACACGCACAGATTTTCAATTATCCGAATTAAAAATAGAAGACTACTGATAGAAATAAAACATAAATCGCTAAAAGATGGCACCATCGGCCACATCAATGGGAAATTATATGCCAATAAGACCGATAAAATAGAACAATTTATCGTACAACAGTTGATCGTGGACTCATTTATCGCAAAACAGTTTATCGTAGAACAATTTAGCGTAGAACAAATATCGTGAGGACAGTTTATCGCATTTCACAAATAATCTCTTGGATTTGAAGTATCTTAAAACATAAAAAATTTTCCATAATGTATTTCTTATCCGAATTCGTAAATTTCTTAACTATCGTGATGAAATTGGGTATATTGGGTGGTTTTAGAATATGACTACTTGGGACGGAACTCGGTAATTTCTTAAACGATATTGATTTTATTTTGTACGTTGGATGGAAATTGGATTCCTAAATGATTTTTGAAAGAAGTAAAGGGATATCGCCACGTGGGATGGACCGGTAATATATGTTAAGAAATCCAATCTTACCAGAAACTAGTTTACGTCATGAGCCGCTTGCTTCAAGATAAACGCCCGCTTATTTCCCCCCTAACCTTAGGAACAGAAGATGATGAGGTATTGGTTTTGCGGCATCAATAACTTGTCCTGACATGTAGTGTCAGTAACCAGAAGTGGAATTTCTGTTGAATCATTTTCAATATACCACCTTATTAATTAAGGATTACCTAGTGAGCGTATTAATCAAGGAATTTTCGGTCTCATATTACCTTCAAATATAATTTACACATTGACGATATAGAACTGAAAATCTTACTATTTTACTATAAAACATTCTCATTTTTAATAAAGTACGGAAAATTCGTAACGAATAAAAAGTGAACAGAATACTGAAAAGTTAAGTGAAATATGAATTAAAGATGAATAGTCTAAAATGAAACAATCGAAACGGGAAGCTTCCAGCTACATTTTGAACAAGCATTTCAATAAAAACTTGATATTTTGGCACTAGAGGGAAAATTGGCAATAGCATAGTCGATTATAACCGGAAACACACGGAACGCACTTCGTGGAAGCAACAACGAACACGCCCGAATTTGGAGTTAGGTTACTCATCACTAACATCATGAATTCGTAATTAACTTCGCACCTATTAGCCATCGCATTTTCGAAGTCAGGTTTCTCGGACGTCACTTTGACATTTCGGTTGTCAATATCCAAACCCCAAGTGAAGATAAACTTGATTAAACCAAGCATGCTTTCTACAAACAACATTACGGAATCATAAGCAAAATACTACAATACGGCGTCAAAATATTACTGAATGATTTAACTGTTGAAATCATGAGGTTATGTTCTACAATCCGTTGGTTGCAGACACGTATTCCCTATATAAACGCATCCATAAATGAATCTCGTTTCACTAGAACTATATACCAGTAAAAAACGTAGTGCCAAGTAGTTGCGAAAAACTTCTATCATCTATATGGTATATAACGTACAATAACACTTTCATCATCATGTATGTTAAAACCGTTCGTTAGATTATTGAAGCATTTCATAATCAAGTTAACTGCGAATATTTAATTTAGCCATTTCATGAGTTCGTCGGGGATCAGTGGCCAGGTGGCCATATTTTAGAACTTCTTACAAAAACATTTAAGAATCCCATTTCCATCCAACATACCCAATCCCATCATAATTGATTAAGAAATTACCGAGCTCCATCTAAAATGATCATATTCAAGAACTTCTTACAAAAACTGTTTTAGAATCCCATTTCTATCCAAAATACCCAATCCCATCAATATCGGTTAAGAAATAGCCGAGTTCCATCCCAAGTGGCCACATTCCAGAACTTTTTCCAAAAATCATTTAAGAATCCTATTTCCATCAATCGTACAAATATTATCAATATCGGGTAAGAAATTAAGGAGTTGCGTCCAAGATGGCCATTTTCCAGAACTTCCATCATAATCGATGAGAAAATTACCGAGTTCCGTCTCAAATGGCCTTATTCAAGAGCTTCTTGCAAAAATTGTTTTAGAATCTCATTTCTATCCAAAATACCCAATCCCATCAATACCGGTTAAGAAATGGCCGAGTTTCGTCCCAAGTGGCCATATTCCAGAACTTCTTACAAAAATCATTTAAGAATCCCATTTCCATCCAACGCACAGACAATTATCAATATTGGACAAGAAATTACGAAGTTTTGTCCCATTTGGCCATATTCCCGAACTTGTTCCAAAAATCATTTAAGAATCCAATTTCCAACCAACGTATAAAATATTATCAATATCGGTTAAGAAATTAACGTGTTCTGTCCCAAGTGGCTATATTCCAGAACTTCTGCCAAAAATCATTTAAAAATCCCATTTCCATCCAACATACCAAAACCCATCATAATTGGTTAAGCAATTACGGAGTTCCGCCCCAAATGGCCATATTCAAGAACTTCTTCCAGAAACTGTTTTGGAATCCTATTTCCATCCAAAATACCCAATCCCATAAATATCAGATAAGAAATGGCCGAGTTCCGTCTCAGGTGGCCATATTCCAGAACTTCTTACAAAAATTATTTAGGGACCCCATAAAAAATTAAAGGAACACAATTACACCCACTTTCTCGATGATTTTGGGGCCTATTTCACGAATATCTATCGCAATGTTATATTTTAAAGCTGAAATTGTCTCTGGATTATCCGCATAACATTTATCGTTAACGAAACTCCATAGGAAAAAGTTCAACGGCGTCAAATCGTAGCTCAGCGCAGGCCAATTGTCATCTCCAAAATGGCTGATTATTTGGTTGTCAAATTTGGGGTGCAAGAGATCGATTGTCGGTCGGTTTCGATTTTAGGCCATAAAAAGTTGGTCAGCATGGCTCTGTAACGGGCGTCATTGGCGGTAAAGGCGTTTTCAGGAGCGTTTTGGAATAAAAATGGGCCAATTATGCTACCACTCCAAAATCCACACCAACCAGTCACTCTTGGTGGATGCATTGGCTTCTCTACAATTACGTGTAGCTATTCCGAACCCCAAATTCGGCAGTTATGTTTGTAGCCCCGAGATGAAAATACGCTTCTTTTGAAAAAAAATATTTTTCGGCCCAAATCGACGTCTTTATCAGACTGGAGCAACTGTCGATGGATTTTGTCCTACACTATGGACCACAGCCGCAATATTTTCAGCCGTACGCACTTTCCGAGCTTGGAGACCACTTCTGTCATCCAATAGCAAGCCTTTCTCACGAACTTCCTTCACCAATTTCAGTACAGCGGTTTCGAAACGCTCCTCAAGCGAAAACATGATTGTTTCGTGACGCGGAATATCAGACTGACGAGCTGTCACAATTTCAAAGAAACCGTTCAAAAAGTGTTGCCATAGCCTATGATTTAAAAGCAAACCAATATATGACCCACCCTTTAGTTATATTTACCATAACAATTTTTGTATTATAATTAAATAAAAACTCAATTCGTGAAATTAATTAAATATTTAGAAGACAATACGATTCTCCATCCAAGAAATACGATTCTCCATTCAAGAAAACGGTTGCTTTATATAAGAAATGCCATTTTAAAGACGAGTATGTAAGAAAACTTTCCTGTTATATGAAACATTCGTTTATTAAAACATTCTTATTTGGAGAAAAAAATACATTTTAATTATGTAAACTTTATTTTTTTCTTCAATTTAATTCTCAAATCAAAATATATGTGTAAATGGATCATGCTTTCCGAAAGACATCAGATTACTCGTCAACAAAAAATGTTTGAATTAAGCCAAAATTTGGAAATTAAGACCCTACAAACCAAAATTTGTAATGAAATACGGTAGCAACAAATTGTCGACAAACAATCAACAATAAGTGGTCGTGTTGTTTTATAAATTTTATGATAAATTCTAATTGATAAATTGTGTCGGTTTAATACAAAGTAACGACACGAATATGTTACAAACATCTACTCTTTTATATTATTATATTGGGCATAAGGAGTTTAATCAACTTAATCCTTCGCAAGTAATTTATACACAGTGGCACCATTAAAAGGTAATGATTTACGGCTTTCAGGATTACGCCGGGCACATCTATACACCCTTTCTTGCACATAACATAAAGGACGATAGGAGAGGATAATTCATAGCAAAGAAACTGACAGACACGTGGCTGATCAATTAGTTAGTAAAAAATTAGTAAACATCTAAAAAATAGGTTAGAACAACACAATTATAATTCAAAAAATTTTACTTGCTTAAAGTTGTGCAGCACTCTAAATAATCTATATACAGGATGACTCTTAAGTACAGGGTGCGCCATCTTTTATGTCGGTAAGTAAACATGTTTTGCGACAAACACGAATTGTTTCACACCGAAACAAGTTCAGTTGTGCTTGTGTTAACTCAATGTGCATATTGTCGAAAATATCGTGGCAGACAGGTACCGTCTCACAACACTATTCGTCGTTTCACAAGATGTCCCAATGAACTGGTTGAAGCGGTCAGAGAGAGCATTGATTTTCATTTGTTCCCGTATAAAGTGCAATTAACACAAATAATATTGCCGACAGACCATTCACGCCACTTGGAATAGGGCCAAACAGTCGCTCGAATGGTTCACACTGAACCTCCTGAATTTTGGAAGCAAATTTTGATGACCGACAGAGCCCATTTCACACTCTCTGGTGGCGTTAATAAGCAAAATTACCGCATTTGGAGAACGGAGACTCCACACGAGATCCATGAAACGCCATTGCATCACCAAAAAGTGACTGTTTGGGCAGGCATTTGCGCCAAAACGGTTACTGGTTTCAACAAGATGGTGCGACATGCCATACTGCAGATCTCCAGATTTGACCCCTTCGGATTTCTGTTTGTGGGGTTATTTGAAAAGCAAAGTGTACGTCAGCAAGCCTCAGACCATTGACGAGCTCAAGGCAAACATTCATGCCGAAATCATCACTATACCGTCCAAGATGTTTGAAAAAGTAATGGAAAACGCAGCAAAAAGAGCGCAACCGTTACGTACAATAAATTCGGAAGGCAATGGGGGTCACTAATCTGAATAAAAAATTATATGACAGCACATATCCTATTTGTCACTGTTATTGAGATAATCAAGGTCCTACTGTAAAATTGGTAACTTTGAATTTCACTCATAACTTAAAAATTATTGCTCACAAATTTCTCAAATAAACGTTTTCTTATCGCAAACTAATTAGTTTATCAAACACAGGGCCTTATAAGGTAAATTGATAATAAATACACTTTACACTAAAAAAGGTATGCAAATCTTTAATTCGGAAAATATGTAACTGATCAGTACGACCAATACCTTCAAAATACCTAAATTTTCCAAATATTTTGAAAATATGCAATAGAGGTTACATTCATAACGCATTTTTTAAAGAAATATTGAAAATTTTTAGATTTTCACATCTTTTTTACTTGCAGTATACTTATTTTTAATTTACCGTACTATTGGCCATCTATATGATAAACTACAATAGTTTTTAATTGCAACAGACACCGAGTCTCCTACTACTTCCTCGATCATTTCAAACTTACCGAACAGGAGGTTCTGGATCAACTGCTCCTTCTCGACGTAAGCAAGGGAGCGGGTTGTGACGGTTTTCCCCCGATCCTATTCAAACGTTGTGCCATAAGTCTGGCCCCCGCAGTTACCTTCTTGTTTAACGAAAGCCTTCGTCGTGGTATTTTTCCAGATCCCTGGAATATATCATGCATTCATCCAATTTTCAAGGCAGGTAATAGAAGTGAGGTAAGTAATTATCGTGGGATCGCCATTCTCTCTGTCTTACCCAAACTGTTGGAGGGTTTTATCCCGGTAGGTCTATCGTGTCTAACTTGTACTCATTTTGTGATCATCTATTTGACAGTCTAAACTCCAAGCAGCAGCTTGACGTTGTCTACACAGACTTCGTAAAGGCTTTCGTAAAGTTGGAGAGTCTCGGCTGTGATTTCATTCACATCGACTGGTTGCGTTCTTATCTCTCAGATCGTTCGCAATCTGTTAGGATTATGGATTCTTTCTTCCCATTATTTCGGGCGCCATCCGGCGTGCCTCAAGGTAGCCATATCGGCCCACTGTTATTTTCATTATTTATTAACGACGTTGTAAAATGTTTTAAGTTTGCCAACTGCCTCTTTTTCGCGACTTTAGACTGCGTAATGTTACAAGCCGACTTAAATCGCTTTTGCAGCTGGTCAATTAACAACTTACTGGCTTTAAACGTGCGAGTAAATGCAAAAATTATTTCTTTCTTCCGTATCCGCTCGCCTGTTTTTTATCAATATTAACTGTACAACGAAACCATTGATATGGTTGAGTTTATTTCGGATCTTGGTGTGATCTTGAATCTGACGCTACATTTACCAGACATGTTAACGCCCTTATTTCAGTCGTACATTATGCTTCACTTCTTTAAACGAAAAAGGACTTTCCGTTAACTTTGACATCATTATACGTATGCTTTGTTCGGTCTATTTTGAAATATGCATCTCCTGTTTGGTCACCCTCCTACCACTGTCATTCCGAGAGGAATTGAGAGTATCCAGAAACAGTTTATTTTGTTCGCGCTACGACGTTTACCATCCAGTCGTGCCGTGGACTACGTTCTTCCGCCTTATCAAAATCGATGTAATCTTTTGAAACTGCGACGTCTAGACAATCGCCGAGACGTAGCTTCCGCGCTGTTTGTACATGATATCATCAATTCCCGTGTCGATTGTATCGAGTTACTAGCACGTATCAACTTGTACGCTCCCGAACGTCGAATGCGTCAACGCGATGGAGCTTTATTCATCGACCGAGCGGTAACGAACTTCGATCTTTGTGATCCAATTCCGAGAGTGTCGCGAGTGTTCAACAAGGTCTACGGAGCTTTCGATTATCACTTGTCGAGAAATTCATTCAAGGAAGCTTTATATAATCTTTTGCAGTCGAGCTCATGCGCCGTAATTTCTTTTTTGTTTACCAGTTATTCTGTTGTGCCGATTGTAGTCACTGTAGGCTTCATTTATAAATAAATAAATAATTTATGAGTGAAATTCAAGTGACTAATTTTACAGTAGAACCTTGATTATCTCTATAACGGTTGCAAATAGGATACGTGCTATTATATAATATTTTGTTTAAATTAGCGCCCTCCATCAATTCCCGAATTTATTGTACTTATTAAGAGTCAACCTGCATACTGACATAGTTGAATAATAATGAAAATTATTATTAAATTAGTAAATTTAAATAAGACGGCCTGGATAAAACCAAATATGAAACTGGAATAAATTAAATTAACTAAGATTCCACACATAAAAACAAAATAAAAATAAAATAAAATAAAAATAAATTAATTTAGATTTCCTAGACCAAATAAAGTTATAAATCTCACTCATCCTCACTCTGAAATGATCAGCGACCTGTTCAATTAATAAGATCTAAGTTTATGACACTAAACAATAGGTGCCCTTTCCACCATAAAGGGATAGAAAGAATTATATGCCAATATCATAAAAATCAAGAACCAACCACTTTCAAACGAAATTGTAACTAATGCATCGTTATTAATGAGATATGAACTAGCTAGATACGAAAAGCGACATCTATGTTTGGTGGCATTTACAGTATTTAGTTTCATTAATACCAGCAGATGGCGTTCATCCACATGTTTGAAATCAGGTCAGGCCATAAAAACCTTTCCTATTCTTTCCTCTTCTTGTTCGTAAAGATCCCCAGATTTGTGAAGAATCCCCCATATAGTTTACTGTAACCTGAACATAATACGAATGTTAAACTATCAGTTTTATATAATTTAAATTTAAAACCTGACCCTATTTATAAATAGATGCGCTGAAAGATTATTCAAAATAAGAAAATTCTATTTCCTACTGAGTACTATAAAGATATCCAATAATGATAACTAAATACAATACCTTATACCGGATGATTTAAAAATTCAAATGAAAGAGAATATTGTTAAATTTTATATTGAATATTTAATTATCTTTTGTTTTCTTTAAGTGTATTCAATGTTTAATTAGTGTGAAGTTTCTGACAAAATAACAAAAAACCTTATAACAGTCAAAAAGTGTAAATGAAACCACTACACTTTTCAAAAAATCGAATAAGAATTCATCAAGGTCGTATTTTGTTATTTTTTGATATATAATATCGTAAAGTGTAGACATAGTTTTGATAAAATAACCAAATTAGAAAAAAATAATTAATTTTAATAACTAATTTAAAACTATTATTATGCACTTGTTAATTGTTTCAGATAGGATTAGGACGATTTATCGATTTTACAGTAATGCACTACACAAATACTCGAAATTCGTTTATTCAAAGGCCAATAACAGTCAATCGTAGAGATGTCTAAGTGATTCTGTGTATGTTACCTTGTTGAGTAACCCAACTGGGTTGTCTGTGCTGATCGTCATGTTAACGCGACCCTCAAGGGTGGTTTTATCGATTTTACAGTAATGCACTACACAAATACTCGAAATTCGTTTATTCAAAGGCCAATAACAGTCAATCGTAGAGATGTCTAAGTGATTCTGTGTATGTTACCATGTTGAGTAACCCAACTGGGTTGTCTGTGCTGATCGTCATGTTAACGCGACCCTCAAGGGTGGTTTTATCGATTTTACAGTAATGCACTACACAAATACTCGAAATTCGTTTATTCAAAGGCCAATAACAGTCAATCGTAGAGATGTCTAAGTGATTCTGTGTATGTTACCTTGTTGAGTAACCCAACTGGGTTGTCTGTGCTGATCGTCATGTTAACGCGACCCTCAAGGGTGGTTTTATCGATTTTACAGTAATGCACTACACAAATACTCGAAATTCGTTTATTCAAAGGCCAATAACAGTCAATCGTAGAGATGTCTAAGCACAGACAACCCAGTTGGGTTACTCAACAAGGTAACATACACAGAATCACTTAGACATCTCTACGATTGACTGTTATTGGCCTTTGAATAAACGAATTTCGAGTATTTGTGTAGTGCATTACTGTAAAATCGATAAAACCACCCTTGAGGGTCGCGTTAATATGACGATCAGCACAGACAACCCAGTTGGGTTACTCAACAAGGTAACATACACAGAATCACTTAGACATCTCTACGATTGACTGTTATTGGCCTTTGAATAAACGAATTTCGAGTATTTGTGTAGTGCATTACTGTAAAATCGATAAAACCACCCTTGAGGGTCGCGTTAATATGACAATCAGCACAGACAACCCAGTTGGGTTACTCAACAAGGTAACATACACAGAATCACTTAGACATCTCTACGATTGACTGTTATTGGCCTTTGAATAAACGAATTTCGAGTATTTGTGTAGTGCATTACTGTAAAATCGATAAAATCACCCTTGAGGGTCGCGTTAACATGACGATCAGCACAGACAACCCAGTTGGGTTACTCAACATGGTAACATACACAGAATCACTTAGACATCTCTACGATTGACTGTTATTGGCCTTTGAATAAACGAATTTCGAGTATTTGTGTAGTGCATTACTGTAAAATCGATAAAACCACCCTTGAGGGTCGCGTTAACATGACGATCAGCACAGACAACCCAGTTGGGTTACTCAACAAGGTAACATACACAGAATCACTTAGACATCTCTACGATTGACTGTTATTGGCCTTTGAATAAACGAATTTCGAGTATTTGTGTAGTGCATTACTGTAAAATCGATAAAACCACCCTTGAGGGTCGCGTTAACATGACGATCAGCACAGACAACCCAGTTGGGTTACTCAACAAGGTAACATACACAGAATCACTTAGACATCTCTACGATTGACTGTTATTGGTCTTTGAATAAACGAATTTCGAGTATTTGTGTAGTGCATTACTGTAAAATCGATAAAACCACCCTTGAGGGTCGCGTTAATATGACAATCAGCACAGACAACCCAGTTGGGTTACTCAACAAGGTAACATACACAGAATCACTTAGACATCTCTACGATTGACTGTTATTGGCCTTTGAATAAACGAATTTCGAGTATTTGTGTAGTGCATTACTGTAAAATCGATAAAACCACCCTTGAGGGTCGCGTTAATATGACGATCAGCACAGACAACCCAGTTGGGTTACTCAACAAGGTAACATACACAGAATCACTTAGACATCTCTACGATTGACTGTTATTGGCCTTTGAATAAACGAATTTCGAGTATTTGTGTAGTGCATTACTGTAAAATCGATAAAACCACCCTTGAGGGTCGCGTTAATATGACAATCAGCACAGACAACCCAGTTGGGTTACTCAACAAGGTAACATACACAGAATCACTTAGACATCTCTACGATTGACTGTTATTGGCCTTTGAATAAACGAATTTCGAGTATTTGTGTAGTGCATTACTGTAAAATCGATAAAACCACCCTTGAGGGTCGCGTTAACATGACGATCAGCACAGACAACCCAGTTGGGTTACTCAACAAGGTAACATACACAGAATCACTTAGACATCTCTACGATTGACTGTTATTGGCCTTTGAATAAACGAATTTCGAGTATTTGTGTAGTGCATTACTGTAAAATCGATAAAACCACCCTTGAGGGTCGCGTTAATATGACAATCAGCACAGACAACCCAGTTGGGTTACTCAACAAGGTAACATACACAGAATCACTTAGACATCTCTACGATTGACTGTTATTGGCCTTTGAATAAACGAATTTCGAGTATTTGTGTAGTGCATTACTGTAAAATCGATAAAACCACCCTTGAGGGTCGCGTTAACATGACGATCAGCACAGACAACCCAGTTGGGTTACTCAACAAGGTAACATACACAGAATCACTTAGACATCTCTACGATTGACTGTTATTGGCCTTTGAATAAACGAATTTCGAGTATTTGTGTAGTGCATTACTGTAAAATCGATAAAACCACCCTTGAGGGTCGCGTTAATATGACAATCAGCACAGACAACCCAGTTGGGTTACTCAACAAGGTAACATACACAGAATCACTTAGACATCTCTACGATTGACTGTTATTGGCCTTTGAATAAACGAATTTCGAGTATTTGTGTAGTGCATTACTGTAAAATCGATAAAACCACCCTTGAGGGTCGCGTTAATATGACAATCAGCACAGACAACCCAGTTGGGTTACTCAACAAGGTAACATACACAGAATCACTTAGACATCTCTACGATTGACTGTTATTGACCTTTGAATAAACAAATTTCGAGTATTTGTGTAGTGCATTACTGTAAAATCGATAAAATCACCCTTGAGGGTCGCGTTAACATGACGATCAGCACAGACAACCCAGTTGGGTTACTCAACATGGTAACATACACAGAATCACTTAGACATCTCTACGATTGACTGTTATTGGCCTTTGAATAAACGAATTTCGAGTATTTGTGTAGTGCATTACTGTAAAATCGATAAAACCACCCTTGAGGGTCGCGTTAACATGACGATCAGCACAGACAACCCAGTTGGGTTACTCAACAAGGTAACATACACAGAATCACTTAGACATCTCTACGATTGACTGTTATTGGCCTTTGAATAAACGAATTTCGAGTATTTGTGTAGTGCATTACTGTAAAATCGATAAATCGTCCTAATCCTATCTGAAACAATTAACAAGTGCATAATAATAGTTTTAAATTAGTTATTAAAATTAATTATTTTTTTCTAATTTGGTTATTTTATCAAAACTATGTCTACACTTTACGATATTATATATCAAAAAATAACAAAATACGACCTTGATGAATTCTTATTCGATTCAAATTACCAAGTCGATAAATTCGACGGTTGTCTGGAACCGCCTAGTAATCTTGAGCGATGTTATTGTTGCAATGGTTGCAGTTTTTAGGCGTCCCGAATGGTCATAATCAGCCAAGCTGGTTAAAGTCAGCTACGCAAAAGTTCACGGTAGTAAATTATGGTGCAGAGTACCCTTCCACACCGTCCAACTCGTCTTTGATTTGATTCAAAAATAAATATTTAATGATAACTAGATTCTTGATTTTTTCCTTTTTCATAATAACGTTCATATCGGTTCACTCAAAAGATTGCTAAACAAAAACTGCACGTCCAAAATGGCTGCTATTTTGGTGAGTGCCATTCAGCGCATGCGCAATCCACTCTAGTTATTTAGTAAAATTATCATATTTTCAAAAAAAAAACCTACCGACATAAGTGATCATAGTTTTGCACTCTCAAAATTTCGCTTCAAGCCTAAATATTGTACTCGGACACTAACGAAGAGATACGTTAATTACAAAAAGGTTAATGAGTCCTTTGAATATTTTTTAATGATTACCGTGTTTGACGTCAGAAATCCTGAGTCTACGCTAGAACGGATTTTTGATATGTATAATAAACTTGTTCTACAGTTTTCCGCATTGAAGGAATTACATGTAAAAATGAGAAATGCAAGTGTTTGTCCTTGGATGATCTTGATCTTTGGGAATTAATTAAACTTAAAAACCGGATGTTGAAGCGTTTAAATGGAACAGTACTAATTTAGAACTAAAACATAAATTAGCTTTGCTAAATAGGAAGATCAAAAACGGAAAATATTTTGCAAAGATAATGCTTCTAATGCTTCAAAGACAATTTATTTAATAATTTGAGCCAAAAAGAAATCTGGAAACAGTTAAAGCAGTCCATGGTAAATAACTCTAATAATAGGATCCACTCCGTTATTTGTAATGATGTTGAGTATCATGATCCTACTGCTATTGTTAATTTATTTAATCTCAGTTTTGTTAATTCTGTTGATTCTTCTGTATCAGCAAGTAGTTCTAGTCCAGGCTCAGATGATTTAAATAAATTTCAAACTATGGTGTGTAGTATTAATTCGTGTTTCTTTTCGCCCACTTCCTGCTGCGAAATAGCGAATTTATCTTCAAATCTCAGTAATACAAAGGGTGGTGGTTATGATAACATTCGTAATGTGGTTCTGAAGAATTATTTGCCATTTTTTTCACAATTACTAGCCGATCTATTTAATGTGGTTTTGGAAACCGGTGTTTACCCCGATTGTCTTAAAATTGCTAAAGTGACACCTATCTTTAAGTCTGGAAATTCTAAACTAGTTAATAATTATCGTCCAATTTCAGTTTTGTCCGTATTTGACAAAATTTTATAAAAAATTATTGCTAACCGGATGATAGACTTCCTGAATAAATCAATTTTTTTTCTATTCTCTTCAGTATGAATTTCGACAAGGTTCTGAAACAAATTTCGAGTATTTGTGTAGTGCATTACTGTAAAATCGATAAAATCACCCTTGAGGGTCGCGTTAACATGACGATCAGCACAGACAACCCAGTTGGGTTACTCAACATGGTAACATACACAGAATCACTTAGACATCTCTACGATTGACTGTTATTGGCCTTTGAATAAACGAATTTCGAGTATTTGTGTAGTGCATTACTGTAAAATCGATAAAACCACCCTTGAGGGTCGCGTTAACATGACGATCAGCACAGACAACCCAGTTGGGTTACTCAACAAGGTAACATACACAGAATCACTTAGACATCTCTACGATTGACTGTTATTGGCCTTTGAATAAACGAATTTCGAGTATTTGTGTAGTGCATTACTGTAAAATCGATAAATCGTCCTAATCCTATCTGAAACAATTAACAAGTGCATAATAATAGTTTTAAATTAGTTATTAAAATTAATTATTTTTTTCTAATTTGGTTATTTTATCAAAACTATGTCTACACTTTACGATATTATATATCAAAAAATAACAAAATACGACCTTGATGAATTCTTATTCGATTTTTTGAAAAGTGTAGTGGTTTCATTTACACTTTTTGACTGTTATAAGGTTTTTTGTTATTTTGTCAGAAACTTCACACTAATCAATGTTTAAGATTATACTCGTCTACATAAAAATTGGGAAAAATTTAAATGTATAATTTCGATTTTGTTAACTTGAGAGACAATTTACAAGGCGTGTTAAACATACGCGCCATAAAGATAAGATGCCAAAGTACGCATCAATCATTTTTCCACGTTTTCACTTTACGAAGATAATTTAAATTTGTTTTGAATGATTCATATTAGGTTTTTTTCGTATGCGCGTTCTATAAAGGTGGGTGGAGGAGTGCACCGCATAGGTTAAGCACTTTTCTACAAATCGCCTTCTTCAATATAATAGTTTATTGTTGTTATTATTTTGGTTAAGTGGATTCACTTAATTAATTTTTGGTTTTGTTATTTTTGTAAACTAATTAGAATTTATAAATACATAAAGAGGATTGGTTTGTTTTTCTAATTTTATATATGCTGCCTCTATATTATGTAAGATGCATAATTTAAACAAAAAATTAAAACATCTTAAGTGTATACATATATTTATTTGTGCGTTTGTGTGTGTGTGAAACAATTTTAGATATTTGAAATATATTACGAACAGTTGGTGTACCGTTTACCGCCTTACGAGAATATTACAATTTCCCATAATCTTCCTTTTTCAATCGTAATGTGTGTGAATGGGAATCACATGTCATGGCAAAGTTATTGCACGCATGATGAGCTAAGTTGAATTTCTAAGAAAATTATAGAAGGTTGGTTGTATATAACGTTTGTCACCAAAAAGTTCATGGTACAGAAAAGTTTTGCTTTTCGTAAATAATAATTTGTAAAAACACGGCCTTGCGGTTTACCATGTTGTTTGCGCGCCTACAAGCAACCCAAAGTTCAATTACTTATTTATGTACAAATTAAACGCAGGAGACGTCATATCGCACACAACTGTAAAAATAATAATAGTAATCAAATTTAAATTAAAAAACGGAAATAGAATTATTGTAGTTTTTTTTTATATACAGCACTCATTATATATTTACAGAATATACATGAGATGAATACAATATTTAAATTAAACCGGATAAGAAACAAACTAAGTATATACGAGTATGTATATAGCTATATATGTCCATATGTATATAGTTATACATATGGATTCGTGTGTATATGTAACTTTTGTCGTCAAACAAATTTTTTATCATTTTCTTGAAGACATTTACGTATGTACAATGAATATGATATTGAGAATCCTTGAGCAGCAATATGATATATGTTACCATATGCTCGAACATGCCGTTTGGCTATTCAAGTAATATTCGTTTGTGCTTGTTTCTTAAAGAAAAAAATTATTATTAAGATTATGTTTGGATTTCTAATTAGATGATAAGTTTCGGTATATGCGAAATTGGGAAATTGTGTGTGGACGTTGTTTATAGTTTTTTGTAAATAGGCTTAAATTTAAATTAATGATCTAATTCGTAAAATTTAATTTAAACAAAAACTGGTTAAATGTTGTTAGTGGTATAGCTGATGACTATTTGATAGTTTAATTGGCTTGGGATTGATAAAAATAGATGTGCCAAACATGGTCATGGAACTCAGCTATTTCTTTACTGATTATATTTAGGATGCGCTCTAGATTACTTGACAGAACAGAAGTCCTAAAAATTTTTGGAGAGAAAGTTCTGAAGCATGATATTAGTTAGTGTCATCGTGAATATGAAATAAATTTTTGATGTTTTGTGTTGAAATTGAACTCTAAACTGCAGCGTGGGCCATCTGCTGGTCCTTTTTTCAATCGATGATTGAATGCGATGTGTTGAACAGAACAACGCATTTTGATTGTCCAAATTTATTATTAACATAATCGTTCAAAAACAACAACATTTCGTAAATTACGTGAATTTTGGTCAACATGGACGTCCATGCACTGAGCGTGCAATTGGCAGAATTATTGATCGTTCTGAAGAAACTGGTTCAGTGGAATCATACATGTTCATCCAGTTCGTACTCCTGATGCAGTGGCAGCTGTTAGTGAGTGTTCGTAATGTACCAAGCACATCAACCAGGCATCGTTCACAAGAACTCAACATTTCACGAACCACATTACAACGCATTTTGCATGTTAAACTTCATGTGCGTCCATACAAAATTCAACTAACTCAAAAATTGAAGCCACCAGACCATTTAAATCGTCGTCGTTTTGTTAATTGGATGATTGAACGAAATGAAGGTTTTTCTTCAAAAATAAGGTCAATAAGCAAAATGTTGTTATTCACGAAGCAGAAGTTCATCCTCCAAGAGTCACTGTTTGGTGTGGTTTATGGGTTGGTGGCATCATTGGGCCGTTTTTGTGTCAACGACCTTTGGTTTCACGATGACGGAGCGACAAAATTTGCTGATCACATAATTTCAAGAAATTGTAAAGTTTCTTGACCACCAAGAAGCCCGGATTTAACACCACTTGATTATTTTTTGTGGAGTTATTTGAAAGGTAAGGTGTATGCTCATTCAATCATCCACAAACAATTCAAGAACTTAAAACAACATTCGAGCTAAAATTGAGCCGTGCGGATGGGCGTATAAACGATATTGTTTTTCATACATAAATGGCATAGAACCATCTTTCCTTATCAATAAAAAATTTTGAATTTTCATCCCAAAATGTGTGTTTTATTTAAAAATTAAAAAAGGACTAACAGATGACCCACCCTGTACTAGTATTTTGAATTCAAAACATCTCTATAATTTAAAAAAACTGACTATACTTTGGAAATTTTAGTTAGATATAAAATTTACCACTTCATCGTTTGAAATCTAAACAAAATACGTTAAAATGTCTAAAAGAGATCAGTCTAAAAAGGATGCCTCCAGGAGTTTTTTTTTACTTCTCTTGTGGCCCTTGGTGATTAATGATTTATTCGATAAATTACGAGATTGTTCAGAGCTATGCCCTAGGACCTGGTCAACACAGTTTCAGGTACACCCAATCCTGTTTTTACACGGCTTGTTTTTCTACACAATACAAAAAATATAGTGTAGTTATGCCGAATGTTGTTGCCTAAATTCGATGAAGTTTTGTAACAGAAGTAATATCCGGTTTCGATCTGATAAGATCATGGACAAATTCAATCATCGCATCAGGCCACCATGGCGACTGAATCAAAATGGGAGTTGCTTTGAAATAGGCATCATTTAATTGTTCGGCGATTCAAATATATTCCATGGTACCTGAAAACTCAACTAAATGGCCTTATAGCAGACATGTTCTAAGTTGCTTTGAATTAATTAATTAATTCAGTATTAAATTTGGGGAGCAATAATAAAATTGAATTACATATTCGTAAAACATTTATTTCAAGGTTGAGCATTATATGAGAAATAAAGGGTGGGTCATTTAAAGTTTGTTTATAAAAACGTTATACAACGAATATCCATCTTTATTTTGTGGAAAAAAAATTTCGTTAATGGGGCTCCCTGTGCTAGCCTTACAGCAAGCCATCCTGTCACTCCAGTTTTTAAGAACTTTTTAGATGATTTCGGCACCTATTTCGCGAATAACTGTCGCAATGTTTTAAGCTAGTATTTTCTCTGGATTATCCGCATAACACCTATCCTTAACCAAGTCCTATAGAAAAAGGTTCAACGGCGTCAAATTGCAGCTCCGCGCAGGCTAATTGACATCTCCAAAACGGCTAATTATTCGGTTGGGAGATTTCGGTCGGTTTGTATGGCATATGGTGCCATCTTGTTGAACGAAAAGGTTGTTCACGTTTATAGTGTCGATTTGAGGCCATATTTGCCACCACTCTAAAATCCACACCAAACAGTCACTGTTGGTGGCTGCATTGGCTTCTCTACGATTACGTGTGGCTGTTCCGAACCCCAAATCCGGCAATTCTGCTTATTTACAAAGCCCCCGGGATGGAAATGCGCTTCGTCTGAAGAGATGATTTTTCGACCAAAATCGATGTAATTATGAAGCTGGTATATGGCTCACGTAGCGAACTGATATCGAAGTGGATGATCAGTTGCTTTCAACTGCTGAATCACCTGGACCTTGTAGACGAATAATCCGAGGCCTTAGTGAAGTATTCTTTTCAGGCTGGTGCGACTAATGGCCAGTTGCTGCGATCGGCGTAGAGCTGAGGTCAATGGATTCTGTTCTACACTAAGGACCACAGCCGCAAATTTTCGGACGTGCACACTGTCTGAGCTGGGGGACCCCTTCTGTTATCCAATAGCAAGCCTTTCTCATGAACTTCCTTCACCAATTACATTACAGCGGTTCCGCTTTGCGCTCTTTCACGACCCATATTTATTTTCAAAATTCGCATGGTTTTGGCTAAACAAAACTGACTTTGAGTGTTGCCATAGTCTATGATTTAAATGGACGGCCCACCCTAGGGATGGGGCATAGGGTTTAGGAGAGATTTTACATAGATTTTATCTAAAAATCAGGCATACTGAGAAAAAATGTTTTATGTAAATATTTGTAAAGTATGGGAATAATTTTTCCATAGAGAAATTGGCAGGGACAAGGATTCCCAATATTATTTTGTTTTCACTAACTCTTTACCTACGTAAGAAAGAAGAAAATAATTTAAATAGAAATTATAATTAAATTCTTGGTACGGCCAGATGGTTACTATAAAAAAGCGTTAAAAATGGTTTAACAATCAAAATGTTACAACAGGTTCTAGGTATCTGGTTATACTCGTACTATTTCTAGGGAGGAATGTATTTCAAACCTGAAGGAGTATCTGAGAAGGCAATAAAACTAGTATTTTCTGGAAAAGGAGGCCAAGAAAAACTTGCACGAATTTATTTAGTGCAAAGTTTAGGGCGTTTTCCAAACACCGACTTATTACATACTTACTGACTTATTTGACGCCATCTTGAATAAGTCGGTCAAGTCATTCCAATTCATTGTACCGACTTGTTTGTGACGTAATAACAAAAAACCAAAAAGACACATTGTTGGAGACATTTCTGTATAGAGGTACTTATTCAAATGAGTCTCCTCGCGAGGTCCACAAATAAGTCGGTGTTTGGAAAGCATCCTTAGAACCTAGTACAATCGACCAAAAATTAGCAACCCTCTTTAATATCAAATTTAATTGGCCAAGAAATTGGAATACAAGCACTTTCCAAGGCAGTTCCACTACGATCCATTTAAGAATTTACGATTTAGATTAGCCGAACTCATTCATCAGAAATTGTGCTTAAAAGAGGGGAAAAAGAAGAAGCAAAATTTCAAATTTTGTTAGACAATACGATTTTGTACTAAGCTGGCCGCGAATGGGACCATAGACGCCTTTTGGAACATATCCTTGATTTTACCATAGATTCAATGCCTTTTTTGCATGATTTTTAATTACACGATGGTTTGGAACGTATCTACCGTGCAAAACCAGGTTTAGGTGTAAACACTTAACAATTCTATCTGACTTAAAGCAGCGCGCTCTACAAGTTGTAGAGTTGCGGTGCATCGAGAAGGGTTTTTACGTTAATCCATCTAAGATCATCTAAGTGAACTGTCACTTATTTACTGTCCCGTCTGTTTTAGGGGAAACGATCACCAGATCAGATATAGTCAAACGTCTGTGCGTTACCGTAGACAGTAAACTTACCTGAAGGCTTCATTTTGGATGTAAACTTAAAAAAGCGAGTGCCACTAAGAGCATTTGAGAAATCCTAGGGCTTGGCTCACAAAATGCCAATGCTTATCTACAAATCGACTCTGATCCTCGCTTTGCCGTGGTGGTGCGTTAGGGTGTGGAATAAGCTATGTTTGATTAAGGGACATGAACTAATGATTTTAAGAATTTAAAATTCAGTTGCACCACTTGGACGCATAGATGTTTCATGAAACTGATCGTGTATGAGGAAGTTAGTGTTCCGCATCTAAAAAGCATTCGTCCTAATCCTACACTTTTATAGAATGGGCTGTGGAAACGATTAAGCATCAAAAGATTGTGTATTTTAATGGTTTTAAGAATTTAAAATTCAATTGCGTCACTTGGACGCATATAAATATCATGAATCCTGTATAAAGAAGTTCCGAATCTAAAAAGCATTCGTTTTTATTTGTAAGAGACCAATTATTTTTATTTTACAGTTTTTATGGAATGAGCGTAATTCTCGGGCTGATAGTGATCCTTAAATAGTAGTCCTTAGTGTCCTTTGATAAATTAAACTCAAATGGGTCGTCGACGATGTTGAACGATTAAGACAACCTATTAATGGGGTAATTTTCTCCATAGTTTGTGGAATGGTGTTCTAGTGCTAAAAATTCATGGTTTCGAAATGTTCTGCAAGGCACATGAATTGATATGTTTTCCAAAATGTATGCTGAATCAATTTGACCAAGCAAAACGTTACCAATGAAAGCCGCACCTAAGAGATGATGTATCGAAGCCGATGACGTGAAGCCGTAACGCTTGGTTTATAGATTGATTGGAAAAACTTTGCAAAAATGTTGTGCTATATCTTTGGAGTTTGAGGAGCTGGTATTGTTATATGTCATATTTGCAGGGTATCCGTCAATTTCGCGTTTATTCCTAAAGTATTTCCAAAATTGTTTTGGAGTTATTTTGATTTTTCCTTGAATTTTATCGAGATACGATCGAGATACCGATTTTGATTTGAAGTAAATTTCAAATTCGTTACTATGTTGTAGAATCATTGTTTTGTCGGCTTCTAACCCGCTTTTCAACATTTTGGCTTACGTTTTCGGCTTCCGATTTTTTAAGTTAACTAGTCTATCATCGAACCACTGAGGGTGAGCATTTTGTGGTTTACAGCACATAGGTACATAAAGTTCGAAGCCTTGCTGCATAATGTCATTAAATTTATCAACATTTTCGTTTATATCATTGGAATTGAGAGTTGATTGCCAGTTGATGGATTCTAGGTAAATTTGTAGCCCCGCACGGTTTGTTTTTTTGAAGTTGCATTTGATTGGTTGTAGGTGTTCTGAACTCGCCATTAAATTAGTCAAATACAAAAGGTAACACGGAAAATGGCGGCTTTGGTTTAATCGTTGAAATAAACAAGTGCAACGTTGTTGTATCAACTAGTCAAAACTTATCACCTAACAAAAATCACCAAACATTTACCCGATATTGCCACCTGGCGGATGACAGAAGGAATTACTTTAATTTAGAATACAAGATCCCTTTTTTTTATTGGTGTGTGTACCGAACACTACGCAAAGGGCAACCATGTAGCAGCTCGAAGGAAATATTTATTATTTTTCTACTAGTTGTGAGACGAGTTTATATCTGGAACTCTCCATACTTCAGTTCAAAATGACACACCCATGAATGAAGTTACCAATTATATATTCAACTACTACATATAGGTGAATCCGGAAAATAAGATTTCGCGGTCTACAAAAACACTCTATACTCTATAATATCGTGCGATGGGTAACACTAAATTTACCGTATGGAATTAATGAAATATGATCCACTGTAGTGTGTGGTAGAACAAATAACGAAACCAAATCTAATATTTATATTTGGTATAGTGTTAATATACCAAACCAAATATTATGGTTTGCATTTTTTGTAATGTATATATGGATTTTCCACATTCACATACATCCCCACTATATATCATGAGACGTGCGGGAAATGTTAAAATAAAATGCATGCGCATACAATAATATGCTTTGGAAAATGCTAATACATACTAAATAGTTTTTTGTTGAGAATTGTATTTTGATAATTGTTGAGGATTATAATATGACGAAAATGGTAACGAGACGACGGGCCGGGTGGTTGAGGTACTAAATCCTAGCACATATTTATTGCACATCAAAATAAAAATCCTCATTTTCATTTTAAATATTAAATTCAATTTATATACAAAGTGTAAAACAAAAAAAAAAAAAAAAGAAAATGAAAATTGGTTTTTATTAAATGAAAGGAAATTGTATAAATTTTCATCAATAAATTTTATTTTTATGCACACACACACATACATTAGCATTAAATTCATCGTCATCATAATCATTCATGTTGAGTTACTAAGTAGTCGTACAGATTTAACCAATGCCTTTTCCTTATTAAATATGAAATTGAAGAAAATTAAATTGAAAAATTGTTAAATGAAAATAAATAAATAAATAAAATAATTATTTTCCGGTTTGTTTGTTTATTTATTTATTCAGTTGATGGATAATTTTGTGTATATATGTACGTTATACAACAACACAACAACGGATAACAATAATAAAGGAACACAAAGGAAATTTAATGGGGAAAAGGGATTTTTTGTGCTGCTGGCTTTTGTTTAAATGTATTTTATTGTTGGTGTGCAGAAAAAAATTATTTTATGGCCGTCTGAAGGAATTTTTGTTTCAAATAATCCTCTAACCATAATTACACATTTAAAATAGAACAAACTGTTTGCCTAGAATTGCTGCTCTTAATAAACTCGCACGCAAAGTACTTGCTTAGTCTAATACCAAATCAACAATTTGATGATAATCGATCATTATCAAATTATGACATCTTTAGATCAATTGATCTGATCTGTCTCGACTGTATGTGGCGTGTGAATCCAACACTTAATGATGTGAGAAGATATGTGGAAATTAATGTTATCAAACTCGTTCTGACGTAGCAGTCACCAGATTTGAAATTTACTACATTTTGGTCATCTAATATCTAGATTGTTTTTTTGCAGATACCATTCGAATCACTTTCGTTAGTTCGCAAGATTGCAGTGGAATAGAGAAGTATTCACGGCCGTTTTTTTTATTTTTACAATTTATTCTTACGATTTTTAAACAAAGAACAGCAGGACGGTTATAAATGTTAAAATTTGCAGTCCTATTCTGCCAGTCGTGTTAACTTCAAATCAGGTCGTAAACAGATATTTTGTATTGAGCCAAATGAGTGAAAATGAATAAATGCTTTTACTTAGTTTTTTAATTTTTGACCAATTAAACGTCCCATTATTCCGGGAGTAATTTAATGCATTTTGAAATGAAATTAGCTGAGTGTCATTCAGCCAACACACAATACTATAGTATTCGATTTTTTGTGTATTGGCATCCCTGGATCAAAAATTGCCACGAAAAAATCATTTTGAATTCGAACGGGAACAAATAAACTATGAAGGGTAAGTTTGTGTATCAATACGAATCGTAAAATGTTTTGGTTGGATCGTTTTCTTGTCGATTTTGATTGATTTTTTCGTACTCCGAAATTGTACTTTCATTTTATAAAATGGAAAATTTCAATAAGCATATAAAAAATGGTTTTATTCAAAGTATTATCCTTCGCTATTTCCAGTTCTGGCGAATAAGGTGAGTGCGGTAGCAGATACCCATCTCAGCGTTTTGATAGTGTCCTGGACGATGGGAGTGCGATGGCATGGAGCGTTATCGTGCTACAATATCACACGTTCGTGTCTCGTGTTCCATTCTGGCCCGTTTTCGAGCAATGCATGGTTCATATTAATGAGTTGTTATCGGTAGCATTGCCCATTGACAGTTTCGCCCTGTGAAAGCTCTTTCTTTCAAGCCGAGAGAAGCAACATTTCGCAAGAGGCTCTTCGATTTTCCAGCTGTCTCTCAGTCAACTCATGTGGCACTCATTTTCTCTTCTTTTGAATTATTCCATAGAATATAAACATTTGGAAATACCTTGGTGAGCCGTGTTTAATGTCTCCGTAAGTTAATCTTGAGTTTGCGTATCATCTTCATCCAATAACGCTTGCAGCTCGGTGTTGTCTTGAAATGGTTTTGGTCTTCCGGAGCGCCGCGTTTTGTCCTCAATGTCGAAAGCGCCACTTCTGAAGCGTTTAAACCAATCTTCATAGATAGTTTTGAACTATGACGTGCTTCAGCTGCAGTTTGTTTCAAGTTGAAGCAGAAAAGTAAAGCTTCCCGCAAATTGCTGTTTGTTTGGCACAAAACTCGACATTTTCGTTCTTAGAAAAAATATTTTTGCGACTGGTTATCGTCTACGCTATGAACAAAATACATCTTGTGACATAAATGATAACTAGATGTGTCACTGGCACCATCTATGTTTGAAATTCGGAATTTTAGTTGTGCACTTGTTATATCTAAGAACAGAAAAATGGAATGCACTATTTTATTGTTTACTCATAATGTCAAAAAAATTTGATATCACCCAAACCTGTTTGTACACGGCCTTTTTACCCGATTTTTTAAAACATAAAAAATCACAGTTTTTTTACATGGTTTTACGTGGTTTTATACGTTGGTTTTTTACGCGGTTGGAACATATCACCGTGTAAAAAACGTTTATATCAAAAAACCTAAAGTAAAAAATATGACCCTGGGTGTAGTAAAGAATTACCCTAAGCATCATTTTTTGTCAATCGAGGATTTTGATAGAATTTGGAGTACCATTTTTGTGCTTGGTGAAACATTTTATTTTTAATCGAAATCGACATCAGTTTAATGTGTCCAAAAAAATTTGACTAAGTAAATGCAAAATCAACCAAATAAACATTCTATTTGGCAAACAAACTTCCCCTTTATATTTTGTTTTTCCCGCTTTAAATCAAAGCTGAAACCACAAAACGAAACGAACGAAATACATATGAGCTGCTATTTCTAAACTTGCTGCACCGCGTCAGTGTTGACAACATATGAGACACAAAAAAAATGAAAATCTAACTTTACTTCAAGCCAAATATTAAACTTGTTTTTTAACAGCAAAATATTAATTATTTTTGTGGAAGAAACGAATTTATCTATAACAAATCCTTTCAAAATTGCAAAAGTGTGTATTTAAGAGACAAGACATTCGCCGAAGTAGCCGAACAGTTAAAATTGCCAAGTAAGTTTATTGCCATGTTTTTTATTTTAAGTTTTATTGGATTAAGCTTGAAGAACTGTTTTAGGCGAAAAATTAAAAAGTCGTTGGCGACGTTGAGAACCAAATTTTATAAAGAACTCAAAATTAATGAGGCTAGGCGGGATAAGCGCACAAAAAATGTGTAATGTGTTTTATTTTTCATAAAAGTGATAGTTTAGTCGAGTAAGACGGTGAGTCAGACTCAACTACGACTACTTCAACATATATGCCGAAGCCCAGCACCTCCTTTGAAAATAGTCCAAGAAATTAGACATCAGCGCGAATGTTTCTTGATGCTCTGACCGAGCACGTTGATGATGCTGGTCTGTCACTGATTTTCTGGAGGTGCAGATGGATATTTTGAAAGTGGTTCATGAGAAACTATTCCGGCAAAAACTTTATTTAAACTTAATTTACATAAATGATATTTTATTTTCTAATTTGTTAAATAATCTTTTAATACAGTTCATTGAAAAATCCTCTCTGATAGTACTAAACCGTGCGAAATGTCTATATTGTGGTAATGGCCGAACCTTCAGCCGCCGAGTGCCTTCTAGTAATTGGTTTTGTTCATCGTAGTGAACTACAAATGTATTTGGCCCATAGTTTACCGAATCGTGGAGCTTAATAAAATTGTGGAGAGCGATGGTAGCTCGAACAATTTTCTCTGCATTTTCGCCCTGGATATGAACACATTAAATTTTTCCTCAATGAAAAAACCGCACGGTGGTAATGGCAATACCACCGTTTTTGGGATAAAATACTACCATCGCTCTGACTCCCTTATGCCCCAACATCAACGGCAAATATATAATTGTTGTCGCATATGGCTAACATAACGATACTATGCTATTGTTTATAATTACAGTAAAGGAAGCCAGTGTGTGGTGGACATTTTATCCGAATATGTTTCCCGTCGATTGCTCCAGCCACATTAGACATTGAGCTGTTAACATAAAAATCGTCTGCAATTTTTATCCATTAGTTTTCCTTTGATGAGCCAAATAAAACATACTTAATTCATCCCGGTACTATAGACACACATAGACGGAACATTCAGGATAAAACTTGCAACCTGCACCATATACCAAATAGTTTTCTAGAGTAACAACTAGTCTAAATTCCGGGTCAATGCAGTTTCTTACGAAGTTTTGCTTCTGTAACTTAGATTTCAAATATGAATTTAAAAGTTCAAACTGTTTAATCCCGATCCGAGTTTCTTTTCTAAATTGATCTGGCTTCTAAATATTTTCGAAAAGAAGTCACGCATTTCCCGTTCATTTTCACTAACAATTTTCCGAGTCCACAACCGTCGATTTTTCGTTTTTTGCTGGATTCCCGCATAAAACATGATTCTTTCGAGTTAAATTTTGATACAGGGAGGCCAATTCACAAAAAAAATTAATGTTATTAAAGTTTTTGCCACTTGAGCAGTTTACCAATTTTGTTAAAATGAAAATTTGACTTGAAAGAGGAAATGGCACAAACCACATTTTTGTAAGGATTTTTGTGGTACCAATACAACTTTTATTAAAATTCGGCCATGAAATAACAACTTTTTAATTTCCTTAAATCGTGTTAAAATTCCGTTTTCTCTGAAATTTAAGGATAAACATTAACTATAACTTCATTTCATAGTGTAATACATTTTTTGGGAAATCTTGGCGCACTTAACATAAATTCGGCTTCAACTTTGTCTTTTAAATAGTCGCTATAGAAGAAGAATGTCACAAAGAAAATATTGTTGAAATGATCCACCACCAAAAAATATGATTTTGATAAAAAGCTGTATGAAGCTAGCTATATCGAAAGGTATAATTTGGGGATGAAAGCCTTCAAGAGTGAAGCCGAAAGCCGCGATTCTTGTAGCAAGTTATACGAGGGCGTAGTGAGAAGTCTGATAAAATTGCAACAGAGGGCGCCACAATCGCAAATCCCAGATGTCATGTGTCAATACCATCTGTCACTAGACCAAACTAAAATTTTCAAACAGATCTGTCATTTAGTTCAGTTTTCATAGCCATTGAAAACAGAACAAAGCTTGATAAATATTATGGGGACTCTTCACCATCGATTAAAATGATTCACAAGTGGTTTACTGATTTTTGTTGTGGAAGTACAAGCACAGCTGATGCCGAACGTTCAGGACGCCCAAATGAAGTCACCACACCAAAAATGGTTGACAAAATTAATGATAGGATATTGCAAGACCACAGAGTGAAAGTGCGCGAGATAGCTGAATGAACATGTGCGCAATATATTACACGAACATTTGAATATGAAAAAGCTATTCGAGCCTTTTGTGCCGCGTTTGCTTATAATCGACCAAAAACGCACACGTGTGACAACTTCAGAGGCAGTTTGGCGTTGTTCAAGCGAAATAAAAAGGAGTTTTTGCATCGTTTCATAACTGTGGATGAAACATGGATCCATCACTATACACCGGAGGCCAAAGAACAGTCTAAACAGTGGATTTCTACTGGCGAATCTGCGCCGAAGAAGGCTAAGGCTGTTTTATCGGCCAACAAGGTCATAGTTTTTTGGGATGCACGCGGCATAATCCACATCGATTACCTTCAAAAGGGAAGAACAGTCAACGGCGAATATTACTGCAACTTATTGGACCGTTTCAACGACGTTTTGAAAGAAAAACGACCACATTTGACGAAGAAAAACGTTTTCTTCCATCAAGACAACGCACGGTGCACACGTGTGTAGTTGCCATGGCCAAAATCCATGAATTACGCTTCGAATTGCTTCCACATCCGCTATATCCTCCAGACTTAGCCCCCTGCGACTATTTCCTGTTTCCGAGCTTGAAGAAATGGCTCGACAGAAAGAGATTCGGCTCTAATAAGGATGCAACAAATGCGTATTTTGAAGAGTTGAAGAAATCGTATTATTCGGAAGGGATCGAAAAATTGGAAAAACGTTAGACTAAGTGTATCGAGCTAAAAGGCGAATACGTTGAAAAATAATTTTTTTTTTTGACCGAAAATATTATTCCTTGTTTCATTTTTACCACACTTCTCACTCGTATGTGTACTGAATTAAAAACGCTTTACAGAAAAATTGTTTGAATCTATGAAGAGAGTTGATACTCTCGAAACATTTGGTGTGCGCAAAAAAATTCTTCGTCACAAAAAACAACTCAACTCTGTCTTTATTGACGACATTTTCATAATTTTCCCCATGGGTGACGAAAACCTACGAATAAGGGTCGGCTAATCGACGTCTAGTCTATCTACATCACATAAAGTTGCATAATGGCTTTTGCTCGAAAAGTGATCCGAGTACAACAAAACACGGTTTATTGAAGAATAAAAGAAAGTATCAGTAGAACACCCTTCGGAAGAATTATTACTCGAACCGATTAATTAAATGCCGACTAAGACGGAACAGTGGATCAGACACTGCACTGCCAATCCATTCGTGTAAATTTCGCCTTAACTTTCATATTGACAATCCTCAAATTTTAGGCATTGAACTCAATGCGGAAAGGAAAGTACTATAAGAGATCGTATACATTAGAGGACATCTCAAGGCCCAGGAAAGGTAAATGGCATTCTTACATAATTTATTATTTCTTAAAGGCCCACGCAAGAATATAATAATAAACAATGTAAAATTGATTTAAAAACTGTAAAATAGGGAATAGCATCAGAGAATTATTATAACCTCACGTTGCAGTTCAAACTCCACGATGGCTATATATTGGAAGCGAATTTAGCGACCCCACAGACGCTGTATATATTACAGTTACACAATATCGAAATTTGTGATTTGGTAGTCTAGGGTTATCTCCAACCAAGAGATACGCTTTGTCTGAAAGTCAAATAGTTTTGGATTTGCTCTCATCGTATTAAGGCTAGGTAGGTTATCTCGAAGGACTACCTCAGACGCACATCGTTCCTTAGCCATCACATCTAACATTCAGAATTAAGATTGAAGAAATTAAGCGCCTAGAGATTGTCTAAGCGCTTAATTTCTGAAAGGCTAATTTGGAGTTAAAAATTACAGATGCTCACGATTTTAAAAAGATTACTTCGGGCAGGTAATTTTTCAGCAAACGCATTATCTTATACACACACGAATCACTTATAACAGATGGTCTTCATGTACATTTTGCAGAATAATCTCTAAGAACGTGCTGTGATCACAGGTTTACAAAGTTGCAAGACCTTTAAACTAACAGTGCAGCTTCAGCAGTTTACCAATTGAATTTAAAATGAAAATTTGACTTGAGAGGAAATGGCACAAACCACATTATTGTATGGATTTTTGTGGTACCATTACAATTTTTATTAGGGTTCGGCGATGCAATAATATTCGTGTATTCCTTATAGCCTTGGTGACTACCAACAAATTTTGATTTCCTTAAATTGTGTTACAATTATTAGTTACGGATTTTAGCCCGTACATTGGGTCATTAATTTTTTAATGACAATGAATCTCCGAAAGGTGATATTCAGCACAGCATTACTGGTTAAAAATGCTCAAGGCTCAAAGGTAGGACCATTAAAGTCAAGTAAAATAGCCCGTTTTTGAACGATTATATTTTTTAATACTGAGATGCTCTCTGGATTGGCTGCTACTGGTGCTGTTTTGATAACCTAACGAGTAATATATAAACTTCTAAAAGGATATGAAAATACTTGAATGTGAAGTAAAAAACCAAAAATAGTGCTGGGGTGTGCAATGTCGTTGCTTATCATGCGGAAGTTCTAAATTTTACAAAATGGATCGATCGAGCCAAGTAACAAGATAAACGGCAGAAAAATGTCTTGAACAATTAAAATTAGAATGGTTGCCTCCAAAAACGGTGTGGTTTTATTTTTTTGACTATAGGTTATGCAAGTAGATGGCGAAAAAGCGAGGGACTTTTTATTAAACCCCGAGAACATAAGATTAAGAATCCAAAATATGTCGTGAGTGGAGGAACAGACAGCGTCAAATAACATTAAAATTTTTAAATGGGAATTTCGTTTTTATGTGTAAATATACCATATCAGATCAGATAAGATCTTAAATGCGACCCAGTTAAGACCTAGATAGAGCGATCCAAATAAGATCTAGAAGAAACTAGTTCATTATTTAATTTTAATGTAAGCAAAACTGGACCGGTATATAACCCCCCCTGGTATTTGTTGACCAAAACGTTTTGATTTTTCTGGTGATGCCAAAACTGAAAACATTCTTCCAGAAGAGTTCTAGGTACCACAGATTTGGAAATTGAAATCCTCGTCTCTATTCATGAAACACTAAGAGTGAGATTATTTATTGCTTTGCAATCTAATTCAGATCTAGAACGATCCAGTGCGATTCAAATCTGATCTAGAGCGACGCAAGTTTAGATCGATCCAAAACAAATCTAGAGCAATCCTGAACCGATTTAGAAGATTAGATTTATTGAAAGTGCGAAATGCGAATTGTATGTGAAACGACGTCGTGGGCTAACTTTGAATTACACGAAACTCACAACATCAGGTCGATTCTGGCTTTCCTGGAAATATTTTGCTATCCAATTTCGATGCAAAAAATATATGCGAAAGCTCTACGGCTCGTATCAAAATGACATTGGAAATTTTTATTCCGAAATCTATACCATTTCTAACCTATAGAATTACACAAAAGCTGTTACGACGTCCTTTCATATAAAGTTTGCGGAGAGTGTTGGGGTTTAAAATTTGTTTGCGCGCGAGCACTACGTATAACATAGGGCAATTTGTATTTTATAATGCACCTCTTTTCTAACCTATGTAGCTGCTATGGGGGCAATTTATCATAGTTATGCATCAACGTGTGTGTGTGTGTGATTCATGATAGATGGCGATTTAATCGCAAAACAAACTGATTTTCGTAAATTCCTGAGGAAAAAAATATCTGATCGAAACTCGAAAAAACGGATGCTCAATATTTTTTGAAAATATATCCAATGATACCAACATCGATTCCGGTTGAGACACTACTTTTAGCCTACCCCAGGAATAAGGACGAGGACATACTAGGTTTTAGTGATTACAACGCCATATTTCATGAATTCATAAAACTTTCGAACAAAATGTACGTACTTTGAGGCGTAGAATCCGAATGTGCAATGATATTAAATTTTATAGTGGATTTGGGGGTCGAGTGATTGAATTCAAATTAAAACGTCGCAACCTCTTAATAGTTTTTTGATAAATTGTTCGTGGCAAATTGAAATGAACAACAACCCCGGTAATTTTTTTCTTAATTTCAGAATCATTAATTTACTTGTTGCGCTCGGACGAAATCTAGGTAACAGATACTTACTCTGTAATACTATACTCTAGTTATATATAAATATAGCACCCAATCCCAATTCTAAGTAATTAAGTTGACATAGTGTTTTGTGTTTTTATTTTTATAATAAATGAGCAATCAATTAATTTTAAGTCCCATTATTTTGACACACTATAAAATAAATATACAAAAAACTATAAAAACCAACCCAGTAAATCCCCATATAGCTAAGTATAATCTTATAGTTACAATCTAAATAAAGTTGATATTATACCTCGAACGAGAAGTGACTTGATGGTTTATTGATTTTCCATTTATATGTCTGGAGGTATTACATTCGTACTCAGATTTTTACTAGCATTTATAGTTTTTGTCTCTTTGTGTATTATGAAACACTATTCACTGTATGTATGGTAAAATGGTGCGCGCGATGTTCCTCTCGTCTTGGTTCTATCGTGTGAAACTATTTTATATATGTTCTTTGTGTGGTGTACTTGAAATGTTCTTTTCAAATTAAAGAAAAAATGTTTATGCCATAAAACCATAAAAAAATTGTTTAGGAGGAAACCTTGAACCTAGTTAGCTATTGCGGGAAATATAATATCCGTGCTCGGAAGAGGCGAGAACAAAATTTCTATGTCAATTTGTCAAATATTGATTTTTCCATCCAAATCAACCAACATTTATATATTGTATATGTACTTACATCTTTTCAAGTACACACAATACCAATTGTACATCATGAGAATGCAGAATGACTTTCTTATGTACACTCACACCAGAGCACTCACTATATCTAATTTCATAAGAAACCATAAAATTTAGAAATTATTTATTAGATTACAAACACACCAGAAAATTGTTAAGATAGATTTCTGTAGTAAAATAGAATTTGCTTGCACATTGTTGTTGCCGTTTGTTCAGCTTCTCTGTGACACACATGGTTGACATATTTAAAATTGGTTCGGCAAAATAAATAATATGCCAAAGGGGTTATATCTGTTGTCACATACATATGTAGTTTGAAAACAAAAACATTAAATTTAATAAGTTTGGAATTTAAAATTTTTTATTTACTCCTAATAAAAAAAATTTATTATGAGAACCAGCAATTTCAAAATGAGAACTAATAATTTTAAAATGAGAAAAAATTATTCTCTTTTCGAGAATTTTTTTTTAATGGGTAATAAAATAAAAATATAATTAGCTTGACAATTTTGTAATTAAAACTACAAATAATTGTAATCATGAAACTGAAACCAAACATGCACTACACGCTACTTAAGTGGAGCAACGTAAGGTTAATTTTGCGTGAAACAAATCGGCTCTGTGAACTAATTGATTTGTTACGTTTCATTAAGCACATTAAAAACACTAACATTTATTAATCAATTAACGGAAAACGTGATTTATGCAATTCATACGTTAGACCGTTCGAATAAATTTAATTAATTTTCAATCCTCGAGAAACTATAAAGAATTCATGTCGGAATTTCATGTAATTGAGACGAGCCACGAGGCGAATTCAGTTGGCTTGGAAGCAAGGTTGTAGTTATAGATTAAGGAAAAACGTCTTGTCGATCTTGCACCATAGACATTGAAAAAAACAAAAAATATTTATGTATGGTTATCTGGGTGGGATCTGGCGATGGAAACTCAGAATATCTTTATGATGTTGATAATGCTTCTCTTCTGGCAACGTACACTAAACAATTCCAACAAATATCACTCATCGAATAAGCTCTAGAGATGTTTTAAGTATCTAATCCACATGCAGTACTCGGAATCCTAACGACCAACTTAATTCTCTCATGTCATATCGAAAACAACCCAACAGTTTTTGGCTTCTAACCTAATTAAAACAGTCGTAAAAATACAATAAAAATAAATTAGTTCACATATTTTCCGCTGCAAGCATATTTATAATTTGATAATTAAATCAAGCTGGATTGTAATTCTAACAAGAATGTTTGAAGAAATTTTGAAATTAGGTTTAGCTAAATGGAACTAGAACAGTTTGAGCAAATTTGAAAATAATTGGTTAAGTTCCAATCAGCATTGTCAAAAATTTCAGAACTTCCTCCAGAATTCATGTTCCAATCCCATTCGAGTTATTTAAATGGCCTAGTTCCTTTCAAATCGTAGAATACGCTTCCATCCAAAATGTGTGCAAAATACCAAATTCAGCCGATAAAACCAAATTTTACATTAATTCGCTCAGATATAACCTAGTTCCAGTCATCAAGGTCAATGGCAGAAATTCGTGCCATATTGATGTACGAATCCTAAGTTTTATTTAATAAATTTCATCATAAATTGGTGGGCGAAGTTCCATTGCAAAGTATGTAGCGCTGCCAGACGGGATACTTTAAATTGGACCAAAAGTGCCTTACACATAAAGAATTAAAATTTTCGTTTTACGTCAAACACACACATGCACTTACTTTTTCAGCATTAGTATGCATCAAATAAGGCTTCGCTCAGAGAAACAGAGAATTTCGAAAGTTTTCAAACAATTCTACATCCGATGAAAAAATTAGCTGCCGGTTAAATTCCAATTAAATTACCAGCATTTTCCGCCTCTATGAAACCGCCATTTAATTACGACAATTTAATTTGGCGTGAGATGGCACCACTGCTGTAATAATTTACATTTTTGCCATATTGTACGAAATGGCTGCATGTTGCTTTACTTTTAAATCAGAGAACTGATTGTGTAAGCATTAAGAGACCGAGTTACAAGTTTCCAAAAAAACTTAAATATTGCTCAATTTTATGTAAAAACAAAAAATAAATTTCAGGGTTATTTAGAGCCTTTGAAATCTGCTACGGGACATGATTCAGTTCCTCGTCACTAAAAACATAATCTCTTGAAAACATTTTTATTGTAAAATTTGGAGCTCTTTATGAGCTTCCCATTTAAGTTAAAATCGATTGAGCTCATCCTTAACGATATGTGAGGACAAATACTTCATAATTCTAGACTGATAGTTTTTTCAATTTTACAAGATGAAGCCAGCTCAACAGGGATAAAACATTTAATCATTACGATTAAATGTCCGAAATGCTTATAAAATCGATCCCCTGTTGAACATTCCTAAACAACATTACACTTTTGAAATTGTCAATAATAGTCATGTTTCAACGGCTACTGTGTTTTCAAATGCAGTTGAAGCAACAAAATTTAAGATGCCATGGCATACCATTAAAATGGATTCAGCAACAATTCACGATGGATCAGATAACAAGATTTATTATCATTGTTATAAGACTGCCGAACCTCTCTGGGTTCTAGTCAAGTTAAGAAATAATAATATCGTCAAGTTCGTGATTTTTCAAAAAATATAACTTGCACACTGAATTCTAATGATTTGTCACTGTTCTACTTGAAAATTTATTACTTCGTACAATTTGTGTTAAATTAAGGATGTCCCAAAATTTACGCAAGATTTGAATTAAATAGAAAAATTATTAATTTAGTATTTGTAACCAAAAAAGAAAATAGTTTGACAGCTGACAGTTTAGGGTTAGCAAACATTCAGCACTACACGAAAGAATAACGCGTTTTATTAAAGCTTGGCTGCTACAGTTCGCAAATTTCGCTCAAAATATAGTCGGAATATTGATTTAACTTCGTTAATTGTGAAGAGAGTAATTGGAAAATTCAAGGAGACTGAATCAATTGGGGACTTTAAATACACTGGCCAAATGATAATATCGAAGCAGTGCGTCTCTACAGCGTATATTCACTAAAGATCTGCGTCTCCATGCATACAAAGTTCAATTCATATCAAGCCTAATGACCATGTACAGCGAAGAGAGTTTGTTGAATGTATTATTGAACAACAAGAAGTGAATAGTTTGATGCAGCTCATTTTCATCTTCATGGCCTTGTTAATCGTCAAAATTGCAGCATTTGGTGTTCAGAAAACTCACATGTGATTGTCGAAAAACAAACTCATCCACAACGTGTCACTGTTTAGTGGGTATTTTGAGCTGGAGGCGTCATTGGACCATACTTTTTTGAAAACGAGGCTGGTCAAGCAGTTTCTGTTACTATTGTTCGATATCGCGACATGATAATCGAGTTCTTTCTACCTAAATTGGATGAGATTGATATGGACGACATGTCGTTTCAACATGACGGTGCGAACCCGTGAAACAATCCATTTATTACATGAGACATTTCCTGGTCGTGTATTCTCTCGTTTCGGTGATCAGAATCATGTGATTTAACACCATTGGAATTCTTTCTATGGGGTTATTTGAAGGTAAAGGTCTATGTCAACAAGCCCATATCCACCCGTGTATTGAAGGAGGAGATTCAACGCTGCATAAACGAAATTCTGCCAAATTTATGCAAAGTGTTGATGGAAAATTCCGACAAAAGAGTGTGTATGTACCAGCAACGCCGTGGAGGTCATTTGCATAAATGACCCTATCTATGTACTTTATTTTACAGTAAAAAATAGAATTGTTGTATGGATAGAATTGTTGTTGAACTGTGTTTTCTATTTAATTCAAATCTTGCGTAAATTATGGAACACTCTTTATAAATAAAGAACAGGAACCATTGGAACAAACCCAATGAGAGATAAGATTCCAGCTTGTTGGAATGGTTTGTGGATTAAGTTCTGAAATATGACTAATCCGGGCAAAAATAGGCCATTTCTCAACAAGTTACATAACAACACCAATATACCGACCCTCTAGTAAATCTTAAGTCGATGTCATATGTATGAAAAAGTAAAAAACAATTTTTAGATTCTCAAATGACGACTAGTGTGAGACATGTCATATACATTTCTTCTTTCACGATAATTTGGTAAGCGAAACGTATATATGACAAGTTCTTCTTGTTTCTAATTCTATCACAATTTATTGAATAAAGCTATTAAAATGCTTAATGGTTGGCTTAATGATTTTTGGATGAAGCTCTAATTAGATTAGAACTATGGTTTTCCCCTTGAGCACCTTGTAAAATAAAAAACGCCAATAAATTAAAACCTCCCAGAAAAATTTTTTACAAAGAGCATAAACTAAAAATATTTTGTATTGGTTCTTGTGGAAATTTTTTAAGATGAAATACAGCTCCGGGATGAGAACTCATAAGCGTTTTCGAGCCTTAAATCAGTTTTGATTACCGATATAAGACCTTGGGCTGCGAGCTTCTAAAATAATCGGTATAGATGAACTAAATATGACTGAGAGATGAGACTACTAAACATTTTCGAACCTTCCTTTCCTTCTCGTGTACTGGTGTACCGGTCGGTCGACTTGCAGAAATATGGCCCATGGCTGAGAATTACTAAGCATTTTAATTGTTGTTAACTGATTTAGTTAAATTTGTTTAGTTTGTGGACAAATTTTATGTTACCGATATTTTACAACTTATTGAAGTATGGCTGTGGGCTGATAAGCTTCAAGATGAACGATATGTCATAACTTTTCGAAGTTAATCAGTTGCTTGTCTCGTCTGTCGAAACTAGCAACTTCGAGATGATCTGTATGTTACAACCTGCTAAAATAAACCCATGTTCTCATACCTGAGAACTTTTAAGCATTTAGTTATATCAAAATTTTATTTTCTTCTAGTGTGCCGAAACTAAAAATCTCTCGAATTGAAGCCATACAGTTTTGGAACGACCAGAATAGTTTGATTGTGAAAAAATTGCATAATGGTTGGTAAGTCATAACACGCCGGGATATTGCTCTGGGATAACAACTCCTAAGCATTTTCGAGTTTTAAATCAGTTCATCTTTGCGTGTGCCGAAACTGAAATATTCAAGATAATCAGTATGTTACAGTATTGCTCGAAACCTCGTTTATTTAAAAAAAAAAATCGAAAGAAAACAATTTTTCATTTAACAGAGATGGATCTTATAGCTTTTAAAGTATGAAAACCCGTGACAGGTTGCAAATTTGATGCTTGGTTCAGTTTTAATCTTAATTACATATTTAACTATCCTGGAGTTGAAGTACTTCCATACAAAAGTGCTAAACATTTGGTCCGACGCAGAAAAATCCAAAATTGTGTAAAAATTTGATTTTTGACCACCATAATTATCTACATTTTTATGAGGGTTCTCAATGGTGATGTATGTGTGTAACCTACACAAACAAATTACTGGAAATGAGACCAGTTTTACACCCCAATTATCATAGTCGTCTTATTTCAGGTGACGTGAGTAGTGTCGTGTCACGTCACACCAAAATTGGTATTGTTGAAGTCGATTCAAGCGCCACGACGGCAATTAAGAAAAACAAGAAGAAAATACTAGTTACATTTTTTCCTACTGACAATTAAGAAGAAAATACATAATAGTCACTTCTTCTCACTTGTAAAATTGATTTGACAAGAATGTAATTTTAAGCGACATTTGTCGAAAAATTCTGTGACGCCGCACAATAATCATCAAAAATGACGTGAGACGACTATGACAATTGGGGTGTTAAATAATTATCGTTATCCCTTGATCATTTGAGAAGTACCTTTTGGAATTATATTCAATTTATGGATGAAGTAAGTAGCGGCACTTTGGAAGACAATAACCAATGATATGCAAAAGTACATTTTTTATAATAAACCAATTATTTGCCACTAGTGCCAAAACGATGGATTGTTGAACTTTAATCCGGATATCAGAATGCTGATACGTGATTATATCGGAATAAAATAAACTATCTGGCTCATCTCTATCAGGATTTCATCGCAGAAAAATATTCAACGTTCATCAGGTAATACTAATTTTATCCCTGGAATGCTTCTTCAAATCATTACATAAGCCCATATCAAGCAAGCCATTAGAGTTAAATTGTTGGTTTCATGGTTACGATCTTATTTGATGTCGATAATTCGTAAATGGCCGAATCATCTTTATTAATTCGATTAATAAATTTAACGATCTTAAGGAACATAAAATTTCCGTCTTCGACCTCTCCTGATTTCGGTATAATATGATGTCTATTATAATCAAATGAAATCCTAAGAACATCGTGACCGATCTTGTGTCGAAATTAGGAAGATCAATATAAATCTAACAAATTACAGATTTTAAATTATTTGACCCATAAAGATATGCCAAATATGTGTGATTTTTATTAATATTCTATAATAAATATATAATATACCACCAACGCTAAACGGTGGATTTATGAACTGAAGTACTCTTAAGAAAATTATTGTTTAATGCAACATCTAGCAGGCCAAAACCTTTAAAACTAGGATAAAAGTGATTTTGAACCTACACAAACATGACGGTGGCTTTTATAATGATAATTTTGCCACAGGAGTACAATTCCCATCTAAACAACCGAACTATCGTTGACTGATCAGAAGAAAGTGATTAATTAAATCATTCGCGGGGTATCTCAGAACTTCAAAAATATTCAAGTCAAGAATAACAGGATTCAAATCAGATTGATATTTGTATGCAGGGTTTGCTTGCTCGAGCTAGGATAAGATTAAAGAACATAATGCTCCAGCACAACTCAGACATCTCTTGAAACCCAAAAATAATTTCGTAACAACCCTTAAATAAGCAAATCATCCCAAACCCGTTTTTAATATAAAAAATACTAAGTAATACGATGACTCAATATCTCTTATACATATCCTTAAACAATTTTAAAGTCAAGTAGGACACAAAATCTGTTTCTCTTGTTCAAAAGTCCTTTTATTTTATTGTTCTAAATGAATAATAATTATATTAAAAAAATATTTATCTCATCATTCCGGAACGCACCCCTCTTCCATATTTTTTAATTTTTTATGTACCATCTACATTAAAACGGATATTCCCCCTAGCAGCCGCACAATGAGAATATTGAACATGACATTAATAGATAAAAAACAATGTACGATTTTTTGTAAATGCATATCGTAATTGTACTTTAAGGGTCAATACGTATTCGGTTTTAGTTTTTTTTGCGAGTTTAAGAAATGCGTTCGGCACCAAACCCTTACAATAAACATATAAATACTTTTCAATTTATTATTTATACACACAAATTATACGAACATTTTCCTTTATACGCATTGTAGACGATTATAAATATTTAAGGAAGTATTAAAATTAAATTAAATTTAGGGTAAGGATTATTTTGCGAAATAAAGAAAAACCCCTTCCTCTTTTTTTTCAGCTACGTACTATTTTTATACAATTGATCCGTCTTCCGGTTATGTATACGTATAAATTATGCAACTCCGCAACATGTTGAACTTACCTGAAAATAAAAAATAAAACAAAACAGTGTAAGTATAAATTTGTCTTTCAAATGTCTTATAAAAAAAAACAATTTATCATTTAATAATCAAAAACAATTAATTTAATTAAATGAATATAGAAAAAAAAAATAAATTTGGCGGTTCATTCACCCGACATTTTTAGTATTTTTATGATTCTAATCGAGATTAGCGCTGTATATACGAAGGAGAGGGAACATCAGATTACGTATATAGTTTTACCATCGGCAATAAATCGGGCTCTATACATAAAATATTTGCAACAACTTAATAATTTGCTTTAGTTATGTACCCTTATACACATAAAACATAAATGTTCTAAAAATATACGAATCTATACATATTTTATGTGTACATATAGCCTTTATATATTCTCTTAGTATAAGCATTAGGTCTTGTTATGTCTTACATGTCAAAATTTAATACGAAATTCCCTTTTTTTTTGTTCTTGTGCAAGTTTTAATATACGATTGAGATATGGTAGACAGGTTTTATTGGCAAAATAAAAAAAAATGCATTGGGTTTCGTTATTTATATTTATATGGGTATGGGCAATTATTATTATTTGAAATTCCAAACTACATAAGGTTACTGAAAGTCTACGTGGTTTTTTTTAGGAACGTTGCTATATTGCTGAGTTTTCAACCGCGTGCTCGTTGCGCGCACTTTGCATAACGTTTTTTTTGCAACGCAACACCAAAAAACTGAAATAATAAATTTTGTATGCAAGCAAATTTATAATTTCATTACAAGGTCTCTTTTGTCTTGAGATTATATTGTAAGTGTGTACAGGGTGCGAATAAGCGACATAAGAGGAAATAACTTGCATTTTTTCGCTAGTAGAGCAGAAGAAGATAGTTGAAAGTTTGCAACGAAAAACCTGATTTTAAACTTTAGGTTTACATTATACTTAGGCACAAATAAGATGTTTGTGAAAAATGCGATGGCAACACTAATTATTGCTAACATGACATTTTTTACTCTCAGCCCCGAAAATACTTGCTATCACGATAGTTAAAAACTGTCATGACAGTTGAAATTTTCGGGGCCGAGAGTATAAATAATACTTATAAAAACATGTTTGTGAAGTAAGCCCAATTTTATGTATGTGGAAATAGCCCAATTTTCATCCAAGAAAAATGAGATGGCAAAACTAATTATTAATATCATGACACTTTTGACTATCAGCCCCGAAAATGCCACATTTGTACTCTCAGCCCCGAAAATATTTACTGTCATGACAATTAAATCTATCACGACACAAAACATTTTTGGGGCTGAGAGTAAAAATATTACATATTCATGATAATATGAAGATAGGAAAATTTTCGGGGTTGGTACAAATAAATGATATCAATTATTTGCCAACCTTCGAGTTTTTTTTAGAAATATTACGTGATATATTTTAAGGACGACCTATCGAAATATGTCTGGCGATGGAGGAAGATTTAAGAGTTGGGCAGAGTTGAGATATAGTCCTTCAAACTCAGCAAATGTTCGTTGTCCGAACTATCGGCTTGTGTCTGCCGATGGAGGAAGATTTAAAGTGATTGCAGTGAATTTTTTAGAATTTTTCTATGAGGGAGAGTTGAACATAGTCCTTCAAACTCTGCAAATATTCGTTAGCCGGACTATCGGCTTATATCTGACGATGGAGGAAGGTTTAAATTAGTTTTTGTGAATTTTTTAGAATTATTCTATGGGGTGTAGTTGAATATAGTCCTTCAAACTCAGCAAATATTCGTTGGCCGGACTATCGGCTTGTGTCTGGCGATGGAGGAAGATTAAAAGTGATAACAGTGAATTTTTTAGAATATTTCTATGGGGGCGAGTTGAGATATAGTCCTTAAAACTCGGCAAATATTCGTTGGCCGGACTATCGGCTTGTGTCTGGCGATGGAGGAAGCTTTAAATTGATTGCAGTGACTATATTAAGGACTATGTCTCAACTCTACCCCATAGAAAATTATAAAACTAACAAAAATTACTTTAAATCTTCCTCCATCGCCGCTTCCTCTTAACAACCCTTTGGATTGGAGAATGCCTTCTTTAAATAATTTCACTATCACATCTCGTAATTCTACTGACGTTTTTCGTTTTATGAAAGGCATTTTGTTAAAACACATTCAAAAATTGAAAAATCGACAAAACTGTTATCTCACGTAGATCAATTAAATACAACTAATTGATGCCTAGAAATCATCTATTTTAGTTATTTATCTAGGTGTCTATTTTACTAAAACTTCCGAGTAAACTGCATTTTTGGTTTCGTTTGTGTCTGGAATTAAAATAAATTGATTTTCCGTACTTCCCGATCTGAACATTCTGACATATAGTTGGCCGTAAGAAAAACTTTCCTTCCTTCAAATCTATACTCCCACCTATTTGTATGTTAGTCCTTGTGCCTTATTAATTGTAATTGCAAATTAAATTTTTACAGGAAATTGTAATCGTTTAAAGTAAAACGGGGTCCGTGAGGATGGTAGCTTCGCTGACGTTATTTCTCAACGATTTGACTTGCAGCCTTGTCCCATTGCATAGATTGGGAGAATTTACCTGGTGGTGGAAATCCTGAAGGATTTAGACTGTTCAAAAAGTCTTGCGGATAGTGAACCGTATGTCTTCTGTATTTATGACAGTGCCTAGCGAAGAATATATTGTGAAGTCACCAAGTACTTTTTTTCTAATTTCATCGTTAATTTCGTCAACAGAAGGATTTCTTGCAGATACGAAAGCTCCTTCGCACATTCAAGTGTAATTTTTTTCGAATATGTTGCCTATGCCAGGATGAATGTTTAATTAACTCATTAAGAGTTGTTACAGTCTTTCCTGACTCGTTACCAATTTTAATTAGGCCGTTTTGTTCAGGTACTTTGCCTTCGCCTAATTTTAATAATTGACCCGAAGAATTATAGCCAGCACCTCTCAAATGAGCTCTCATATTCATTTTTAATGTACCGGTTTGAATTGAATTCCACAGAGATGAGGATTTTAAACACGTTTTATTAATGTCTGCTCGCGTTCCTTTCGAAGACCAAGATGCCACCACCCATGGCTTTTTCTGAATTCCCAATGTCCTTCAAAGTTCTGTTTACAACTTCAATGTGCGATCGATGGCTCATTGTACACTCATCCCACATAATTAGAGCAACTTCTTGGAGGACTTTTCCTAGTGGTCTATTTTTGCAAATTGCGCATACTCTTTCTTGTTAAAAAGAAACATTTAGAGGTAATTTAAAAGTAGAACAAATCTGCTATTCCAGATGAAGCAACTGCGAAAGCGATTTTACTTGTTGATCTAACTTTAGTAAAATTAAGTTGATCAAGAAGGTTTTCCCTGATCCACTAGGAGCGTCGATGATAATATTTTGCCTTTGTTATTTCTCACGCTATTTATTATTTTATCATAGGCACGTCGCTGGGCATTGATCTTGTAAGATTATTTGAGATGTAGTCACTCAATTGGTTGACATCGCGTCTCAGTGTCGCTTCTAAAGGAGCAATTGATTGACCCTCCCGATTCGGCGAAGGAAGACCAAAATCTGCCATAATTTCCCACTTAGCTTAAATTTTCATTTAAAACACTGTCTAAGTAAAGAAAAGAGATATCATTATTTGTTGCCGCTGTCAAATATTTTCACAAAGGTGTTCTCGAAAAGCTGGCCATAATTGGAGGGGATCAGACGGACAAATTTTCCTAATTTTGAAGTAGACCAAGTTCTATGTTCTATGCAAGCTGCTTCACAAGTAGAAATTACTTGCTCATTAACGATTCGTATAGCTTTCAAAAAACGTTGATCCACGGTCATATTGCAACAGCATCCTTAGGTGAAAACATTCGGCTTGGCCAGGATACATACTGTATATTCTACTACGCGCAGGGTCTTTTTTAATGCCGGGATGTCCTCCGCCGCGGTGTCCACGTTTCCATCGCGAGACCTTGTTATTAGCCCAGGTGTACTATTGTGGCACTTCGTTATATAATAAGGTTTTAGCGAAGTTATCATTTCTCCATAATTCGAAAAATACCGTAAGTGTGGTTGAAGGTGGATTTTCGAATCTTTGTTGGGGATTGTCTGCAGTAAAATACACCCTCTGTTCGTTTTCTTATTGGATTTCCAACTGGATAACCGTTGGATATCTTCCTAGAAGCCTCTGATGGACTAATATATCGGCTTTTCAAATAATTTTATATTTCCCTGTGCTTGTTTTCTACTGGCTTGGTCCGATCCTTTATATAAACGCAAAAAACTGCATACAGGTAATTGTTTTATTACGTGATGAATTTGTGGGTGGATTTTCAGGCTGTATCGATCTTCTCCTCTAGCAAACATGAACGGGTTTGCCGGCGGTCGTTCTGCATGTGTTATGAGTTTTAAGTTATCTGCTTTTGGGATTTTCAAAACTTCATCGAAAATTTAGCTTCAAATAACTTGTAAAACATTTAAATTGGGAGGGGGGAGGGGTTGCTTTGAAATAAGCGTTATTGATCGATGATTCTAATATATTTACTGTGATCTGAAAAAACACATATAAAATCGGCCCGCGATCAATTCCACTTTTACATTAGGCACTATATTTGGGCGAGCTGATAATTGGTCTTGATGCGAAAGAAAATAAATTTGTAAATATTCAGGACTGTTGTCTATAGGAGGGAGTAAATTTCCGACGAGAGGGTATATTTGGCCTTGAATAGAGTATTACAATTTCTGATATTATTTAAGAAATGAATTGACAGTAGATTATTGACTACTAACAAATCTTAATAAACTGCGGTGGCTCAAGAACTTCAGGCAAAACTACTTTGCCGGCAGCACAATGCATTAAGTTTGGTTCATCAGTCCATTTTCTTGAATTGCTTTCGTTACACAGTTTGTTCATTTTTGTTATTTGGACTACAACGTGTTGAGAGCACTCGAAGTTTGGGTTAAAATGGAATGCAGATCCGACTCATTTATGATTTTCGGATTCCATCGTAGCGTTCTAGACCTAATTTCTTTCATGTGAGCATTATGACTAGAAAGCCGTTCAGATCGTTCGGAACTCGATTATCGAACATGAACTTGTGATGTTCCAATGTTTTGAATGGCAAGTCTTTCAGAAAGCTCTGATCCCAATTCTCAAGATAGTCTAGAGGAATTCGCTGCAGAAATTTGAGAAAAACGTATTACCCGTTCTTCCTGAGTTTCATGAAGCCGTCTTAATTTCAACTGCTTAGCAGCAGAGATATTTCTAGTCAACTGAGACTTTCTTTTAGGCATTGTATCATCCTACGTCCGATTAGTACAGAAGTATAGGATTGATAATTTTGAGCCAATTTCAGTAGAACTCTCAAAATTCGTTTAGAGGCAACATTTTTAGAAGAAAACAATAATAATGAGATGTCATTAGAAATCCGTATATCTGACATTTAGGATTTAAAGGGTTTAAGAAGAGATGCGAAGCTGCAACTTCCAGTGGACCAGTATTATAAAAACATCAGTGGGCCCCCCCATTTTCTGCAAAAAACTTACTTATGAAGTTTCATTCCGATCAGCGAATCCAATTGAGCTGTACCGAGGCCGAATTTTTGTTTAAAAACAGGTTTTTGTCAATAATCGTAATTTTCGCTTAAATTTTTGAGGCTTTAGAGCCTAGTAGGTGGAGTCTGGACTAGAAGTAGTTGCCTGAAACGATATCCGCTGCAGGTCTAGAGCGAGAGATTGTACCCCCAAGTGCCCCGCGACCCGCAGAAGACATTCTGGAAATGCTACAAATTAGCAATCCTGAACTACCGACCGCCGAATGGAGAGTGGCTAAGTGGGAAGAACCAAAGCCTGATTATGATGACAGGGTACTTGGACTTAGGACTTAAGTTAGGACAAAATATAAACTGCTATACGCAAAGAAGATAGGTAAAAATTACAGTAATTAAGATGTGATTACAACAAGCATTGAGATGGCTAGTCAAAATCTCTGCCTAATATTAGCTTACCTTCCACATGATGGGGAAGATGTCCCATCTGCCCTTTTAGGAAGCTCAACAACCAAAAATTGGAGTCATCCTGGGAAGTGATGCAATGTTACATTACTCAATTTGAGGAATCACTGATACGTATGAACGAGGTAAATTGGTCCTTGATTTTATTCTTAGTACTAAGTTTAGTGAATTGGAAGGTGTCGGAGGATCATTCCTTTTCGGATCATTGTTATCTCCAATTTAAAATATGGATAAAACCAATAAAAACCCTAGCTAAATTAACAGAAGGAGAACCGACTGGGATATTTTTAGAACTCTTCTAAGTAATTCACTACCGGTACCGGTTTTTACACCCCCTTAAATTCAACACAAGAGCTTGATGTCCTAGTGAACCGACTATAAAATAAAGGAGTGCTCTGAGACATCCAGCCTACGAAAAATACTATCTCCAACTACTCCAAATTTTCGGAATTCTTGGAAACCCACTTCGCAGGTGCCCCGCATCTGCACCATATTGGCTTTCAAATGCTCAATTGTTTGTGGATTGTCCGTATAACACTTGTCCTTCACGGCACCCCACAAATAAAAATTCAAAGGCATCAAATCACAGCTCCTTGCCGGCCAATTCACGTCACCATTTCGACTGATAATGCCGCCATTGAATTTTTGCCACAGTTTCGCTATTGTAACGCCCGATGTGTGGCATGGCGCACCATCTTGCTGTGGCACTATTCTGGTAATTCCCCGGGAACAGGGAACTTGGGAAAGATTTTATTTAAATTTTTTTTTTGGCATGCTGAGGCAAAAAGTTAGTGTTAATTTTTTTGAAAACAAAATTAAATTGGGAATAATTTGCCCTGCCAATTTAGATATGGAAAAATTATTCCCAATTTATAAATATTTACATCAAACTTTTCTCCTCAGTACGCCGGACAAATAATATTTAAACAAAAATACATATAAATTGTTGCCCCAGTTTCCTATTCCCGGGGAATTACCAGAATAGTGCTACTGGAACCAAAGGTTGTCCAAACCAATATCTTCAAGATATGGCCATCTTCGAAGAAATACGGCCCAATAATGCCGCCACGCCACAAGCCGCAATAAACAGATTTTCCGATCCCCAAATGCGACAATTTTGTTTGTTTACGAACCCTCCGTGATGGAAAAGCGCTTCGTCCAAAAAGATGATTTTTTGAGCAAAATCCTCATCAATTTCGAGTTTGACGCAGGCCCACACAGCGAATCGATATCGAAGCGGATGGTCACGGAGCTTTAATTGCTGAACCAATTGAACTTTATAGGGCCACAAACCAAGATCTTTACGCAGAATTCGTTGCATGGAAGACCGACTGATGTTCATTTCCGATGCACAATGACGAATTGATGTTCTCGGCTGTGCACAAACTTTTTGATATCGGTGGGTGTGAGTCCCGTGTTTTGACCAAATTTTGTACGACATTTTATTGCAACTTCGAACCAATTGTCTTTGTTGTGGAAGTAAATTTCCACCATTTCCCACTTTTTTGAAGCGTTAAGCGACTCATTTCGTCAATTAGAAATAATATACTGAGTTTTTGCCAAAGAAAGAATGATATTAGTGTTGCAAGAGCCAAAATAACCGATATGTCAAATCTGAACCGGTTATTGTGACACCCTATACTTTTAAGCTTTATGAGTCGGCAGGACTCGATGACATTATACCGGCGGATGTTCAACAAACGATTGATTTAACCTTATAATTTTTTGGATATAGATGGAGGTCTTCGCTGATAAATCGAAGTATTTGGGCCTCATTCCGAACAGCACACTAAGCTGGGAACCTAACATAGTAGAAAGAGTAAAGAAGAAACTCAGCCATAAGGCTCAATCCCACCTCCAGGTGGGACTGTAACAACACAGGACACTAATCAATTCTAAGCAACGGGAAAATACCAAGTACAACCCACTGACGTCATCATCTTTTGATCAGATGTTTAGGAATAATATTGCCACCAGAGTGCTGATTGAGAGAAGCATTTCTATAAAGTGCTAATTTCGTCACTGATGGTTCGAAGATAGATGGGAAGGTTGGGATTGGGATTTTCTGTGAAGAATTAAATGTAAAACTTTTTCTCGACTTCCGGACTACTGCAGCGTTTTTCAGTTTTTAAGTGAATTAATCGCGAAATTATTGCTTCCTGAGGAAGCTAGAAGAGCAATGTACGACAGATGGACCAATAGTACCTCGTGCGTAATAACTAGGCAGATCTGGCCAAAATTAAACCTGTCAAGATCGAGTCAGCTGGTATCGCTGCGGCAGCGCTTAACAGACTAAATCTCCTTTTCTATATGACTTGAAGGACGGATTAAAGTGGATGTCAAGGATATCGTACGCTTCGTTGAGTGCTCAAGACGGTACGATTAACCTCAATCAACATTCAAAATCAATCAATCAAATCAATACATTTGCAACAGGATACTAGACACAATAATCGGAGATATAAACGGATTTGAAATGAATATATAAAATTTACCATTTACTTTGTCGGCGCGGTAAAATTCCAACGATATCCCACATATTTAAAAATAGCGTATTATAGTAAAAGTTAAAATGTCTATCTTCCCGTTTACTTCAATTGTAAACGTTTTCTTCTGTATACTGTATTTTGTACCAAAAAATTTATTATCTTAGACAATGCAAGAAAAGAGAACCATAATAATACAATTATTTATATATATTTTCCAGATGCTGATAAGAGGTACAAGTACAGTCTTTTCCGATAGTAGATATCGCTGTATTAAGAAACGCGCAGTTTTAAAATGGAAACTTTTCTTATGTGGTGCTCGCCGCACAACGGCGATAAATACCAGATGCGGTTCTCCCCTTTATATTTTCACTATGTACATAAAACTCATAAATTCGGTTGGTTTCGTAATTTAATTTTAATTACAAATTATGCGGGTCTGATGATATTTTAACATTAAATTATTAATTTACATTAATTATATTGAAATTGTGCACACGATCAATTGATTAACAGATTTTATTAATTTTATAGTTTTAAATTGCACGAGATGTGTAAATTAATAAATGTGCACATAGCCGACCGACAAGACATCTGGAGTTCTCGAGAAATTTCACGATTTCATTTTAATTTTCTTACAATGTCATATCATGTACATATGTACTTAGCGCGAATATGATGGCGCCAATTAAAGCCAGCTGTCAGATTTTATATATAAGTACAGTTTTTTTTATTGATTGATTGATTGATTGATTTTGAATGTACGACCAAGTTCTTAGGCTTGAGTTCCCGGATGACGCCGGGTCCACCGTACACCCTTTTTTACACATAACAAAACCGAAGGATTGGATAGGTTAGTTAAGTGGGACAGAATCGGCCCGGTTACAGACACCTAGGTATAGCCGATAGTTAGTAACACAAAGACAACACAATTCTAATCTACTAGATGAAGGATAAAGGCTTAATAGGTTAATGGATAACGATGGTATTGGTCTTCAACAATTGCTTCTTTAAAACGGCAACCTAAGAAAAAATATTATTATTTCACATGCATCTGAAATTTTCCTGAAATTTAATTCTATTAATACTTTTCGGCTTCCTAACCAAAATTGGTTGACTCGACCCGTTACAGACACCTATGTAAAGTCGTTAGTAATAAAATGACAACACAATTCTAAACTACACAATCAGCAATTACAATGAAGCATTAATTCACAAGCATCTGTAAATTTCCTAAAATTTAATTCTAAATTCATATTTTCCGGCTTCCTAAATAATTGAAACATTTATTAATTTAATCATTCTGCAACTCCGCAACTTACAGTCGAATTTCCTGAAACCAAAGTTATTTGAACTATATTCAAAATAATTCTAAAATTCATTAGTATATTTAGGACAATATATATACAATATAATAAAATTATACTTGAATAAAATAAATGTAAAGTAACACGATTAGTATTAACTAAATTAATTTGGTTCTCATAAAACAAATAAAATAAATCCATATATAAGTACAGTTTTTTTTATGTATACATATTGTACTCGTACATTGGGTGTTTAAAACTTAAAGCAAGGTTTCTTTTGTTGCATATACTCCTACATTAAATTTTTTTATGTATTCAGTATTCAACCCGCATGCACAACATAAAAACCTCATTTTATGCACAGAGCACAGTGTACTGTTGTACAGAGCAGCAAGTTCAATCGAAATCTCGTTTCATCTATTCAAGATACGTACATAAATATATGTATAACAATTAGTTTACTTATTTACTTACGCCTCTCACATACACATAATACATGTAATATGTATTATTATGTAGTAGACACGTTATCTAATATTTGTATTCCGATATTCTAATCATCTGAATAAATATTATAAGAAATTTCTTATAAAAATTCTAAGTCAATACATGGGAACAACAAATACGATGTGTGCTTGCTTTTCACATAAGAGTTCAACTGTGTCTATAAAATATACGTACACGGAGCAAGAGACCCAAAACAATAACAACAAAATAAAATAAGATGTATGTCAATGTTAAATTATTCACTTTTTAAATTAAGTAAAAATGTAAATTTATTTAATAAAAATAAAACTTAATTTGAATTTATTAGAATTTGATCTATTGGAGTTACGAAGATACTTAAGTCACATTCACACGAAACACAAAGCTTAACGAAAAGGTTTAGAATTTTTGTTATTTTGTTCTTAAACATTTTTTTTTTGAAGGGGTTTGATGATGCATCACAATGGAAAATTCCAAGAAGTTATAAATGCTAAGTAGTCTATTTGGTGTGAGCTGAAACCAAATACACTTGATCAAATCGTTTAACCTGGAAATATTTATGTTGGTGTTCGAGTATGCGAGAGTACAACGGCTTAGTCGAAAGAGAAAATTCGCGTATACATAGTCCCTTTTACGGGATCTGTCACATTCGAATTGTTCAGGACATACGCGGAAATTAGACATAATTGTAGGAGTAAACGTAGTACACATAAGTTGTTTGATCGACACCTAAAATCTTTTATACTAATATTGGGAAATTAATTTTCACGTTCAAACATGAAAACCAGAACGTGGGTAACTGCAGCAGGGAAACTTTCGAATTTCAAAATGAAACTTTGCATACCGATTAAGCCCAATTTGTGCTAATTAGTGCTCACGGGAAAAAATAGTGCTAGTCCAGGAGCCGAAAAAACGGGAAAAGAAAATTTCAAATTTCGCCTAAAAGACGGAATAAATAAAACCCGATTTCTAGAAAAAACCAGAAATAATTTAAGCCTAATTTTAAAACTTTCTAAAGGCCGCTAAACTGATGAAATTTGTGCTTATCATAGAAATGTAATTTTCATAAATTTTCATTCATAAATCGAGGAAAACCAAACCAGCCCCTGAAAGATACTATATTAAAGAAAACGGAGATATATCGTTCAATAATATTTGTGTTGAACAACAAATAAAACAATAGAAATAAAATGTTCTCAAATCCAAGGCATAAGCAATTCAGATAGTATATTCCTGTCAGGTATGTTAATTGCCATCCCAAAAATATAGTGGCTGAATTTGTGCTAATCCAGAATTGGCCCAATTCCATTGAACAACAACGGCCGTTGAATGAACAATTTTCTGACATAAAGTGTTCTACAAACCAATGAAGTTGGCACTTCTGATTGCATATTCCAATCAGATATGGATGGCAATGAACATATCGGATCGGAATATGCAATCAGAAGTGCCAACTTCATTAGTTTCTAGAACACTTTTTATCGGAAAATTGTTCATTCAACGGTCGTTGTTGTTCAATAAAATTGGGCCAAATCTGGATTAGCACAAATTCAGCCACATAATTTTTCGGATGGCAATTCACATATATGATAGGAATATGCAATCAGAATTGGCAATTTCATTGGTTTCTAGAACACTTTTAGTCAGAAAATTGGTCATTCAACGGTCGTTGTTGTTCAATGGAATTGGGCCAATTCTGGATTAGCACAAATTCAGCCACTATACTTTTCGGATGGCAATGAACTTATCTGATCGGAATATACAATCAGAAGTGCCAACTTCATTGGTTTCTAGAACACTTTTTGTCAGAAAATTGTTCATTCAACGGCCGTTGTTGTTCAATGGAATTGGGCCAATTCTGGATTAGCACAAATTCAGCCACTACATTTTTGGGATGGCAATGAACATATCGGATCGGAATATGCAATCAGAAGTGCCAACTTCATTGGTTTCTAGAACACTTTTTGTCAGAAAATTGTTCATTCAATAATCGTTGTTGTTCAATGGAATTGGACCAATTCTGGATTAGCACAAATTCAGCCACTATATTTTTCGGATGGCAATGAACATATCTGATCGGAATATGCAATCAGTATTGCCAACTTTATTGGTTTCTAGAACACTTTTTATTGGAAAATTGTTCATTCAACGGTCGTTTTTGTTCAATAAAATTGGGCCAAATCTGGATTAGCACAAATTCAGCCACCAAATTTTTCGGATGGCAATTCACATATATGATAGGAATATACAATCAGAATTGACAACCTCATTGGTTTCTAGAACACTTTTTGTCGGAAAATTATCCATTCAACGGTCGTTGTTGTTCAACGGAATTGGGCCAAATCTGGATTAGCACAAATTCAACCAATATATTTTTCGGATGGCAATGGACATATCTGATCGGAATATGCAATCAGAAGTGCCAACTTCATTGGTTTGTAGAACACTTTTTGTCAGAAAATTGTTCATTCAACAATCGTTGTTGTTCAATGGAATTGGGCCAATTCTGGATTAGCACAAATTCAGCCACTATATTTTTCGGATGGCAATGAACATATCTGATAGGAATATGCAATCAGAAGTGCCAACTTCATTGGTTTCTAGAACACTTTTTGTCAGATTATTGTTCATTCAACAATCGTTGTTGTTCAATGGAATTGGGCCAATTCTGGATTAGCACAAATTCAGCCACTATATTTTTCGAATGGCAATGAGCTTATCTGATCGGAATATGCAATCAGAAGTGCCAACTTCATTGGTTTCTAGAACACTTTTTGTCAGAAAATTGTTCATTCAACGGTCGTTGTTGTTCAATGGAATTGGGCCAATTCTGGATTAGCACGGATCGAAATACGCAATCAGAAATGCCAACTTCATTGGTTTCTAGAACACTTTTTGTCAGAAAATTGTTCATTCAACGGTCGTTGCTGTTCAACGGAATTGGGCCAATTCTGGATTAGCACAAATTCAGCCACTATATTTTTCGGATGGCAATCAACATATCTGATCGGAATATGCAATCAGAAGTGCCAACTTCATTGGTTTCTAGAACACTTTTTGTCAGAAAATTGTTCATTCACCGGTTGATGTTGTTCAATGAAATTGGGCCAATTCTGGATTAGCACAAATTCAGTCACTATATTTTTGGGATGGCAATTAACATACCTGACAGGAATATACTATCTGAATTGCTTATGCCTTGGATTTTAGAACATTTTATTTCTATTGTTTTATTTGTTGTTCAACACAAATATTATTGAACGATATATCTCCGTTTTTTTTAAATATAGTATCTTTCAGGGGCTGGTTTGGTTTTCCTCGATTTATGAATGAAAGTTTATCAAAATTATATTTCTATGATAAGCACAAATTTAATCAGGTTAGCGGCCTGTAGAAAGTTTTAAAATTAGGCTTAAATTATTTCTGTTTTTTTCTAGAAATCGGGTTTTATTTATTCCGTCTTTTAGGCGAAATTTGAAATTTTCTTTTCCCGTTTTTTCGGCTCCTGGACTAGCACTAATTTTTTCCCGTGAGCACTAATTAACACAAATTGGGCTTAATCGGTATGCAAAGTTTCATTTTGAAATTCGGAAGTTTCCCTGCTGCAGTTACCCTCGTAAAACCAGAACTAAAAATTGGCACCTTACTGTATTTTAATTAGTTGTATTCGATACTAGTCGACTCGTGATCGTTGGATCCTACCAGTCATTCATAGATGGCACAGAACTAATAATGCCTGATGTTTCATTAAAAATGACCAATTGACCACCAAATTGCCCAGCATTATAAATGGTAAAGATATATCTCAACATTTTGGTGTGTGAAGTGACATCTATCAACGACCGAATGAACTAACCATTAATTTATATTAGTTGGTAATACAGACCAAATAAATAGCGAGAATCATACAGATACAATAATATTTATAAATCGCATGCCGTTACCATTTCGAGAAACTTTATTTATAAAATACACAAAATTGTATGAAAATACTTCAAGTTTAAATTAGAGACATCTTTTATTCAATAACACAACTATTCACCTTTATAGGCGTTATCTTCAGTTAGCATTAATAACTGAACATTTCAAAAATAAATGAACCAAGCTGCTACAGATAAAGGATTATCGGTAGTGTTTTAATTGTAGTTATTTAAATTTTTGGATCAATTTCTGGCAAACGGACGAAAATCAATATTGCGGTCTACTACTACAATCTACTACTAAATTTGTTTTGCAAAGGTCAGTCACTACCAGCAAGAGGACACAAGTAAATTGGATTAGCTTTTAATATGTATTCCATGATATATAATGTTCCTTTTTAAAAACTATTTTCACGAGGCTGCGTCATATGGAGAAACGTTGCCGATCTGGGAACCAAGGGTTTTACTTGGGGAGTGTACAAGTGAATCTGTAACAAAATATTCAATTTCTTGAATATTTTTTCATTTGCTATCATCCTATTAAGAATTACTTGATTAAATTTCATTTTATTTTAATTGTGCGAAAATAACTTGAACGTTTTAGTCAGTTGTGGCTTGTTTGATGGCTCTTTATTTTATTCCAAAAGAGTTCCAACCAAATTATTTGAGAATGGCTTAATTCCATTTAGACTACTAATTTTCCAGAAAAACATCGTTTCATCCCGATTTGTTCAGAAATGGTTTGACGTCATTTTTATATTACGATCTGAGCTTTACTCGATTGTTGAGGAATGGTTAAGCTTCATTAAAATTGGCCACTTTCAGATCCACGATAGGAATTTATATTTGAATCCAGTTTTAAAATAGCCTAGTGCTATAAATAGTTAATATTCCAAAACCAAATTGTAGAGATATATTTGGATTAATTTTCACTATACAAACCGACAGCCACTTTTATGGGTTCATGCAAATTAAAAATTGGAAAACTAAAAAGCCTGGGACATCTATACGAATTTTCATTAGAATAGATTAATTCATTTTCGAAACCCTTGATGAAGCCAACGATTTCCGACTGATACCTTCCGCACAGCTGAAGTGAAGTGAAATTTTACTTATAAAAATGACACAATTTCCCGTAAACGAAAATAAAAATTTCACCGCTGACTTTTATTTTGCGGTCGCAGTTTAGCTATCGAAATTGGTATTTTTTGTATTAGAATATAGATGTCTCTGTTTAATTCTACTCATTTTCCACTGCATTTTTCAGGTACGATAAAAGTAACCTAAATTTTTGACATTTCATTAATAATTTGATATAAAAAATAATTTGACTGCAAATTTAAAAAAATAATAATATTTCAACATGAAGCTATCTGCGTTAAAATTTTACGAAAATCGACAAACTAATTTTTCATGGAATAATTTATTTGGTTAATTTTGGAAACTAGCGAAAATTTAATTTCAGCTGCGTGCTAGCCTTTATTCTGCAAAAAAGTTTCAGGAAAAGTAAATAAATGACCCAAATTTCCAACAATTCCAGAATCTTTCCAACAATACATTATAATTCTATGTAATCTCATTTTCATCCTCCATATTTAATATCGTAGCCTGGTTCCGTCCTATTTGGTAATATTCTAGAACTCTCTCCAAAACTAGTTAGAATTCCGTTTGCATCGGTTAAAAGCGACCTAGTTCTGTATTAGTTCACCATATTCCAGAACATCTGTTTTCAAATATTCAAAATCCAATTTTCACCAACTTTGCCAAATTTCGTTCCGAACGGTTATTAAATGGCCTAGTTATGTCCCAGTTGACCATGTTACAGAAATTCATTATTACTATGATAATTTCATTATTATCGGTTAAATATGGCCTAGTTATGCCGTAGTTCGCTGTGTTTAAGAATTTTCGTAAAAAGAAGATTCCTTTTAGAATTAAATTTCCAGCCACGATCCTTAATTTGGAGTGTTATGAATTAATAACAACCAACTCTACATGGTACAAGGGGACGCAACATGAAGTAACTTGCCGCAAAATGATGCAACATCCCCAACATGGTACATCATGCAAAACTATCGGTTCTTGGAACTGAAACTCTTCCTAATTTTTATCAAAATTGTTCAAAGCGAAAAAAGTATAGGGTTTTCCAATAAGAGATTTCATTTTGAATAGCACGCTACTTGGGTAGCTATCAATTATGAAGCTGTCATCTTTTAACATTTGACAAGTAAAAACTACGCCACTACTACAAATGGTACGATACACGCTTCAACAACGCATTGAAATTGTTAAAATTCACTACAAAAATGGTGAAAATTTTGCAGTCACAGTTCGCAAAACTAAAGCACTTTTGGGTCGTCGTGAAGCACCTTATCGACCTGCAATAGTGAAACTGGTGGAAAAATTTGAGCTGTTGGGACAAGTTAGTGATGTAAAGAATCGAAACTGTGTGCGTCGCTCAAGAACAACTGAGAATATTGCTGCTGTAGCCCGTAGTGTTGACGAAAATCCAGGTTTGTCGATTTCTCGTCAATCTTTAGAATTAGACATTCCTCAAACGACATTACACCGTATTTTACATAAAGACTTAGGTTTTAAGGCTTTTAAAGTTCAGTTAACACAAGAGCTCAAGCCGGTTGATCACTGATTGGGTCCATCAAGTGCATCAAAATGATCCGGATTTTCATCGAAAAATCATCTTCAGTGATGAGGCCCATTTTCACCTCGGAGACTACGTTAATAAGCAGAATTGTCGCATTTGGGGCTCAAAAAATCCAAGAATGATTGTTGAAAAGCCTCTCCATCCTCCACGTGTCACTGTTTGGTGCGGTTTTGGGGCTGGCGGTGTGATTGGATCTTACTTATTCGAAAATAAGGCTGGTGCAACTGTTACGGTGAATGGATTGCGCTACCGAGCTATGATTAATGATTTTTCATGGCCGGAATTGGAAGATATTGATGTGGACGACGTTTATTTTCAGCAAGACGGCGCTACGTGCCACACAAGCAACGAAACAAACAATCGCAATTTTGCAAGAAAAGTTTCCCGACCGAGTTATTTCTCGAAGAGGGGATCACAATTGGCCACCGAGATCTTGTGGTTTAACACCTTTATTTTTTCTTTGGGTCCACGTGAAAGATAAGGTCTACGCCAATGTTCCACAATCGATTCAAGACCTTAACGTGAAGTTGAGGCATAGGAAGGATATGGTGCTGCAAGCGTAGCCGTGGCGCCTATTTGGCTGATATTGTTTTCAAATGTTAAAGGCATACCTTCCTCTTTACAATGAAATAAACATTCATTGATTCCTCTTAAAAATACTCGTTTTTTCTAATATCAAAATGAAACCTCTTATTGGAAAACCCTTTATATAAAATAAAATCGAGTTGAATAACCAACCAACTGAGGACCCCACCCAAACAATTATTGTTTTAAAATCACAACTTAGTGCAATGAAGTCCTGGCACTCGAAAACCCACCTCACCAATTTTGAAGGAAATATTTCCAGTCGAAAAAAAGGAATCTAGGCCTAAACGAACTCGAATCCTCACCATCACCGCAATTGTAATGAAATCGTTTAAACAGAAAATATGTTTTAAATTGGAGCCTTACAGAGAGACCTACTAAACAATTTTCTCCGAACTTAGTACTCATCATAATTGATTCCAGGCACAAAAGATCCGCTTAAAATCGTACGAGCACAATTGAAAAACAACGGAACCTTGGCCTCTCCGAATGACTCCCTAAACGGACTTTCTCGAAATCATTACGCGTCGCAATCAATTCCTGACCTTGGAAAATTCCCTTTCGGATATTTTTAACAAATTCGTTGGAGTTGACTAAAAAGTTTAGAAAAAGGAATCCGGGCCCCATCGCTGCACGTCTTAAACGAAGATTTCCGAAATCACTAATCAATCGACTTCTGAGCCTCTATTCTTGAAATCGGTGGAAGTTTCCGCATTCGGAATAAATATATTTACCCACTAATATATTTACCCACTCGGAATTTTTCCCTTAGTAGGGAAATAAGTAAAACCTGCAAATAAATTTGAAAAAACGAATAAAGTAGCCGGCGAAAAATTCGAATATAAAATTTTTTAAAGCAAATTATATTCAGAATGCGGATTATTTTTGCCGAATTCAGGACCCATATTAATCAAATGGAAGGACTTTCCCAAAACCAAGATCCATCACAATTGACTGCTCATACTTGAAAATTACCACCTTTCTGCAATTTTCATGAAAGTCGCACGAGTTATTTCCAAAAACCCATGATGCAATGCATGATTTATTTGGGCCAATAAAGTTCTAACTAAAACTACATTTTAAAATTTATTTTCAAGATTTATACTTTAGTGGCTGCCGACACCGCCATCTTCAGAAAAAATGAATATTTCACGTTTTATGTATAATATTAGTCATATAGATGTCACTACCTATGCTCAACAGGAAAAATATTATTACATTAATCATATAAAATAAAGTTATTTCAGTCGGGTGGGGTTCAAGAATTTATATGAGGATTATTTTTAAACAAAAAAAACAGTGGTACATTTAGCGGAAAACTCTGAGGTGAAACTGAAGTCTCTGAGTACAAATTCGACGGTTACGCGCTGTCGAATAATGTTGTTAACACTCAAGCTTTAGACCTATACTTGCTCAATATAAATGAGATCAGTAGTTTGCGCACAGTAACTGTTTTAATTAAACCGTTCGTCAAATCACCCGGTGTAACCAACCAAGAAGAACAATTTGTTGCTTAGCGTAAATTATGGCTGAATTTGTTAAATTAAATTTTCTTGTCATTTTACTGTCCTTATTATTATTAACAATACAAGCATATTCAATATTATAGAGTTCAAGATTTCAGAAGCTCAATGCGTATGTAATACTGTCATGTATTTTATCGTTTTAAGATTAAGTATTAATTAACCGTATTCTTTACATTTGAGATTAGTGAAAGAAAAATTTACGCTTTATATTTGATTAAGTTTGATACTTTTGTTGCATAGGATTAATTAGAGATAATCCAAACTTTGCCCTTGTGGTTGGATTGTTATTAATTGGCACATGTTACTAGATCGATTAATTTTGTTAAACCGAAGTTTGCTATTGCTTTTGTAAAAGTTCGTTTAATTAAGATTTAGCTATCTTAGTTCTGGCCCAAGGATATTAATCCATACCCAAGGTATACGTTTTTAGTAAATTAATGTTAAACGAATTGGCATTGCTATATAAATTAATGACAATTTGACAATGAAATTGAATACAATAGTTTTAAAAAAAACTTTATATTTCACAAGCCCAGTCTAATTTCTGTTTTGAGCCTAAAACTGCATGACTCGCCTAGAGCAAGTTAAAAGGGTCAAATATATTAATATTATTGAAATTCTAAAGTATCTCCGAGCTAGTTGGTCCTTATCCCAATGATACTTCTATTCAATTTTTCTTTGCCTTTTAATTTTTGTTGTTGTTTTTTTTATAATACAATATGTAAACTAAACTGAGAATAAATTTAATTTAGAGAGTAATTTGTCTAGGGTTCGGATTTTTAATTTGCGTCTATTTCATTGGGATGCCGCCTCATTAACGATGAATGAATTTCAGGAATATTTTGTGATTTCGTTATTAAACTATTATAAAGTTTCGTTTGCCTGTTAGAGCTAATTTGCAAACCACTTATCGAGCACCGGTCGATTAGGACTAATAAAGATGGGTAACAGATTAAAGATAAAATCAATTTTAAATAGTTGCCTAAAATTTAATAATTCCAAGAATCTAAAATGCACTTAGCAAAATGTAGAAAAGCAACAAAAAGAGTGCAAGTTATATTATATTGTCAAAATCTCTACATGAGTCTATTGTATGTAATTGTAAAAGGGATCCATATCCGATAAGAATTACAAAAACCGATTGATTAACACTTGCCGCGAAAAGTTGCCGCGAAACAGTAGCAGCGTTCAGTAGCGAGCACCAAATCAGGATAAAGAATCCTCTTTTTCCCTAAAAGTGCTCTAAAATGGAGAAATTTCCTTTTATTTTCACTATACTTTTATTAAATTTAACTCTGGTATATTTCTCTCTTTCTCGCATTCGCTTTAAACTGTCGATTGTGAAATTTTCCTCTCGGTTTTGTATCTCGATTAAACTTTTGTGATCGTTAATAATAAGCGTACTAGGTAGGTACTGATATAGCTATTTGTATATTAAAATTTTAAGAGATTACGCTACTCGCCACAAATGGCAGCACTATCATAAAAGAGAATTGTTATTTTATAATCAGCGGACATTTTGTATTTGATTTGTTTCTTTTTCACAAACGAAAACATTCCAGCGGAATAAAATCTTAAAAGTGTTCCTTAAATTGATAAATTGATTTATCAAATTTGAACTCAGTAAATGGAATTTTGAAATTTTATAATGTTCTATCTATATGTCCGCCATTTCATAACGAATTATAGTGAAATTTGGTTAATAGAATTTGATAGGGATTCTAAAGTGAATTTTTGCACAGAATTCTACGATCTGTTCTTGCTGAACTAAACTTCGCCATTTTATAACCAATCATTATGAAATTTGGTTTCTAGGATTGATTTTTTACACTATGACTATGCTGGACAGAACTCTTCACTTCATTACAAGGAAATATAAAAATAATTGTGTAAATAAGGTCTCAAAAATTTCCACAAGAACTTCCACAAATCCCGTTATTTTTTTAATGGTAAACGTCATACTCCGGCTACATATTACAAAAGTTAAATACGGTTATTTTTTAAATAGCTAATATCTACTGAGAGAGGAAAGAGAAATTTTGGGAAAATTTATCTTTTAGAATTTCCATTATAATTTTTTGAATTTTTGCGGCCATATATAAGCTGTTCTCGGTTTGGACCAGAGCTAGGTTACTGGTTTTCACTTTCTTAACATCAGTAAGGCATTCGATATACTTTTATTCCTACCTAACCAACCGCTCCTAGTGTTTCTCCATTGGTGGCAAGTGTTCCTCCTCCCTGCCGTTGCAGAATGCAGAAGGGTGATCCCTAGGGTATTATTTCAGGATCTTTGTTGTTTTCCCTTTTCATTAAGGACATACCGCGGGTTGGCTATAATATCTCGTAATACAAAATCTATTTTACAAAATTTCGCGCGCAAGTTCCTATATTTACGGGGAAAAGTTTATGCGAGGTGCGAGTAAACAACTCATAGCTGATTGATACCTACTATGCAAAAGAAAATTAAATATTTGTAACGCGTAATTAATTTTTGCCGTAAAAAATAATTTAAATTTGATTTAATTGATAAAATTTATTAGAAAGTTTAAATTTAAACCAGAAAATAATTATTTCATTTGGCAAATAAAATAACAATTTCTAGGTTATGTTTTATTCTTGTATTTTTGAGTATTCCGGTTAACACAAAAACAACGTTTGTTGCTGCTGAGAAGCTAGATAATTGAACAATTTTTTTGTCATTGTTATTTTTCAATAATATTTTTAGAATTTCCCATTTGGTAATATGAGATTTTGTAATGTAGATTTAGTGGGGCTCCCACCTCCCAATCGTCCCTCGTTTCTTGTTAGTTCACCCTTTTGCGCATGATTTTCAGCTTTCTTCGGCGTCTCTCTCTGGCCTTACGCCGTGGTCTGACATGAATCATGACCTAATGGCTATCTCTTCCTGGGCTAGCGCAAACCATCCAATCTCCCATATTCTCGATCCGATTACGTCCGGTTAAACACTTGTGCCTTTTCGCAGGGTCTTGAGAGTCTGGGTTTTGTGCTTGATGAGACCCTATCATGAGATAATCATTTCAATGCTATTATTTCAAACTATACTTGGTCGAAGATATGGTTCCCTTCCAGGGTCGCTCTAGATTGGGCAACTGGCTATGTTTTTCTTTAAACATGAGGCTGAAGTATAATCGGGCACTACCATGGGTAACTGTGGTAGATTAAATCTTTCGACCGGCTTATCTTTTGGCACACATTAGATTTGACCAATCACTGATAACTATGAGAACTTAATGTTATTTACATGACATACAGGGCATTGTGGATTTCCTTATCTTTGGTGGTTAGAGAATCCAGCTCCTTATCGATCTTCGTTAAGCGCATTATTGTGCCCACTTTAACCTTAACTAAGTTTGAACAGTAAATGGTTTCTGTTATTTTATCGCGTTCAGCTCTAGGATGTAGCTACATTAATCTAAGTAACGTTTTCCGCAGTTGTTTGTCGACCTTACGCATTTTGATTTAAGAATTCAATTTCCATAAATAAGATGAGTCGCTTTGTTATTGTAATATTTAAATTAAAATAAATATTTTTTAATATGTAATGGTCTAAAGGTCTTAGTTAGGTCTTAATTTAAAATTTATCGTTTAAAATTTCGTTTACAAATTTTCACTATAAGCCATATTCTCAAACTAAGCTAGTTTCTAATTCGAAACGATTTTTATATTTACTTCGGGAAACATTTCAAAACCTTGTTCAAATTACGTATTAGGGGTATATCCTCGATCCAGTCGCAAAATATTAATTTGCGTCGTTGCAATATGGCTGACATGCGACGGATGAAATTGCGACTACAAATTGGCATCTTCGATATAAATCGCAAATCGACAATTCAGCGTTTTTGCTGTATTCAATTTGCGACTGTCAGAGCGAAAAAGCAAACCAAATCAAAAAATTTCAATACACAGTTCAACTGTTCAATATGGAAGCAGGACCGTCACAAATAAAAGAAGACGACCAACTTTACTTGTTCCTAAAGGGTTTGGAGAACAACAGGGAAGCTCTTTCATGTGCATCATTTCTGTCCCAAACAGGTGGTTTCTGTATAGCTCCGTGTGTTTCATCGATGGCACCAATCACATTTGGGAAGCCATATAATCTATAAAATCCCCGTTTTACCTTAGCCATTTCCACGCCATTCCTTCGAAATTTTATAAATTTTTTCGTTTTCGTAGGCGGACAACAATTCTTTAAGAACCTTACTAACGACAGACTGGCCCAAACTATGTTATAAAATCTGTCCACTCACAAATTGGAAATTTCCAGTACCAAGTATATTAAGAGATGTTAAACCCTAGAGAATATTCCAAATATTAATTTTATGTACAATTAAATGAGGTGGAAAAGCTTTGCATGTTTTGGTCGGCCTTTCTAAATAAATGCTCAATTCATCAGTGATGAACATTGCGGCGTATTTCATAAACCGATACCACACAAAAAATGTGTTTTCGTCGCAGTCAAAAGGGTTCTCACAACATCGAAATATCGTCCGTTGAATTTGGGTGTTTCGCCTGCGTCGTATAATTAAATCCATTTGATAAAAATATTTTGAAATCACAAAAAAATGTTGTTGTTAAATTTATCTACTATTCAAAAATCGGCGTCGCAAAAAACTAAGAAAAATTAACGGTTTGCGACTGTCATTTTTATCGAGGATACCAATTTGGAAATAGCCGTGTTATCTTGCTTAACACGCTTGCGACCGGTTCGAAGCTATACCCCTTAGACTTATAATATAGAACTACGATACAAAATTAACAATTATTGATGAAGATTTAGCCGGTTCTCTCTAGCATAGTCAAATATCCGAATTTCCATCAAAATGCATCTTAGAATCCATTTTAATCGTGTAGAATGGACAGATACCACAACTGCATCTAAAATTTAGGTTTCAATCCGAAATCGATGCCACAAATCTAGTTTCATAATGATTGATAATGAAATGGCGAAGTTTAGTCTAGCGAAACACTTTTAAGACTTTATTCCGCTGGGATGAGGTACAAAAATGAAAAATCAAAAATTCCGTTGGTTATCAAATAAAAACAGATACACTCTTTCGTGATAGTGCTGCCGCTTGTTGGCGAGTAGTGAAATCTATTATTTTCCGCTGTACACATGTGATTATCATAAGTGTTCAACTTAAATTATCTAAATCTTGTGTTTTCTGGGTCATTATTAAAATTAGCTCTCGTTGTATCTGATTTGTAAATTGTATTGTTGTTCCAGGAATAATTTAGTGAAAATTTCAATTAGATTCAACATTCGCCTAAATGTATGCTTCTAGACAAATATTATGAATCGGTTAATCCACCACGGGAGAAAATTAAATCGCGATCCTCATGTTGATAGATTTTTAAGAACATCAAAGACTGAATAAAACGAAGATAAAGAAGAGCCCTCCCCGTTGCAATTTTTACTACCATATCCCTTATAATAGACATATAGCATCCTCTATAATAAATGTTTATAGCATTTTTTAAATTTCAATTTTTTGTTCTGTTTGTTTGAAATCTGCGATACCGCGAAATTCATTTTATATGTTACTAAATACATAAAACAACAAAACGAAACACAAATAAATTGCTGAAAACGTCTTTCATATAAATATACTTACGAGTAAGTAATCGATGCCTGCACAGCACACAGTAAATTTTTAGGGCAATCGCGTAAGCACAAAGCATATTTGTACAAGATTTTAATTTTTTGATGAGTTTAAGTTGATTGAAAATTTGTATGTGTGTCACAATAGATAAACGAATCAAACAAAAAAAAAAATTAGTCCAGATGTTTCACAACATACACTTATATACCATATAAGTAAGAAAATTGTATAAGAATGGTTAGGGGACATGCGGTTCTAATCAATCGGCGCGACTTCGTACTTAATTACTCGTACATGGGTAATGCATGATTTATTCACCAAAAATTTAACCAAATAATCTTAAAATATGATGGAATGATTCACCCACACACGCACATACTGTACAAGATGTGGTTACAGACCAACTTTATTTTTAGACGACGTGTTTGCGTATAAATATAGTTTTGTGGTAGGCCACCACCATCGTATCATTTTATTCAAAATGTCTCGCAATTTTTGTGTCAATTGGGCGTCGTGGGTGCAGGAAATTTAAATTTTAAATAACATTCCCACAATATCCTGCCTATATCATACTGCGTAAGCCCATCGAGGTTACCATCCAGAAAACCTTAGATACATTTTTCAAATAATTTTTTTATTACATAATTGGTGTAATATATCTTGAGGGATATGTGAACATATATATCGTATATTTATTGTTATTGTGATATGTACGAGTACCCAAGTCCCATACAAATTGTGTTATCAGTAAATTTTATGTATTTTTAAAAATATATTTATAGTTATTGTTGCTTGCTTTATATATGATACGGACGAAGAAAATATGTTTAAGAATTTAATCAAGAAATACAGTAAATGGCAGCTCTCTGACCACGAAAACACAGGGTTAAATTGTAGCAAAAATATGTTCCCTCCTTTTGTCATCGTAGTACGTAGTATAGAACAGATTTTTTACTTCTTTCCACTCCAGAAATACGGCACGATATAATTCGTACGATACTGGTACTAAGTGTATATACAAAAGAAAATTGTCTGTATGATATATGGGATGTGTGTCACAAGTGTTCAGAATGATGATAAATATTTTTTTGCTGTAACAATGGAATAAAAATGAAATTGGCTGGCATTATGATTTGGTAACTTTATGATTGTATTTGGGTTACATAAGGACATCTACACTTGAATTTTTTTATCGGTATAATTTTTCGTTTTCGAAAGAGACCTAAGTGAAGTGAAAAATGCAAGCTAACATGGAAACCAAATAGGTCGCTTTTTTTGGGACACATACGACGTGGTAATCAGATTCGCGAAATATCATATGGATGCAAGAACCGCTCGAAACTCAGCTAGTTATTATTGTACAAGAGTTTAGTAGTTGGTTTGTCGTAAATATCAGTATGGAGCTGATCTAAAAAACGTTCACTTACATCAGCAACAACTCACTACGATTACCTAGATAACGAGCCACTTAGAAGCGAACCAGGTAATCAGAATCTGTCTAACAAAACTTTAGATTTTTCTCCATAAGCTAAGAACTAACTGAGACAATTATTTTAGGATCTTTGCATGAAGTTAGGGGACTTATATCCCAAGGCCTGAAGAAGAGAATAATAATAAGAATTATAATTTTGCATGAATTTTCATGTCACAAACCATTTTTGTATAAGGAATTTAGAATTCATACAAAAGAAGATTCATATAACAATTGCATGGCTACGAATTACATTAAAAAATAAATATTTTTTTAGTATGAAAAGAGTTTTGAATGAACTACAATTTTCGATTTTTGTACGAATTTTCGCGGTTCATGTCGTCGTTGTATGAAAACCTTTGAGCTTATACAAAACTCGATTTTTCACTAAAGTTGCATTGGTAAGAATCGCTCTACAGCAAAGTAAATGATTTTTATATGAAATAATTTTTGTATGAATTGTAATTTTTTATTTCGGTATAAAACCCCATTTTTGTATGAGGCATTTAAAATTTATATTTAACAAAATCGTTTATATAAAAGTTGCAACCGTTTGAAGCGGAAGTAAACAGTTTATCGAAAAGTGTAGCTAGATAAATTAACGAAAAGTGTAACTATTTAGCTACACTTTTTAGTAGCAATGAGAAAGTGTAAATAGCAAATCTGTGCTAAAAGGAAAATCAAAACTGTATAATAGATGCAGATATTTGGTGCAAATATTATCAAATCAATTTTAACCTATTAGTTTCAGGTTATTCAAAAAATTTAATATTTAGATATTTGAAATGACATTAATAGTGGTCGAATTGAGCTGTTAATAACAATTAACTATATTTGCTCTACGATCATACTTAATCTGCTTAACTTTTTCAAAAATTTAGTTTATTAAAACTTGTGTGGAACCAATTTTTCGTGTCATAAACCATTTTTGTATAAAGAATTTCAATCAACTAACTTTAATTTCGATCCTAACAAAAGTTGCATTGGTATGAATAGCTTTAGCAAAGTAAATGATATTTTGTATAAAAGCGTTTTTGGATGAATTTAAATTTTAGTTTTATTTGAGTTTTTGTGGCACAAACCATTTCAGTAAGAGGAATTTATTTTGTTTACTTAAGACGATTTGTGTTGCATGGGAACGAGTCGCTCTAATAAAATAAATAATTTTTTGTATTAAAGGTTTATTGTATGAATTGTAAGTTTTTATTTTTGTATAAATTAAAAATTATTTTTATATGAAGAATTTAAAATTCTTACAATTGCCCATAGTATAAAATTTGCAATGGTACAAATTGTTGGCATTTCTTGTGTGAAACGAATTTTGAATGAATTGTAATTCGCTATGTTTTTATAAATTTACGAGCTACAAACCATTTTTGTATGAGGAATATCAAATCATTCTAAAAAAAAATATATTATTGGATGAATTGTAATCTCCATTTTTGGATGAATTTTCGAATCATAAATCATATTTTATATAAAAACGATTCATACAAAAGTTACATTAGTACGAATCGCTGTACCAAGGTATATAATTTTTAGTATGAAAAGATTTTTATATGAACTGAAATTGAGGAATTTGGAATTCATTCGAAGACGGTTCACAAAAAAGTTGCATTGGTACGAATAGCTTTAACAAAATAAATGTTTTTTTTAATGAATTGTAATGATTCATACAAAAGTTGTATTGCTGCGAATCGCTCCAGCAAATTAATTGTTTTTAGTATGAAATTTTTTTGGGAGGAATTATAATTTATATTTTTGTATGAATTTTAATATCACAAACCATAAAAAAATACTAGAAAGTCCATAGAGTATAAAAGACCAACCGTTACAAAGTGCTCTAGTAAAATAAATGTTTTTTTTTGTATGAAACTGTTTTTTGTTGAGAGGAAACCATCAAGATATGAACCCTATACAAAGGCCTCGGAAAATGTATACAGACAACGCTCTTGAAATGGGGACATGGAACATGCTAAGCCTTCTAAGTCTCTATATTAGACGTACTTGTCATAATTGGAAGAAAACCATTTAGATCACGTGAGAATTGGTTAGACTATCAGTGCCAATAGAAATAAACGAAAACTGCGCGAAAAAGGGTTAGCTTGCAACACTAGGAACTCTCACACTACCTCTGCACCAGGAAAGCCACATCAAAGTTCCTCGGACACACGAAGCGCGCATTTATGAGGAAATGAATCGAAAACATCAGCTTGTAAGCGGAAAGCGGAAAACTTCCATCAAAAGATCTACAACCATCAAAAACACGGATGGAGACAGTAGAGGAAATATATGCAACTATTAGATTAACAAATCAAAAAGCACCCTGTTTCGATGGATATCCAGAAGTATTATTAAAACACAGAGGAGCTACTCTTGCAAGGCATCTTATCTTTTCGATCTCATCGTCATGAACTATACTCTTTTGTCCGCTACATTATAAAGGTGGCATAGCTCTGTTAAACACCACCTACAACGTGCTTGCAAATGGTGTACTTGCCAGAATCATTCCACTCGCTAAAAATATCATCGGTGACCATCAATGTGGTTTTCGCCTCAACCGATCAACCACTGCTAAAAGTTTTGGGCCGCACTCATATGTCTAGGAACTTTAGAGAAACTTGTCTCTCTCTCTCACTCTCTCTTTCTGAAGCGAGCATCATCTGGCTCAATATGTAGAATCGTAGCAGAAGCCAAATTCTTGGATATGCAGATGATATCGTGCGTCTTGGCTAACGACCAATTGATATCACACTTGACAAAGCACTAATAAAAGTGCTACTTTCCGCATGTGAGAATTGGACCTTAACAACCACCACTGATTGTAAAATCTCCATCAGATCGAATGATACAAAAATCGTTCCATCAATGGAGAAGAGAGAGAGGACGACCGTGCAGGCGGTAAAATTCCTTCATAGGATGTTAAAGCTAAAGAGAGAGCGTTTTCTGGATGAATTGCAACTTTCCATATTTGTATGAATTATCGCGTGTCAAACCATTTCTGAGACATTTAAATTTAGACAAGACACGGTTTAATAATGAAACTTGCAATAGTGTAGATTGCTCTAGTTAGAGTATATGATTTTTGTACGAAACGAATTTTAGATGAGTTGTAATTTTACATTTTTGTATAAATTTACGAGACCCAAACCACTTTTGTATGAGAGATTGCATTGTATGGATCGCTCTAGTAAAATACTCGATTTTTTGCATGAACCAATTTTTGGATGAATTGCAATTTTCTATTTTTGTATGAATTCTCGGGTCACATACCATTCTCTGTTATGTATTTTTTGAATTGACACAAAACATGTGAAAATTGCGAAATTTTATAATTTTGAATAAATTTACGATACACGTCTCGTTCGATTCATACAAAAGACGCGTTAGTACGAATTGCTTGGGTAAAGTGGTTCAATATTAAATATTTTTGGATGAATTGTAATTTTCTATCCTCGTATGAATTTTCGCGTAACAAACCATGTGTAATTTTGGATTCAAAAATTTCAACTTTGTGTAAAACGAGTTTTAGATGAATTGTAATTTTATATTTTTGTATAAATCTACACTTGAGGAATTTCAAATTCATTCAAAATTCAATTCATGCATAAGTTGCATTAGTTCGAATCACACACATTTTGGTTAAAACGATTTTTGGATGAATTGTAATTTTCTATTTTTGTATGAATTCTCGGGTCACATACCATTCTCTATTATGCATTTTTAGAATTCACTCAAAACACGTTATATGAAAGTTGCGAAATTTTATAATTCTGAATAAATTTACGATACATGAACGAGAAGGCGATTCATTCAGAAGACGCGTTAGGACGAATTGCTTTGGTAAAGTGATTCAATATTAAATATTTTTTGGATGAATTGTAATTTTCTATCCTCGTATGAATTTTCGCGTAACAAACCATGTGTAATTTTGGATTCAAAAATTTCAACTTTGTGTAAAACGAGTTTTAGATGAATTGTAATTTTATATTTTTGTATAAATCTACGTATAAGTTGCATTAGTTCGAATCACACACATTTTGGTTAAAACGATTTTTGGATGAATTGTAATTTATTATTTTTGTATGAGTTTTCGTGTCATAAATCATTTTGCTATAAGGAACATTGAATTCTTATACAAAAACGATTCACTTCATAGCGATACTTTTAGATTTAGCAAAATGTATAATGGAATACTTTTAGCATAAATTGTAATTTTCTGTTTTTGCTTTGCAACCCGTTTTACGAGTATATGGAGATTTTTGAATTCGAATAACTTTAATATAATTTACGATAAGTACGTTAAATTTCTACAAAAACGTTTTTTTGTTCTCAATTTATTTTTGAAACGAAATTTATGCGGTTTAACATGGTTTTATTAATTGTATCTATTATAATTTTTTTGAAACAATTTTATTTATTTATTGAATCTTTCAAACATGCAAATAGCAATAAGTTGTCACATCTTAATCAATAAGGTAATTATATAAATCTGCGGGAGCAGAATCTACTTCTTATCAATAACTTTATAATTTTATAATCTATATTGTTACAGCCATCGTTTTCGTCTTTAATCGTTAAGACATACTTAGGTAAATCTTTTAGATTTCACGCCAGGAAATTCGGATGAGATGCTAGTTTCCCTGCATAGGTGGTCCGCATCTTTTGTAATTCGTCTTTGATAATTAGGAAGTATATTTTTGTTTTTCCGAACCAGCGTGCTCCCTATATTCGAATTTGAGGTTGATTGCCATAATTGACACGACCAAATTAGTTTAATCATTGTGTTATACAGGAGAAGTTTGTACTCTAGGCCAATGGTTTTATATTTCCCCATCAACCAGCGCATTTTATCAATTTTTAATATGATATGGTCTCGCTTCATATCAATATGTTTTCGTCAAGTTAACCGTCGGTCCAGATGGACGCCTAGGTTTTTTGCTCCATTTGATTGAGGGACTTGTATTCCATTCATTGTGACAGGCGGACAAGTAAGCTTATTTAATGTGAATGTTACGTGGGTCGATTTCTCTTCATTGACCTCCATCTTCCATTTCTTTGGCTATATTTCGGTGTCATAAATATATTGTTGCAGAGTTTCGGACGCCGTTTGTGTATTTTTATGGCTACATACGATTGCCGTATCATCTGCGAAATTAGACGTGATAATTTGCGAAGACGTTGGTAGATCTGAAGTGAAAATTAAATATAACGTTGGGCAAAGCACACTACCTTGTGGTACTCCAGCCAAAATGTTATTTATTATCCATATTTAGCCATAAGTTGATAAATTTCTAGCACTTTAAGATTATTTTTATGAAGCAGATCCTCTTGCCGTTATCGAATGCTTGGGCAACATCCAAGAACATTGCGGAGCAGTTTTTTCGGATACTTTCGAGATGATTGGTAGTAGGCGTATTGGTCTATATGACGAGACTTTGGCAGGATCCTCGCCAGGCTCCGGAATCATTTTTATAGTTGACAATTTCCAGTACTCAGGGATATATTTTGATTCGTAAATTGAAATGAATATTTGAGCCAGTCGTCAACCAGTAATACTCGTGCACCAGTAATTCGATCATACCTAAGGGCTTTCTGAATTTGAGTTTGATGAACAATAATAAACTTTACTAGTGGTTTCTTATCTTAAATTTCCTCGCAGGTCTGTAGGTCTGCTACATGTTTTGTTTGAACCACCGATAATCCAAGGTTGGAGTGAATACACTTTCAAGGTGATCGGCAAAGGATTTAGCTTTTTCCTCGTCACTCCTAGCCCATTCACCATCTATTATAATTGGTGGAATTTTCGTTCTATCTGTAGTTTGAACATTTTTTGGGCAGTATGAACTAAAATACAGTTTTTTAAAATTTTACACGACCTAATATTGAGATTTCACTTCTATTACTGATTTTAAATAATCGACTAAGAAAGTTCTGATCTATGGTTTATTGTTTTCAAAATCAAAACCATGATCGATAGATAGTGCTTAGTGATCGTAGATAAATAGTCATGATCACTTTTGAATTGATGTCCCGATTAATTATTATATGTACGTTCGATCAAATTTTGATATTACGAGTAATTCATTACTTGATCATCATATAGATCAGTTTTTAAATATCAAAGACCTTGAAATACTTCAGCCCTGAAAACATATGTGACAGCTTTTAAACAAGTGCATGTGACTAATAATTACATATTAGAACAATTTTACTTATCTCAATTTATAAATAAAAATAACAATAAACTTCCGCCAGTTGACAATAATGTTATGTTAGCTTAAAACAGATTCGCAACACGACATTAATTACTGTTCGGGTTGTCTAATCGCGAGAAACAAAAAAACCGTTAAATTTAATAAACCAGTGTTAAAATTATCATGTTGGTGCGGCGATCTCTTATATAAGATGCGATGACCTCTTAAATTCTATTTTTCTTATTTACGCTACACGCAAGAAACACATACAGAACTCTCTAATTTCGCGCGATAACTCATTCCAAGTATTACTATCGCATATTCTAATTTCTTAGTTTGCACCACGTTTTATATTAAACGAATTTCAAGACCGCGAATATTAATGTTGTTTTGTATTCGTACACAATATAAGAAAATCGATTATTTCTTCCATTGACATAATGCTTACAATGGTTTCGTGGTTGTTACTTTTTTTCTGTTGTCTTGTATAAAATTTTTATTTTTTAATAGTTGGAAAGGCAAACAAGAATATAATGAATGCCACGATGATGTAAAATGTCAATATCGCGTATATAACAGAACAGAACTAAAGTATATAAATAAGATCGTGTCATTAGTTATTTGTGGCAAGTAATAATAAAAAAATAAACACAGGACAATATTAACTTCCGCATACACCCTGCATTTAAGACGCATACCCCCGGCTCGCGATAATATCAAGATTTGGCCTACATATATCGGTTAATTGTAATTTGTTCGTTTGCATAAGTTCACGTTTTACAAACATGTTTCTTTTATAGTCTATGCATAAATCGGTACGACCAGTTTGAAATTATGTAATTTAATAGTTTTTTGTTTATAAGTATGAGGTTTAATATACTTACATGTTTTAAAAACTATAAATCCTTAAAACATATTCATTTACACGCTTTAGAGTAGTATATGGATGATGTGGTCGGAAAAATCTATGTAATGTATGCAGCATATGCTTACTATATTCCTCCCTTTAATCTCTATATACGTATATGTATATACAAATATTTTCTAATGAATGTGGTGACGAGGGAGAGACGAGCATCGGCACAAAAAATCATGACTCATATGTAAAAATATTTCACAAAAAATTGAATCACTCTGCCATCCACTCTGTATTTAGTACTGTGAAATTAATTTAATTTTTCCCATTTTATTTACAAACAGCACTTTAAAAAGCACGGTGGTGGTGTATGTGTGTGCATTCGTCTTTTTGTATACACGCTCTTATATACGTATAAAGACATCGGTTTTGCTTTCAATTTTCTTTTCTTATTGTATATTTTAAAATCATAAATGCATTCTTTATTCTTTTCAATTCACGTGCTTTATTTATTTCGAATTAGGTTGGTTCAAAAGTTTTAAGAGTTTCTGATATTAACCAGGAAGCTCAGCCCTTACCAAGAGTTAGAAATTGAAGAAAACTTAGTTTGCTACAAGCCGAGTAAGCTACACTACTCTACACAAATAATACACTTGGTGGGCGAGTGGTTAAGTTGCACACCACCAAGTGTTATCATCCCAATGGTCGCCACAAAACACAAGACACAGTTGTAATTTAACCAGCGCAAGTTAATAAGTGAACAATGCGGAAAGTGAAACTAAATTGTGAAAATGAAAAAGTGAAGAGAGCGATAAATAGTGAAATAGTAAATTGTTCAAAAAGTTATAATAAACAACAAAAAATAAATATTGGGTAGTTCAGAAAGTAATGTGACGATTTTTGAATAATACAATATTTCAAGATTTTATTGAATTAAATATTCTCTATTTTCATCCAATACGTTTTGTCTTCTTTCTGGCATCAATGTTGGCAAAAAAAACTGATCCAATGCATTTCTCACATTCTCTTTTGAAGAAAAAGTTTTGCGGTCTTAACAATTTTGTAGATGCCGGAACAAGTAATAATCTGAAGGTGCTAGATTTGGAGAATATACTAAACTTGTATGAGGTTTCGCATTATCTTAGTGGAACACTATACCTTTTCTATTAATCAATTCTGGCCTATTTTGTTTGTCCAGTTGACGACAGTACCCAGTAATAATTTGCTTCATTTTCTTGACGTTTGAGAAGCAAATCACAGATGTCAATACAACGGAGTAAATTTCTTTCTGCAAAAACTTGTGGAACCCATACGTCGAGTTTTGAAACTAAACCAACGCATTTTACGTGATCATAAACGGTCGAATTTGATAAATTTAATCTGTCAGCTCACTAATTGTAATTCGGAGGTTTGCATCAATCGAAAACTTGATTATGTATTCAGCAGCTTCAACTTACGTGGTGCATGTTCAACATCAAAATTGCTATAATGAAATTTTGAAAACCAGTTTTGACACTGACATTCTGTCTCCATACACATCACACAATTTTGTTCTTGCTTGAACAGCAATTTGCCTTTTCGATAATAAAAAAGTGATATATGCCAATAATGCTGCTTTCGATTTTCCACATTTCATATGGCACCAAACGCAAACTATGGCTATGAAACATTACAGTTTAGTCCTCAGTTGGGAAAAACGAAATTACTTTCCGAACAACCCAATAATGGTAACAAAAAGGTGTAAATAAAATTTGTAATTTAAACGCTGAGTTTTATTTGCAAAATCTATTAGGAACTCGTCTCGAACGCACAAAATTCGTAACATTCGGTGTCAGAAGTAGGATTTTGCAAATGTGACTACAGCGCACAGACATGACATCAGTTAACCAAACGATGAGCAGAAAATCTAGCCTTGCGAAGAAGAAGTAGAAAATGAGGGAACCGGAGCGATGGATAAATCAGAAACAACCATGTCGTTGTTACTTTAAATAAAAGAGAAGCGTTTAAATAGCGTGGGCTGCTACGCCGGCAAATCCGAGCATCAAAGCTTACCACTGGCAGAACTACGAGCAGATCAAGGTGGACGGTTTGTCGAGTTAGACTAGAAACTCAATCATATTCAGCACACCCAAGATATTCAAATTAAAAAGTTAAGAGAAAAAATAAGGTCCATTGAGACTGAGGGAAAAGTCGCCGGCCAGCTCAAATGATTTGAAGGACAAATCAGGAAGAAAATAAAATGAAGCAAGTGGAGACTTTTACCACTTTGAAACACATGCCTCGCAAACTATTGGAGATGGCCAACTAAATAAAATATTTTCTACAGAACCAGTTCCTGGTAGTTCAAGAGGAATTTTAAAGCCTCCGACATTCAAAGGTGAGATCAAATTTGAGAATTTTAAGGTGCACAAATGTTGGGGTATAGGGAGCACCTCAACGCTTGAAAATAAGATATGGGCGTCGTACGCAATACGTGGGCAGAGCCTGCAAGACTGAGAAAGAGAGGTAACGAAATTGATACGTCAAGCTTACAGTAATGCACCTGCAGATGTGTTGCATGGACTAACAGTGGACATGTTTATTAGTGTCTAGGATGACCATTTGGAACTTCATTTGAGAACCAATGCTCGAGGTAAACCCATGTATAAAGTATTGGCATTAGCTTTAGAACGTGAGGCAGCCAGAGTAAATTTAGTGAGATAATAGAGTGTAATAGCGAGTGTAAGTGTAGATCCAGCCCGATTCCTGTGTAAATGTAAAACTTTTCAACACCATAGCAACAATTAAAAAAGCTAAGCTTACACCAAATTTCACAACGATCTGAATGTTGAATTTTAGTGGAATAAAGTTTTTTTCTCTAAACTCGTCATTTCCAATAAAAAATGATCTGAACTAATTTTGTTTGAAAATTAATATTCAATCTTTGTTTTCAACCGTTTTGTCGTAAACGCTGTGTACTTTTTAAAATATTTACAAAAAACGAAAATCTCTTAGGGAGACTGCCACTTCCGGTGGCCCGATTTAGACCAAAAATTACTGGGATCTCCAGATTTATGGAAAAGGTTTGAGTATGAAGCTTCACCTCGACCAGTCAATCTATCTGAGCTGTAGATGGGACAAAAACCTTTAATGATATGATTGACTTTAATGTATGACCGAGACTCCCGGTCATAACAAGATGAAAGAATAGGATAGGCATGTTAAATATGACCGAATCTACCCGATTACAAATACCTAAGTAGTCAATAGTTAGTAAATTGTTAGTTGAAAATATAATGGAACGCGGTTAGCACAAGACAGCATAATTATTTTTGATTTTTTTGGATATAAATATACAGCAAAGAGCATCCTAAAACAGCAATATAATTAAATTATACTTGAATAAAATAAATGTATTAACTAAATTAATTTGGTTCTCTTAAAACAAATAAATTAAAACTAAACTGACCTTTCATTTTGAATTTACTTTGATCCATGACACTTTAAACGGTCAATTTTCAGAAATTTTCAAATTTTGTGTGTGCGACACATTCAAACGAATTTTCCCGGACTCCCCACATGAAAATTGACCTGCAATTCCTTTTAGGTGTGAGAATCACTAAGAGCTTCCATTCGAATCAATTTCCAGCCAAAACACTTTAAATGGTCAGTATTTAGAAACCTTTTAAACTCCCTACAAGGAAATTGATCTGAAAATCATTATAGATGTGAGCATCATTAAAACCTTTCATTCGAATCACTTTCTAGCCATGACACTTTAAACGGCCAATTCTTAGAAATTTTCAAATTTTTTGTATGCAGCACATTCAAACGAGCTCCCCGAACACCCCAAATTAAAATAGACCTGACGTTTTTTAAATGATACTCATTAGAAGGCACTTCATTTACAATATTTTCCAAACAAGTAGCTATAGATGCTTTTCACATATTACCTTGACAACATCTAATAAAGAAATTACATACAAGAAATCAAATGAAAAATTGCAACAGCAAAATAAAAATTTCTAACATAACTAATCATTCTCGCCAAAAAAATGTATCTGCATTATCGACAATTATCGACTGTCATTTTCATTTGATTATATTTAATCTGCATTATCAACACTTTTCGGCTGGAAATCGTCAAAAAACTTTAATAAGGTGTTTTTTGACAAAAAACTTTTTTTCAACAAAAATTCCGCCATGTACAGAAAAGACGGCTTGAATGATTAGGATGAAACTTCATACTTATAAGCTTTTTCCACTAATTGGGAGATCCCAATAAATTTTAGCCGAATTAGGCCCACTGGACCCACATGGTAATCATGAAAAACGAATCATGCCCACATGGTAATCATGTGGCGTGCCGACTAAACGTTTTTAACTACCCCACAGTCCAGACGGATTAACTGGTCGGGATGAAACCAGACCCAACCCTTTCTCACAAATTGGAAGATACCAGTGAATCTTGGAAAGACCGTTGTGGCAAAACCTTAAGCATAAAGTTCCATCCCAATCAAGTGTAGGGGCCAAATTTTTATTAAAACACAGTTAACCCGCTTAAATATTGAAAAAAATGATCTGGAACGGTATTGTTGCAAATGGATGCTGGCATTGTAATGTCATGGATATATAAAATGAAGTATACCTGATTGTCCGAGCTAATCTCAGAAACGATTCCACTTATTTTGATCGAATCATCGCCAGTTTACTAAATTATAACTAAAATATTAGTAGTACTAAATTATTGCTAAAATTTAACCGACTAAAATTCACAACTCTTTCCTTGGTGACGATATTGAATTCTGGCGGTCTGTTAGAGCTTCTAAAACGCATTTTAGTTTTATACATTTTCATAAGCAGGCCCTTCTCTATTCTGACCAAACTCATTGTCACCGAATTGTTAAAAAAACAGTCATTAATACATTTATAAAGATGCGATAGCACCGTTAGCGAGCCTCGAAGCGCCGCCATGTAGCTAGTATTATACTCGTAATATGTTCATATTTTATTCTTTTTCGAAAGAATTACTCGAAAATCGTGTAGTTTGAAACCGTAAAATTCGGGAGAGGTATCCGTGTGCTTCGAAATTCGTGTACTTCAAGTATCGTGTTCTTCGAGGGTTACCTGTGCTTAAAGCTATGAGAATCGTTTTAACGTATTCAAACAAGCTTGAAAATAAAAACTAATAGGCTTGTGCCTCAGCCTAGTTCGATTCATGCGACGACCATCAAAACTTTTAGGGCTCCCGCCAAAACTAAACAACCGACTCTTCAAATATTGGTGGTTGTACCGCTCACCTAAATGGTCCAAAGAGAGTTTAACTTAAGTTCTTACGAGTTTGCTGAAGATTTAAATCGAGGGAATATCTAACTGCTCTCGCAAAGAAGAGATGTATAAAAAATTCCCGAAAGTAGAATGAAAAGTATTGTCTGATTTCTGGTGTAAAATAATTCATGAAATGATTGTTTTACAAAACTGTACGTGATTGCATACTCAGAATTCTTAAATTTCGTGAATTATATTGACCGAGTAGTGGCAGTCACATATTTTGATAGAGAAACTTGAGTATTTATTAGTTAAATTTGTGTTTGATAACAAAATGTTTTTGAATTAAGATGCAAGATAATGAAAATATTAGGAAATTATTAAATCAGTAATTGACCGACAAGTTTTGATTTGGAATGGACGCACCAGTAAAATAAATAAACCCAGTCAAAATAAAATTGAATTTTAACAGAAATTGTCCGAATCCAAACGGTATTGTTTAGTAACACGTAGTACGCTAGACCCGAGTTTTAAAATATTTATTTGCGCAAATAATTTAAATTCCTGGTATAAAACACCGCATATATGCATTTTCTGAAGAATTGCATAATCTGGCAAGACAACGATCTTGTGATTTTTTTTTGTTTTGCTATACAAACTTAAAACTTGTATTATTTTATGTTTGTTTGTGCGCTGTTTGCTGCTTTTAATTAATTCGTTAAACTATAAACACGAAAATTATGAAATAACTATTTTTTGCCATAACAACAATTTAGCTAGTTGTTATGTTTGGATTTTAGGTACGGGTACGTAGAAGTACCAACTTTTACCTCGCTTTTGAGGTTTGATCTTTTTGATATGTTTATATACAAACACAGACAGTGTTTTAGGGAAACCGATAAACGTATGTACAAATGGAATGCAATTATTGATTTGGGCAAGAACCGATAAGTAATGACCTTTGCATATTTCTAATATGTGTATTGTGATAAATGATTTATAAAACAGGAAATTCTTATCAACTAAATTCTTAAATCTAATTTATATAAAGATGCTTCTTGTATTTACCAATTCGTCTGAACTAAATGAAGAATCGTAATCCGTACAACAATTTTTCATAATTTTAAAATTTGCTCTTGTTTTATGTTTACAGCTTCCAAAGATTTCGTTTTGATACGAAAACAAAGTATACACCACTCACGTATAAATCACTTCACTTTTTATCAAACATTTCACAAAAACGAATTTTCTTTCATACAAAACTAATTTTGTGGTTGATGTTTCACTCACTTTACAAATTTCATATTAGGTATATGTTGTTGTTGTTATAAATAAAACATAACACAAATTTTATTTTATGTATTTTTATCCATTTAATTATTATCAAAAACACAAAAAACTAATTCTCGTTAGTTGAGACAAAGAATAACTAAAAACAGAATAAAAAATCTATAATTTTTATGTTTTGTCCTACAAAATACAATTTCTTCACAACACTACAGAGAACTCAACATAACGCTACGAAACTAAAATTCTGACTGAAGAATATTATAAAAAAAATATAAAATATATTCTCAAACAAAAAAAAATTACTACGATGAGAATGAGAATTTATTTTCACCAAAATACTCAATTACTCAACCATGCTTTTTTTGTTGTTGTTTGTTTCATTTTTAATTCAAACATTTTTCCACATTCTCAAAACTCGCATACGATTTGCTTTTATCCTTCTCTCACTTGTATCGTTTTGAGCTACTTTCTCTTTTGCATTGATATAAATTGTTATTTTCACACAAATTGTGTTGTTTGACATCTGTTGCGAGTACATATGCGATAGTAGTGTGTTAAAATTAGTGCGATGTAAAGAAAACTTAATTTTGTCTGTATGATGTAGCGATCCAGATAACTGGCAGTTTTTTTAAGTTGTTTATTGTTGAGGTTGTTTTATGCAACTATTATGTAATTATGTGCGGATTATTTATTAAAACGTAACGTGTGTTTAAAAATAAAAGGTTTTCATAGTTAACAAATATTTCATCTCAATTTTATTTTAAGAAAAGTATAATTATCAGAAGTGGAGTCGAAACAGAATTGTGACGGGTTTTGGAGCGAAATACGTGCGAGTACACATTTTTTTATGTGAAGTAGTTCAGTTGTGGGTTGAGATTAGCAGAGTGCATCAGAAACGTTTTGCGGATTAACTGGAGCAGTATAAGCTTAAATAGAAGTGCGGAAATGAGTGAACAAGGCTTCCGAGGTAACGCGAACGGGGATGGTGGTGCTGCTGGATGTCACGAGGCCGAAAATAATAGTATGAACAGAAACGACATGTGTTCTAAAACCCCGGTCAAAAAGTTGGGTTATGACCGAACGGTGATGGATCATACACCAAGATACTTTCCGAATATATTGATTATCGATTATCGATGGTAATACCGATGTATTCCAGTTTACGGATAAAATGGAAGAATTAGGGGTACTATATGATTGGAATGAGGTGGCGATCGTATACTATACGTTAGCGCGGCTGAAAGTTAATGCCCAGTTATGGCAGGATAGCCTTCAAAATTCGCCTATTTCGTAGAACGAATGGAAATCGTTGTTAATTGGCAATTTTCCCTTATTGAGATCGTCAATTAAACTGACGTTAGACGCTCAGACATATAAGCGCCAGTTTAATCAAAACTTGGTAGATTATTTTTACAAAAAACTGAGTTTGTGCAACAAAGCTCGAATGAATGAAGACGAGATAATGAAGTGGATTCGAGGTTATTTGGGACCATTGAGTCGATAGAATAAATTGTCGGAACTGTTATGCAAGTTGGTAAAGGCAAGCGAGTATATTGATAGGAAATTTCAACAAAATCCAAGTGTTAAAAGTGGAATTCGTGGACTTGAACTAGATTTTGGGAATATAAGTAACTTCCGTTGCCTTAAGTGCCGAGAAAAAGATCATGCTGCTGCAAGGTGTCCGAATAAAAATCAGAAATCCAGGTGTTTGAAGTGTCAAAAGGAAGGACATTTTGCAAACGCTTGCACAGGAACTGATGCGAAGAGCGCTAGCTTGAAAATGGATGAAAATAAAAGGGTAAATCATCTTAAATTCGACACGCATGCGAAGTATATCAAAAAGTTCTTTATCACCAGTGAAGAAATTGACTGTTTGACCTATTTTGAAAAAAACTACAGATTGTGACAGGTTATGACGAAGGAACGGTATGTCCTATTGGAGTGTTGACATCACCGGTGACGATCGATGAAATTGAGGCCAAAGTGGAAATATTGGTGGGGCCCGATAGTGCGCAAAATATTATTTTGTTGGTTGGACATCAGTTTACGGACCAAGACCATATTCAAATTTTGAGCGTTTTAAGTGGTCTAAAGCTGTTCTCCTGTGAGAGTGATGTGGAAATTTTTATCGATAGAAAAGTTGATTACTATGCCGAAGAAGGTACGACCATTCCGAAGAAATATGTTGGCAATGTTAAAGTTGTAGCGGAATTAACCGATAAGGGGTTATGCATTGAAGGTGGAATTAGAGAGAGCGATGAGCTGATTCCACGTTGTATCATTAAATCGAATGCAGAGGGTCAAGCAATATTACCAATATTAAATAGAACCGAGGGCGATTTGGTAATTTAAAATAACGCTAAAATTACCAAAGGCTAAGTATTTACGGAACAACAAGTAAATAGTATCGAATTAAGTTTGAACGATGAGCGTCTACAAAATGCAGACGCAAATTATCCTGAGATCATCATTAAGAATAAAATTAATATTGAATTAACTGGTGAACAGTTAGATAAGTTATTGGTATTGTTGAATAAATATAGAAATGTAATCGCTTTGAATATTTTTCAGGTTGGATGTACCAATAGAGCTCGAAGAACATTTTGAATGACAATTCCAATAGTTTACAGACCGTACAGATTAGCGGAAGTAGAAAGGGACAAGGTTAGTGAAATAATTTATGATTTAAAACAGCTGATATAGTAGAGGATAGTATTTCTCTATCCGCGAGTCCTATAGTTTTAGCGCGTAAGAAAAATGAGGATGTGCGAATGTGTGTAGCCCATCGTGCCTTAAATCGTAGAACGGTAAAAGACGACTTCCATTACCTCTTATCGATGGTCAAATCGATCGATCGCAGGGTAACGAATTGTTTATTACGTTGGATCTCGCAAGTGGATATTATCAGGTGCCTGTCGAGCAGTCTTCTAGGGCCAATACAGCATTCGTAACACCCGACGGACATTATCAATTTAAAAGAATGCCCTTTGGGCTCTGTAACAGCCCAGCCGTTTTTCAACGGCTAGTAAATCATGTCTCAGGTAGTCTGCGATATAATATCGCTATGGCATATTTAGACGATGTGATTATTTCGTCTGTTAATATGAAACGAAAGTTGACAGAACAACCGGTATTAGCGTTATATAAATCAGATGCAAAAGTCGAGGTACACACTTATGCTAGCTCAGTGAGAGTAGGGGCGATTTTATAGCAAAAACAAGTGAATAAGGAATATAAGCCAATTTGCTTTTATAGCGTTCGAAAGAAGAATCGAAATATCCATCGATACAGCTAGAGGCATTAGCCATAGTCGTAGGACTAGAGAAATTCCGAGTGTATTTGTTAGGAAAAATGTTTATAATTAGGATAGATTGCAATAGTTTAAAACTAATAGCAAAGAAAAGAGACTTAAACCCAGAATAGCGAGATGGTTTATACCGAGATCTGAATCAGATTTCAAAAAAGAGTATGTGCAAGGGGAGATTATCACGTAGCTGACGCCTTAAGTCAAAACCCATTCGATGATGCACCGAGCGAAAGTGAAAAAGGGACAAACATCGATTTGGGTGGCAACCTGTTGGAAACGGCACTGACCCTTTTGTTACGGTCCATATCGATCACGTAGGGCCCACTATAAAGAAGGAACAAATATGTAGCAGTCATAACTGACGGTTATAGTAAATATGTGGTATTGAGTGCGATGAGCTATGTTGGATTGGAGAAAACAATTATGTTTGTTAAGTTGTATACGTCACACTACGGTAGACCGTTAAAGATTATAAGTGATAGAGGTTCGGCGTTTACGTCCGGATTGTTTAAGGAATTTGTGGATGAATACAGCATTACATATATCAAGGTAGCAACTGCTAGTGCTCGTTCAAATGGTTAGTCGAAATCATAAATAGAACATTGACCACCAGTTTGGCTTGTATCAGTGATGGTATAGATTGTATGAACTGGGACGATAAGTTGCTTGATTAGCAACTCAGGATCAATAACGCGGTACACCGCGTCACAAATAAAAACACCAGCAGAGATTGTATTCAAATATAAACCGGTTCTATTGAAGCGCAATCCTCTGACTATTGAAATTATGAATCTAAATCAAGAATTAAGTCCCGAAAACGACGACGATAATATAGCAGAATTGTTAGAAAAAAGTAGAGCCGTTATTAAAAAGCAGATTGATAAGAAAAGATGAGCTGCGCCAGAGCTGTCGGTAGGTGAGCTGGTTATGGTCCGAAGGGAACCACGCGCGAATGGGGAGAGTAGAAAACTATCGGCTAAGTATCGTGGTCCTTACGAAGTGGTGAAATCGATTGGTAGGAACAGGTACTTAATACAAGATATTGAGGGTGAGTCACAATCCTTTAAAGTATATAAGGGAACAATACTACCAATAGATCATTATTATTAAACACCAAAGTAAGATACTGTAAGGCTCGTAAGGGTTGATATAATCCGGTATCAACTGAATTGAATATGTTCATTTACTAGTCATAGGTTATATTATAGTATTATTGTTGGTTAGTGCGGCTGTTTCAATGGGTGCCAATATATTAAAAATAATAAATAGTAAAAAATTGTTGATTGGTACATTCAGCCTAGCGAATTACATTCATCAGTATTTAATGCTGAAATTTAAGTAATTATATTCGTTAGTTATTTAACATGTTTGAATTTGAATGATATTCATTAATTAAAATTGATTAGGATTAAGTTGAATTAAAATTGTAAAGCGGGGATTCTAGTCAACATATATGAACAATAGCTCTGTCGGATGGTAATCGAAGAGAGCCGAAATTTAAAATGATCAGTATTTTGATTCGAGTCTTCGCTAAAAATAAAGAAACTAGATGACGAGGATGCCATCTATTACAGGATGGCCGAATTTTGTAATTTTGAATTATTGTATACAATGAAGTTACCTACACTGCTGAAAAGAAGGTTTTTATATCTTACAGTCCAACGTAAAACCGAATGGTGAACGATGGCTATAAATAGAAGAGTCAGTTTGGTTCGAATAATAAATTTTCTACCGTCTATTATTGCTCGATTATAAAATAGTTGTCGAACACAATTTTGCTGTTAAAATTTCATTTATTTGTATTTCATACAACATATCTAAGCCAATTTTGACCATTTTATGAACTTTTTGTGTTTCTCCATTGAAATGTTTTGGAACAATTGATTTTACCGGTCGGATTTCGAAATTTCACCCCTGATTAAACCGTGCCTACTATACGCAAGTTTGTGACAAAAATCGTAAGACAGCATTGAGGCAACAGAACCACATTGCTGTAGCCAAAACTGTGCGACCCAATCCAGAAACATCAACTCGCCGCAGGTCGTAGGAACTCAACATTTGCCGTATTAACATGAGAAAAATTATGCAAAAGGTCACGCGTTGTTCGAGTACAAGGTCCAATTGACTCAGGAATTGAAGACTATCGATCATCAACTTGTATTCAGCCGTTTTTGTGATGAAAATCAGTTAGGATCTAAATATTGATTTGAGTTTATTTTATTGAGTTTATTATGTTGAAGTTGAAATTTCACGGCTATCTTATTCTGTTTTGAACTGAAGTGTTAGCAAACTGAAACTGTTGCATTTATTTGTTTATATGTATTCTCAGATTAAGAAAATTATTTTCCAGAATTCAACTAAAAATTCATCAGGGATTTTACATTAGGAACTATCACTGCGCCCTATAAATGCATAAATTTATAATATCAAAATAGTAATTCTAATATTGTCCCTTATAGAGTTTGGATTCCTCAAAAGTTAAACTTTTGTTTTTTATTACTAAATTATTTACTTAGTCGATTGGACATTTGAGAATTTTTTTCTTATTTATCAGCACCAAATATGTTTCAAAATATTATAAAAATAATAAGAATAATGAAATTCATCAATTTCAACTGCCCAAAAATCCTATTAGTCTTCCTTAAACTGCCTGATATACTGCACTATTCAACCGCCAATTTTCATAAATTTTGTTTTACCTGAACTCAAATGTTTAGTCAATGTTTCCAGTGATAATATAGCCGTGCCAATCCACTTTCGAACATAAAAAAGTGAAGAAAACTCGTTCGAAAGTACTCGTACACGAACTCTTTAAAGCTGGAATATCTCGGCTGTAGTAATTTAGATCTTGACGTATGACACAAAGTTGATAAGCGTTTAGAAACTCAACTAATCTTGGCTTATTCTAATTGGATAACTTATAAATGATGGACACATCGGCTACGAATAGCTTATAATAAAACGGAAATAGTCTGCTTTAAGCACATATTTAAGTTTTTCTAGCGTAGGTTAGTTGTCTTTGACAAGCATGATATTTTATATTTAATTTTGTAATAGTCTGTAGTTTCATCATTACATTTAAACTTTTGTGTTATAATCTAAATAATTATCAGACAAATGGATTTCCGAAATAATATTGTAAAATCGTAAATAAATTTTGTTACAAGAACAATTTTTCATTAAATTTTGTTGGGTTGGTTCAAATGTTATGAACAAATATTTAAAAAGTAATTAAAGTGGTCACTTTATCTAAATAGTATCTAAATTTGATCTGAAAATAACTATATAGTTTTATTACATCTATATTAACGAACAAAAAATACAATTGTAATGACAATTTCAGCAGTGATTTTATTTTGCCATGAAGCAGCAACATTTTTGGACTACTTTGGGCTGCTTCGGATACTCAAAAGTAATTTGGAAAAGCTACAAATTTTTTTATTAAAAGTATTTCCCACGTCTTTAGTCCCGTTCTGGGTACACAAATCTAGCATTTAAAAAACCGCGACTTATATTTTTTCATATTTTATTTGCTATGATTCTTTCAGTTTTGCAATTCCGTTGATATGTATATGCGATAATGTCGCCTTGTAATAACAGAGATGTTAAACATATGATTTGTGTTTTATACGTTTAACCGTATCGACATTCTCAAAACTTCATCTTGCGTTCGTTTCTCCAATTATCGAAAAAAATTGTCAAGTCATACTGTCACTCATATATTTTAATTTTAGGTCACACTAAACAGATCATGATTTTTGAATAACATGGAACACATCAATTCCATGCCTCTATTATTCTTTAAAATATTAGTTGCAAACACATTTTCAAGAGTATAATCTCACTATTTCATTTGTCCTCATGTTTTCCTAGTATCTTATGTTTTCGACTTAGAGAACTCTTCCATCTTCGATGAAGACACTTTGCAGTATCTTTGACAGGACACAAAAAATGATCAAAAATGCTCGTAAACAGTGAACAAACAAAGTTACTATCATATATGTATTTCTAAACGGCACTCGATGAATGACAATTTTAATTAACACTTAACAGTTGTTTGCTAGACTAGTTTATACATTTCGATTTCGCTTGCCATGCAGTATCAATAACAAATATTTTTCAAAATCGGATTTTGTCTTAAATTCATAACAATATTATGCCTCTATTTGTTGTATGTGTATATTTATTATTTAAAAGCGAATGATTAATAAATATAATTTTTATTGTGAATCAACACACATGGCACAAATAAAATATTTATTATGCTTCATTTGATCATCGTTTTCTCAGTATGCGCAATTCCACACAACTAAGATTGAATCGATTACACGTACTAACAAGCAACCAAAACATAATTCAATCAATTTAATCTGAAACACAATTACTCTCTTCTCCGAGTGTATATCGTTTTCTCGTTTCGCCTATAGCACCATTTATTTCTTGTTTCATTCACCCTCCCTTCAATAAAATCTTTTTAATTTATTGTTTATTCATTCAACTCGCATTTTGTTGTTTGGATCGTGTATGTTGCTTCTCTTTACTTCTTTCGTTTTGCTGTATTTTTTTTTATTTTGTATAAAATTCAACACAAAACTTTAAGTAAAGCAATTTTGTTATGTATCCGTTCGTCTCACTCTCGCCCACTCATTCTACTTTTCTATATTTTGTTGTTGTGCTGTTTCTTGTTTGTTTACAAACTAACCCATCGCATCCAATATTTTGTAATATAATTGTTTTTGTTGTGTTGTGTTTTATATTGGTGTGTGTGTGTGTGTGTTTGCAGAATGGATGAGTCATCATCAGTTTTTTTTATTTTATTATTTTTATGTGACGGTGGAGAGAGATGTGGGTGAAGAATAGAGATGAAAGAGAAAAATAATAGATGAAAAACACAAAACAATAGTAAAATATTTAAAATGAATTGAAAATGTAACAACAATAATATAAAATGAAAATGATTTGTACAAGGGTGGCGATTTTCTTGTGGGCACGTTTTGTGTTGTTGGCTAACTTAAATTAAAAACGCATCGTGTGCAACTACGTAATTTTTTATTTGTAGTGCGTGCTATTAACACACAAATTGTTCTTTTGTTCATGCATCGTCCTCATTGTTTATCGCATACCGGCTTATTGTCACAATATTATAAGGGTAGTAATACTCACGTGATTACCTAGGTAATACGAAATGTCATGTTATGTGGCCGTTTGTTAAGGCAATGTTTTGTGATGTGTAAAGGTATTTTGCAGTTTATTATTAACTAAATGCAATAACTTTTATTTATTTTCTAGGTAGGGAATTTTTAAATGAAATGCGTGTGGATATGAAATAAAACAAATCGATTATCTAAGGAGGAATAATATACGGCAGTACTTTACTAAAAATTGTCTACTCGTTCTTTTACTGTTCTAAAGGAACTAACTGCGATTAGGTTAATTAAGTTGTACGAGAAAGGGTCCTCAGCTGGAGAACAATGCATAATTTTGAGGGGAACTATTATTATAATCTGTGAATTCGTATTCTATCACTCAGTAACTGAACTCAGTTTTAAGTTGCAGTTTAAGGAAAGTGTTTACTTACGGATTAAGCGGCATCAATTTGCAAATTCCATGCGAGGGCGACTCCTAAAACTCCAACAGATTCATTGAAGCTCAGGAACTAATTTATCAACTTTTCTTCATTTGTAAATAAAACACACATCTAGGGATTAAAAGTCAACATTTGTTATTGATAAGGAAAGTTGGTTCTATGCCACTTAACGAACATCAAAATTGTCGATAACTTTTTCCAATAAAAGCGGATCAATGACCTCAATTTCAGCTCGAATGTTGTTTTTAAGTTGTTGAATTGTTTGTGGATGATTAGCATACATCTTACCTTTCAAATAACGCCACAAAAAATAATCAAGTGGAGTTAAATTCGGGCTTGGTGGCCAAGGAACTTCAAAATTTCTTGAAATTATGCGGTCAGTAAATTTTGTTGACAATATATGGGTTGTTGCACGACTTGCGTGATGTGTCGCTCTGTCTTGTTAAAATCAAAGGTTGTTGCGTGTCATTCGTTTATTCAATTTGGGCCACAGAAAACCAGTTAACATGTTGCGATAACGTTCCCCATATTCACTGTAAGGGCATTTTCCTGTTCGTTTGCAAAGAAAAACGGCCCTAGAAGAATTTTGTATGGATGCAAATGAAGATCAATATGCAAAATTCGTCGTAATGTGGTTCGTGAAATTTTTAGTTCTAGTGAACAATGTCTAGTGGATGTGCTTGGTTTATTACGAACACTTTCACTAACAGCTGCCACTAAAATTCATCGTTTGGACCAATTTGATCGAAAAAGGACCAACAGATGGCCCACCCTGTACATTTGCGAATGTGTGCATAAAACTATCGTCTCGGATTTATTTAAGTGAAATGGAGTAACCGTCACAGAATATTCAGAATTTTTTAATAGTCACAAATAATATCAGATACAAAGATAACCTGCCTAAAAATTAAAGTAACCACAGTTGAAATCACCTTCATCTCTGCTCGTCAGTTTAGTTAGTAGGGGCTTGTCCAGCTAAGAAGAGATGTATCAACCAATTAAACTCGATTTCTATAATTGACACTGTGAACTTTCTGTGAAAACAGAAAAACGAAAAACTGTGTCAAATTAACGTTGTTAATGCTATTGTGGCGAACTTCAATACATGTTATTACACAACATAATGTTATAACACTTGGCGACTCGAAACGCTGGAGAGCACTAGGTTTTATTCTGGTTATTCCATCCTTCTCAAGGATGACCGTTTCCATGGGTTCTGAGGAGAGCAACCGTTGCTAATTGGAGAATCATAAAATCAAAAAGAGAGACTACCACTACTGCTTCATGTATAAGACTGATTTTGGAAAATTAAAAAAATAAGAATTTTCATAGGAAGGAAGTGTTAAACGAGTAGAAGTTGAATGAAAAACATGCATATAAAACCTAGAATCTATTTCGCTAAATAAACAGACGTAGAAAGTCGGTTGGATATTGAAGAAAAATAAATGACCAAAAAACAGAAAATTTGCATATCAGCATTTGTCTCCCTTTTAAACACATCCAATCTAGAGGTTAAAGTCAAATGTTACCAATATTTTTAGTCACTATCGATGACTATAGTCAATATTGAGAATATCATACATCGCCAATGGAGGAAGCTACATAATAGTTAAAAGCACTATACACCAATACGAAGTGCAATGAAACGATACAAGTTACAATAGTCATTGAGGATCAAGATTAGTTTCAATCAGAGACAAATAACCACGGATCATTGACAGAATGTGGGTTTAATTAACATCCTACTCTGAAAAACCATTTGTCTTGCCAACAGATGTGAATAAAATATATAATCTACTAGACTTCTTTCTAACTAGGAAGCTGCCGAAAAATTACATTTAAGTCGAAGAAAATTGTGACTCGATCTTCGACCACTTCTCCATATTATTCACTCAGTAACGAAAGCACATATACATTGTGGAGGATTCAAAGCAGAGCTAAGTTATAGGATATAGTTTAATCCTAAAATAAGGAATTTCAGGAGGAAAAAACACGTACGAATTGAAAAGGATACGGATTACTAAAAAGCCCAACAACTCAAACATCATAAATAAGAATAAGCAATTGAAAGCAATAGGATTAGAAACAAAGTGAACAAATTGTTTGGCAACTCTTTGGTGTCAACTAAGCATTTGCTAGAATTCTTTATCGATTCAAAATTGCTGATGGCATTGCCTCAAAAAGTTAAGCTTTTTCAATATTGTATCGAGTGATAAGGGATTTAGATCTCTATAGAGACAGGCGAGTTCAGTACGGTATAACAACAATCAAAACCGATTCATACGCTTCCGACAACACAGACCTGCTATATGAATTCAAAGCAATTACACATGAGTTGACGAATCTAAATACTGTAAAGCACAAAATCACTCATTGTATTGAATCAATCAGCTAACAGGGCCACGCAAAAGTTCGACGCTTAAACGCAGACAAATTGGCCATCGCAAAGTCCAAAATCGAAGTTTGATTAGCGCAAGGCTTCTGTCGACCATGACAAAGCAATTGGGCGAGTCTGCTTCATATGACAACAGAGAAAGCGGTAACTGGCGATTATGGGGTGATTATCGGGCGTTAAACGCAATAACAAAACCTGACCTTCACACATCAACTTGAGTCTTGTACCACGTTTACGAAAATCGATTTAGTTCGAGCTTATCACCCAGTTCCAGTTGAACAGCAAGACATACAGAAGACACCAATAGTAAAACTTTTGTATGTTTAAGTTTCCACGGATGACGTAGGAAATGCAGCTTAAATATTCCAATGGTGAATCCATTCCTTATTTCGAGACTTGGTTTTAGTGTTACCTTACAGCGATGATTTTTTAATCGAATAGCACATTAAACACATACGCATTGCCTTCCACCGATTAAGCGACGCGGACCTGGTAATAAATCTAGGCAAGTGTGATTTCGCAAAAGACAAAATTTCGTTCCGCGGTTTCCAAATCTCTGCAAACGGCATGTCTTGGCAAGCAGAGAATGAAAACTATTCAAAATTTCCAACGGCCAGCGACGATCGATGGATCCTTCGATTTTTCGGCACGATATTATCGAATTTTGCGTCAAAACAAGGCCGACATTTAGACTCTATCGCTTAATACGCATCGGATATTCTGTACACTTCAGGAGACTACAAAATCGTAGCAGATACCCTTTCACGTATCGAACAGGTCAATTGCCGCCTATGAAATCAAATTAAACTTTGCTCTTTTAAAAAACTTTAGTTCAAGGGCGCTTTCAACAACGTGAACGTGGAGACAATTAGGGAAGGATTGCTGCCACTCGGGATTGAACGCTCAGTAACCAGGCTAATTATTGACTTGGTGGAAAGCAGTTAGGAGTTTAATGTGGGGATGGGGGAAGTCTCCGTCAGAAGACGCGTTCAGGGAACACCTCAGGGAGGTATCCTCTCTCCCCTTCTTTGGAATGTAGTAATCAATGGACTACTATTGGAACTGGAGGGGGAAGGAATAGGTGTGGTTGGTTATGCCGATGACGTAGCGATAGTTGTCTCGGGAAAGCACCTGTACAATTAGGGATGTGGTGCAGAATGCGCTATCAATCTCTGCGGGTTCTCGCAGATATAGATAAATCTAAACCCCACGTGCTTGGTGAACAAGATTTAATATGATGATTTTTAGCTTGTCCAGCGTATTTTAAATAATTGTGGCTTTGGATTTCAATCATTTTTCCAATTTTTCTGTTACCGCTCCTAGAGATGTTTACAGTTTTTTAAATGTATTTCAGCATAGCGTAGACCAAGTTCTATCATTAAAATGAACATACACGACTTAGAAATTTCAAGAATGTGAATAAATTCACCTACATGGTCAGATCGATCAGACAAAACCCTATATGAGTGTGGCGAATGAGATCTAATTATGACGATTTTTAACATGTCTAGAGACATTTTTCGTTTACGGTTATTTCGAAAACGGGACACAAATGATGATTTTCACCATGTTTTCCAAAATTTAAACTTCATACTTTTCAATTTTATTCTCAATTGGAAATTTTGGTAATTTCGCCAATTCGAATTTTGTTCAATTGACATTCCCAAATAAGCAATGTAATATTTTTTAAAAAACAAAATAACAGAAATCCTAGAGTTTATCCTATTGGATAGTTCAAAGTTTCGACTTCCGATAGTTCCGAACAGGGTTTGGTTATGATGATATTTACCGAGCCGTACACGACTTAGAAGTGTGTCCAATTGACCCAATTGACATTCTGAAATTATTCATTCTGTATATCACGGAATCTAGAAAGAAGGATGAAGCTAGTAAACTTATTGTGAAACTCATTAGGTTAGGTTTCAGTGGTTGAAAGACTGTCCATAGTGTATTTGCTCAAGTGATCATGTTTTCTGCCAGCTAGTGCAGGGCATGAACATAGGAAGTGAACAAGAGTCTCCTCCTCTTCCTTATCCTTGCAGCTTCAGCAGAATACATTTGCATCCAGACCCAGCCTTCTCGCATGATCTCCGAAGAGGTAGTGTCTGGTAACTACCCCTTTCCTTAGGGCGATTAAGATCTTGGAGCGATTCAACTTCAACTCAGACCATACTTGTTTCGCTACCCTGCTAGTTGGACTAGCGAGCCACCTAGCATTTGCTAATGCAACTGCTTTCCTATGGCTTGCTGCTTTCAGCACAGACATAGGCCTACCAACACATTCTCTCGCTGGTGCCAGTTGGCTAGTTCGTCTGCCCTGCAATTTCCCTCAACATCAGAATGGCCGGGAACTCAGGTCAACTGGATATTACTATTCAATATAATAATCTCTTTAAGAGATGTGTGACAATCCAACACCACCCTTGGGGCCAGAGAAACTCAATCCAGTGAAAGAATGGCTGCCCGACTGTCCACATAAACAGTGATATCAGTCGACGATATTACATTATGCCACAACCATTTCATGACTGCATTAAACAGAGAGACGAAAGGATAGACCCACTTTAATTACCCACTACAATCGAGCTTGGAGCGGTCTGTGAAGAATTTAACTGTCCCGGTCTGCATCTAATCCTCCCTAGAGAAGAGAATCACCTTAAAAAGCTTGCAAAAGCACAAAAGGGGGATTACATACTCCAAATTCACCAGGTCATGCCTCACAGAATTAACTATAGTTGAGTGCCCTTTTTGAGAGGTACACCATAATCTCTAAGGCACTAGTGAATGTCGTTTTCAGCGCTCCAGTAATGAGCAAACAAGCTGCCCTCTGCACTTTCCCCATCATGTTCCGGTATGATAGTTTCTCCAGAGCTGGTCACCATACACTCACACCATACAGCAGTACAGGCCTTACAACTGCCATGTAAAGCCAGTGCACCAGCTCCGGTTTCAGACCCCAGTAAACGCCTGCATAGCACCATTCAGACTTGGTGGAACCACTTCCGGAATTATATATCTCCTAGTGAAAAGGACCAACTCTGTTTTAGATGGGTTGATCCCAAAACCACAGTCATATAGAAGAGACCCCGCGAACATCTCTAAGACAGCCTTCTTTAGAATTAAAGAAACTTTAGTAAATTGTATCACAATTTTCTCGTGTTTAACCCAAATTGTTAGAAACTTGTTTGATCTTTACAGCGACGCTATTAAGGACTCAGGGACTCTTCTAATATAAAAATTTAAGTTTATCTAAAATTGTTTGAATTTCACTAGGAAAAAAATCCAATTGGAATATTTTTAGCTTTAACAGTGTAAATAAACTGTTGGTATTATTTTTGGTATGTATCTCGCAATATTCAAATCAACTATCAGTTCATATCAACTTGATCTAGCGTACACGGATTCCAGTAAAGCATTCCAGAGTTTATTCGCTTTTGGGGTTTCACTCGAATACATAAATTGGTTTAAGTCATATCTATCAAGCCGGCGACAATTTGCAATAATGGGAAATGAGAAATCAAACGCTATTAAAGTTACGTCTGGTATTCCCTAAGGATCACAACACCGGGCCATGGATTTTTACTGTTTTCATAGACCGAATAACCGAGATAATCAAAAACTCAAACGTGCCCATATTTGCAGATAACGTGAACATTTTACGTACTGTTAATGGAATGCTAGATAGGGAGAAATTTCAAGAAGACTTAGATAGATTAAGTGAGTGCTGTGATCGAAACTCACTATACTTAAATATTAAGAAACGCAAAGATGTTTTTTCATCGTAAAAGCAATCCGTTAATTACTTCATATAAAGTCAACAGTCGAAGTATTGCGAAGAGATTATGGATGTGGGTGTTACATTTGTCGAAAGCGCTTGAAACTGGCGTATTGAAGGCGGATTGAAAATTGTATTGCCAAGGCGAATGCCATGGATCTCAACTGAAATACACTGTACCGGTCTGGAATCCATACTATGCTGTGTACATAAAAAGAATTGAAAGCATTCAAAAGAAGTTTCTGTTAAAGAAAAGTGACTGGGATTACGACCAAAATTTAACACTCCATGGCTCGATTACCTCCATACTCAACAAGATGCGCGGATTACAAAATATGCACGCTTGAAAATGGAGGAGTTGGCTTGGCTTTTATTGGTGACGTTTTGCTTCGAAGCCATAAATATAAATGCATAATGACTCTTAACAGTTGAATAGAAGTAATGAAATCCCAGACTCTGTATGCTATCTGCACATGCCCTGAAAATCAACATCTAAACCGTTAGAAATACTTTCATATTCAAGTAATTATTATTGACCGCAAAACAGGTGTGACCCTTAACATTTTAGAATTTAGTGTTGTTGGTGTACAAATTATTCAAATCCTACGCTCATCATCTTTCACATATTGACGTCGCATCTCTCGAATGTTTTTGATTTTTGTTAAGTGTTTTGTTTATAACAATTGTGTTATCACCGCAACAAAATAAAATAAAATTTTTCTTTTAGAACTTTCTAATTTTTCTCTAAGATTTTGGTGTCATAAAATACTCCACAAAAATCTAATAAAACATTAACCAACAACAATTTTATATTTAAAAATCGATTAATCAGCCAACCTTATCCCACTACAGTACAAAAGTAATACAAAGATTTATAGTTCTTTGAGATAAAATTCTACTAAAAGAATATTATAAGAGATGCATCCATTATCTGTGTGTGTCTGTGTGTGTATATCGTATTGTGATCTTTGAATTAAAACTTATAGATATTTTGTATCTCAGACTAAGTAGGTATGTTTGGCTCGTCTTCGTTTAGATGTGTATGGGAGATATCTTAATAAATGCATTTTGTGGTCCATCCAAGTTGTAAACTCCCACACACCGATGAACTATTATGCCATCAGAATGCCCCGGTACATTTTATAATAAATAGTTTGTGTATTGTAAAGTTATAAAAGAGAATGACTGAGTAGTTTACCATATTGTGGTATGGTTTTTATGTGGTGATGCTGTGGATGGAGATGATGCGATGTTTGTTCATTTTCTTTAGGTTTTTGTGTATTACTCGTATATGTACTCTGTTGTTTACCGAAAGTATCAGTGCATTGAATTTTACTTTATATTGGAAAATGGATTTCTTTTTCCTTTTTGCTTTTTGGAAAAAAAAATGTTTATACATATTTGTATTCATGCACGTATACATATTTACATTATGTATTTTATGTACATATGTATAAAACTGCAATTTTATTATACAGAGCAGCAATATTATTTATCGATTTACATCGTGGAGAAGAACATGGCAAAGGCAACATGTATAACGATAATAAAGGAATGGTGCGCGGAATTGCTAATATATAGGCAGCGGCGTGCTTTTATTTTAAAGCATAATTTAGAATCCGGGTTCTTATCTGCTTGGTCGGATAACATTCAAATGCTTTAATATTACAATACTCGCGATGGAGATGAATCCATCCAATTCTCTAAATTGAAAGACAACACAATTATTGTAAAAGTATTGGTGAAAGTAGACATTCAGGCGAATGTATATTAAGTAATTTAGAGGAGATGTGATTTTTTAATTGGCCTTAGGTACATTCCAAAGTCATTCTATGTAAAGGGTGGTTAAATTATAAGGGCCGATGTTGATTTTGAATAAAACACAAATTATTTAGGAAATTGTTGTCAATTCTTTTTATTATGATAATATGGTATGGTTCAATTATGTATGGAACAAAATATCGGTCAAATGGCCGCCGCGACCTCGGCGGCACACCTCCACCCGATGGTCCAGATTTTCGATGACGCTTAGGCATAATTGAGGTTCTATGCCGTTAATGTGCCGAATTATCTCATCCTTTAGCTCTTGAATTGTTGGTGGCTTATCGACAATGACCTTTTCTTTCAAATAACCCCAAAGAAAGAAGTCCAACGGTGTCAAATCACATAATCTTGGCGGCCAATTGACATCGCCACTACGTGAGATAACACGGCCATTGAATTTGTCGCGCAAAAAAGCCATTGTTCCGTTAGCTGTGTGGCAAGTGGCACCGTCCTGTTGAAACCACATATCGTCCACATCTATATCTTCCCATTCGGGCCATAAAAAGTTCGTTATCATCTCACGATAGCGAACACCATTCACAGTAACTGCCTGACCGGCCTCATTTTGGAAAAAATACGGCCCGATGATGTAACCAGCCTATAAACCGCACCAAACAGTCACTCTTTGTGGGTGCATTGGTTTTTCGACAATCACTCTTGGATTATGATTCGCCCAAATGCGACAATTCTGCTGATTGACGAATCCACTGAGGTGAAAATGTGCCTCATCACTGAAGATGATTTTCTTCGAAAATTGATCATCCACTGTTGCCATTTCTTCCCACCATTCTGACCATTGACGACATTTGGAATGGTCAAGAGGCTTTAGTTCTTGAGTCAATTGCACCTTATAAGCGTGTAAATGCAAGTCTTTATGCATAATGTTCATCAACGACGAGCGTGAGAGGTGCAATTGTTGGGCACGACGACGAGTTGAGGTGGACGGCTCTTCAGCCACACTATCGCGAACAGCAGCAATATTTTCTGCTGTACAAGCTGTGCGAGCATGCACTGGTGTTTTAAAATCTCATACAGACCCGGTTTGGACGATTAAATTGACCGAAAAAATCACGAAGTGCACGATATGCATTTTGATTTGAACGCCCATTTTCATAATATGCCTGAATAACTTTAACGCGTTGCTCGATTGTGTATCTTTCAAATTGAGTTAGTCTGAAATTGAGAAATGTCAAATTAAATGCAGAAAAAAACTTGACGTTTAGGTGTGGTTCATATTCAACGTCGGCCCTTAAAATTTAACCATTCTTTATTTTCTAAGCATTTAGCATGAACGTCAGTGATACTAGTGAACTACTGGAACAATAAGGAGTGTCCTAAGCATGTTATATGATTTTCTAATGAGGCTGACAGGGTGCTGCTAGCTTTAAATTAAATGACCTGAAGTTTGGGCAAGAACGAGTGGTGCCCAAAATTTTTTAATGGGACATTCGAATATACCATAATGAGCCTAATACTATTCCTTTGTTAATTGATCTTGTTTTGGGTTCTAATTTCGGTTTTGGTCCGATTTTCGAATTGGGTTCTGCTAGCTTTGAAGTGATAACGCCTTATGCTTTTTCTAGAATGAGCAGAATAAAAATTTAGATAGGACATTTAATTAGCCTATTATTAGCCTATAATTATTCATACTATCTTGTAATGTTCTGATGTATGGGTTCTGCTAGCTTAAGGGACGTAATTTTTCACTCCCCACGTCTGCAACACATTGATTTACCACCACTTCATGTAGAAATTGCACCATAGAGCGTGTCGACAAATTCAAGTACCTTGGAGTAATATTCGACAAGCATATGCCGTGGGAGGACCATAATAATTATATTTGTATTAAAGTTTGCACATTTATTTGCTTGATTAGAAAATTGGCTGATTTTGTTCCAGTACCCGATTCGCATACGCTTCTTCTACCTTTAGTTCAGCTTTTAAAGAGAAACTGAATAAATTGCAGATTTTACCAAATAGGTGCTGTAAAGCAATGTATAAACTGCCTAACCTCCTTGTTTGCAATATTCTATCCGCTACAAGTTCAGCAAACTTATTATGTTCAATGCAATATAATATAAAATTTAAATATAATTTTGAGATCAGCAACGATTTATTTCTTGTTGTAATTCATATATAAATTTTGTATATAAACCATAAAAATTGAACCTAAAAATAGCAACTCTGTCATCTATTCCAAAAGAATGAATTGTATATTACTTCTTTGCGACAACGGAAGAGAATGAACTTCCAAAAACATATTACTGGTATTACCGAAAAAATTTGGAGAAATTATAAGTTATTTTACCCAACGGTGTATAAATCGCACCCGACAGAAGTATAAATCGCTACATCTACACTGTATAGTCTATGCCCTAAATAAGATGAGATCTTAGAAAAAAATGAACAGTGTATTGACGAATTATTTTAGGGTAAATTATCCTCAGGACAAGTAGCCATATTTCTTAATTAGTTTTGGTTGTTTCCCAAAATTAAAACGTAAGTTATCCAATTACCTAATTCCTCTAATTAACTATATAGACAAAGTAACCAAGGCAATCTAGTTAATGAGATATAAATCAAAATTATGAATGTAATTCGACCGGCTATTGACCCCTTTGTCAACCCAGCAAAAAATAAAATATTTTTTTGCAATCAGTATATGCATGTTGCTGATTAGATATACTGATATAGTTAAGGAAAAATAGCAACTCATATATTTGGATGTGTAACAGGGCTAGGGTAAAATCTTGTCAAGCAAATGTCTAAAGTAAAGGGGGAGATATATTGACTGCACGTAGCTAGATAAACTGATATAATCTTGATTATTATGTATCGATTATTTACTTTCTTGTTCGGTATTAAAATATATATAGAGAGGGTTATCATACGGGACTTATCTTTATATCGTTCTAAGTACATGATTATAGACTATACCATATACAAATCTTACTTACATAACACTTACATATATTTTACTAAACCAGTTATTAGTGTCAACATAAATTGGTACTCATTATATTCCGTTCGTGTGCCCCATTCAATACATGTAATCAGTCAGAATCACCCAAAAAAAAACAGATAAAAGACCTGACTGCATTTGTTTTGTGATAAATGTCGAATAATGGAACAATCAACATTGTACAGAGAATAAAAAATGCTGCATAATTCGATTTAATAACATAACCAATTATCAAATTCTATATAAAGGTAGATATCTCTCTGGTTGTGCTGCACCATGGGTACCAAAACAAACAATAAATGATTGTTCAAAACCACAAAAGCTATAAAGAATTGATTGGGTTTTTATGAATTGTCGTACTTTGTTCATACATAATCGGTATTGAAATATTCAATCGATAGCACACACAGAGTGAACGAACGAGTAGAACTAAATCAAATTACCGTTTTAAGTAATTTACGAGTTCTTTTTCCATGATGATTTGGAAAATATGTCTAATTAGAAGAGTTCCTACTGATCAATTGAAGTTACCAAGATAAAGGACTGTCTCGCTAAACTACGTCACGCGATTTTAGATTAAAGCCCTGGAACTGTTTGGCAAGCCTTTTATGGTACCACCGCCCGTTGAAAAAATTGGAAAGATGATGTATCTGAAATCGACTGCGATGAGTCCCAATTTCGAGAAACTTTGTTCAGGGTGTCTTTTTTTTTAGAAATAACGACTTTATTAATCCATGATAGAGTACAATTCTTCTTACATTACATTCTTCTTCTACTTGCTCTGATCTGACGACATAATTTACTTTATATCGAGTTTTAAAGAATTGTTTGATTATTTTGAGACTTTGCGTTTTTGAAGTCCCGACAAGCATTAACGGTTTTTAATGTATTTTATAACAGGCAACCATTCAAGATTGATGGTATCCACTCAAATTATTAAATTTTATCCACTATGGTTTCCAGATTTATTTCTAATGAAATTATAGAACTGGAATTTCCTAAAATCATTTAAGTTGATATACCATCTCGATATAGCCTGTGCCCCAATAAATTCGTATCTGATCATGAGCTCATTTGGGTGATTAGTTATTCTATCAACTGCCTTGTTAATTAAGTATTTCAGAAAATCATTTAGTTTCATATGCTGTATAAGATAGCAGAAAATTTCCAGCAGAAAATCTGTTTTTGCTATTCACCGCTAGAGGCATCATTATCACAAAGAGGAAATTTTTTCTGCTGATATTTTATGAAACCAGTAGAAAATTTTTGAAATTTTTAAGCAAATCAATAATGCTCAGCAGAAAGTTTTACGGAAAATCAAAGCATTTATGAAACAGAAGAGAAAATATACAGTGCTGGGAAAAAAAATTGGGCAAACATATTTTATTGCAAATTTCAGTTTGTTTTTGCTAAAATTACAAAACTTTTGAAAGCAATTGGCTTATTGTTTCATTTAAAATACATGTACGACGTGATTTTTTGGAAAAAAAATTTACCTGCAATTTAGGGAAAAAACCCCGAAAAATGCCAAAATATTCAAAATACGTTGATTGGAGTTAAAGTAATGGTATAAAGTAAACATTTATTTTTATAAAAGTTCCATCTTTAATATTAATATTTCGTTGGACCGCCATTAACTTTTATTACAGCGATACACCTCCGATTCATTGAATTTGATAAATTTTTCAAAGTTGTAGGAGGTATGGATTCCCAAATCGTCCTGAACAAACTTTTTAAAGCTTGAATCGATTCTGGGCGCTTTCTTGCTACTTCTAGCTTCATTATAGGCCAAATATTTTGAATTGGATTTAAGTCTGGACTATACGGGGGCTCGCTCAACACATCGATACTTCTTTCTTCGAAGTACTTTTGTATCTTTAAATGAAGAGATAAGAAAAAAACAAATTTTTAACAAATTATTTATGTTTATCTGAAAGACAATTTTTCTATCTACAATTCAAAATTAATAACTCCCAACTTTGGCGGTATGGCACGAAGCGTTGTCCTGTTGAAAAATAAATTTGCAAGTCTCGCCAAAAAGCATTAACACGGAAGGCTCAAATTCGTTGTGTAGGACCTGTAGATAAACAGCTGCTGTAATGCTGGAACTAAGGAAGCACAATCGACAGGTTTCATTTCCAGAAAAGCATCCCCAGACCATATTTCCTTCAATTTTCGATGGAAGTCTTAAAAGACATTCGTTGCTAAGCCTCTCGCCCCGTTTTCTTCTTTCGAGAATTCTTCCATCTCCAACATCCGGCTGAAATTTTGATTCATCGGAGAAAATCACATCATTCCACACCTCTGGAGTCCAAGAAACATGCTCCTGGGCCCATAGCAAGTGCTTTTTTCTCACTAGTAATGTGAACTCAGGCTTCTGGACTGGTTTAAGTGATCTCAAACCAGCTTTAACAAGTCTTTTTGTCACTAAGCTGGCTGAAATTTCGTTTTTCGTTGCTCGCTCAACATCCCGTCTTATGTTTAATGAATTTTTAAAACGGTTCCAACGACATTGTAACATTATGAAACGATCTTCCATTGGCGTTGTCTTTCTGGGCCTTCCAGAGCCTTTCTTTCTTTGTGTACTGCCCATCTCTCGCATTTTTTTAATATTCCACGCGACAGTACTTTTAGGAATGTTTAATCTTTCTGGTATTTCACGCGTGGTTAAATTTGCTCGCGCCAAAATCAACATATTGCTTTTACGCTGCTCACTAACTTTTCCCATTTTTTTTAAACCAAAATTGCACTTTATTCTTTATTTGACTAGGATCACTTACAGAATAACTTAATCCTACAAAATATGCACTATTATGACTCAAAAAAAAATTACAGGCAATAAAACATCTGCACCCTAATGACGGCCAAGAACGGTAGGCGTAAAATAAAATAATTGCTTGACCATTTTTTGCACATCAGTTGCGGGGTTGTAAATTGCTTTCAAAAGTTTTGTAATTTTAGCAAAAAAGATTTCGATTTGCAATAAAATATGTTTGCCCAATTTTTTTTCCCAGCACTGTATGTTTAAACGTTTTGAAACGAAAAAAGTGAAATTTTCTTTAGGAAAAAAAGGCTCTCAAAATATACTAAAACGATCATAATCATCATAATGCAAATACATGTTGGTAGCACTCTGGGTATATGTTTTCATGGTAGCTGAAATCATAATCTACATACATGAGCAACATAAGAATGACAACTGGCGTCAGTAGCATTTCATAAATTTTTGAAGTTATTTTCAACGCCTTTGTGACCAAAAACTCAGCAAATTTGCAGCTACTCTTCGATAAATTTTCAACCACCGATGTTGCATTAGAACACACGCTTCCAGAGGATCATCCGTACATTAAACAACATTTCTACGATCAAGTCAAACAAAGCGTTCGAGGAAACAAAACAAATACTACTGGAAGCCAGGAAAAATACAGCAGGAGATGAAGAAAAACCGGATTGGGACAAACACGTCGCAGATGCTTTATCACATGTACTATCAGATAAACAACAACCAGGCGAACCCGAACCAAAGGTGGTTCAAGTAGACGATCAACAACAGCAGAGGCGCTATAAAATACAACACGCCAAGGCTAAAATATTTCAAACAAATATTAACACCATACATCAAATCAAGGATGCGATACAGCACTCAAGAACGTATTACGAGTTGAAGATCAAACCACTAACCGACTTATGGATCTCTCTTACCAACAATGGCTTGACAACGAATACTTTAGCCAAGAAACATACGAGAATCTACAGCAAGATTATGAGTTTACAATCATCTATCTTCAAGGTCAAATAGAAAACGTTGCCAACAAAGATTCTCCGAAACAAATTAAAAAAGGTCCAGTATCAAGCTACCGAGGATTGAAATACCACACTTCTATGAAGATTACAAACAATGGACAAGCTTCCAAAATCTTTTCAACAAAACTTTCCATTGCAATTGCCTATTATCAGTAATAGGAGCAGATCCAGCCAAGCTCATTAACCACCTAAATATATCGCAAGAGAACTATTCCACAGCTTGAAATATTATATGCTCCAGATACGAGGATAAACGGCTTCTCACCAATACTTACATCAACACAATTTTAGAACTACTAAATGTATCATCAGAATGTTTGCATGCCATCAAGAACCAAGGAATAAATCCAGATTCTTGGGGTGCTATCTTGTTGAACATGTTATTAAGAAAACTGGACAGGGAAACTCATCGCGTATACAAGACGTAATTGAAGAACTCGACGGAACTTCAAACAGTCAACAATTTTCTAGCCTTTCTACAAGTAAGGTTCCAATCTCTGGGGGCACTATCCCGGGATAAAACGTATAAAAAAGGAAGTAACCCAACAAACAAGTTCATCTATTAAGACTGTAAATGTTGCTTTAGCCAGAAAACCAGATAAATGCAGCCTTTGCTGAGGAGAGCACAATCTACCGGAATGTAAGAAGTTCCAAAATTTACCACAATTCGAAAGAAGTAAGGCCTTATATTATAAACCAGCGTGCCGACGATGCTTGCTTCCAGAACACAAACTCCCATGCAATAAAAGTTGTGAATTATGCAAAGGTTCACATCACAGCGTGCTGCATAATAACAATAGTTCGCGATCTGCATCAGAAAATATAAAACCAGCCAATACAAACGTACAAGTAACACATGCATGGAATCGCAAATGCATTTTACTAGGAACCGCCTTAGTGAAACCGTTTTCTGGTACTCGCAACGAACTGATTCGTGTGCTAATAGATCTTGGGTCTCAAGCAACCTTCATTACAGAAGAAGCCTGCCAGAGATTAAAATTACCAAAAACCGCAGCGTATGCAGAAGTCACAGGCATGGCAAAAACCGAGACTGGAGTGGCGAACTCAAAAGTTGAATTTACCTTGAAGCCAAGATTTCCATTCAAATTTTGCTTAGGCATAAAAGCATTATAATATCGTGCTGCCTCACCAGATAGATGATGATTAGAAGAGTTAAGGACACAATCAAAACTTGCATTAGCCCGAAAAAGGCGCCAGGATATAACCTTATTACTGGCAAAATGATAAGGGTTTACCAGACAAATGCATAAAACTAATAACCAACATTTTTAATGCAATCATGCGAACTCATATTCCTCAAATGTGGAAGAGATCTTTGATCACAATGATACATAATCCTGGGAAAAACAAAGCTCAAATCTCGTCTTGTCGTCCAATAAGCATGGTTCCCACAATCTCAAAGCTGTGTGAAAAAATGTAATTAACAAAACTGAAGAGAATAAAGGAAAATCATTCTAGACCATCAATTTGGGTTCCGAAACCAACATGGTCCCATAGAGCAAGTGCATAGAATTGTAAATGCAATCAGACAGACCTTTGAGGCAAAGCAATACTGTTCTGCTGTCTTCATGGATATAGCACAAGCATTTAACAAAGTTTGGCGCGATGGACTAATATATAAACTTAAAGCACTCCTGAGCATAAGATAGATATAAGCGCAGGCGTCCCACAAGGAATCGTTCTGGGTCCTATTTTATCCTTGATGTACACGGCAGACTTACCTGTTACCGACAATATAATAATATCAACGTTTGCTGATGAAAAAGAGGGTGGCTATCAAACGAAAACCCGCAAACATCCTCAAGAGAAGTACAAAGTCATCTGAGCGAAATTGAGGATTGGCTCAAGATCTGGCGAATAAAAGTAAACGAAAAAAAATCAATTCATGTCACATTCACGCTGAATAAACGCTCCTGCTCACCAGTACAATTAAACGGTGTATATATTCCTCAACAAACCAAGATCAAATACCTAGGCTTGATAGGAAGAAAATCCAAGTTATCATTAGACAATAAGTCCTTACTATACAAAGCGTTAATCAAGCCAATATGGACATATGGTATTCAGTTATGGGGATCCACCAGTGCATCAAATAGAGAACTCCTGCAACGAACTCAAGCGAAAATACTCCGATGTATCGCTATTGCTCCATGGTATATCCGAAGTACTAAAGAAGTACTAAGAAACAAGCAAGGAATTCAGTTCGAAATATTACTCAAAACTTTAGGGACATCCCAACGAATTGGCCCGGGATAAACTAAAACAGCCGCGATTTTAACGACTGAGAAGAGCAGATTCACTCGGACTAATGAACCTGTAAAATCATTAAATGTGTAGATTACGCTTATAAGTAGGATCTAAATTAAATTGTGAACACTTGGTTAAAACTTAAAAAATGTAATTAGCTTAAGATTTGAACACTTCTTGCTAGTTTCTTATGTAGAAAGATTCAAGAATCAAGCCATTGGCAATTTAAAAAAAAATATCAAAGGACAACTTCAAAATATCCATAACAATAATTTTTTAAATTTTTACTACTATCTAATAAATATTACAAAAAAAATGTATTTGAGTGGAACTTGTTTAGTTCATTGCAAGTCTTACAAAAATATCTTTATGAATGGGGGAAGGAGTGTAATTGAGGTTGGGTTTATCAAATTTTTCACAGATTAGATATATTGGTTGTTAATTTTAATTTTATTTCAAGTTTTTATCAGTTTGATGTGTGATGTTGCCTTCGAAGATCTTAAATGTGAAACGGAATTGTGCAACCTTCAGGCTGACGTGTTTTCTGCTGGTTGTAGAAGTGTCAAAAATTATACGAACTCCAAATGGTATTATTTTAGAAAGAACATGTGCCTGCGAACTCGCATGCTTAAGCATTATGTGTTTTTAAAATATAGAAACAGCTTGCCGGATTCCTCCCTTGAATTGCACTAAAAACAAATGGTAACATAACACCTCTTGTACACTCCGTGGGCTATCATTTAGAAATTCATCCGAACAAAGCCAATTATGCGATCCACTAATTAGTCTTGTTTATTAGTTCAATTTTTTTTATAACTATTTTAAAATAAGGTTTAACTGAGTTAAGTGGTTGATGGTTTAGCACTCTAACACTTTTTTCGTTAACTTTCGTATTTGATATCACAACGGTTTTATTAATTTAAATTTGAATTAAAATTCTATTTCCACTCTCACCTAAAAAAAATTTTAGGTGATTATAACCTGTTCAAGAGAGTCATCATCATTAATATTTGATTAGTTTACAATTATTCTAGAGAACACGAGTCTTCAATTAGCCTCCAGCCATTGATAATAACAGGACAAGAGTTTCCTCGGGAGGAATTCGCAGTTCCTCATCTATAACTATTCAAAAACGCTATCATTATCTATACATCCCTCAAACATTAAAAATTCTACTAGTAAAAATCATGATGGACTCTATCTATATCCGCCCTAATATATTAATCATCGGCAGTCGATACATAAACACATCTTAGCACATGCAGCATTCAATCGATTACCATCCGCCTCCTACGCACCCATCAAATATCGAAATTATATTTTGAAAATTGATTGAAATACAAAAACAACTTTTTGTAGAAAATTGATTTTTTGACGAGAGTTTGATCATCATCATAATGCTGTTGTTGCTTTTTAAAAAAGAAAAACAAAAAAAAATGTATTTTTTTTTTTTTTGGGAAAGAAGGAGTCGACACGTCCCTCTCTACATTATCCTCGTACGTACCGAATTCTTTATGTCACAACAAATCTCTTTCGTCGAGATTGATAATTTATTACTGCGATTATTGTTTGGGTGATGACAGTTTAATTGACATTGAATATTTTGTTCTGTAAGACATGAACGTCTTATATCAAGAGATACAAAGGAATGACAAAATTAACTTCAAATTTTGATGGCATTGATTTAAAATTAATGGTTTTGCGAAGATGGATCTGTGTATCATGATTTTGTTTCATCCCCCATATTACCCGCACGCATTATTTTAATGTTACATCGAAATGTTTATTTATTTTGTAAATTAAAAACTATTTCCTTTAATCACGCAATAAAGCATACGATGAATATTATGATATATATATATATATCGAGGGTGGTGGGGTGCGCGGAAAATGCCACCCTCAAAAAACCCATATACAAAATGAGATTTAAATTACATTTGCGGGGACATAAATTCCGAGATATACATCAGAACACTTAATGCTAAAGTGATTTCTCGCAAAGTGGATTCTTGCTGTAAATAATTATATGGTGGGGGCCGATTAAATATGGCGCCAGTTTTGTCGAATTTGTAAATTTTACGTTACCACGCGCTTGAGGCTGGTAGTGAATATATAGGTAGTCCATCATTCCAGGATATATTAAATAATTTATTTGACAGTTCTAATTTCCTTCGTATATAGGGTTTGATGTTGCATGTACCTTCCAAATAAATTCTCCTTATCAGCAAATTCATGTCATTAAAATTAATTAAAACTGTAGTAAACGACAAAACGAGCACGGTTCCGCGCTCGCTATATAATTTAAAATCATAAACTACATAAATTATATCATCATATAATTTATGCATAATTTATGAGTTAATTTTTTTTAACAATAAACCAGTAGGGAAATTAATTCATGTTCATTTCCCTGTATACGTATAATACAGCTGTATAAATTATTAATTATCCAGCTCCATCCCCCCACAAAAATGTTCGTTATGTATAAATCCTCGTTCTCGCACTTTCACATACGGCATGCGAAGTGTGATATTTTCTAATTAATTTTAATTTGGAATGTGTGTGCTCGCGCGCGTATTTACACGTCTCCTAATGGTAATCATAACCATCATCATCATTTCATAAGTAATCATAGCGCGATAATATGTCACTTTTGATTAATTTGCCACATACATATGACGTGAATATACGGAAATAGCTCGAAAGTTATGAGTGTAGGATAGGTAGGGAATTTTTAATTATTCGAAGGGAATACGAGCTGTACGCATGCGAGATTACGTTTAGGAATAATCAGAATTTATTTCTTTGAAGAGTGATATCACCAAAATTTTATTGAATTTACTCGTATTTCAAACGGGGCACATAAGATTCCTTTTGTTTCATTCGGCCCCGCTTTTCATACACTTTTCAATTTTCAACAATTTTTAAATTTTTAAGTTACAGTTAAAATTTAAATTTTTCCAATACGCGATATTAAATAAAGTACTAAAAGTGTGGCGCTGATGGTTGTTGCGATATTGAAATGTCAACACAGTCAAATTTACATGGCGAATGAACGTTTAATTTACAAATAAATGAATTAAAAATTTTTAAACGTCGAAAATAATTAGGAATAATTTTTATTTATTAATTATTAATGAATGTTCTAAACTTATAAAACACTTATTATCAATAATAACCTTGAATGTCCAAAATTCAGAGTGAAAATAGAATTCCGTAAAGAGTCTGTGGTGTTTTCACATTTTGCATCATAAATGCTTCATTTAAATTAACTAAAAATATAAAGATCACGATTCAATTCAAACTCGCAATATCGTAACAATTCTCGATCAAACTCTAAATTAACAATTCACGAAACGAGAAAACTCGCCAAATTCTCGAAATTCCTTCCATCCATTTTATGGTGAACCTTCATTCGAAAATAATTTCATCTGTTTCTATCGTCGTCATTTCGGCACAAAGGCGTTTAAATGTAAACCAAATTGCAAATTTGTATCAAATAACTTAGCCGGCAACAATGTTCCAAAAAAATAAATAGTCATTCACAATTGGCGGTGTGCAATGACCTAACTAAAACTAACCGCCTTTTAATCTACGAAATTTTTCTTCAGTTTCATTTTTTCACAGATACGAACGGATCTTCGGTACACGCGTACGGGATTAAATTATTAAGACATCGGACTGTGCGGTGAATTCTCCTGGGAGTTCATCGATACTGACGTGTCGATGCCTATAATCGGTACGGATTTTTTGACGAAAACTGGGTTGCTAGTTGATATGCAGAGAGGCTCATAGATCCGGTAACCTCTCTGTATACAAATGGTACCCCTTCCTCCTACGATATTACTACTGTATCTAGGATCGACAGGTCAGCAATGGATCCTAGAGTTTTCAACTTAATTTTCAACTTGATTTCAAAATTGTTAACTATTATTCAAGACAACATTAACATTCACAATACAAAACATAACGTGACTCACAAAATTGAAACGTACGGACCACCGATTGCATGCAAACCGCGACGCTCATCACCGGACAAATTCATCATCATTGCGAAGACAGAATTCGAAAACATGATGAAACTCGGGATTTGTAGACCTTGGTCCAGCCCGATAGTTACTTAGTAGCTAAAAAGAATGAAGAGTGGTGACCGTGTGGAGACTTTCGAGCACTAAATAAAGTCACGATGCCAGACAGGTATCCGATTCCATATCTCCAAAACTTTACACAACAACTCGAGGGCTGAACTATATTTACAACGATAGACCATGTCCAGGCCTACCACCAAATTCTTATTGAACCGACTGGCATTCCAAAAACAACAATTTCGACACATTTCGGACTATTTAAATTTTGTAGAATGACTTGACTTCTGTTTTGTATATTTGTACGACGTGCTCATTGCCTTTCGAAGTTATGACGAACATCTCGTCCATATGAAAATTATTTTTACTAAATTAGAAGAACATGGGCTTGTTGTAAACGTTGACAAATGCGTTTTCGCAAAAACCGAAATTATCTTTTTAGGCCATTTGGTAACTGGACAAGGTATATTACCGTCGCATGAACGGGTTCAACTCATCAAAAATTTCGAACGACCACAGACTGTTAAACCATTGAAACGCTTTTTGGGCATGATCAACTTTTATCGACGCTTCAATCCAGATGCTGCTGCTGATCAGGAATTGTTGAACGACTACCTAAAAGGTTACACTAAGAACTCAACTGAAGCTATCGAGGCGTTCGATGACTGTAAAATTAATCTTACAGATGATGCACCTCTGGCCATCATGGTTGATGTTTCTGATACGGCGATCGGAGCAATGGTTCAGCACTTCATATCAGACTCTTGGCAACCACACGGTTTCATTTCAGTACGTTTCAATCAATGATACGCAAAAAAGATACAGTGATTATGGTCGTGAACTTCTCGCGGCTTATTCGCAGATCAAAAACTTTCGACATCATTCACGACTGATATTCAGCACATCTTTGGACTGGATAACGTTGTCGTGGATGCTCTTTCACGTATTAATCAAATTTCTATTTCCGAAAGTATTCATTATGCTATCCTCGCAGAAGGTCAGACCAATAACGAAGAACTTCAAGAAATTTTAAGGAGTATAACTTTGTTCTCAAATTTGAGAAATTGGCCGTTTCTTTCAATTCGATAAAAATAATTTATTGTGATATTTCTACTACTACACCTTGGCCATTCATTCCCCTAAATTTCCGGAAACAAGTTTCCGATGTTTATCATAATCTTTCTCATCCTGGCGTCAAAGGTTCTATCAAACTTTTGACTCAGAATGTCATCTGGTCATTAATTAAAAAAGACGTTCAGAATATGGTTCAAAGTTGTGTAGCTTGCCAAAAGGCTAAAGTCTCTCGACACACAAAATCTCCGCTTAGTATTTATAAATTAACTTCTCAACGTTTTTCGATTATTCATCGATTCCGCCCGAGGCGGTTCCAGTTCCAGATATAACTGCTGCAACCGTTGCTTTCGCTGTCCACTCGCATTGGATAGCTCGCTTTGGTGTTCCAGAGTTCATCGTCACGGACCAAGGCATGCAATTCGAATCACAACTTTGTCGCGAACTGGCTAAGTTACTCGGTTTTGAGCGCTGGAGAACAACTAGTCACAATCCAAAATGTAATGGCATGATCAAGAGATGTCATCGTGTCGTCAAGTCTGCCATTATGTGCTACGACCAAACTGATTGGGCTAGAGTTCTTCCTTCAATCTTACTTGGACGACGGACGACTTATAGTGACGAACTTAAAGCTACTCCAGCCGAACTTGTGTATCGATTTACGACTCGAGTTCCGGACAATCAATCACAAATTACGGATGCACCAAATACACAGACTGGATTACTTTTACCCATTCACGAATCAAAACTCATGATTTCAGCTGACAGACCTAAATTACCCACCGTGTAGCCGAAAGTTCGCAAACATGTTCGTTTTGATCTTTTACCTAAACCTACAACAACTACAAGGGCGGGTCATATACCAGACCACCTATACCAGATTCTTGCTTAATCGATAGATCTTCGACCGCTCTGGGGGAGGGGGGAAGTGTTTGTGGCGTTTTCACATCTTGTATCGTAAATGCATCATTTAAATTAACTAAAATTGGCTAGCATCTGAATGGTTAGCTGGGTACCAACTCTTTGTAAAATCTTCGATCATAACACATTTTGACCGTTTAATACCGCAGCAATAATCGGAGACATCTGCTTTAGTTGGGTTTCACACCGAGTATTGGATTTGTATTTTTGTGAAATTCAAACATTTTTAGAATATTTTTAACTCATTATTTTGAAGAAAATTCCTTGGCGATTAAAAACTAATCCTAAAATATGTTTAATTCAGAAGATCGCTATTTTAGATATGTAACATGAGTCCGATAGCTAAATCATAATTCTATTGCGGTAAACTGGAACTAATTAAGAACAAAGCTTTTAATTTTTTAATATCTACAAAAAAAATTTTGCAGTCGGGTGGCCATTCTTTCACTAGATTCAGTTTCCCTGGCGTCGAGTGTGGCGTTTGATTGTCACACACCTCTTAACGAGATGAGTGAACACTTCAATATCCAGTTGGTCTGGGTTCCGGGCTACTCTGACGTTGAGAGAAATTGCAGGGCAGATGAATTGACAAGGTAAGGTACGACTCTCCAACTGGAACCGGAGAGAGAATGTGTAGGAAGGCCTATGCGCTGAAAGCAGTAAGTCATAGGAAAGCAGTTGACTTGACAAATGCTAGGGGGCTCGACAGTCCGACTGGCAGGGTGGCGAAGCAAGTATGGCTTGAGCTGAGCTTGAAGCAATCTATCGGACACTGCCTTTTCGGAGATCATGCGAGAAGGCTTGGATGCAAATGACTTATGCAGAAGCTACAAGGACGAGGAGGATGAGGAGAATCTTGTTCACTTCCTATGCTCATGTACTGCGCTAGCTGGCAGAAGACATGGTCACTCGGGCAAATACACTATTTACAGATCCCTGATATCGAAAGCTGTAATGTGCGAGATCTTTTGCGTTATGTGAATAGCACTATAGATGGGTTTAAAGGGAGTTTAATGATGTCGGATCACAATGGGCCAAAACTGGCCTAAGTGTGCGATAGCAACACTGAAACCTAACCTACCCACCAGATCTAGCCCCAAGCGACATTTTTATGTTCCCTACGCTAAAAGTTGCACTCGGAGGACAGAGATGTTCGTCGAATGAGTACGCCATCACCTTCGTAAACCAGGCCACCAGGCTGATCCTGTTTCTAGTACTACTAGAAGCACGGAAAAAACAATAAATGAATGGCCGTTTGGTAGAAGAAGTACGGCACTTCATAGAACACCACCATCAACTCCACCGCCAGAGAGCACCGCACTGTGTGAATGTAACAATGAGAAGGAAAATACCTCTTCTATCAAGCATACAAATTTCGGGCCAGCTTTTGAAGCCACGCCCAGTGCACAAACAGATATAATAAACAACGCGGAGTTAATAAATAAATTTGAACAAATGGAGAAATTAATCGCGCAGCTGAACAATGACGTTGCCGTGCTAAAGAAAGAAAATCTTATGCTAAAGGAAACTGGACGCGGGAAACTCACAGATCTAGAGACTACAGAAATCCAAGAAAGCAAATAAGAAACCAAGAAAAGAAACCAACCCAAGCAAGAGGAAAGCTGAATCATCAGCAGAAGTTGAGCCAATTCAAACCCACATTAAAACTGCCAATGCAATTACTGCACCAACAGTGCATGAGCCAGAAAAGAAGAAACAGGTTCCACCCCCGATCAAAATTCAGAAACTGATGAAAGAAGTAGTACGAAATGACTACAAAGTAATATCGCTCAGTAATAATATTTGGAAAATAAACACAACAGAGGCTGAAGATTATAAAGCTCTAGCTAGCAAACTAAATTCTGTTGATCACCAGTGGTATACCAACGAGGATAAAAATGATCGATCAATTAAAGTAATGGCAAGAGGTTTCAATCCAATTTGTTCAAAAGATGAAATTATTGAGGACCTGCAAAACAAAGGCCTGAAAATAATCGATGCAGTCAACATCATCAGAAAAGAGAGACGAGAAAATAGGGAAGGAAATGTTGAAATCATGAGAAAAGGACTCCCACTTTTCATTCTAACCTTCGACAATCAAGAAAAAATCGAAAATATTTATAATATTAAGGCTATCCTCACCCTCAGAGTTAAAATAGAAACACCGAGAAAGGTCACTCGACTAATACAGCAATGTAAAAACTGCCAAGATTATAATCATTCACAAAAGTACTGCCATCGTGAAGCAAGACGTGTTAAATGTGTAGCAAACACGCTGGAAACGACTGCACAGTTCCCCGAAATACAACACCGAAGTGTATCAAATGTAAAGGCCAGCATCCAGTCAACTAAAATTATATAAAATCGAATTATAAACAAATGAAATGAATAAAACAATGCCAATTGTAGCCTGGAATGCAAATGGAAGAACTTATAGTAGAGAAGCTCTCCATGCAAGTCACAACAATCAAAATACAATTAAACAATATGTGGGTTATACTAAGCTTCTCAAAACACTAGGAAGTGTCTTATTAAGGAGGAGATGGAGGAGATTATAATGCAAAAAATATCTATTAGAAAAGAACTGTTCGCAGCAGGCAAACAACTAAAATGCGAGTTTCACTTAGGCGGTATACCAACCTACTGGCCTACGGATACCAGTAAGACTCCAGATCTTATAGACTTCTTTATTACAAGAGGGATTCCAGATAACTATATCCATGTAGAGAACAGTGAAAGTCTATCGTCAGATCATTCACCAGTTATTATGATGCTTAGCCAAACAATGATTATGAAAGAGAGCAACCCCCGAAATTAACAAGCTCCAAAACCAATTGGGATCTCTTCCAAACACATTTATCAGAAAGAATTAGTCTGCAGAACCCGATACAGGGACCAGCCCAAATAGAAGACAAACTAGATAAGCTCATCCATCATATCCAAAGTGCTGCGTGAGAAAGCACTCCTAATAATAGTAAGGCAATGAAGCGCAATGCTAGATATCCAGAGGAAGTGAGAGAGCTTCTTAAAAATAAAAGAAAAGCACGGAAGAAATGGTAAAAACATCGAAACCCGGAAAATAAACGAGTATTTAACCATTTGTGATCAGTCAGTTAATAAATACCGCAGCACTCTAACTAGCAAAAACATACTGATTATTCATTATGGAAAGCAACTAAGAATCTTAAAAGACCCAAACTTCAGGTTCATCCAATTAAAAATAAAGAAAATTGGACTCAAAATGCTAAACAAAAAGCAGATTTCTTTGCAAGTCATCTTGAAGAAACATTCCAACCTTACCCCAAACAAACGGAAGAGGAAAATATCATCCCGATAAATAAACAGGATGAAATGAAAATTATACCTGTAACATTGAAAGAACTAAAATGGGAAATCAAGAATAATCTGAATGCGTATAAGACTCCAGGATATGATCTTATAACGGGTCAGATAATAAAAGTGTTACCGGAGAAAGCGTTGAGGAAACTAGTGCATATAATTAATGCAGCATTTCGACTAAGATCTGTACCAAGACAATGGAAAGTTGCAGAAGTAATTATGATACTTAACCCGAACAAACCTCCGAATGATAAAGTTTCATACAGGCCAATTTCTCTGCTACCGACATTATCGAAACTATTTGAAAAGGTTTTTCTTACAAGACTGAAACCAATTATCGAAGAAAGGAATCTTATCCCCACACATCAGATTGGATTTAAGGGAAAAACATTCGACGATAGAACAAGTACATCGAATTACTGATGTAATCGGGAAATCACTAGAAAGAAAACAAATATGCTCAACTATATTCCTTGATGTAGCGCAAGCATTCGACAAAGTATGGTTAGAATTCAAACTTCATCGAGATCTTCCGGAGCAATTTTTTCAAATTTTAATATCCAGATAAGTACCACAAGGGAGTGTTCTTGAGCTAATCCTTTATCTCCTATATGCTAGAGATATACCAATTACAGAAGCAACTATGGCAACTTTTGCCGATGACATGGCAATACTTGCAACAGCAAAGAACATCAATGACTCCACTAGTATATTACAGAAGGCTACTAACCTGATATGCAATTGGACAAACAAATGGCGAATTAAATTAAAGGAAGCAAAATCAATCCAAGTGAACTTTACTAGACTAAACACTGCTAAAAATCTCGGCATGACTTTAGATGCTAAACTTAGATAGAAAGAACACATATAAAAGAAGAGAGAAGAACTAAACATAAAATTTATGAAAATGCAATGGCTCTTAGGGAGACAATCTGAACTACCTGTTATAGAAACAAATTCTGAAACCTGTATGGACATATGGTAGCCAACTCTGGGGTTGTGCCAAGAAAACAAATATCAATATCATAAAACAGTGCAAAATAAAATCCCGCGATGCATTGTTAATGCACCGTGGCACATTCGAAACGACAACCTCCATCGAGATCTAAAGATCGAGCTTGTCGCGGATGAAATCAAGCATCATACAATAAAACACCTACAACGTCTGCATGAAAATCTGAACATACGCTGTATGCTGACTACCACACCAACAAGGAGGAGTTACACTTACATGTAACTGGAGATAATCACTTGATTACGCCGACTAATCAAATTCTTTATTATGCATGTAAACAACTATTTTGCAGAGAAATATGCCGAATACTATTTGGACGGGTTGAAGAGATGGGAGCATCACTGGGAGCAGTGTATAGACTTACAAGGAGACTAAATAGAGAAATAAAAATAAATTTGAACAAAAATTGTCTTTAACTTCGTTAGGTCGGAAACTTTTCAGACAACCCTCGTTTATACCTATCAGTATACCAAATAGACTCTCTAGCAAAAGTCTATTCCGAACAAGATGATTTTATTTGGGGTTCATGAAAGGCTTTAAACTCTAATTCTGTAAAGCATTGCGTTAATACAAAGATGTCGATATCTCGATGCGTTTTTATCTCGAATTCGGTCGAAATATTTTTGGTCACCTTATGAATCACATATTCGTCACATAACGATATTGACCTACAGAGAATTACGATATAGTTCTATTTATAAACTCTGATATTCACACATCATCATATGGTCGTATACAAGGCACAGTTTTGTAATAAAAACAAATATAATTCCCAGAATGATTTGTACGAGAAAATCCAGTAAAATCTAAATCGATAGATCGCTGTGTGTCGTGTACGCATATGAATTAATTAATCATGTCAGAATGTCAACGAATCTATCTAAACACTCTTCCCGGTCGTGTCACTCATAAATTACAAATTGGTAATTTAATTAGAACATGCATAACAAGGATTATGTATGTTGTATACGACGATTTGAAAAATGTTAGAATTTGATATTTCTAAAGCTGCATTTATACGAGTATGTAGGCTAAATGCTTACCTAAGACCAAACACAACGAAAACATGACGGTTCGGTATATGATTTATAGTTGACAGAATTTTAATTTAAATTTGATTATCTCTGAA